>JACYFF010031959.1:26191703-26250657 GCA_017589665.1 Selenicereus undatus
ATGCTAACCCAGATTATCCTTGTGATAAGTTGGGTTAATCTTACTGAGCTGACAAGGAGTCGAGCAGCATATATATTTTAAGGTTTAGTGTTTAGGGCTCAACCTATATTATCGTTTAAGGTTCAGGTTTAATGTAGACTTATGATTTATTGTTCAACCCAAAGTTTCAAGCAAAACATATAAAATTGTAAACTATCTTGGAGGCATTGTATGTATACTTGTTGTTTAGTATATATGATTTTCTCAATATGGTGTCTATAATAATTTATTATTATGGTGATCATTAAAACTAGACCTATTGATAACCTCATCCTACACAAAACTTCATCTTACCTGAGTAGCTCATCTATACCAGATCTACATTATCATGGAAATACATATGCCTAGGTTAACTTAGGTAGATTATTAAGATAGAAGAACAAGTTATGAATGTTTAAGGTTTGGGAATTGGTTTTTATGATATTGGCTTTTGGGTTTAATGTTTAAGCTTAAGTGTTTGGTGTTTATAACTTTATATCAAGGTTTAGACTTTAGGATTTAAGAGTGTAGGGCTTTGCTTTTCTGATGTAGGGTTAAAGGGTTTAGCATTTGATATTATGGGTAATCCTTAAATGCTCAACCCCAAACCTTAAATATTTTCTTGTTAGATGTAGATATGTATATTCAACAATCGAAGCCCTAATTCACAAAAGTTAAATGTAAACCCTAAACCTTAATTCTTAAGACTTCAGGCTTTCAGAAGTTTAAGTTGTAGCACTAGACCACCAAACCCTAACACTAACTCTTAAAAACCCTAAACACTTGATCTTATGTACAATACCTCAAACTCTAATATGTAAAATTTAAGTGCTAAAGCCTAAAGGAGGTTAAGAAATTTTATAATAATTGTCACACACAAAATTATTTACCCCCTAAAATTCTAGGTTCAGTGTAAGACTTGTTAAACTTGTCTTGAATTATATAGGGAACTCACATAACTTTTTGATTGAACCTAAACCATGCAAGTTATTTTTTTAATAATTATTATCATTATTATCAAGATGCATCCAATTGATACTTTGAAGATGGTTTGAAGCCCCAACCCGTAAGCCTCAAAAGTGGAACCCTAAGCCCTAAACCTAGAGACTTAAATGGCAAAACTTTAAACTTGAGCTTTTCATATTATGTTAGTTTGTATCATAATTGTATTTCCAACTAGAGCTATCTCTTTTATTAGGCTAATAGAAGAATATGTTCTCTTATGGGATGTGATTAATGTTTGCTTAAAAATTGATGATGGCCAACTGTCGAATATATTCAAATAGTAAAGTTGGCTGCACAAATAACACTTTATATAAGTTATATTTGAAACATGAATAGAATTACTTGTGTTAACTAAAGTTAGATTTTTCAGGAGGATGTGCATGATTAATGCTTGCTTAAAAATTAATGGTTTTCAAGTGTTGAATGTATTCAAATAGTGAACATTGGTTGCATAGATAGCATTTTTATATATTTTCACCTTTATATATATATATATATATATATATATATATATATATATATATATATATATATATAGAATTACCCAGGTTAACCACGTTAGATTTTTTGGGAAATGTGTATGAATAAAGTATGCCTAAAAATTGGTGATTTTTCAAGTGTTGAATGTATTTAAATAGTTAACGTTGCTTTCATAGATCGTACTTTATATATATATATATATATTCAAATAGTCAATGTTTATATATATTGCATCAATTTTATTGTCTACAATTTAATTAAAATTTGTTTTCCCAAATTTGTTGTACACATACAAGAATTTGTTATTTATATGTAAATTTTTTATATTTTATATTAATTTATCTAATTTTGTCTAAATATGTTATTTTAATTCAATTAATATTATTCTCATATTTTATATAATTATTCTAATTTTGATTTATTTTTGCAAATCATCTTCTAATTGAAGATATTTCTAAATAATTTTAAAATTAATTTGGAGTGAACTTATAAATTATTTTCTAATTAAATATATCCCCAAATACTTGCCTTTTAAAATTAGTTTTGGCTAACTATCTTCTAATTGAGGATATTCTCAAATATTTGCCTTTTAAAATTAATTTTAAGTCACTATATTTTGATTAAATATTTTTAAATACTTGCCTTTAAAATTAGAGTGATTCTTGCAAGGGGCTAAGCCTATATTCGCATGAAAGTTATATTCCTAAATCTTTATTTTTTTAAGCAATCAAAGACTTACCTGTTAAATTAATTCTAAACTAATTTTTTGATTTTACAACAAAGTTTTTCTAAAGGGAAGTAACTAATGAAGGGAGAAAGTGGGGATGGCGTAGTTGGCAGAGGACAAAGGGGGAGAGAGAATGAAAGAATGGGGGGTTGGGTCAGAGAGGCAGTGAGGAGTGGTCAAGGCAAAAAAGTAGGGGCATAACTAGAAATTCTGCATGACAAGCCTTCGTGTACAGTGTCGAGATAGCAAGACAAACACCAACAAGCAAGAAAGGGACCTAATTAAAAAGTGATTTGAAACAACACTAATAAGTAAATTTTCTATAACTATTTGGCTTTAAAAAACTCTTTTGAAAAAAAGTTATTCTCATTAGCATTTTGATAATAGTTTTTTGCAGAAATGATATAATTTTTCATAAGTTGGAAAAAATTACACCACATGTGATTAAAAAGTAATCTACAGACAAAGGTATAAATAAAACTTTACTAAAATATTTTTTTAGAAACAACTGATTTTAGCAAACACTTTTTCTAAAAACAGCTAATTCAAATAACTAACAACCAACATCTAATACAAATAACTAATAGCTAATAACAAACAACTATTTGTCAAATAGGGTCTTTGTATGTATATATATTAAAACAAAACTTTACAAAGTTAGTATGTACTACATCTCACATTTTTAAAGGTTTTGAGCATATGCAATGATGAGCTTCGTTTTTGAATCATCAGTGGGGTTTACCTCCTCCATATCAGCTTTAAGCTAGTTTTTTGGCTTACAAGTCTCCCTTTTTCTAATACTTGACTCACCAAATAAAATAATACCTATGGATCCCGCATCTAAACATATTTAATTAGTTTAGTTTTTATATTTTGTTTTGTTATTTGACTTTATTATTTTTGTCAAAAATAATTTGCACATAATAATTTGGTACATAACTAGTTAAAGGCTGTTATTTTTTTTTAAAAAAATACAAGAGGTTGAATTTATAAAAAAATTCACACATGCTTGAATAAAAAATTAGAAGAGTTCGTTAAGCATTTAAAAAAATATACAGTGATTAACATTCAAGTTAAAAAACAACATACATGGTGGATATGGGAAAAGAAAATAATTACTAGAGTTTGATTAAAAAAAATACATTGATTAGGACATTCAATTAAAAAAATACACTGGTTCAACATTTATAAAAAAGTACAATATGAGGATTATTCAACTATCTCTGCCTTCGCCCTGAATTCTGCTTCTATATTTTCGCCATCAAGCTCGCTTAGAGAGATGAATGTGCATTGGGGTCACGAACTTCTTTTGATCTTTGAAATTATGTCTCATAGCATGGATGATGCTCATGGTTAACAATCGGCTTCGGAGTAGTAGCCTCCACAATGTCGTAATCAAATGCCAGCTCGTACTTATCCCACTCGTCCTTGGCAATCATGTTGTAGAATATCACACATGCTCTCATTATAACACCAATATTTTTTTCCTCCATAAGACGAGTGGGGCCTACTACAGTAGCAACTTGAGCTTGTAACATACTCAAGGCTCGCTGTATGTCTTTCCTAATAGACCCTTGATGTTCACGAGGAATTTTTCTTCGACCCTTAGGGAAGTGGGATAGTTTTAAAAATATCGCCCATTTCGGATAAATTCCATCTGAAAGAAAACATCCCATCTTGTACTCATGGTCATTCAAGACATACTTACATTTAGGAGCCCAACCTTCATGCAACTCTCAAAAAGTCAGTGAGCGATCAAAGACATTTATGTCATTAAGACATCCAGGTAAACCGAAGAACGAATGTCATATCCAAAGGTCGTATGGTGCAACGGATTTAAAGGTGATATTGACACATTGTAAAGTTTCTTTTGAAATGATATCTTCCAACCCGCTAGACAATTCTTCCACTCCCAGTGCATGCAATCAATGCTTCCCAACATGTCAGAAAAATAATGAGTTTCAGCAACTTGTAATAGGAGATGAATATCAGCTTGATTTGGTTTTCTCAAGCACTCCTCCCCGAATACCTCAATGACGCCTTAGGCGAACTCCTTCATGCATTCTTGTGTGGTGCTTGCACCTATCTTTAAGTACATATCAATGCAATTGACCGCTCTACCATAGGCAAGCATTCACATGGCTGTAGTACACTCAGTTATTGGTGTTAGACCACGCTTTCTAGTAGCAACATACATCACCTAAAAGTACTCGAAATGATTGTCAAGTATATTCACAATGCAGAGAAATAAGTGCTTCTGCATTCTAAATCTACGATGAAAATGATGCTTGTTGTAGATTGGATCTTTTGCTGAGTAGTCATTGTATAAGCAATCATTTGCAGCTTCTCTATCTTTATTAATACATCTCTTTTTTACCCAAAGCCTGGATGCCGAAGGTGTCAGCCTTTTTGCTGCTTGCCTAATGTTATAGAAGGAACATCATTTGTTTTTGCACTTGTTTATGATGGAGTAAAGTCCCGACAACAGGCAAAATAATATCATCATCTAAATCGTTGATTACAAAACTCAAACCATATGATGAATATGAGGAGGACAAAGAGGATGACTCTTTCTCAACGGGAAGTTTCTCAACATTGAAATGATCTATTATAAATGACCTATGCAAAATAATGATTAAACATTAATGTATAGAAGAGTAATCATTTGACTAAACAATAGGCATGCCCATTTTCATAAATTCATATCAAAACATGATTACCCCAATTAATGTCTAAGACAACACATGGTAAATAAAAGTTACATAATAAGATCTTATAACCTAAGATAATCTATGTAGTTCTTGTAATCTATCTAATGAGGGAGAGGGGAGACTTATTATTGAGTTGATAATGAATGCCCCAATCTCCTTTGTCTGATTTCAGTTTTGATTGTCTTATAATAAGCGATAACTTCAAGAGTCATCATTGAGGTGTCCAGCATTATTATTTTATCCTCACGAAGCCTCAGCTTTTGTACCTTTAGTATCAACTTATAAGCCCGTTCTTCATCCATTATGTGAACGACATCCTTTGTTGCTATCGCCTTTTCGCTGATCTACAGTGATCAAATCTCTGAACATCTGACTCATATCACTGTTGGTGGTGTTAAAATCTTTGAACTGGTTAGTGACTAACTCAGCAACAATGTTGTTAGCCTTTTGTTTGACCTTTCTTTTCACAGCTTTCCTCCCCTTGGGCCGATCACTCCCACCCACACCTTCATCTCCTGTCACTTTGGTGCCGGGGTTATGCCTTTTTGATAATCCTAACCCTGAGTTAGGTCATCTTCTATTTGGGTTGGTCCTTAAACATGCATCTCTTACCATAGCTCCAAGTCAAACTTTTTCCCCGTACATTCTTTGTAGAACTTGTGGGTTGCGTTCAGAATCATAGCCTCGTTCTATCCACTTTGATTAGTATGCTCCCCTTCTAAGATAATACCTACCTATTTACTGACGAGTGTGGAACATCGATCCCATCGGTTGCTAAGTGTTGCCAAGCATTCCTCCTTTTTCTTGAAATAGGAGTTGACAACCAATAGTTTGTATGCAACCGCAAAGTCCAGAATAGACACCTCTCTATTGTTTCTTTCCCCATACCCAAAAACCCCGTGTGTCGTAGCACAACCATTTCTTTCTCCACCTATATCCTAATAAAATCTACCCCATTGAGAAGTTTCTTAGTATGTGGTATACTTTGGATAATCTCATCCAATTCCACCCAAAATAGCTTCTTAATATCTTTTGCCAACTGTACTTTAGGTGCATAAACACTGACAACATTAAGTATTTGTCAACCCACCACTAATTTGATAGACACAATGCAGTCTCTCTTACGCCTCACCGTATAACTTGCTCAACTAATTCCTTGACGACCAAAATACCTACTCCATTTTTGGCTCTATTTAGCCCTGAATACCACAGCTTGTATCCATCAATCTCCCTTACTTTAGCACCCACCCACTTAGTTTTTTGAATACAAGCTATGCTAATCTTTCACCTTTAAAGTTCTAACTAGTTCTATAGTCTTATCCATAATTGTCCCAATACTCTAAGACGCAAAATGCATCCTAGCCAACGTATTTCTCCTCCTATGCAAAGTTCTAACTAGTTCTCTTCTAACTTATTGGACTCCTTTTAGATTTATTTTAGTTTGATTCATGTTTAGCTTAAACTCTTTTGGTTTTGTTATAATAAATATGAGTGAATAGTTCTTTTCGATGCAGGGGTTTGCTAGCCAAACAATGATATTGGATTCCTAATTTATCAAATCTTATGCTTTATCTTATTTGTCTTCGATTTAATATATCTTGTGTTTTGTGTGATTGTAAGTAATTTTGGCCAATTTACTTGCACGTATTTAGACAGTGGGTGAAATAATGAAAGGAGAAGCCTGTTGTTGGATTGGCAAGATAAGACTCAACTTTGTGATTATTAAGAGAGGATAATACGTTGAGAGGGAAAATTGGTAATCAAGATCTTTAACTTAGACTAAAATAAGAACCTTGGAAAGGATGGTGATTAGATTAGTTTAAATAATTCAATTTATTTTCGAAAGAAAAGATTAAAATTTGTGTGATTGTCATGCTTTAAATCATCCAAACATGAGAAAAGTACATGTTCAATTCATGGATTTAAGTCATTATATGCAAAGCAAATCCCTAGCTGTTTTTCATTGGTGGATTTCCTATTTGTGTGATAAAGCGAATAACTAGTTTAGACAAATCATTCTCTTGAACATTTGTTCTACTTAGCATTTCAATAAGATAAGCTCAATGGATTGAATTAATACCTATTAGAACAATACTTATCTATTCAACAACACATGTGCACTTGCGATGCTTGTCACAAACTGACATATGTGACATTAAGACGCAATTCGATATGATATACATCGCTCTTTATAGAGGGCCAATAGAAGTGATCCCTAACCACAACAATGGTCCTATCTTTACCTAGGTGACCAGTGAACTCCATAGTATGCATCTCCTAAACCAAGAAATCTCAAAATGATGTCCTAGGAATGTGTAACTTAGGACCCATTAATAAGTCACCATCACGGATGATAAAATTAACATGGTATTCATAGTTTCCTGGTAAGAATTCTCTGCAAATGTGAGTAAAGTTAGGACTAGACGGGTAAGCACCTTTGACTTTGTCAAAATCTAGATCCTCAACCTATGTTATTTGTAAAAGATAGCCATTGCCACTAACAACATCATCAACCTTACTTTCAACACTAGATTTGTGCTTAAGGATAAAAGAATACTCACCAATATGCTCAACCCACCTACCATGCTTAGGAATAAAATGAGTATGAGGCTTCCAATGCCTAAGACCTTTATGGTCAGAGTACAATACAAACTCATGAGTAGGGCGGGCAAAAAACCTGTACCCGCTTAAAATCCACAAAACTCTTCCCAATGGGTATGGGTATTGGTGGTGAAAATAGAAAACAAATTGGTATGGGGCGGGTATTGCTAAAATGGGTATGGGTATGGGTAGATGTATGGGTATGGGTACAGTTCTTACCTGCCCCATACCCACCCCATACCCATTTTATCAATATCCGCCCCCATACCCATCTCACACCCGCCCTATATAAAACTCATACCCGTTTATTTGAAGTTCTAATTTGTTACTTGTACTTGAATATTTTACTAGTTGGTTTAAGTGTTATGATATTTTAGACTTCGACGGAACATTTTGTTTAAAATTATAATTGTCAAGTGCTAATTTATTGCTTTGGTTGGCAAACCTTTAGTTGTATTTGGTGTGATATGATATGTTGTCGGAAGTTTGGTGCTAATGTGACATATTGGCTATTTGATGTCGAATATGGGTACAAAATGGATTTAATTCTTTTTTGTCTATATGTACCCAGATAAAACCCATATACCCGCTATACCCAATGTGTATGAGTATGGGTATAACTTTACAATACCGAATGAGTGTGGGTATGTGCATGGATATTAATTTTGAAAATGGGTATAGGTGAGGGTATGACTAAACCCACCCCGTGCCTGCCCCATTGAATTGCCACCTGTACTCATGAGGTAGAAGGTAATACTGAAACAAGGCATATAACTCTTTCTCAAATGTGGTGGATTGGACTCTTTTGGAATCATTAGCTTTTTCACAAAAGAAAGTATAAGGTAGTTATCCCAACTCAACAGACTACAATCCCAAACCAAGAGGCATCGTCAACAACTTTAAAGACTTTGTTAAATTTAGCGTAATACCTCCCAACCCCTCCCTGGGCCACGGGCAATTACCTATAACTGTTTTATAGATAGGCGACTAGCCCAACAAATCACTACGACCCTTTTAGGTATGCTTCATCCTGACTCACACCCTACTTGGGAAAACGTATACTTGGATATTTTACTAGTTGCTTTAAATTGTATAGAATTCAAGACTTCGGTGAGATATTTTGTCAGAAACTGTAATTGTCAAGTGCTAATTTATTACTTTAATTGACAAACTTTTATTTATATTTGACGTGATATGATATGTTATTAGAAGCTTGGGGTAAATGTGACATATTGGCTATTTAATGTCGAATATGGATACAAAATGGGTTTAGTCTTTTTTGTCTATATATACCCGAATAAAACCCGTATACTCGCTATACCCAGTGAGTATGGGTATGGGTATAGCTTTACATCATCCGATGGGTATGGGTATGAGCATGGGTATTAATTTAGAAAATGAGTATCGGTGAGGGTACGTACTAAACTCGCCTCGTCCCCGCCATGTTTTCACCCCTATTGCTAACTGATCAACTTACTGGTTCTCTAGATCTGTAGTCCACTCATAGTATTTTTTTTTCCTTGCTAAGTGACTACCAGGACACTCCTGTCCACTAATGTTGATCACGGTCTCGGGTTTGCTGTAATACTATGCTATAATGCCTTAACACCTCCCTGAGCCATGGGTAATTACCAAGAACTATTTTAAAGATCAACAACTAGCCTCATAAAACACAATAATCCTTTTTTAGTAAGAGGTTGCACATGCCTTATTCTCTTTCACATGCTGCTTAGGAAAATTGTCCTAAGAGGTTGCTTTTCCAAGACTTCTCCATAGCAAGGACACTTAACAACATAGTTCTTAAGAGTGGGATCACCGAAAAGAAATGTGCACATTTGGTAATATAAGCAGTCGTATCAAGTCCTTTTTAGGCTCAATTTTAACCATATTCCGGGTGTTATAACACCCTATGTATGGCTTAAAATGATTGAAATGACTACTTAGTTTACTTTCTTTTTCATGGAGTTCAATCTTAAGAACTCCACAATTAAGCGTGCTTGTTGTGGAGAAGTCTTAGGATAGGTGACTGCTAGGAAGATTTCCTAGGTAGCATGTGAGGACAGAGCACGCCGGAAAGGGTTTTAGTAATTTATGGTATTAATCGATGATCCTTGAAGTTGTTCCCAATAACTATACGTAGACCAGTACGGGTTGATGTGTTATAAATGGTATTGGAGCCAACTACAACTGTGAGTTGCACCAGTGGAAGGGACGACCCCCGTACAATCACCTAGCGGGGAAAAGATACTGGAAGTGGACTGCTGATTAAGAGGGCTCATAAGTGGTCAATTAGTAAGGCACAAAAAGGACATTGTGTTATTTAATGAGGGTGATTGTAATAGCCTAGATATGGTTAGAAACTATGACTTAAAAGTATGGCCTAAAAGGATTGGAATGACTTTTTATTTCACCAAAGGTGCACATTCCTTTAGGGAGCCCACTCTTGAGAAGTCTACAATTAAGCTTGCTTGTTGTGGAAAAGACTTATGGAGATTTGTGGGGCCAATCAAAGATCCTTGAACAATAACAATAACAACACCTAATGTGGGGCCCGCTTATGCGGAGTCTAGGGAGATCCAGATATAAGCGGTCTTACTTTTTTGTAGGTATCACTACCCATAAAGAGGCTGATCCCAATAAACCCACAAAAAGAGTTGAGAAAACCATTTTAGAGTTGAAAAATTTTTGATATGTAGATAATAGAGGAAAGCTCAGTTACTAGAAACAATATATAAAGAACCGGAAACCCTTGATACAATTAAGGACTAGCAAGACAACACAATATTTCTTTATCCTTTTGTCAAGCCACATTAATATGTAAATATCCAACATTCTCCCATTGGTTTGATTATTCAAACAAAAATATCAACACTCAATAGCATACACAAGAGCACAGATAAAAGTAATCATCTCCATGCATAATACATTACCTATACTTGAGAATATACTAAATGATAGTTATGGTAGTTATACACTATTTATGGAGCATGTTCCCTTCCATATATTATAGCGCCTTGCATCCAAGATAGGCACACAAATGATAAAAATCTATTATAGTCCACATTATTTCAAGATTCCTATTATAATAAAACAAAAATCACGTGTGCACCATCATAATTAATAGGGAAATTTAACAAAAATTAATTAAAAAACATGTAATTTGAACTCAAAGTGCCAAAATCTACAAAACACTAAACCTACTTACAACCAAGACCTATTCTTTGCATATGTTCCTAACAACCTTTGGTTGTAAACCCTTTGTTCAAGGATTTGCAATCATCATGTCTATCCTAATGTGTTGAACATACACTTTATGTTTCCGAACTTATAGATAAGTAGTTTAATTCTATGTGTTTATCACCTCATGAGTAGTTATCATTTTTTTGAGAAGAAAACTATCGCAAATTATCACAGTATATCTTTAGTTGCTTGAAGTTGGAGTCAATTACCTCAAGTCCTAAAATAAAATTTCGGAGTTACAGTGTATATATTGTAGCTTCATAATAAGCCACAAATTCAACTTCTATAGTGGATGTAGTAATGACTTCTTGTTTTGCACTTTTCCATGAAACTGGTACTTCAGATAATAGGAACATATAACTAAAAGTGGACTTTCTACTATCATGACACCCATCGCAATCTAAATTCGAGTATTCGAGCATTTCTAAATTATCAGATTTCTTATACATGAGCATGTAATCCTTTGTTTCTTGTAGCTACCTCAACACTTTCTTTGCAGCCTTCCAATGATCCATGCTAGGATTACTTTGAAACTTCCTAGCATCCAGACAGCAAGACTAATATCTAGCCTTATATAGTTTTGCAAGTACATACAAAATAGGCTTAATTGCTTGCATTCCATATCATATTTTGGACATCGCATGAGACTAAACATATCTCCATCATGAATTGGAGCAATTCTAGCTAAGCACTTTTCCATAAGAAAATTATCTAGAATTCTTTCAATATAGGTCTTTTTAAAAAATCCCAACATTCCTCATGACCTATTAATGAAGCTTTCAATTCCTATCACATAGGATGCCTCACCCATGTCTTTCATTTCAAAATTAGAGATAAAAACTTTGGTTCATGCAATACGCTCAGATCATTAGCAACTAGTAATAAGTGTTAAGCATATATTACTAACAATATAAACTTATTTGCACTGATATTTCGGTATAGACATATGTCAACAATGATTTCTAGAAAACCAAAAGAGGTTATGGTGTTGTTGAATTTAATATAACATCTTTGGGAAGCTTATTTTAGTCCATATATTGCCTTTATAAGCTTACAGACCATATATCTATTTCCTTCAACCAAGAAACCTTTAGGTTGATCCATATGAACTTCCTCCACAAGATCTCCATTTAGAAAGTTGGTTTTCACACCCATTTAATATGGCTCGAGATCATAATAAGCTAGTAAAGCCATAATTATGCTTAATGGGTCTTTCTTTGAGACCGTAGAAAAGGTCTCTTTACAATCAATGTCATCCTTTTGTCTATAACCTTGGGCAACAAGTTTAGCTTTATATCTTTCAATATTGTTGTTTGGGTCATACTTGGTCTCAAAAACCCACTTACAACCAACTTATTTATATCCATTTGTCAATTTAACAAGATCCTAGACCTTGTTTCATTCCATGGATTTTAGTTCATCTTTCATAGCATCGATCCATTTATTAGACTCAGGACATTCCATGGCTAGTGAAACCAAATTGGATAATTTATTATTCCTATATCAAGATTTGACTTCTGCAAATAAACCACATAATCATCACGGATTGCTAACTTTCTTCCCCTTTGGGGCCTTCTTAAATTAGTTGGCTCTTGTGATTCATTTTCATCATTAGGATAGTGATAAACACCTAGAATGTGCATCATTATGGTCATTGACAGCATTTCCTAGGGGATTGTATGTTTAGGATTAATGATTTACACCTCTTTTTCTATTTTACACTTGGGTATGCTTCTTTGGTGCATTTTGCAGGTTTTAGGCCTTTTTGACCTGGCGTTGACCCTC
Organism: Selenicereus undatus; assembly: GCA_017589665.1. Taxonomy (NCBI): domain Eukaryota; kingdom Viridiplantae; phylum Streptophyta; class Magnoliopsida; order Caryophyllales; family Cactaceae; genus Selenicereus; species Selenicereus undatus. The sequence continues at coordinate 26,204,271 of JACYFF010031959.1, forward strand.
ACTTGGGCACATTTTGGCTCACCACATTGGTACCCCCATCCCATATGCCCGTGGGGTAAAAAAAGAATGATGATCTCATGGCCAGAGCTCACCTCGGTCAGACCATGGTGCTCAGCATGGTCCGTCTTAAGCTGGTAACTGCAAGTCTCTTCAGTTTCCTTCGATTGTGTGGCTGAGAAGGCTTGAGTTCGTGTACTTGAATGTGTTTTTTGACTGAAAGCAAGAGCACTCTACACTCATCCTATCACTCATATCTCTCAATAGTTAGAATTTTCTAGTTTTTTTTAGAGCAACAAAAGATGTGAAGGAAGAAATTTGTATTTGGATGCTTGAAGATTGAAAGATTATTGAAGAGCCTTCATAGTTGCTAAGCTTGCTCTTCCCTTTATCTCTTCTTGAACTCTTGTTTTTGGCTATTATTTAGTTTGAACATGAGTGAGTAATTTAATTTAATCTAGGGATTTGGTTTGCCAAAGTATCGATGTTGGATCCTTAATTTTTATTTCTTGTGCTCAATCTATCCTAGAATGGTTTTATTTTATCTTGTAATTGAATTGTTGTGAATGAGTTTGGCCAGATTTGATAGTTGAGTGAAGTACTGAAAGGAGAAACTCACTATTCGACCTACAAGATAGAACTTGACTTAGTAATCCTTAAAAGAGAGTTCCATGTTGAGAGGAGACTTTAGCAATGAAGATCTATAACCTAGACGAAAACAAGGGCATTTGAAAGAATGATAATCGGATTAGCATAAGCAATGCGGTTTATTGTGAAAGAAAAGATCAAATTAAATTAGATTGTAATTCCTTTGAATCATTCAAGCTAAAAAAGAGTGCACGTTGCATCTTAGAATCTAACTCTTTGCTAGGTAAAACGAATCTCTAGATGCTTTACTTCGATTGAATTCTTGAATATTTAATTAGTATAATTGAAACAACCAGTTGAAAATTTGTCCGCTTAGCATTTTTAATAGGACAAATTTCAATAGATTGTGCTGGTTCCTGAGGATGATATTTGATCTAGACTACAACACTTAAGCACTTGCGGCAGTGTTAAGTTTTTACGTCTTTGCTAGGGACCAAAATTGTCAACTATTGAATTAATCCTAAGGAATTGATTAAGCACTCTTCTTTTCTTTTTCCTTTTTAATTGCTTTGGTAGTGTTTGTGTCGGTGCTTGCAGGAGATTCTTCCATTTTATGCGAAGTCCGTTTCCATACGAACCCGATCTTGAGATTGAAAGGACTTTCTGTTTAAGGTGGCAAAAGCAAAGGGTAGAGTAGCAAAGGCACAAGGCCCGTGATGCCTCAAATACAATGGCCGATGGCATGGGAAATCGAAAAAGGACACTCCGGGATTTGGTTACCATGAGAGTCGAAGACATCACTTCTAGTATTGCCCGACCAATTGTGGATGTCATAACTATGAGCTCAAATCAGCACTCATCTCTATGGTTCAACAATGTTAGTTTGGAGGTGCCCCAATAGAGGACCCTAATCACTACAAAAAAAAACTCGCTTTTTGAAACCAAGATTTGAAACCGATTAACATTTGGTTTCTAAAGTTAAAAATGGAGACCGAAATTTGAAACTGAAAAGTCGATTTCTAAATTAGAAATTGATTTTCACATTCAATTTCTAATTAGAAACCGTTTTGAAATTTGTTTTCTGTTTAGAAATCGTTTTGAAATTCGATTTCTAATTAGATGACAAAATTAATTCATTTTTTAGCATTAAATTTACTTGAGCCCCAAACTCTTGTTTTCGACGTTTCATGAAACCTTTCCCCTTCTTTCTCCTCCTCCATTTTTGCCTTCTTATCTTTTAAGCCCACAATTCTCACCATGGCTTCTCACCCCCTTTCATGCTTAATTAAATATCCCATTGCTATTACTCACCATCAAACTCAAATTTGCCTTCCATCTTCTGTAGCACAACAACACTGGCGATGGTTGAAGGGATAAAGACAGGAACATCGCATTCAAGTCAAGCGTGCTTAGCAATGGCATGATAGCGGCACATCTAAGTAAGATTGTTGTTCAACATCACCTATGGTGGTGTACTCTTGTTTCAGATCGGAACAATTGCGACAAATCGAAATTTTGGGTTTATTCAACTAGCAAATCTCAAACATGGTTGCCTTCTCTGTATTTTTTCCTCCTTTTTTACATTCTTGTTCCAAATATGAAAATCTTGTTGTATGTTTGAGATTTGACCCGATTATTCGAAATTTTTGGTTATTTGTCGCTAAATTTTGCTTTTCTTGAACTCTAGATCTGGATCTAATTTCCTGTTATATGTAAGAAGGTTTAAATTGGGTGGAATAATGGATGTGACAGGATGACGCTGGGTATGTATTGAATGTTTCCCTAGATTGTATACTTATGTACAATTGCATGATTCAAATTCGTATATGTTTGGCATTTGCATTCACGCTCTCAATTTTGCGTGTTGTATATAGAATGTCAAACATTTTCATCTATAAATTGAGGCTTTCTCTCTCTTTGTGTTTCTCTTATCCATTATTAGCACGCACCATGAATATATTTTCGTATATGGTGTTCAAGTTTAACATGAATGGTGCTTGAGTAGTCAATGTGCTTCCCAGATTTGGTTTGGGCAAGCGATTTTTTTAATTTTTGAATTTTCATTTTGAAACCAAAATCTATTTCAAATTAGATATAGAAATCGAAACAATTAGTTTCAAATACTTGAAACAGAGTTTGTCGATTTCAAAACCCATACTCAATTTTTGAAACTGACAATAATTGGTTTGAAAATAATTTTGCAACCAAGGTTCCAGAAACAGGCTTGACTCGGTTTCAAATCAGTTTCTAAATGTGTTTTGAAACCAATTGTAAACGTTTAGAAATCGATTTTTTTCAATTTCAAAACGTGAGTTTTCTTGTAGTGAATCTTCAGCTCTCAGTCTTTTTGGAGGTATGTGACACATTGAAGTTAAACGGATCTCTACCGATGTCATTCACCTTTGCTTGTTTCCCTTTTCTTTAAAGGATGAGGCATGAGCATGGCTCCATTCGTTGCCTCGGGGGTCCATCACAACTTGAGATGAGTTCACTAGGGCATTCCTTACCAATTTTTTCACACCTAGCAAGACGGCAGACTTGAAGAACCAAATCACTACCTTTGTTCAAAGCAACGATGAGATGCTCCCGGAAGGATGGGAGTGATTCAAGGGCTTGTTGTGTTTGTGCCCTCATCATGGGCTTCAAAAATGGATGATTGTGCAAAAATTCTACAATGGAATTACTCAGCCAGTGCGATTTTCCATAGGTGCAATGATGAGTGGCACTTTGATGAACAAAACGGAGGATGAGACCTACAATTTGATTGAGAAGATGACACTCAGCAACTTCCAATGAAATAGGCCAACCCAAACGAGTTGGAGGTAAGCTTGAAGTTGATACTCTTACTTTATTTTATGCTAAAATAGGTGTTATGACTCTTGGACCTTTTGAATGTTAATGCTGTAAATTCAAGTGCCCTTCCCCCATGTGAAATTTGTAGTTTTGTTGAGCATTTAACTATAAATTGTCAAGTTGGAAGTCCATTTGCCCAAAATACTAGCGACCAAGTCAATTATGTCAAGTGCAACTTGAGACCAACCAATGACCCTTATTCCAATACCTACAATTCAGGTTAGAAGAATCATCCAAATTTCTCATATAGATCTAACCGTCCCACCATGCCCCAAATGAATGCTAAACCAACCCCCGGGTTTCAAATGCCTCCTTTTCCCACCAAGCTCACCAAAAAGTCTAACTTAGTGGCCATGATGGAGAGTATGCTTATGGGGCAACAAAAGCAAGATGAGTACGTAAAGCAATTAGCCTTTAAGGTTGATGTGCTTACTATGAACAATTAACTCTTGGGTCAACTATGGTATGGGTAAATATTTATTTGGTCTACTAATTTCGGATAAATATTTTTGGATCCACTTAGGTTTGGGTAATAATTTTTTGGAGTACTACTATTTGGGTTACTATTCTTTTTGGGCTTTCTTGCAGATATTCAAAGTTATTGGGCTTTTTTGCAAAACTAAGCTTATATTTTTGTTTGTTCTTTTTATATGGACTTTACTGGTGCTAGTTATCACAATCTACTACTTATATCATAAATATTATATTTTCTCTGATTAACGACCCACTATGCTTAGCAAAATAATTAAAGCTTAATTAGAAAGTTTTGACCATTACCTGAACTTAGTTGGGGCTGGATTCTGGGGTTCCTCAAGCTTTCGGTTTACAGAGAATGCTAATATCAATCCCACCTTTCTTAGACCAGGCACAGCACAGATCTGTTTCGTTTTCTACCTGGGACCGTAGTCACTAATCAAGTTTTATATATTTTTAAAGGATAGTGAGACTTTAATCAAGAAATTATAATATTTAAGGCATAAGGTTTAATTGAATAACGTTTCCTACTAGGAAAACTTCTTTTACTGAAAGCGCGAAAATGGAAATATTACAATGGAAAGCTTGAAGAGGGACCTAAGTTAAGATCATTAGAGATGCTTACTCATAGAGAAATGAAGAATCCCGACTTCTCTTTTGCTCAAGAATGTTCAAATGACCGTGTCCCTTCTCAGTACACAATGACTTTTCACATGGCTACAATACACACGGATGGCTACAATATACTGCTTTATTTTACAGATCTAACACTTGTCAAAATAGTACAATAATGGAGCTACCAATTTTCAGAGCTTTTAATGATGACAAGACTAGTCATCATTATTAAAATTCCGCAAGCCTTCATCTCAAATTATATCTTTCAGACCATCATTATTTGGATAATTCTCAAAATCTTTATCTAATTGAAGATGCTTTGGGTCCCATTCTTAAACAACTCTAGAAGATATTTCTTTTCTTTTTTTGATAAGAATTTTCCAACTCCAACATCAAAGAGTTAATCAAAGATATCTTCTAAAATTGCTCCTTCCACCTTCATATATTCTTTGAACTCATTGTCATAGGTAGAAGTATTGTTTCCACTATGCGTTAACATTTTTCCTTGCTCAATTAATGCCCAACTTTGATGATAGATGTTGTAAAAATCGATGACTCTTGCTAAAGTAGGATCAGTAACTAATTCTCGTCGCGTTGGGAACTATTCTTGTCGATCATAAGGATTGTCGTAATCAACGATCTGAACAAGATAATAAGCTAGTTTGGCTTTTCCATTTTTATATTCAATTAGTGCACAATGTACCTCCAAAGATAGGCATCTATTATATGGAAATTTTGTTGGGCCATCAAGAGATGTTAAAACCCAATGGATTCTTCTGAACATGCATTCCTAAAATTTAGTTAGTCTTAAGAAAAATGAGAACTTTGGATCTGGAATTTTCATAAAGTAAACTATCATCCAGTATTCCCAGGCTTTAATGACGGGGTCATTTGAAGAAATTGAATTTACTGGGAAACTAACACCACCAGCTCTAAACTTATCAGGAAAGTAGATCATTGTACTCCAAGACTCTCAAATATCATAGGAATAATTATGATAATAGTCGATGCAGGCGGCATACCACTCATTTGAACCATTTTTCTAGAACGTGAAAACTTATTTTTTTTCTTAGATATCATAAGGACATTTAAGGTAATTAACTTGTAACTTTATAAGGGAAAATCTTTGGGCTATGAAGTAGGTAGAAGAAAGTAGACCAAAACATGATCTACTTTTTGTATAGAATTTCAAATAATCAATAAGGACTTTACTAGAAAGAGAAACCTATTCTAGTAGGAATAGCATTTCATTATGAATTTCCTCCTTTTTTGATAGGAGGTCGGCTTTGATGATCACCATTGGCGAGTTCTCAAGTTAAATCATCTGCCAGAGAGTTATTCGATCTCTGTATATGTTCAATAGAGAAACAAAAGTGGTTAAACCATAGTTGCCAACGCAGGAGTCACCATTGTGCTTGCATATTTTATAAATTATTTTTCACAAAACCTAATATTCCTTTACAATTAGTTTGAATAAGAAAAGGTTTTGGGGCCAAAAAGATTAAGAACTTTTAAATTCCCCTTATGACTGTAAGGATTTCTTTTTCCATTATGGGATAGTTGCATTTTGCCTTATTAAAACTTCCACTGCAATATTTGCAAAGTTTTTCTCTTTCTTTGATTTTGAGTATCGCACTCAAATGCTCATTGCTGGCACCTGTCTCAAGAACTAAACTATCTCCTTCGTTAGAAAAATTAAGAATAGGAAGATTTTTACATATCTTTTTGAAGTTTTGAACAATCTTATATCATTAATGGTCCATGTCCAATTCACTTCTTTCTTGAGTTTCTGCTACACTGGTTTTCTTAGTTTACCTAAATCTTTAATAAAGTCTGAAACATAGGTAAGGCATCCGAGAAACCTTTCTAATTGCTTTCTATCTTCAATCTTTTCAGGAAAAGATTCTATTTTTTTTTTCAAAATATCATTTTGTAGGATGATCTGTCTAGCCTTTATCTCTAGACCTAAAAACTTATTCTTACTAAGTATAATACCATAATCAGTGCATCTTTGCATGACAGCTAAAACATCATCTTTGTGTTGTTCTATGGTTTTAGAAAAGACAAGGATATCATCAATGTAAACTAAGCAACAATGATTGAGATCTTTGAAGATGTTATCCATTCTTCTTTGAAATATTTGAGGTGCATTGTTAAGACCAAATGACATTACTATCCATTCATAATGTCCTTGTGGGGCACTAAATACAGCTAAAGGAATACTTTCCTCATCCATTTTTATCTGCCAGTAATCGCTTTTGCAATCTATTTTTAAGAACTAAGAAGCTCCTTGAATTCTATTGAAAATGACAGTTCTGTTAAGAATATAGTAACCATCAAATACAGTATTATCATTAAGTTTTTTATAATTGATTACCGTTCTTGCTTTTCCTCCTTTTTCTTCTGCATGATTTCTTACCATGAAAACGGGACTGATGTGAGGACTCTTGCTGTTTCTAATTAACCCTTTATCTAGAGGTACCTTGATTTGTTTATCAAATTCCTGAAAATCTTGGTGTGTAAACACCAGTTGTTTGACTTGGATAATAGTGTTGGGACTTAATAGAGTAATTTTAGCAAATGTCTTATCTTTATCCCAAAACTTTAGTGGATTATCGGAGCAGAGTTCCTTACATAATTGTTCTTATTGTTCAACAATCTGCTCTGTAATAGATAATTCTAGTAATGAGATTGTCAGTGCTATTTTACGTTGTGCTGGCATTACCATCTTAACATGTTGGCTGCATGTAAATTCAATTTTATGATGAGTAGCCTTAATTTTTCAATAGGAACTGAATGATCATTAATTGTGAATATTATTTAATTTATGGTCTGTGTGCATAGAGAATATAATCTTTAAAAATTATTTACAATAATCATATCATGAGAGGATTGATCACTAGCCCATAGAACTGGTGTAATGCAATGAACTCATCCTAATTCTATGGATAACCCTTCTATGACTTCATTGTGACTCATAATGGTATTATCAGCTACCCTTACTTGTAAATGATTTTTAGCTCTTTTCCACATAAACTTTGGGAATAATGATCTTTTCTCAAAGCATACATAACAACCACTATCTACGTAGGCACACAATTCATGTTTTATTATATCCCTCTATTGGGATATAGTTGCTATTAGGATTTGTATTGGTGACTTCATAGCATATCTCCATAGTCATATTCTTCACTAATTCATCCTCATAAATTAGCTCACTATTGTTTTGTACCAAATGATCTTTTTATCTAGACTCAAACTTCGGTCTACACTGGGTCTTGCAGATTCAAAACTCATTCTACTCATTTCACTATTCATACTAACTGTATCATCTTCTTTAATTTCTTCTTTAGTTGATAAAGATCCTTCTCCCCATTCTGATCTAGTACTCATGTGTTAAGTTTTAAGGCACACAAAGACACAAAAGGGGGGGTGAATTGTGTCTTTCAATTTTTTTCGTTTTGTTTCAGAACACTTGTTAGGCCTGTTAGGAGAGGTGTTTGCAGTAAGGCAGAAACAAAACTTTGAATGCGGAAATAAAGGAGACACAAGATTTTACGTGGAAAACCACCTCTGGCCCAATGGAGGTGTAAAAACCACGACCTACCTCAGTAGGATTTCAACAAACACTTTCACTAACACGGGGCAAGTTCGTTACACTATGTAACACACATGATAATGTTACACACGTAACTTAGTCTCCCCCGAGACTCTAGTTATGCACACGTAACTATTCTCCATCTGAGAATGAGTCACACAACACGTCCAGAAATCTCCCAAGACTTGGACACACTCTAGACTTAACTGATGACAGAAAAGAATAGACGACCACCTTACTTTTATGCTTCTAACCAAGCTGAATGTAAGGTACACTTACAAACCCTATTATGCTAGAAAGAATGATTCAATTTAGCACACTCTTTAAAGGTTTTTCACTTAGAGAATGAGCTCACAAAAAACCTCAATGTTTGCCTTGAAAAACTGTGGCTTGAAGAGATGAGGAGCGTGTGGTTATATACCCACAAAAAGCAAGGATTTGATTTCCATAATAACTTTGAAAATACTCAGTATCCTAAAGGAATTAAATCGTTCAAGAAATTATCATTTTAGGAAATCATATCTTTTAAGGATAAGATAAAATCTTTTGAAAAATCTTTTTAGGATACCAATATTATGTAGAAAAGTACTCTTTCTAAAACACAATATTATCATAAAATCGATCCTAAATATATTAGGAATTTTGGTAGTAGGAAAACTCTTGAAAATCTTTGAAAATCGATTTTTGAACTCGCTGCCCTCAGAACACTACAAACCTGTTTGCTCAATTGTTGTAAGCAGTGTTCTGAGTCAGCTTAAATAATTCCTTCAAGGTGAGTGTTAAGTCAAGTTCTTCTTTGGCATATTAACAAGAATCTAGACAATTATAACCAGTACTTAGCCCTAAGACTCTAAAGACTCTTGTACTCTGCTGATGATGTGCACATAAATCCTCTTTGATGATTTCAGCTTCTTTGACATGTTCTTCAGGGTGTTTACAACTTTTGTCGCTTTCAATATACAATTTTATCACTTAGCTTCAAGCATGATATTTCGATCTGATCTCCAAGATATTTGCAATCTGTCTTATCACATGATTCTAGCACTCAACTCAAGCCAAGCATAATTAGCACATTTGGGTTGTAATAATCAAAACCTTAGATAAGATTGATTCAACAAGTTTCCCCTTTTTGATGATGACAAACCAAATGACCATCAAAGGTGAGACATAATAGAGGGCAAAAATATTAGTGCCAAACTTAGTTCAAAGTATTTAGATGACACATGAGAGATACATAAGAATAGGAGGTCAACTTAAACCGACTGATTTAATTGGAACATGGACAAGTAGTCATACTTGTCTTCCCCTTTTTGACATCATCGAAAAGGTCTAGGAGGCCACATCCATAAATTTAGTAGGGATGCATTCACCACCATAGGTAATGAGGGAAAATAATCCACAATACAATCAAGTATATGGTACATAATAGTATTGGCCATCCCAGTTACGCACAAATACACGACAGCAAAGGCAAGCAATGGCATGGCATAACCAAACCAAACTAAAAACAAATGTAACCATTGTCAATCACATGCAGAATCAAGATTAACCAAACAAAAAGGCGAACAGTATTGATGGGAACAGGGCAAAAAACAGAGATGAATCTGTGAGAAGAGGAGGATGGAGCAAGTTTAGCCGTGAGGGCAGATAGGGCATGAAGAATATCCTCATGGTGTTGCACATTCAAGGCCTTTTTTTCAGTCAGTGCTTGCTTCACTTCAGCAATCTCCTCCTTCAGATGGAGCTCTACCTGGACGAGAGTCGCAACCGTGGTAGTGCTGCACAATGCTGCCGTACTAGAAACAGGATGGGGACTAGGGCCAAAGGGTGTTTCGGGTCCGTGTTCTAACACGGTTCCATTACTCTTCTTAATCTGGAACCCACACCCAACTAAAGTATTGCTCCCTATTTCATCGTTTACTTGAAAGCCCATTGTCTTTTGCAAAGGGATCCCCAGAGCCTTAAACATCGAAGTCAAAAGAAAACCATAGCCCAGATCATGGCTTCAGGAGGTGTTGGCAATCCGTCCAATGTGACTAATCATGATGGCAGGCAAATTAATTGGCTCTCCCCGATCGAGGAGGTTAGTAAGGTACATGTCCATAGAGTCCGCAAGATTGTGTCCCTACCTCCGAGGTATCACATTCTCAATGACAAACCAGAATAACAACCGATGTAAAGGCTGCATTTCCCCCTTTCTTACAAACCAGGGTACACTTAGGTCAGGTTGTTGGGCTAGTTTTCTGGTGAGGTCCAACAATTGGTCATTGCTCAGCATAGTTTTATCCTCCTCGACATACACATCAAACCCTTTGGAGGGTACCCCAAGCCAAGCTCCCAGATTATTAGCATCAAAACAAAGTTCCCGACCGTGAACAGAGCTAGTTACTATCTCATTAGTGACCTCACAATTGGCACAAAATTCCGCTAATTCAGGTACTGAACAACCCCTCTTAGTATTGGTAAATGTATCCAGCCAACCCTGTGTTCGCAATTTTTCCAAGAACACCTCTAAGCCTTGTTCTTGGAAGTATAAAACCTTCACTATCTTCCCTCGCACCACGACTTTCTGTAGGAAATGTCTATACCTTCCCCCCTGGGTCATTGACTTTCGTGATTTCTTTTTCGAGGGTTCCTCACTTCTCTCACCCAGGTCAGACCCTTGTTCTGGAGAACCCCGTTTCGGGGCACGTTTCTTCGAGGGAACAGATAAGAAAGGCGTTTGGGAGGCTGTTTGCACAAGTGATTTGGATAGTGTTTTGGAAGTGGATTTAGGCTTCTTTGAAGGTTGAGCAACCTTGTCCTCGGGTAGATCCAGTGGAATGGCAGGACCCACACTCTTAGTACGAGGCCGACGCAGGGTAGGGGTGAGAGGCATATTGGGTTGGGTGGTGGTTTTGACTCGGCGAATGGATGGTTTGGGCGCTGTTTGAGGAGTTGTTCTTGGGGTTGGTTTCACGGTTCGTTTGAACCGAATATGAGGGTCATCCTCTTCAAGATCACACACACGATCATCGTTCAAATTTGGCTCTTCAAGCCAATCCTCCACAATCACAAATTCATCACCTTTTTCAAGGAATTTCAGCTCAGTCATATGTGGTTGATACAACACCAAATCCTATCCTAAAACCGACTTAACAGGGGGTATGGCCTCAAGTTCAATTCCTACGGGCCTCAAATCAACACTTTTCAGAAATTGAAAGACAAAGGGAGAAATACCATAAGTAGGCACCGGGGTATCCGCCGCCGGCGATGGTGTTGGCGCCTTGAGTATGTTGAGTAATTATCCTTCCCTTTTTCTTGATTTCTTGACTTGAAGTGAGCGTGGGTGACGTGCATTGCGACCGGAGGATGTGCCGCTGCCATGCGTGCGTGCCATTTGGAGAGCTAGTGGAGGAGGCTTAGGGTTTAGTGAGTTGTATGAGGAAGTGGAAGGTCGGGTTCTTGAGGGAAGGAGGGAAGGTGGTTGGGGGAAATGGAAAGTGATATGAAAAGAGTTGACCATAAAAAAAATCCCCCCCTTTTTTCGGTCGTCGGTTTTAGAAAGAGAGAAGGAATTTGCATGCCAAGGAGTCATTACACCTTGGGAAGAGCTGCAGCTTTTAGAGGAGGTGTAATAAAAGAAAAATCCAATTCCCAACACACGGAAGGATATGGCATCTTGATAACATAGGATACAACCAGTGGCCCGACCTGTTCTTAGCGCTTGTTCTTGACTGTTATATACTCGATACCAAAGGACAATAAGGGCAGTATCATTAGACCTCAACGAATGTCAGCCATATCAGATTCCACACATACGCAATTAACTGCACAACAAGTTGAATGCATCCATTGAATTAACTTATTTGGCCTAAGATCTTACTAGTCAATCATTGGGGGTTGATGAAGTTCATTCAAGCTCTCTTAATCAAATCCAATTCAAGCCTATTCCTTTCAAATTGATCTCTACTTAGTGCCTTGGTAAAAATATAAGCAATTTATTTATTAGTGGCACAAAAATTTATTGAAATCAGGCCCTTTTCTACATTGTCTCTTAAGAAGTGATGGTGAACATCAATATGCTTAGTCCTTTTATGTTGACACGGATTTTTGGCAATGTTAATTGCACTTGTATTATCACAAAATATGGGAATGCTTCCCGTGTCAACAACAAAATCCTTGAGTTGTTGCTGTATCCACAACAATTGAACACAACAAGAAGCAGCCGTTACATACTCGGCTTCTGCTGTGGACATGGCAACTGAGTGTTGTTTCTTTGTAGACCAAGCGACCAAACAGGGTCCAAGAAAAGTAGCCATACCTAAGGTGCTTTTTCTGTTAACTAGAAATCCAGTATAATCAGCATCAGCATACCCAATGAGGTCAAAGTTGTATCCACATGGATACCATAGTGCCAGATCAAAGGTGTTTTTCAAATATCTAAAAATTCTTTTTACAGCTTTCAAGTGTGTTTCTTTTGGATTTGACTGAAAACGAGCTCACAAACCAACACTGAAAACAATGTCAGGTCTACTAGCGGTTAGGTATAGGAGTGACCCCATCATACCCCTATATGATTTTTCATTAACTGAAGGACTTCCATCATCCATCACCAATCTGGTGGAAGGAGAAATAGGAGTGTCCATGGGCTTATCCGATTCCATCCCAAACCGCTTAAGTAGTTCCTTGACATATTTTTGTTGATGGATCATAGTTCCGTTTGATGTTTGTTTAATTTGCAAGCCTAGGAAAAAATTAAGCTCGCCCATCATGCTCATCTCAAACTCACTCCTCATCAATTTTGAAAATCCATCACATAAATCATTGTTGGTTGCACCAAATATAATGTCATCGACATATACTTGGATAATCAACAAATGTTCCCCCTTAAATTTCATACCAAGCTCTTTGAAAATCATTCTCAATTAAGAAACTTGATAATCGTTCATACCAAGCTCTAGGAGCTTGTTTTAGACCATAAAGTGCTTTGTCAAGTTTGAAAACATGGTTAGGAAAATCAGGACTTTCAAAACCAGGGGGTTGTTTAACATATACCTCTTCTTTAAGATATCCATTGAGGAAGGCACTCTTGACATCCATTTGGTACAACTTGATCTCCATGTGGGCTGCAAAGGCTACCAAGATTCGAATAGCCTCTAACCTTGCCATAGGTGCAAATGTTTCTTCATAGTTAATCCCTTCTTCTTGATTGTAACCTTGGACCACTAGCCTGACCTTATTCCTAGTGACTGTTCCCAACTCATCCAACTTGGTTTTGAACACCCGCATGGTGCCAATAATTGTTCTGTCCTTAGGCTGTGGTTCAAGGTGCTAGACCTTGTTCCTTTCAAACTGATGAAGCTCTTCTTGCATGGCTATAACCCAGTCAGAATCTGTAAGAGCTACATGAACATTCTGAGGCTCGATGTGAGATAAAAAGGCATAGAAGGCATAAAAATTTCTTAGCTTAGATCTGGTCTGCACCCCTGTATTAATATCATAGATAATTTGGTCAACGGGGTGTGAGCTTTGGTGTTTCCAGAGTCGTGAAGTGAAAGGATCCATAAATACGCTTTTCACTTTCTCCCAGCTGTTTGCAGGAACAGGTGTGGGATCAGGTCGGAAGCCTGTTCCCATATCAATAAGAGAAGTCTGGGATTGGGTGGCCTGGTTTCGATCCATATCAGGTTCAGCCAGGCTTCCCCCTGATTGGTCTAATTCCTACCCACTTTCCTTACCATTAACTTCAGTAAGTGGTTCATCTTCAAGCATCTTACCGTTGTCTTTTCTTGCAAGTCCAAGATCAAAATCTTCATCCTGTACGTCATTCTCAATCAAGGAGTTAGTTTCATCAAATAATACATGTACACTCTCCTCAACACACATAGTCCTTTTGTTGAATACTTTGTAAGCTTTACTATGTGAAGAGTATCCTAAGAAAATGGTCTCATCACTCCTAGGGTCAAACTTTCCCAAGGGCTCCTTCCCATTATTGTGCACATAACATTTGCAACCAAAGACTCTTAGGTGCATAATATTGGGTTTTCGCCCCTTGAAAAGTTCATAAGGAGTCTTATTGTGAATGGGTCTGATCATGCATATATTAATAATGTAACAAGTTGTGTTCAATGCTTCTGCCCAAAAATGTCTAAGAAGACCACTAGCAACAAGCATGGTTCTAGTCATGTCTTCTAGAGTCCGATTTTTCCACTCTATCACCCCGTTCTATTGGGGTGTTCTTGGGGCTGAAAAATTATGATCAATGCCATGTTCATTACAATAATCAATAAAGCTTGAATTTTCAAATTCCTTTCCATGATCAGATCTAAGACTTATCAATGAGTGTTCTATTCTCTTTTTAGTTTTCTTAAGAAATATAACGAATTTTTCAAAAGATTCATCTTTAGATGCTAGGAATAAAGTCCAAGTGAAACGAGAGTAATCATCTACTATAACAAACACATACCTCTTGCCGGCCCTACTTGTGATCCTCATGGGACCACACAAATCAACATGTAATAGCTCATGGGGTCGAGAAGTACTAACATACTTCTTTGACTTAAATGCAATTCTAGTTTGCTTTCCTTTAGCACAAGCATCGCATACCTTGACATCATTGTATTTGATGAAAGGTAAGCTAACAACTAGACCTTTAGACACAAGTTTGTTTAGCAAGGAAAGACTAGCATGACCTAGCCTCTTATGCCAAAGCATAATATCATCATCAAGAACACTCAAGCAAGTCAAATGATTTTGGGGAAGTTTAAGAACACATGTTTTATAAAACATTGTTGTGTTGCTTCCCCCTCAGCACAATCTCTCTAGATTTGATATTGGTAATCAAACATTGATTTGAAGTAAACCCAACATGATTACCTTTATCACACAATTGGGACACACTTCGCAAATTGTGTTGTAACCCATCAACCAAGTACACATTATCAATTGAATGAGAGAGTGATTTTCCTATCGTACCTACACCAACAATTGCCCCAGATTTGCCATTTCCAAATGCCGCTCTCCCCCCATCAAAGGTTGTAAGTGAGAGGAAACTTGATTTATCTCCATCATATGCCTCGAGCAACCACTATCCAAATACCATAATTGGTTGCCTCCTCTCACTTTAACCTGCAAAATAGCTAATTGTTAATCTTGGGAACCTAGATCCACTTGGGTCCCATTCTTTTCTTTGTCATGGAATTTAACTCATCTTTTCTAATCCACATTTGTTTAACATACAGTGAGTTTCTTCCATGGCCCTTTTTCTCAAGGAGCAAGCATATCGATAATGACCAGTTTTTCCACAATGATAACAAATTATATTTTCTGGCAAACTAACATACTTCTTGTCTACTGGCTTAGTAACACATCTATTCACAAAACCTAAACCTTTTCTGTTTCGGTTATGACGAGTATTAAGCCAGTTCAGAGTTTCTGAGGAACTGTTCCGGCGCTTGTTTTCAGTGAAGTCAGTTTCAGCTCTCTGGACTTGTTCTCGAAGCTGTTTGTTGTCATTCATCTGGGATTCTAGATTATGCCGTAGCTTTGAAGACTCACTTTCCAGCTATCTGATTTTAGTGTTGAGTTGTTCCTCTCTCTTGTCACTTAGGTCCTTAAGGATGTCTAATTCTTTACTTAAAGCAAGAGCCTTTTCATTAATTTCAAGCTTCTCATACATGAGAGCCTCATTCTTATGTTCAAGTTCTTGCCTTTTTCTTTCTAGTCTCTTAACATCCTTGTCTAAATCTGAGCAGGTACTTTTAAGCATGCAATTTTCAAAAGTTAGAGCTTCACATTCCTCCATCAATGAAAAAAATTAATTTTTTAAGTTTTTTCTTGTTAAGATTACGTACCTCCTTGTTGAGACTTTCACTGTCAGAGTCTGAGTCAGATCCACTTCGAGCCATGAGAGCCACTGCTTCTTCTTCATCCTCAGAGTCTTCTTCTTCTTCTTCTTCTTCTTCTTCGTCTTCTTCTTCTTCTTCTTCTTCTTCTTCTTCTTCTTCTTCTTCTTCTGAGGTGTCTCCCCAAGCTACCATCATTGCTTTGGTGAACCGTTTTTCAGCATTAGTCAACTGAGTTTTTCTGCCTCTGGTTCGGACTTGTTTTGACCCTTGTTCTTCCTTCAACAAGGGGAAATTCTTCACTACATGATCTTGCCTTCCGCACTTGAAACATTCCGATAACTGATCTCAGTCACTGTTTTTAGCCTTGCTGGTGTTGCCTTTTTTGTATAAGCTTTCGGTCTTCTTGAAAAATTTCTTGAATTTTTGTGCAATCATGGCCATTCCTTCTTCATCAAAATCTGAACTATCACTTTCCCTTGCCTTTAGTGCAAGCCCACGATCTTTCTTCACTTCCTCCATCTGAGAGTTTCTCCTTAGTTCATATGTTTGTAAGTTCCCAATATGCTCATCCAAGGAAATCTCATTCATCTTTTTTGCTTCTTGGATTGCAGTGGCCTTTGATTCCCATGAATGGGGTAAAATTCGTAGGATCTTCCTATCCAACTCTTCAGTGGTAAAGGATTTTTCTAACGATTTTAACTCATTAGTAATATGGGTGAATCAAGTATACATGTCCATGATTGTTTCTTTATCATTCATCTCGAATAGCTCATATTTCCTCACCAGTAGCTCGATCCTGGATTGCTTGACATGATTGGTTCCTTCGTGAGCTACTTGCAGGGCATTCAATATCTCTTTTGCGAATTCACAATCTGAGATGCGAGTGTACTCGTTAGGTCCGAGTCTAAAATATAGCAGCTTCTTAGCTTTGGTGTTTTTCTCCATCTTTCTAAAATCATCTGAGTCAAATTCCTGTAGCTCCTTAGGAACAATCTTCCCATTAGTTGTGACTTTCACTGGAATGTAAGGACCATTCACAATGACCATCCACAACTCATAATCCTCAGCTTGGATATAGTTCTCCATTCGATTTTTCCACCAAGTGTAGTGTTGTCCATTGAAGTATGGAGGTCTGGTCACATATTGACCTTCCAAGATTCCTTGTGGTGCACTCATTCTTACTGGATTTCTCTAGGTGTTAGCCTAATTTATGAGAACCCACTTTGATATCAATTGTTAAGTTTTAAGGCACATAAGGACTCAAGAGGGGGGTGAATTGTGTCTTTCAACTTTTTTCGTTTTGTTTCAGAACACTCATTAGACCTGTTGGGAGAGGTGTTGGCAGTAAGGTAGAAACAAAACTTTGAATGCGGAAATAAAGGAGACACAAGATTTTACATGCCTCTGGCCCAATGGAGGTGTAAAAACCACGACCTACCTCAGTAGGATTTCAACAAACACTTTCACTAACACGAGCCAAGTTCGTTACACTATGTAACACACGTGATAACGTTACACACGTAACTTAGTCTCCCCCGAGACTCTAGTTACATACACGTGACTATTCTCCACTTGAGAACGAGTCACACAACACGTCCGGAAATCTCTCAAGACTTGGACACACTCTAGACTTAATTGATGACAGAAAAGAATAGACGACCACCTTACTTTTATGTTTTTAACCAAGCTGAATGTAAGGTACACTTACAAACCCTATTATGCCAGAAAAAATGACTCAATTTAGCACACTCCTTAAAGGTTTTTCACTCAGAGAATAAGCTCACAAAAAACTCAATGTTTGCCTTGAAAAACCGTGGCTTGAAGAGATAAGAAGCGAGTGCTTATATACCCACAAAAAAAGCAAGGATTTGATTTCCATAATAACTCTGAAAATACTCAGTATCCTAAAGGAATTAAATCGTTCGAGAAATTATCATTTTAGGAAATCATATCTTTTAAGGATAAGATAAAATCCTTTGAAAAATCTTTTTAGGAGACCAATATTATTTAGGAAAGTACTCTTTGTAAAACACAATGTTATTAGAAAATCGATCCTAAATATATTAGGAATTTTGGAAGTAGGAAAACTGTTGAAAATCTTTGAAAATCGATTTTTGCACTCGCTGCCCTCAGAGTACTACAGACCTGTTTGCTCAATTGTTCTGAGCAGTGTTCTGAGTTACCTTAAATAATTCCTTCAAGGTGAGTGTTAAGTCAAGTTCTTCTTTGGCATATTAACAAGAATCTAGACAAATATAACCAATACTTAGCCCTAAGACTCTAAAGACTCTTGTACTATGCTGATGATGTGCACATATATCCACTTTGATGATTTCAGCTTCTTCGACCTGTTCTTCAGAGTGTTTGCAACTTCTGTCGCTTTCAACATACAATTTTATCACATAGCTTCAAGCATGATATTTCGAACTGATCTCTAGGATGTTTGCAATCTGTCCTATCACATGATTCTAGCACTCGACTCAAGCCAAGCATAATTAGCACATTTGGGTTGTAATCATCAAAACCTTATATAAGATTGCTTCAACATCATGGTTCTTAGTAACTGGGGTTTTATGGTTATTTTACCATTCTCATCAATTTTTATCATGTTTTCTTATTGATTTTTGTAGGGTTGACAAAGCTAGATATCCATGACCTGTCAGTCTTTATCCCTTGAGGATTAGATTTAATCCTCTGGATTTTTTGCATAGGGGTAGGACTTTCAAACTTTTTTACTTCTATCATTGTCACTTTAGTCTTTGGGTCTATAGTATTATTCAATTAGTAGATAATTTTTCAAAATATCCTTAATGGATATCCTGCTCTTTTCATATCCATTCCCACTGTTTTTATTTTAAGAGATAGGAAATTTTTAGCAAACTCATCTTTTAGACTCATATAATATCAAGGTCAATAATTGAATCCTACAGATCCATTACATAAGTTGGTCTTAATCCCTGTGATTAGACCTGAAAAAAATTGACCTGACCCGTAAACCCGACTCAAACCCGCAGAAAAAGTTTGGGTTTTGAACACGATTTTCTCGACTCAAACTCAAAATAGACCGAACCTAAAAAAACCCGCAAATTAGCAGGTCAAACCCGACCCGAACCCGAACCCGCCCACTTGACCCGAACATTATATCCTTAGTTTTTGATTTTCCTCTAATTTATCCCTCTTAATAATAATGGTTAGTCATTTTTATCGAATAGTTTAAAAAGACATTTTATAACTATTGCATTTATTTATAAATTAAGCAATAATAACGTTATTTTTTCTTCTCCATTCTCTAAAAATAATATTGTACACAATTTTTAAATGAAACAACATTAAAAATGGGTATAAAATTGTACAAAATAACTATCTAATATTTTTTAAAAAGTTAATTTAAAAGAAGACAAGCATTAAATATGTGCAAGTCATACCATTATGTAGTTGGTTAAACAAATATGTCTAATTATTTTTTAAGTTAATTAATTTATAATAATTTAAATTTTTGATGTTATAACTACAAGATAATGTCTTGTGCTTCTTTTATTCAATTTTATTTGGTTTTCATTCTAACTATTCTTGAACTATGATGTTAGTAGTAGGAGAACGGCTAGTTGTATTTATATTGGTGTTGGTCCATTAATAAAGTTTTACCTAATTGGACATTTGTAGGTTAGTTAACAAGATGTTCATATATTATAATAAAAAGTTTGAATATTTTTAATATCTTTTGAGAAATTACAATTATTATGCCTTTTCATCAAACACTGACAATTTTGAGTAATAAATATGCAAAATTTTTTATTTTACAAAAAGAAAAATAACTCACAGAAAATGCACTCTAAACCCATTGGGTTGATCTGAAACCCGTAAAACCGAAATACACCTGCCTGTATTTTACCCGAACCCAAAATACACCCGACCCGTATTTTATTCGAACCCGAATATACCCGACCTGTATTTAACCCACTCGCCCGAACTGACAGGTCTACCTATGATAATTTGATTATTAAATTTGGTATATCTTATATCACAGAGAAAAACATAAAGATCAATATCTTTATCATAATATTATAATTGAGTAATTTGAATTTGGACACTTCCGACATGGATAGACTGATATTTTCTATCTTTGTTATGCTTAAGGATGTTTTCTCAATTAATGAGATTAACTTCTCCCACATCATATTCACAATCTTTGATTTCTATATCTCCTTCCATCATCTCACAAACATACTTGCACTTTAATTGCCAGATGGATTTTTTATAGATTATGTCGTTTTGGATTATGGAAATGACCTAATCTCCTTTGACTTCCTCATTATCATTATCTACAATGAACTTCTCTCCTTGAAGATCACCAAGACTAATTGAGCTATTGTCCATCATATGGCTTGTTTCTTTATAGTCACTTTCTTCATATTTATTGTCCAATATAATTTCAACAATCCATTGGTTGTTATTCAAGGCTAGGTCCAGTGCCTCATCTTCACTAAGCTTAACATAATCTAGGCTTCCTAAGGTCTCTATAAGCTTGTTATTCTTCCTATTTTTGCATTCATTAGCATAATGTCCTACCTTTTCGCATGCCCAACATTTGCAGTGGTTTTTTCCTACAGGACAATAAGCTGCTTTCCTAAAAAATCTTGTTTTTTTAGTGTTTGTACCAAAAATATGTTATTTTTATGATACTTTTATGTCTGATTTATGCTCGTAATAATTGTTATTTTTAGGTTTTTACTTGATTTTATTTTGTTTTGGATGTGTTGAATAATTATGGAAAATATGCGAGAAAAAGATGAAAAAATGCTGGAAATTAAGAATTGGGCCAAGATGATTCAAGCCCAACCTATTTCATCCATCAACTTATGAAAGAAAAAAAGAGGAAAACTTTAACAAAATCTCCAGCCCACGTGTAAGGCACGTGACCTCTATCTCTCCTGCCCTTATCCCTCACTCAATCTCTCCTCTCGGGCTTGCAAGAACCAGAGAACCCCGACTTCCCCCCCATCCTCATTATCTCATCTTCATCCTCTCTCCTTCGACCACCATCTCTTTCTCTCTTTCAAACACCAGGACACTGCAGCACCATCAACATCACCACCAACGCTCCACAACACGCCAGTTTGCATCATCTTCACCATCCACGCGTGCCCAGATTGACCACCTAGATCGAAAGGGAAGCTGTATAAATTGAAGAGTAGCGGCGCTTTTGGAGGGTTTTTTTAGTTAACAATCTAGGGTTTAGGTTAGGTTTAGTTTAAGCTTTAGGTTTAATTTTAGATTTAATTTCATTTTAATTTCAGTCATTCGAATTGTAGGGTTTGTTTTCGGTTTGGCTTTCGATTTTGGATTAGTTTTCAACCTTTAATTTCATGTAATTAGGCTTTGAATTGCTGGTTTCGAATTGCCACTCAAGAACTTCAGTTGTAATTGCAACATTTTTGGGGCTAGTTTTGAGTAATTTCGAAATCCCCCATCCCCTGTTCTTCGTTCTGGTTGGAGCATTAGTAATGGAGAAACCACCATTTTTGGATGAGCTTGAAGCTCGTTTCTGATTTTCTGGGCCATGAATGGTCGAATTCGAACCTTCCCCTATTTTGGTTTGCATCGTTACTCTGTTCCTCTGTTTTCGTTCTCAATCTCGTTCTGGTAGCGTAGTTTTCTTCTTTTTTTTTAGTAGTTTGGTTGATGTGATTATATTCTGATTTTAGTTGAGTTGATTTAGTTGATTTTAGTAGTTCAGTTGATTTAGTTGATCATGCTTTAGTAGTTTGGTTGATGTGATCAAATAGTTCGTTGCTCATTTTCTCCCTTGTAGACCTCTTCTAGGTTTGGAAACTGGAAGGCTTTGATGCGACTATGGTTTGAGATGATACCATTGACTATGTTTGGCTTTGATAAGTGGCTGTGAGTTTGAGGGTTTTAGTTTTGTTTAAATGATTTAAATTGGTTTGGTTGTTGCTTTGTTTCAATTCAAGCGTTAGTTTTCATTACTCAATCGATGCTTTCGTTTGATGCACCTAAACCATTCCCCAATCCTTCTTATTTGGGCAACATTGTTTTCCCTTTGTGGCTCTGTTTGCTATTCATAATCTTCAGTTGTTGGATTGTAGAGTATATTTGATCCCTGGATTGTGCTGGTATTGATTGCATTTATTTTTAGAGTACTTCAATTTGCCACATTTAGATCCTATTAGAGTTAGAGCGTAGTTAGGGATTATTTAGAATTTCATTTGTTTATAATCCATGTTTTACTTGTTTATTGTTTAATTAGCTTAAGATGTCACTAGAGCGGTTTAAACTCGTGCTAAGTGACCTTAATCTCTTCCATCATCGTTGTGGAGACGGCCCTCAAGTACTACGTCGATAGTCATATACTTGTGGCATTTTGTTTTACACTCAAAACTATCCAACAAGTTTTTGGCGTCGTTGCCGGAGATGACAGCATGAGATTAGGTCATATTTTGATTCTCTTAGCTACTTTCTTATTAGTTGCATATGTTCTGTCGTACTTTGTTTATTTCATTATTAATTGTTGCTTAGCTTGGTCATTTCATGAAAAAATCCAAAAATCTAAAAAAATTAGAAAAGCCTAAAATCCAAAAAAAAAAACAAACTTGAAAACCCCTAAAAATTGAAAAACTTTAAAAACTTCAAATGCCAATTTTCCATTTCCCGCAATATGAGCATGAACCTTTTTGGAGTTATCTTTCAAGGCTTAATGATTATCGTGCTCAACTGAATCATAATTTGTAAAATTTGTAAGGTCATTACTATGGGTCTAAATGTTGAGTCAAGGTGTTATGTTGAATCAACTTGTCCTGGAGGTTTAATAGAATTATTATCTAAAACTCAAGATGAAGTTTGGGATTTCTTTGAAAAACTAGCTTGGAAAACCTATGCATTTGAACAAGCTAATAAGACTTTTAGATACCCAACTCATGGAGAGTATGATTTTCATGCGAATCCTTACCCTCCAGACCAGTTTATGAATTCATATGGCCCATTTTATTCTTGTGTGCTTCCTGTTTTGTACGATTATTGTAAATCTTCAGCTCGTAATGCTCATACTTGTCCCTATCGTGCTAATGTTGATGCTACATGTGCAAGTTTTGAAAAGAAGATCAATGATATGACTGATCAAATGATGGAGACCATGAAAGCGAGAATTGCTACTTGTTCTCAATGTTTTAATCAAAATAGGGAGACTTATAGTGAGCTTGATTCTAGTTTAGGATCTCCTGAACCTGCAATTAGTCTTGATGGTGATTTTGAACCCTCTTATTCTGCTAGGCCTGACTTGAATGAAGACATATATTTGCCTAGTCTAGATCAAAAGAGTGACCTCCTTATGTCTCTATCACCTGACCTTGCACCCCGCACTAGCTCACCTAAGGGCATCACTAATGATGTCCTAGTTTTGAATGACATTTGTGAGTTTAAGGTGAGTTTATAATTCGATACTGTTAATGAGTTAGATATAAGCATCACACCTGAAGTTGAGCCTCGTGATTTAGATGAGTCACAAGAAGCTATTTCACAGGAGTTATGCGATGAGGTAACTGAACCCACTGTTTTGGACTTTGATGATGATATTCTTTATGCAGAATATGAATCTTTTTTCATGTGGGTTTGATGTTACTGAAGGTCTTGATGTGGGTTTTCATGTTGAATATGAATTATTCTCTTTTGATCCCATCATTCCTAACCATCTATTTAAATTAGATGATAATATTCTGTATGTAGAATATAAATTTTTTTCTTGTGGGTTTGATATCCATGGAAGTTATGATGATGGTTTTTGTGTTGAGTATGAGTCCTTCTCTTTTGACCCCATCCAAGTTGACCTCCTTTTTGAATATTGCAAGTCTGAAATTGTCAAGTCTAATAATGTTGTCACTAAGAATGTTGATTTAAACCAGACCCTTGTGCTTTTTGATATGACAAGACTTGTGACTTGTGCGCCCACTATTTTGCTTGAACTGCTCATTCATGATGATATAGTTTCTAGGACAATGACCTCAATACTAGCTCGTTTTGAGTATATTCATTTCCTTTCTGATTGGGCTCAACTATTTGATAAGTTGAAGCGGACCCTTACTTGTGCTTTATTGGCTAAGTGGATGCACTCTTTTTGGCTCCAACTCACTATTTTTCACTGTTTCTATGTGATTTAGAGTTTGGCTTCTTTGTTTGATAAGTTGCTACGTGCTTTAACAAGTTTTGATTTAAGTTGCACTTTTCGGCTTAATGTGGAGTGGCGGATGCTCCATAGACCTCTAACTAAGCGAATTTCTAGAGGTATAGCTTAGGTGTACTTTTGCACCTTACCTGGTTTGATCATTCCACCCTTCTTCTCCTTTTCTTTTCTTTTCTTTCTTTTCGTACTTAGTTGTGGATAATTAGGACTGTGAATTGTGATGGGTGATTGATCTTGAGGAGCAATTTGGGATTTGTTAAGCTGTGTGGGCTATGATCACCCTTGGTTATATTATGATTTTGTGAATACTTGTTAGTTGTGGATATCTAGGATTGTTTTTATGTTTCAATTTGTTTTGTTTCTTTATTTTTGTGAGTTTTGGTTTTTGCTAGTTTTTGTTTAATCTTTTGTTTTTTTTTTCCTTTTTAGTGTTTTAGTGGTTGTGTTTTGGTTTTGTGTTTTGTTTCTTTTCTTTTGAGTTTTGTTTTGTTTTGTTATGGTTAGTTTGTTTAGTTTGATATTGTTTTCTAGTTTGGTATTTTGTAGCCCCTTAGTCTTGTGTTGTTTCTATTTTGTTGGTTATATGTGTCTTGGTCTAGTTTTGGTTTGGTTTGGTTGGTTTTCGTTTTCGTTTTTGTTTTTCATTTACTTTTTTTTGTTTTGATTTTGGTTTTTGGTTTTTGTAAATATGTATGTTTATTTTTGTTTTTGTTTTAGTTGTAGTTTTAATTTTGATTTTGCTCTTTTATGTTTTCGGTTTTTTATTTTCATCATGTCCTAGTTTGTATATATTTGTGGTTTAGTGTGATTTTATGGTTGTATATCTTATGTGCTTGCTATTTAG
This sequence comes from Selenicereus undatus, assembly GCA_017589665.1. Lineage (NCBI taxonomy): Eukaryota > Viridiplantae > Streptophyta > Magnoliopsida > Caryophyllales > Cactaceae > Selenicereus > Selenicereus undatus. The sequence continues at coordinate 26,229,263 of JACYFF010031959.1, forward strand.
CGTCTTAGTTCCCACAATGAGGACATTGTGAGGTTTTGGTGCGGAGGTGAGGTGCCCATTTTTGAAATTTTTTTGAAGAATTTTTGTTCTTGGAGACGTTTGTACTCTTTCTGATTAGCTTGAATCCCCTGTACTTTGGTCATCAGCTTGTATGTAAGAAGGATGTGCATGATAGGTCTCCGACCTCAGTGTGTCATTCTAAGCCCTAATTCTAACCCCAATGGTTCATTATAAATTGTGTAATCCAATCCTTGCTTATCCTTTTATCGTTTTCTTTAGGTCTCAGGCTTCCATGAATGATTCTCCCACTTCCTTGTGACACAATTACTCTAGTTTTTGCCACTTTCGGAAAAAAGAGAAAAGAAAAAAAATTATGAACAAAGAAGAGAAAAAACAAATGAAATAAAATTTGGATTGACAAGTATCTCTTTGAGGCATGTGCTACTGGGCGTTACCCTTTGAGGCATGTGCTACTGGACGTTACCCTTTGAGGCATGTGCTACTGGGTGTTACCGTTTGAGGCAATACTGCTATTGGGAAAGCTTGCTTCCAATGTTAATGCATCAATAATGTAGTTGTGTAAGTCAAGTGGGAATGAGTCTGATTCTGGTAAATCTAAGACTTGGGATGATGATACACTTGCACACGAGCACTAGGATGGATTCGCAGCTCTGATATACAATGGCGTGAAAAATTAGTGCTTTGATGTCATTTATGGGATAAAGGACTTTGAAGTACATTCTGTTTATATACATGTCAATATCTTGGCTACATGAGTGATTTAGTTGATTAGAATGTGTACATATCTTTCTCCAATTTTGTAAATATTAGCATTGAGAAAAAACCAAAAGATTTTCTTTTATTTTTGAAATAATTTTTTTGGATATTTTACTTGAAACTCTAACGAAACCTCACTAATCCACTTGGGAGACCAAGGGGTTTAAAGGGCTTGTTGCATACACTAAATGCAACCGTGATTCCTACGACAGTGAATTAGGATTTTTTTTTTCTTATTTTCTATTTCTTTTTAGTTAGTTTAGTCGTTTTACTCGAGGAGGACCAAAATTTTGGTATAGGTGTATTTGTTCCTACCAAAAATATGTTATTTTTACAATACTTTTATGCCTGATTTATGCTCGTGATAATTGTTATTTTTAGATTTTTATTTGATTTTATTTGATTTTGTAGGTATTGAATAATTATGGAAAAAATGAGAGAAAAAGATGGAAAAATGTCGAAAATTAAGAATTGGCCTAAGTTGATTCAAGCCCAGCCTATTTCATCCATCAACTTAAGGAAGAAAAAAAGGGAAAACTTTAATAAAACCCCCAACCCACGTGCAAGGCACGTGACCTCTATCTCCGCTTCCCTTATCCCTCACTTAATCTCTCATTCTATCTCCTCTTGGGCTTGCAAGAACCAGAGAACCCCGACCCCCCCCCATTCCTCATCATCTCATCTTTATCCTCTCTCCTTCTTCAACCACCATCTCCCTTTCTCTCTTTCAAACACCAGGACACCACAACACTACCAGCATCACCATCAATGCTCCACAGCACGCCAGCTTGCAGCATCTTCACCATCTACGCGTGCCCAGATCGACAACCTAGATCGAAAGGGAAGCTGTATAAATTGAAGAGTAGCGGCGCTTTTGGAGGCTTTTTTTTAGGTAACAATCTAGGGTTTAGGTTAGGTTTAGTTTAAGCTTTAGGTTTAATTTTAGGTTTAATTTCATTTTAATTTCAGTCATTTGAAATTTAGGGTTTGTTTTCGGTTTGGGTTTTGATTTTAGATTTGTTTTCAACCTTTAATTTCGTGTAATTAGGGTTTGAATTGCTGATTTCAAATTGCCACTCATGAACTTCGGTTGTAATTGCAAAATTTTTGGGGCTAGTTTTGAGTAATTTCGAAATCCCCCTACCCTATTCTTCGTTCTGGTTGGAGCATCAGTAATGGAGAGACCGCCATTTTTGGATGAGCTTGAAGCTCGTTTCTGATTTTTTGGGCCATGAATGGTCGAATTCGAACCTTCCCCTATTTTGGTTTGCGCTGTTGCTCTGTTTCAGTTCTCAATCTCGTCCTGGTAGCTCAATTAACTTTTGTTTTTTTAGTAGTTTGGTTGATGTGATTATATTCTGATTTTAGTTGAGTTGATTTAGTTGATTTTAGTATTTCGGTTGATTTAGTTGATTGACTTGATTATGCTTTAGTAGTTTGGTTGATGTGATCAAATAGTTCGTTGCTTAGTAGCTCATTGTCTCCCTTGTAGCCCTCTTCTGGGTTTGGAAACTGGAAGGCTCTGATGCGACTATAGTTTGAGATGATACCATTGATTATGTTTGGCTTTGATAAGTGGTTGTGAGTTTAAGGGTTTTAGTTTTGTTTAAATGATTTAAATTGGTTCGGTTGTTGCTCTGTTTCAATTCAAGTGTTAGTTTTCGTTACTCAATCGATGCTTTAGTTTGATGCACTTAAACCATTACCCAAACCTTCCTAGTTGGGCAGCATTGTTTTCCCTTTGTGGCTCTGTTTGTTGTTCATTATCTTTAGTTGATGGATTGTAGAGTATATTTGATCCCTGGATTGTGCTGGTATTGATTGCGTTTATTTTTAGAATACTTCAATTTGCTACATTTAGATCCTATTAGAGTTAGAGCATAGTTAGGGATTATTTAGAATTTCATTTGTTTATAATCCATGCTTTACTTGTTTATTGTTTAATTAGCTTAGGAGGTCGCTAGAGCAATTTAAACTCGTGCTAAGTGAACTTAATCTTTTCCATCGTCTCTGTGGAGACGACCCTCAAGTACTACGACGATAGTCATATACCTGCGGCACTTCATTTTACACTAAAATTTATCCTAACATTTAGGACTTGGTTTGTTATAATATTTTTTTGTTCATTTTTCTCCCCTTTGCTTGTTAAAGCTCTTCTTCTTATAAAATTTTCTTTTACTTCTTCTTTCAGGTTCTTTTCCCCATTAGTGCGGAGAATCCCAACAAGTTAGGAATTGCTTCTTAATTTTTTTTTTGCTTTTGGAGATCGAGACATTGATCATTGACCCATTTTCTCAAATAAGAGATTCTCGAACCAATGGTATCAATGACATCAGCACGTTCAAGCCATGCAATGTATTTTTCATTAATTATGGAATTTATCGGATATGGCAATTTGTCATAGAACATATCAAGATTAGTTTCATTATGCCCAATTTTGTAATAAAATTGACTAAATTCAGCAATATAATTTTCTAGATATCTCATATCTCATAATTCTATGTTATTAATCTTTCTCTCTCATTCTCTTGCTTTTTCTTGTTTAGCTTCGATAAACTCAATTTCAATTTTCTTACAGAGATTTTTGAAGATAGGAGCTGGTGTTTCCATCATTCTTAACATATTTTTACCATTTCCCTTTAATAAATCATGCCAGTCAGCAACGATGCCAGATAAACTATGTTCAATGTAGTTTAGGAAATTTGCAGCAGTCCATATAGTATTTAGGGTTAAGACACTATTCATACCTCTTTTCCAATGTTCAAATATTTCTTCTCTATTTCGAGCTCCATTGATGTTTAGGATATATCCGGTTTGACTAATTGGAGTAGGACCAACTTTTTCAAAGGTTGTAGTTTTCCTTGGGATGAATCCGAAGGAAAAATTGGTTGTACGTCCTGCTGGAACGTACCTAGGTCTTATTAAGTGAGTGTTTCTTTTAGAAGGCTTACTGAATTCTTCAGGCTTAGGAACAACATTGTTAACCAAATTGGTCCCTATCTCACCTAAGTCAAGTTCTTCTCCAATTTCATTAATCTCATCTTCCACAGTCATTTTTAATATAATTTTTATTTAATTTTATTTTTATCTCTTCTAAGGGTACAACATTAAGATCTTCTACCTTGATTAGGTTCATCTGCTGATATATTTCTTCTTCTAATTGGACATTATTAGTCTCTTCATTATCATCAGATAATGCGTCATGTTTATCACTAAGTGCGTCCATGATCTTGTTTAATTCTTCTGGATTTTATTCTTTCTCAAAACATATTCTATAGTGCTTCAAGAGTACATTGCTTATACTCCATCTTCTTCGTCTTTTTCTACTTTTTTGGCCGATTTTTCACATGATTTTTGTCCTGCTTCTTTTTGAATTTTTATATCGTGCAACGGGGAAAGGATTCTTGTTTTTGGGGTTTTGGAAAGAATATTTATGTTAAAATTGAGTACTAATACTATAAGTAGATTTTTCGCTATGTGTAACTTCGTTAACTAGGGAAAGGTAAATTATAGATATTTGTTTCTTAAACTCCTTGACTTTAGCCTTAATTTTAGCTAATTCTACTTTTAATTCTAAAATCATATAATTGATATAAATTAATTGAGGTGCTATTGGAGAAAGACCTTCCGTTGAATACACAATATGAGAATAATTTGGTCCAGGGCAAGTCAGTGATAATTTAAGTATTAATTATAGTTAATTAGCTTAATTAATCAGTAATTACCTCAATTATCTTGATTATTTTTTGTCACGTGACTCTGATATCAATTAGAGCAACGGTAAGGTTGTCTCTGTGTGACCAAAAGGTCAAGGGTTCGAGCCGTGGAATCAACCACTGACAAAGTCAGATTGGACTGCCTATAATTCACCCCTTGGAGTGCGACCCTTTCCCAGACCCTGTGTGAACGCGGGATACTTGTGCACCGAGCTGCCCTTTTTTATCTTGATTATTTTTGGTCACGTGGCTCTGATATCAATTGAAAGAGGGTCTCGAGTAGTAATTATAAGAAAATTTTCACATGCACAAATTTTAGATTTTCGAAAGTAAGTTTTAAGGATTGGGGTTAAAATGCAAATTTTAAAAGCTTAGGGTGCTTTTGCAATTTAAAAAGTCAAACTTGGTTACTTTTGATTCCAGAAAATATTTGCCAAACTTGGATGGACCCTTGAAATATTTTCCCAAAATTGTCGGGTCAGAAAAATATTAGCCCAAACCTCGATGGACCTGGGAGCGATTTATCCTACTTATTACTCATAATAAGATTTTGGAAGCTCAAATAACCTATCAAGTTAACTCTTCATCTACACCTCCCTGTAGACTTCCTAGTAAGCTCGAGCCTAACCCTAAAGAGCATTGCAATTGCATTGTCTTGAGAAGTGGCAAACAATTAAAGGGTCCTAAGGGTACTAGAGTTGGGGAGGATGGTAAGAAGAACCATGATAAGAGTGTTAATGCTTTGCCTAGTGATGGAGAGCCCCAAGAGAAGAGTGAGAGTAAGAAGTCTAAGGAGCTTAAACCCCCTTCCCTGAAGCCTTTCATGCTTACCTTATCTTCCCACAAAGATTTACTAAGGCCAAAATTAATGTCCAAGTTGGGAAGTTTCTTGATGTGCTTACGAAGTTTTATGTGAACATTCCTTTCATCGATGCTTTGTCTAAAATGTCTTTGTATGCCAAATTTTTAAAAGACATAAGAGGAACATTGATGGGCATGAGACTATAGCTTTAAGTGAGGAGTGTAGTGTTGTTGTTCTAAACAAGCTTCATGCAAAGCTTGAGGACTCTGGTGGCTTCTCTATCCCTTGCTTGATTGGGTGTGTAAGCATTGATAAGGCTTTGTGTGACATCGGTTCAAGTGTGAGTTTGATGCCCTACTCCATTTTCAGGAAACTTAACATAGGGGAGTTGAGATCCACCACTATTTCACTTTAATTGGCGGACTATTCTGTGAAGCACCCTTAGGGTATTTTGGAGGATGTTCCCATCAAGGTGGGTAATTTTTATGTGCTTGTGGACTTTATAATTCTTGATATGGCAAATAATGCCATCACCTAAATTATTCTCAAGACCAGGATTTTTCTCCTGCTTCATTTGCTTGTTGTGGATGTGATGTGGCTAAATATGATGAGAGTGTGACGTCCACCCTGATGATCGTCACATGTCTGATTTTGAGTTCGCTGAGGGTCATGGACTTAATTGTGCGAAGGTGGATTTGGTTGCCAATTTGCCGCTTGCATAGCCAAGGATAAGCCATTATCTTAATGAAGGATCTTTGATTGCCCAAGTGTTGATGTCTTTGCCCCCTTCGGGCAGAGCTAAGTATTACTCTGATATGGGGGTTAAGTTTGGTAGTGGCCCATCTTATGGTGTCTACTATAAGATAATTTTGGATGCAAACCGCACTATTTGGCATTATTTGATGCTTTAGAAGGATCTCTATTTTGTCTACTTGAGGTGGTTCCTTCTTTTGCAAGATTTTGACTTTGAGGCTCGTGACAAGGGTGGGCCACAAGCAATGATGTCCCCTTCATCATCAGTTATTCCCCTTTCAATGGGATAATTGGTGTAAGGTCAAGCTCTCAACTTTAAAAAGCACTTTTTAGGAGACAACTCAAGCAGTTTCTTATTTTCTTTCCTTAACGTACATAAATTTTAGGATGTTTTCGTATTATGAGAAAAAAAAACAACAAACAAAACAAAGAACAAAAAAAAGAGAGCTTGAAGGTTAGCAGTGGTGAGATAGTTATCTCTATGGTCCAATCATGGTAGCTGCCACGGAACGTGAAGTAGCTACCCAAAAAAAGAAGAAAAAAATTAAAATCTGTTTTGGTAGCGCCTACCATGGCCAATCTGTGGTGAGCGGCTGCGGCCCACGGTCAAGGATTTTCGACGGCGGTACCTTTCCTCTTCTTCCTCTCATTCTTCCTCATGTCTCTCTCTCTCTCTCTATCTCTTTCTCTTTACCTCCCTCCTTCTCTCTGTAAAACCTCCATTAACAAACCTTTAAATCTTTCACTTCTTTCACAATTTTTCACCCAAATGCTCACAAATTCTCTCCATTTTCATCCCTTTCCTCTTTATTTTTCCAGATTTCTCTTCTTCTCACATAAATTTCCACTCCATCTACTTCTTTTCATCCTTGTCATCCACTCCTACTTCAACCTTCATATTTTTCCTCATATTCACCCTTTCTACACTCTATTACCACAAAACCTCCTCATTTCCTCCATTTTACCTCTTTCATACACCTTTTCCTGCATTGAGAATTTGTCCCTCCAGCTTCACTCAAGAACTTCCATGGCCCAAGAAGATGCTTAGGAGAACCCAAGAAGAGAATACATTGAGCTGAGCACCACAACAGGCCACAAGGATATCCCGAACATCCACTACCGCAAGGACCTGAGGTAATGCTCTTCACCTACTTGGTTTAACTCATTCCAATCATATTGCATGTTATACTTGTTTGAGTAGTAGACTAGTTGTTGCTACTCAGTTTTATGATGAGGATTTGTTTGCCCAATTAGGATTGTTAGATGATATTAGATGGTTGTTTGCCCGAGGTGGGATAAGTTAATTTATTGAAATGAAGGACCATACATATAGGGACCTCACCCTTGAATTTTTTAGTACCTTGCATGTTAAGGTCACAAGGTGTCCCCGATGTCAAGAAGGGTCCCTTTCATTTTATTTTATTTTTACAAGGGGAATTCTAAGAATTAAACCTTGGTATCCTTAATAAAATGTTTGGTTTTCTCCCGAGTTTGGACTTGCCTTGTCGTCAAGTTCTTACCTGAATTTAACCAAAATGCTTTTTGGGGATCAGATTTCGGGAAATTATAGATATAATACAAATACATGTAAGGGCACTTTCGTTAGGAATCCTTGTATCTAGGTGGCCCAACGCGTGCTTTTATGTGGTGTCTTTGCTAGGAATGATAGTCTGAATGTCCCTCGATTATCTGGTTGTACTTTTCATCTAGTATGCTGAATGTTGATTGGATTGACCCTGGGTCATTCTTGGCACACCAATTATATAGTGCAATTTAGGGCTGCTCATTATTTAGTTGAAACCCAGCCCGGACTGAAGATCGGCTTGGGCCAGACCGAACCAAATTCATTCGTTTCGGTGTGGTTCACAAATTTTTTTTTATTCAGTTTTCGATCTAGTCCAGTCCGGTCGACCGGTCCAGACCGAGGACCGAATAAAAAAAAATAAAAAACCGGCTTTTTACTTGTTTAATTTCAATTTTCTTTTGCAACTTGTAATTTCTCATATTTTTTAAGAATATTGATTTTTTTTTCATAGTGGAAATATGTTGAAATGGTTCACATCAAAACAATTATAAGATGTTCATGTCATAAAAACGTCTTCCTTTGATATCATCCAAGTTCTCAATTTGGTCTGGTCCCCTTTTTTTCGGTCCATTCCTGGTCTAATTCATGACTTATTCGGTCCGCTGAACGGTCCATAGCTCCTATCTTATTTGGTCCTCAGTCCAAACAGGTCCGGTCTGGCCCAGTCCAGGTTTGGACCGACGAACACCCCGAGTGCAGCTACTAGTACTACGGGTCGAATAGTCATTGGGGATCTCATCACTTCCATTGCTCGACCTTTGGGTGTTGAGTCAAACTGCGAGGATAGAGTTTAAGGGTTCGAGTGGCTTGCAAAAGCCACCTTTGAACAGATGAAATTTTGTAAGGTTGAGGGTGGGTGTTTGTGTGTTGGATATACCTTGGGAATTGGCTTTTGCCGCTTCTAATGTTGAGAGAACCACCTTACTTCACCAAATAGCTAACCTTTCATGGTTACCCAGTGGTGTTGAGACTGTTCTTCCCGCACCTCCTCAGCCCCCACCTACTTACCATGGCAACCCTAGTTTTTCATCCAAGCCTTCTTCCTATGACTATGAGGAGATTTCCTCCACCCCTAGGTCCATTCAAGGGGAGCAACCCTCCCTACGAGCCTATGTTGAAATTGAACATGCACTCTTTATGACTTTGTCCATGAGCGGCAGGAGCTTAGTGGGATGATTGCCTCCCAAAACCAATATTTGCAGGACTTTTGGGCTTGGCTTGAGACTTGGAGAGATTGGCAGATCTCACAAGGGCATCCCCCACACCCTCCTTCCTCTCCTCCCTTCTGAGTGCTTCTTGCTACTTCTCCTTCCCTTTTCTACATTTGTGCTTGCATTGCGGACAATGCTTTGTCCAAGCATTGGGGAGCTTGTGTTATGAACGACATCTAATGCCTGGTCCCTTAGATTTGAGCATGTGTATAAATATTGTACATGATTGTATTTAGTTTTGCATTTTAGGATTAACCCCAAGTAGCTAGAATATGTTGTTAGTGCATTTAACTTCATTCTCATAGTTGTGCATTATAAGCATGACATTTAGGGAAGTTTTGCACTTCCTTTAGGCTTGCATTTTAGAAAAAAAAAGAAAAAAGAAAAAAATGATTCTCTGATGATGAATTGGTAGACTAGGTAGACCTCTTCGGTTTAGAATTATACTTTGATATGCCCAGTTGTGAATAAAAGTGTTTGTAAATGAGTTTTGTGGAAAAAATGTGTTTCACGTTTTGACCATGTATAAAGTACGAGTTGATTACCCCATGACTCTTTTTATGAATGTTGACATAAGAATCCCAATGAGCCAGCTATGATCTGGATAGATGTCTCATGAGGCTTTGAGTTTGAAACGACTAATTTATCAGCTTTAGTCTCATGCCTATTCTTGAGTGACTCTTCCCTATATCACTTCTCCATAACTTGCTTTTACTCTCGTTAAATATCACTCTTAGCATATGCATTTACCCAAAATGATTAAGGCATTCTTTGATTTAATGAGCTCCACAGACCAAACAGTCACCCTTGTTATGTGTGATATACCCCTTGATAGCCCCTTTTGAGCCTTAATCCATGTTTATTGATGTGAGCCTTTATACTTAGTCTTTGGCCAAACACATATCTTACCCTTTAGCCAATATCATAGAGAGTTTCACTTCTTACTAATTGAGATCTTTTGGTGTAGCTTAATAATTCGATTGGGAGTAGCTTGCAGTATTGAGATCTTTTGGTGTAGTGTTAGCCCTTGTTTTGTTGTAAAATGATTGGAGAAGAGTTGAAAAAAATAGGAAGTTTGATGTTTATTTCCATGGTCAATCCCTTTATTAAAAAAAAGAAGAAACTAAAGACAAGAAAAAAAAGGAGTATAAACAAAAAAATTGTGAAGGAGTGAATAAAAGAGGTTGGCTTTGTTGGATTCTAATTGTTTTTGAATTTCAACTCTATTCTTCTCATTTGGTTGCTTAACGGGATGTACCTGTGTATTTGAGTAGCTTGGTTTGAGGAGAGTGTTTCATGAGAACATTGGGAGAGTTTAGCTCTTATTATTTGCTTTTAGCTCCACATTCCTAAAAATATTTGTTCCCCTCTTACTTTAACCCATAGCCCTGTTTCAACCCATATAAAGTCCTCATAATTAGGCAATGTATATTGCATAGTAAAGTTGGCGAATTAGAGAGTTTTAGCAAGCTTATGGTAGATTTGAGTCTTTGGAATGAGAATTGAGGGACCCCTACTACACCTTAAAACACATGAGTGAAGAGTGTCACATTTCTAAAGTGAGGTCCTACCAATTTTTCTAGTTCTAATTGTTTCATTTGTTGATGTGATTGTATTCGATGAGTTGTGCAATTGATTCAAACTTTGACATTGTGGTCGTTAAGGAAATTTTGAAAAGAAATTCTGTTTTTCCTTTCTGATTCTTAAATGTTTTTGAGCACTTTTAGGCCAGCTTTAGGTTGATTTTACCTTTGTAGATAGTGCTAATGTCTTTCTTGAGGAAGTTGTGAATAAATTTTTAGTTTTAGGCTTTACTTGGGGACAAGTAGTGGTTCAAGCATAGGGGAGTTTGATAAGTGCTAAGAATGTGCGCCATTCTACAGTCATTTGATAGCATTTTCTAGGGGATTGTACATTTGGGATTAATGATTTACCCCCCTTTTTTCCTATTTTACGCTTGGGTGTGCTTCTTTGGTGCATTTTGTAGATTTTAGGCCCTTTTGACTTGAGGTTGACCTTCATTTGGGCACATGTTGGCTCACCACGGTGGTACTCCTAACCCATATACATATGGGGCAAAGAAAGAATGACGATCACATGGGCAGAGCTCACGATGGCCAAACCGTGGTGAGCTAATAACTGCAAGCCTCTTCACTTTCCTTTGATTGTGTGGCTGAGAAGTCTTGAGTTTATGTATTTGAAGTTGTTTTTTGGCTAAAAGTAAGAGCATTCTACACTCATCCTATCACTCATCTCTCTCAATAGTTAGAATTTTCTATTTTTTTTAGAGTAAAAGAAGATTTGTAGGAAGGAAGTCATATTTGGATGCTTGAAGATTGAAAGATCATTGAAGAAACTCCATAGTCGCTAAGCTTTCTCTTCCCTTTATCTCTTCTTGAACTCTTGTTTTTGGATGTTGTTTGGTTTGAACATGAGTGAGTAGTTTAATTTAATCCAGAGATTTGGTCTGCCAAAGTATTGATGTTGGATCCTTAATTTCTATTTCATGTGCTCAATCTACCTTAGAATAGTTTCATTCTATCTTATGATTGAATTGTTGTGAATGAGTCTATCTAGATTTTTTTACATATGTTAGATAGTTGAGTGAAGTATCGAAAGGAGAAACTCAATATTAGACCTACAAGATAGAACTTGACTTAGTAATCCTTGAAAGAGAGTTTTGTGTTGAGAGGAGACTTTAGCAATGAAGATCTATAGCCTAGACCAAAATGAGGACATTTGAAAGAATGATAATCGGATTAGTGTAGCCAATTTGGTTTATTTTGAAAGAAAAGATCGGATTAAATTAAATTGTAATTCCTTTGAATCATCTAAGCTAAAAAAGAGCGCATGTTATATCTTAGAATCTAACTCTTCGCTAGGTAAAATGAATCTCTAGATGCTTTACTTCGATTGACGTCCCGAATAGCCAATTAATATAGTTAGAACAATCCGCTGAAAATTTGTTCGCTTAGCATTTTTAGTAGGACAAAACTCAATAGACTGTGTTGGTACCTGAGGATGATATTTGATATAGGCTACAACACCTGTGCACTTGCATGTTGTGTTAGTATTGGTGAGTTAGTTTCCTCATGCGGCATACTTTATCAAATTTTATTCATTATTGTTAATATTTTGTCTAACAATAGCAGCAATATTTGGAGTATGGGTTGATAATAGGACATTCACATACGTGGGAAAATTTTCCCTTAACTAATTCATTTCCACATTATGCTTTTCATTAATCCTAATAACCTCAACATTTGCAATAAATTTAGAATTATAGGTTTCTACAATTCCCAGACTATGGTTAGGACAATAAAATCTATATTCTTTTGATTACTCAGGGTAACCTATGAAGTAACCACTAGTTGTATGGGAATCCAATTTCTTTTCATGTGGATTATATAATTGTGCTTCTATTGAACATCCCCAAACATGTAGGTGCCTTAAGCTGGGTTCCCTACCGGTCCATAACTCAAAAGGAGTTTTGGGAACTGCCTTACTAGGAACCCTATTTAGTTAATATCCAACATTTTTAAGAGTGTGCATCCACAATAATACAAGCAATGAGAAGTTACTTATCATATTGCTAACCTTGTCTAATGATGTCCGATTACGTCTTTCTGCCACAGCATTTGGATGTGGTTCCTCAAAAGTTGCATTTCTTGAGGAACTTTGCAAAGGGACCGAAAAATTATCCCATTTCGTTATATTTTCTATAGTACTCAACACCTCTATCGAATCTAGTAATTTTCACCTTCTTATCGAATTGCCTTTCAACCTTATTGACATAAACCTCAAGAGCATCAACCGCTTGAGATTTTTCATTCAGCAAATAGATAAAATCATCAATAAAGGTGATAAAATATTTTCTCCTCCAAAATATGGAACATCAAATGGTCCACGTATACTAGTGTGTATATGTTCAAGAAGCTATGTACTTCTTATGCCTCCTTTCTTAATGTGTTTAGTTTGCTTTCCCTTAATGCAATCCACACATATACCAACATTAGCAAAATCCAATTGTGGAAAAAACTTTATTTTTTACTAATCTTTCCAACCTTTCTTTGGATATATGACCCAAACATGTATGCCACAAAAACGTAAAATTTTCATTTTTAATACTGCGTTTTATTCCAACACTCTCATAAACAGTAAGTAAGATTCATCAAAACCATGATCAAGTTTCAATTTATATAAACCATCACTAAGAATACCAGAACCAATCAAATGAATATTCTTGAATAATATGAAACAATCATTTCCAATTAGGGGTGACAATGGCGTAGGTACGGGGCGGGTTCAGCCGTACCCTCACCCATACACATTTTCAAAATTAATATCCATATCCATACCCATACCCATCAGGAATTGTAAAGTTATATCCATACCCATACCCACTGGGTATAGCGGGTATGCGGGTTTTATTCGGGTACATAAAGACAAAAAAAGAATTAAATCCGTTTTGTACCCATATTCGATATCAAATACTCAATATGTCACATTAACACTAAGCTTTCGACGATATATCACATCAAATACAACTAAAACTTTGCCAATCAAAATAATAAATTAGTGCTTGACAATTACAGTTTGAAACAAAATATTCCGCCGAAGTTTGGAATATCATACAACTCAAAGCAACTAGCAAAATATTCAATTACAAGTAACAAATTGGAACTTTAAACAAATGGGTATGGGTTTTATACGAGGCGGGAATGAGACGGGTACGGGGCGGGTATTGATAAAAACGGGTATGGGACGGATACGAGTTATACTCATACCCATACCCATTTTTTACAATTTTCGCCACCCATACCCATACCCATCGGGGCCGGTTTCGTGGGTTTTAGGCAGGTACGGGTTTTTTTGCTAGCCCTATTTCCAATCTTAAAAGAAAACCCAACAACATCAAGTTTTGAAAGTGAAATCAAGTTCCCAGAAACTGAAGGTGCATAGAGAGTTTCATACAGGTCTAGGTGATGGCTAGTATATAACACCAAACAGTAAGTCTTTGCGCCTTCCATTTGATCCTTCATATGATTTCCCATAAATAGAGAATTATTTCTTAGGTTTATGATTTGGATCATGATGAATTCCTACGTCGTGTTAGATACATAAGTAGTAGCACCATAACAAAGCCATAAAGTATTATTGGGAACTTCAATTAGGTTTGATTCAAAAGATACTAAAGCGTAACTACTTTTCTTTTCGAACAAAGCCTTATGTTTCTGTTTCTAGTAATCATTCTGAAGGTGTCCTTTATTACAAAATTGACACTTAATTGCCCTTTTTTTCCCTTTTTTGTCACCTGTGAAACTTTAGTAGGCTCTTTTCTTTTCTTGTGAACTCATGAGGCTTAACCTTAAGAGTTTTTGGACTTAGGAGATTGACAAAGTGACCACTTCCTTCTTGGTACTTTAATCTCTCTTCCTCTTGAGTAAGCATGCTAGACAATTCACTAATATTCCATTTGTCTTTAAGATTATTATTGTGACACTCTCAGTATGGCTAAAAAGATTTGAAGCTACTACTTATATCACCAAAAGTGTACCTTCTTTTTAGGGAGCCCATTCTTAAGAACTCCATAATTAAGCATGCTTATTGTGGAGAAATCTTATGATGGGTGACCTCTTGGAAGTCTACTAGGCTGCGTGGGAGCTAGGATGGAGCATGTCGAAAAGGGCTGTGGCGATTTGTGGGGCTAGTCAACAATCCTTGAAACCATTCTTGGTAACTGTCGACGGCCCAAGAAGGGGTCGAGGCATTACAACCGCATTCTAGAATTTTGTTTGTGTTAGCTTGACTGGAGTCTGAACAATAATCCATATCAAGTCTTTTGTGATTTGCTTGTGGATAGCGATTGTTTATTTTTGTCATTACTTATTATAGTTTGGTTTTTCTCAGCACTTGCATTTGCACCACTCTTGTCATCATTACCTAAGCATCCTTATTAGTCCTAAATTGATACTATTTTTGAAAGACTTGACCGTCAAGATGAAAGGTTTGACCTACTTATGTAAAAACTAAACTACCTTATACAAGCCTTTGAAAAGTCTCCTGTGTATAACCAATCAAAAGTCCCAACAAAAACTTCCCAAACTTACTAGTAGGAGGGAGAGATCGTCATAAGCAAGTCATTTATAAGTCGGGTCAGGCTGATGAGATTGTGAAAGGGAACCAAACCAACTGCTTCGCTCTAACACCATGAGTAGGAGCAGGGGAGTAGTAGCTCGAGACATTAGGGGTGTTCAAAATTATCCGAAACCAGTTACCCAAACTGAAAAACCTTGACTTGATTCGAATTATTAGGTGCCTGAAAGCAAAAATTTTAAAAAATTTGTTTGGGTACACGAATCGATAATTTGTTTGGGTTATTAGTTAGGGTATGGTTCGGAGGTTTTAGGATTTAGTGTACTTAAATGCATTAAAATTTTCATTTCTTCTAATTTTTTTCTCTTTTGGATAGTTGTTTCTAGGGAGATCAAACCTTCAATTCTGCATGGATGGGTCTGTTGTGTTATTTTGACTAGCCAATGGCGATGGATGAGTGTGAATTTAGTTTTTTGGGTCTTTGAATTTATGGGTTTTGACCTACTCTGTCAATTAGAACAATGTCTTCATGATTCACTACATTTTTTTCAGTATGTATTTCTACAATTTTCACTTGACCATGAATTTATAACTATTCCATGTGATTTTCCTTCCTTATAGAGCTTGTTATGGTAATTAGGATTTGTCAACGTATTACAACAAAATCATATAGGTGAAAAAAGGGGGTTATTGGGTACTCAGAAACATAAACTGAAAATTTTGGGCACCTAAATTTTGGCTCCTCAAAATTTTCGGTTCGAGATGTGATCAACCCAAAATTTTGGATACTCGAACCGAAAAATATTATGGCTTGGGTACCCGAACTATGAACACCCTATAAGATATTGTCCAGATAAAGGTTTAAGGAATAGTTTTGGACATGATGATCGTTGATGAGTTTATCGTTGTAGTAATACTCATTAGGATGACCATACGACCAATAACCTGAAGGACCGCAGTTTGAGGACCTTGAAGAAAATAGGATGACAGGTAACTATAAGGAGCTTGGATATATGGAACCCAAGTTTGACTATAGGGAACACCTGCTTAGTTAAGAGAGGTTGAGAGATAGATATGATTTTTTTTTAAACGTGAGAAATAGATATGATGTTGTCCATAATAGGTTAGAGGGAAAAGATAGTAGGAATGTCCATGCGGGTTATTCTGAAATTACTGAAAATATCGAAGCTGATGTTCCCATATTTGATGATAAGGTATATGTTACTACGTTTTCTAATTGGATAGTTTCCATGGAGGACTACTTTGATTAGTATGAGATGTTTGATACTGAACGAATCTGAGTTGCTAAGATAAAGCTTGGATGCCCTGCTAGGAAACTTTGGGAAACTGTCACTACTCATGTTGAACACATGCATCAACCTTTTATTAACCACTGAGCAATTATGAAAGATAGGTTGAAAAGTACCTGCCTTCTTTCCATAAAGCTCGCCTTATGTGATTAGATGTTTAACATTAGGCAGTCTGCCTCGAGGATGGCCAATATATCTATAGTTTTGATAAGTTGATTCAATGTTATGGCCTAGCAAATGACCATTGCATTGTCATAGCTCAATTTATTCAGGGCTTATAGACCAACATTAAGAAGGAAGTAATGTTGTCTTCCATCTATATCTAAATGAGGCCTACCACAAAGTTTTAGAGGTTAAAAAGCTTAATAAGCTTTACCCTGTGCAACACTCCGCTTTCTTATTTTGGACTATTGTCTAGTTTACGTTGAAGGTAAGTGAGTCTTTTACAAGTGCTTCTAATTCTAAGGCCTTACTTTTCAAATTTCACTAGACCAGCAATGACTATAAGTATGTTCAGTTACAGTCCCTACAACTGAGTCCCAAGTGTCCAATGTTTTAGTTGTTTTAAGAGAGGTCATTATGCTTCTGAGTTTCACCATCATACCCTTGCCGTAGAACATGAGCTTGGTGACTAGTTGAACTTGAAGAAGAGGTTATTCAATTTGAGGGAAGCTTTGAGGACCTTGTTGATGTTGAAAATAGCCTTTTCATGATGCCCATCTTGCAGTTATAAGGCGTCTTTTGACCAACCTAGTCCTAACCCATGAGTAGAAACGCACAACCATCTTTTGTACCCTTGATAAAGACGATTGCAAATGGTGGTAGCAGCATGAATGTTGTTGTAGAATCCACTATAAAATAGTGTCATTTTAAGGTAACCCTTCACTCACCCTTTCAATGTTGCATGGGTAATAAGATAAACCTAATGTGATGTTTGGTTGGATGTAATGTAATAGTAATGTAATGTAATCAACTTTGCAATACAATCATGATTACTTAGTTTGTGCTAATCATAATTACATGATAGTTATTTTATTACAATACTATCATACAACCAAACAAAGTAATGAAAACACAATTACAAACTTGTTTGCATTACAATGTTGATTACATCTAACCAAACATTACATAATAGTTATTCATAGATGCAAGGTTCTTATTCAAATTGGTGATTATAAGGGTGGGATTTTATATGTTGTTTCTTAATTGATGTTAGTCATATCCCCTAAGGTTGTGCTTGGCTTTATGATTTGAATGTTACTCATTGTGAAAGGGATAATACTCATACCTTTAGATATCATAATAAGAGTATCAATCTTAATCCTGTGAAAGGGATAATACTCATACCTTTAGATATCATAATAAGAGTATCAATCTTAATCCTTGTCGACCTAAGAGTTGGTTTCCTCTCTACGCCCAAAACATTCCTCAACCTTACCCTCTTTTACAAGTGTGCCTGTTCCACTTATAGGAATAATTTCCCTTTTGAATCACAGTCCCTTTATAGGATTGGGAATCTATAGTGATTTTTATCTGACAATCTTGACTCAGGAACTTTAGTCATGCTTTATTTGCTTCCGTAGCTCCTTTACTTGTTTCATACCTTCTAAATGAATCCCGGCTAAGATATAAGCTGTTTAAGAAGTTACACAGTGTTGTTCCTGATGAGCTCCCTAGTGAGATATTTCCTCTTAGGGACATCTAACATGCTATTAACCTAATCCCTGAGTCCTAGTTACCTAACCTTTCCTATTATATGTTAAACCCTAAAAGAGTTGTTTTGAATAGGTAAGTTGAGGAGCTATTGTCCAAGGGGTTTATTCGCACAGCTTGAGACCTTTATAGTTCCCACTTTTTTTTTTCCTTTTAGTTCCCACTTTTTTTTTCTTTCTTATAAGAAGTATGGTTCCTAGAGATATGTGTAGATAGCAATGCCATTGACAAGGTCACTATGAAATATAGGTTTCCTATCCGAGGTTGGATGATATGCTTGATTGTCTTCTTAGGTCTACCTGGTTCCCTAAGTTAGATCTTCATACTGGTTATTATTAAGTTTGCAATAGGCCAGGGGGATGAATAGAAAATTGCTTTGAAGATCGGAGATGGTTAATTTGAATGGATGGTAACGCCTTTTGGATTATCTCATGTTCCCAGTACTTTTATGAGACCTGTGACCCATGTTCTACATCCATATATAGGGGAATTCTTAATTTTATATTCGATTACATTTGGTGTATAGCAAGTCTAAAGGAAAACATATTGAGCATCTTAGAAACTTTTAGCCACTCTTATGAAAGCTAAGTGCATTACTAACAGAAAAAAGTATGTCTCTATTACCCTGTGCCTCTTACTGAAGCATAAAATTTGCAGGGTCTTGTCTCTTTTTGTAATAGATTCATCAATAATTCACGTATCTCATGGATCCCATTACACATTGCTCAAAAAAGGGACCATTCCGCTGGACTTCAAAAGTTGCCTATTCTTTTAGGGGGATAAAAGAGCGAATGACCTTTACTCTAGTGCTTAGACACCCTAACTGTAATAAAAGTGGGTGGTTATTCTCTATAAACATATTTTGTTTGCTAGTTGTCTAATTATAGGGATTTCCCTATTATTCAAACCAATTTAAAATGTCCATAGTTAAATAATCTCATTTGTTCATTCAATTACGAGATGGACAGCCCCAAATTAGAGATTAAGAGCTATAAACCGGTCCTCTCCCTAGCAGCAAAAGATGCAAAAATAGAACTATACTAAAATCTTTATAGCTTTAACTTTAAAATAGGGTAAAGGGGAAGAAAATGGTTTACCTTCAAGAGTGGTCTTTGAGAATTAGTCGTTTGGGGACATGGCTTCTTCTTCTTCTTCCGCATAAGGTATAGTTTACTATGAGAATTATTTGTTCAAGATCCTATGCATTACGATTCATGTTAATTAAACTTAAGGTATTAAATCTTACATGAATTGCTTGTCAGTCATCGTTTGCATCCACGGAAATCACCATGTAAAAAAAAAGAAACAAATATCAGGTTAAATAGCAATCACATACCTCATACTCATGGGCGGAGCTATGTTAGGGTAAGGGGGGTCAATTGACCCCTCAACTTTTTGGGGAAAAAAATAAATAAATATGGGATATTTTTATTGATAAAAAAAAGATATATATATATATATATCAATTAGCTCCCATGTATTTCACAAATGCGCATGGCAGGATGGTGGGTTGCTCTTTAATTGTTTCAGGGATCACAAGTTCGACTCTCGTGACTCTCCTTCTACGGTTTGTCTTGTATGTTTTTTTTTTGAGTTTTGCCCTTTCATTTTCCCTAATTTCGCCCCTGTCTCTCGACTCTCTAGTCTCTGCTTGCTTTCCTACTCAAACACTCCCGCAGTGACGCAGCCACCAGCCACGACCATCAATCCCAACTCCCACACACTCTCTCTCACTCTCTGTCCAGCCCAATCGCCGACGCCGCCAGGGCCGCCATTTGTGCCGCCGCCTCCACTCCTCGGCTCTCCTCCTAATTCTCAAATCCCAATTTGAGGTAACTCCCAAAAATTCACAATTTTTATTTTAAATTTTGTTATTTTGTAAATAATTATGTTTATTTTACTAATTTTAGTTAGATTCATGTTAAATAATTGATTAACTTACTGAATTAATCATTATTCATGAATTGAAAAACAAGGATTTTAACCTAATTGTCTTATTGGTTGAAGATTTAAAGTTGGGCTAATTTTGTTCGTAATTGCTTCCTTGTTTATATTTAGTTTACTAATCCTTTTCGAACGACGATATCAAGCTTTACTTTCAAAACATGAGATCTCATTGAGGACAACTTTCTTGAATGTAGTAGCTACGCACTTCATTTTTAGAACTATTAAAGTTTATATTATGTGTATCATTAATCTCGCCCCCCTTGCTTTGAATCCTGACTCCGCCCCTGCTCATCCTAGACCCTATCCTGATATAAGTTCCAAAACTATGGACTGGTTCTCAATTATCTAAACCTGGTTGTAACTTGTGTTAGTTTCGGCTCTGCAAAAAACAACCGCATACTCAATTATTCCTAATAATAAACAAATAAACAAATAAAATAAATAATAAACAAATAAAAAAATAAAATAAATAATAAAAAAATAAACAAATAAAATAAATGCTAGAATGGGTAAAGTGCTGAGATTTCAGAATTCCATGTTTGCTGCTCTCCTGTACACTCCCGCCCAAACAGTAAATACACTGTTACTTTTTATTTTTTAAAACAAGCAATTACATTGAAATTGTGGAGTGGGCAGCTGATATCCACAAATAGGGGGCTCACGGTTACACCCACTAACACATCCACAAACAGCAAAATTGAAAACCTCAATCAGAAAACCACCCACAGTGCAAAGTTCTGCATTCGGAAACTCTCCGCTGATCAACCGGCTTTGCAATTTGTTTTGCCACTCAGCGAAACTATCTTTGCACTTAGCGATTCTGTCTATGAAGACAGATTGGGATCGACTCATTGAAATGAAAGTATATCAGAAGGTAACACCGTAACATGTTTAGACATTACCGTCTTTGAAATGATGAATATGCCAGCATTCTTATTTGTGACTACCGGCATTCTAATTTGTGAGTCTTTATATGACAGACTGGAATCAACATATGCAAGTTTGGGGAAAACCAAGTACTACCATTTCACTTATACATCAATTGCAGTCAACGTTTAAACACATAAATTCTGCACTTACGGTCATTACTGTTCCCCTTTTCAGAACAGTTTGAGCAATAAACGCACGCTGAGGGAACTTTGGACAAGACCACAATCACTTTACTGTGAAGAGGTATGACAGCCCCCCCCCAACCAAATTAGATTTGTACCGCATATTATACACTCACTGTGGTATGAATTGATGGCGCAGAGTACGAGGACAACACAGACACCCCCTTTCGTGCATTACATAACAAATCACAACATCAACAGACACTGAAATTGGTCCAACTTCAGGTATGTCCAACCTTCCATACCTCCACAAACCATATATGTGTGTTCTAATAAATTGGTAGGACATCATATGTAAAATTATACATGAATGTGTATACATATACACACACATAAATATATATATATATATATATATATATATATATATATA
>JACYFF010031959.1:26260657-26329824 GCA_017589665.1 Selenicereus undatus
TGTATATATATGTGTGTGTGTGTGTGTGTGTGTGTGTGTGTGTGTGTGTGTGTGTATGTATATATATATATATGTATGTGTGTATGTATGTATATATATATGTATATATATATATATGTATGTATGTATGTATGTATGTATATATATATATATCCATATATGTATGTATGTATATATATGTGTGTGTGTGTGTGTGTGTGTGTGTGTGTGTGTGTATGTGTGTGTGTGTATAGAGTATGTATTGCATATATCCATACACATATTCGAACTTTTTCTATCTCATACAAAGAAATGAAAGGAGGATTTACCTATGTTTTGGCGTGGATTCCTAAAAAAAGAATGGATCCATCATCGTGGTTTGCAACAACACGACAAAAACTGCAACAAAAAAATGCCAGATTGAACGCTAGGCGGCGATTATTGTTGAAGTGTCGGCATATTGAACGGTATGACGTGGTAGCACACCGTAGTCGCTTGCTTGCGATGGAGGCACGCCAAGTGAGGTCGACGTTAATGCGTTTGGAACACATGGAATCAACGCATCTTGAACAGCAGGGTCAACAACAAAATCCCATCTCAATGCATATCATGGACACCCTTGGTAATGTTGGCTTTCACTTATCTAATATAGTGCCCTTCTTAAGGTGCTAATCATTACCATACACTTAATACTTCATTCTCACTATATAAATTTTTATTCCCAGCATCAGATGAAGGAGGTGATCATGATGAAGCTCTCCAATCCAACATTGCTCATTCTATAAGACCTATGCCCACAGAACACGTGACTATCTCATCCACCATGACGGGTAATCTCATGAAACTGTCTTACGCTTATGTACCTCAGTCTCACATGAGTTACATATTGACCGTGCTAATACCATTGCAGAACGGACACGTCTCCGTCTGAGACAATCATTCTCAAATTGATGGCACTTTGGAATGCGAACGACGACATGTCCAAATTGCAGATCTATTATGTGGATTGAGGAAAGGGTTAGAAACAGTAGTATCACAAATCCCATATTCAATTTGTGTTGCCAAAATGGACAAGTTAGTCTTCCCTTACTTTCACCAACACCTCAATTCCTTGAATCATTGTTGCCAAACGGACATTTCCTGGACAGTATTAGAGTCTATAACTCCATGTTCTCATTTACTTCAATGGGGGAAGAATTAATAACAGTGTCAATGATGGTAGAAGCCCATATGTTTTCCGGATAAATGGTAGCAACCACCACAAAATTGGGTCCTTGCTCCCTCGATCCGGATTACATCCAGCATTTGCGCAGTTGTACATTTGCGACAGTAGCAATGAAGTGTCAAACCGAGTAACTGCACTTAGGGCATCTGGTCGTTCTGCCGTTAGATTTGACATTGTGGAAGGGTTGCAACAAATGTTGGATTCGGTTAATCCCTATGTCGCTTTGTTCAGAAGAGCCAGAGACATGTTAAGTGACCATGGTGAGGTTCCTGATTTACGAATTCGAATAATCCAGGCTAGAGAAGGCCGACAATATATTAGACCTACTGCAGAAAAAGTCGCGGGACTAATAGTTGGGGATGGAACTGAACACTTTGGACCACGAGATGTCATACTCCAAACAAGGGATGGAATCTTACAGAGGATAGATGAACATCACCCATCCTACATGCCCTTACACTATCCTCTTTTGTTTTCGTACGGCACTGATGGATGGAGTGCAGACATCCCACGAATGGCTAACTCCAGTACCTCAAGGTCAACGGTATCAATGAGGGAATTTTATGCATTTCACATCCAGGACCGACTTGATGAATCCATGGTTATTAAACAGAGTTGTCGATTGGGCCAACAATTCTACGTAGATGTATTGGCTGCCATTGAGTAATATAGGCTAACATGGTTCGAAAACCACCAAGGTCACCTGCGGATTGAATTGTACAGTGGCATTCAAGATGCACTTAATGCAGGTGACGTTAACGCAGAATCAATAGGGAGGAGATATATTCTACCATCTTCTTTCACGGGAGGGCCACGTTATATGATGCAACATTATCAGGATGCAATTGTAATTTGTCGCGCGCTGGGGCCTCCCGATTTCTTTGTCACATTCACATGTAATCCAAGATGGCCTGAAATCACTACTAAGCTATTACCTGGTCAACGGTCAGAGGACAGACCAAATCTACTAGCTCGGGTGTTCAGAATTAAGTTACGACAACTGCTCGATGATTTTAAAACCAAAAAAATCTTCGGAATAGTCATTGCCGGTGAGTTCCTAGCATTGTCGAACACAGTATTTTACCTTATAAATACTTTCATTGTACTAATTACCTCCACTTTATATTTTGCAGAAGTATATGTTGTTGAATTTCAGAAGCGTGGCCTTCCGCATGCTCATATTCTCTTAACAGTGGCACCGGAAGATAAGCCCACATGCCCAAAAGATGTTGATAGGCTCATTAGTGCAGAAATCCTTGATCAAGCTACGTACCCTCTAGCATATGACACTGTCACACAATTCATGATACATGGCCCATGTGTTTCATGTTTGGTTGACGGAACATGCTCAAAACATTACCCAAAAAGATTTTGTGATCAAACCACATTTGATGAGCATGGATTCGCTCAATACCGTCGGCGGCGCACTCCCCAACAAGTGGTCATGAATGGGCGAGAGATTGGTAACCAATGGGTGGTCCCATACAATAGAGAACTATGCGTAAAATATGATGCTCACATCAATGTCGAGCGCGTTGCTGTTCGTAGTGTGCTCAAGCACCTGTTTAAGTATGTACATAAGGGACATGATCGTGCTACTATTGTCATTGAGGGTAATATGACACATCATGACAATGAGCAATCTCGACCATGTAGAGAAGGGAATGAAATCCGGGAATATTTGGATTGTCGCTACATATCTGTCGTTGAGTCATGCTGGCGGATTTTTGAGTTCAGCTTGCAGCATCAATACCTTTCTATGCAAAAACTTCAATACCATTTGCCGGGAGAACAATTCGTCGTGTTCAGTGACAATGATGACCTCATTAGCATTGTTAATGAGCTAGAAGCGCATAAAACAATGTTAACAATGTGGTTTGATGCAAATAAGAAGTACTCACATGCTCGACAATCCACGTATCTTAACTTCCTTGCGCAATGGGTATGGAATTATTCTTCTAAAAGTTGGACGGTCCGTCAAAAAGGTTATTCAATTAGTCAACTTCCGTTTGCACATCCAAATTGTGGTGAACGATACTATTTGAGATTGCTTCTTACAAAGATAAGTGGAGCAACTTCTTTTGAGGATATTCATACCATACGTGGTGTCCCACATCCAACATTTAAGTCAGCATGCATGGCATTGGGTTTGCTTGATGATGATGGTGAATGGCATGCCGCCTTAACTGAAGCATCAACATGGGCTTCAAGTGTGTAGCTACGAAATATGCTTTGCTCCATGTTGATGTTCTCTGAGATTGCTGACCCAGTAAAGTTGTGGGACACACATTGGGTTCATATAACAGATGACCTATTACATACCATACAACACCAAACAAGAATGCCGGATATGGATTTACCATGTACCGAGATCCAGAATCTTGGTCTACTTGAGATTGAACGTATCTTGAACAGAAACGGACGATCACTACGTAATTTCCCTCCAATGCCACTCCCTTCCATTGAAGCTGCAGTCTATGCAACTAATCGACTTATTATTGACGAACTTGATTATGATAGAACTATGGAAGCATCAAGATTCGAACGTTTGGTAAAGGGGTTGAACTCAAATCAGTATCATGCGTACAGATCAGTACTTGATACTCATAACAGAGGTGAAGGGGGGTTGTTTTTCATATATGGTAGTGGGGGCATGGGAAATACATATCTATGGAATACTTTAATCTCCAAGTTCCGATCTAAAAAGCATATTGTTCTTGTCGTGGCATCGTCGGGAATTGCTTCATTACTGCTACCCGGAGGGAAAACAGCCCACTCGGTATTTAAAATACCCTTACAACCTGATGAGACATCCGTTTGTTACTTTGATAAGAGGTCTGAGCGTGCGGATCTCATCCGTGAGACAAGGTTGATTGTATGGGATGAAGCACCAATGATGAATCGCTTAGCGTTTGAAGCCATTCATCGTCACCTCAAGGACATATGTGATAATCAGAATGCTTTTGGCGGGAAACTAGTCCTTCTCGGGGGAGATTTCAGATAGATACTTCCTGTGATTACACACGGAAGTCGTGAATCAATCGTTGCAGCTACAATCCATCGAGCAACATTCTGGAATGAATGCAGTGTCATGCACTTGCGTAAAAACATGCGGCTGCAACGAATTGATGAACCTAACGAGACCGTGCCCAATGTCGAAGAATTTGCTCGATGGATATTAGAAGTTGGAGATGGTCAAGTGTAAGGAATTGTTATTTCAGATGACAGCGAGCCTAATTGGATTAAGATACCAGAAGAATTCCTAATACGGAATGAAAACAACGGTCTGCATAATTTGATCGCATCAATTTATCCTGATTTTGATACTAACTATGCAGATTGGTCATATCTTCGTGAACGAGGGATTCTTGCACCAACGAATGATGATGTCGATGAAATAAACACAATCATGTTATCCATGCTTCCTGGAGATGTGAAAAGCTATTTGAGTTGTGACATTATTTCAAACGCCAACGATTATGGTCCTTTCAGTGATATGGAACCCCCTCAAATTATTGCATTCCCTAAAGATCTCTGGGTTGCCAAATCATTGTTTAGATCTTAAAGTCGGTGCGCCAGTTATATTATTGAGAAATTTGAATCAGTCAATAGGGTTGTGCAATGGTACTCGATTAATTATCAGTAAGCTGGGTGATAGAGTGATTGAGGGCAAAGTAATAACTGGCTCAAAAGTTGGGGAGACTGTTCTAATACCTAGAATTGATTTAACACCATCCAATCTTCCAGATCTACAAATCAGAAGAAGGCAGTTCCCTCTAAAATTGGCGTTTGTAATGACAATCAACAAAAATCAAGGGAAAACTTTAAATAGGGTTGGCATATACCTTCCAAGGCCCGTGTTTAGCCATGGTCAACTTTATGTTGCACTGTCACGTGTTTCTTCCCCTTCTGGATTAAAAGTACTGCTCTATAATAAGAGGGGAGTTCCAGTAGACGTTACAAAAAATGTTGTCTATAGGGATGTATTGAACAATTTGTAGCTTATAATTATATCGTACAGTTTATTCATTTTGCCTATTACATTCTGTCTGTTTGATTATCATATTTTCAATCATAACATTCTGGTGTTATGTACCGTAATATACCTCACTAAATAAATACTTTGTGGCAATTTCTTTATTACCATATCATAGTATATACTTTTAATTTTTTTAATATTACAGACATGGCATCTTTAGCACCTACATTCATGCCTATATGCGCCATCAAGCCCATGCAATAGATCTGTAACATTGACAGTTCGCCTCATGCGAGCATTGTCCGTTCGAGTCTATGGGCAACGGACAGTATGGAAAGTTATATTTATGGACTACCAGGTATTGGATTAGTGTATTCAATAAAGTCATCATCGTATACATGTATAATGCTTACGTATGCATTTGATTTTTTTATAGTGTGATGAGATATTCGGCATCATAGAAGGCAATGCCGATATTACTCGATGGAGGTCCATACTCAGTGCTGACAAGGTTTATCACATATCCGGACTCTTTGTTGATGTTGCTACAGATGGCGAACGGAATGTGGTGACCAACCTTTACAAATTGGTTTTCACACCACGAACAACACTTCTTGGTGTCATTGAAGAATGTCAGGATATTCCCTACCAGCATCGACTTCCTTTCCTGTCATTCATCGATATCCCTCGACGTCTTTGGACACCTAATAATGTTGTTGGTAAGTATTGTTCACACAATCAAGTTTGTTATCTAAATTTATGCATGCATTTCTTCTGTATTCTTTACAGTGTTCTCATTCCCTGTTGTTCTATAGACATCATAGGGATGGTAGTAGCTATATATCATTTGGAGAGGACCAGAGATAGAGGTACTGCACGGCGGGAATTATTACTTTGTGACATGCAGTATGTATTGTTTTTAGATAAAGATTTGTTCATATTGATTGTTATATTTCAATTATATAAAGATTAGTATATATGACACCTTTGTGCAGGATGCATCCATTGAGATTGACTTTATGGGAAGATTTTGCAGAAGTTGAGGGCACCTATATTCAGCAACATTTGACTGATGAGAATATACTTCTTGCTTCCAGAGTGGACATTAGACATTATGAAGATAGCTTTACATCCATGAAACTCACTAATTTCCATTATTTTGATTGTATATTTAAGTAATATGTTTTCACTATTGCAATATAAGTGTAGGAGTATCAGTTTCGACATTGCCCGTTAGTAGATTGCTGATAAACCCAAATATTGAAGCAACAGAAGACTTTGAAGGATGGTATACACAACATGTAACATTAATTTAGGTTTTCTAATTCCATACAACTTATATACATCTAACCTCACACGTGTTACTTTCTATATATGTATTTGGTACTCTGGCACTTCAGGTGTGATGAAGCATTTCGATTTCATGCGTCTGAGAACATTATGCATGTGCCATCTAGAGAAACTGTTTGTAGCTAGACAGATTAGATTATATGAATATGCTTCTGCGCCAAATGTAAGCTAAACTTTTATTCATCAAATGTTCCTTATGCTCACATACATTTACTCAGTATCACATAATTTTCATATTTTATATGTTTGCAAGTTAGATATTTTCGGATTTTTGCATATATTGTTAAAATCCATCCACTGCTTTATGACGCTTGCAGTAATTGCAACAAAAGTGTCAACACTTATGTATTCGCGCTTAATGTACCGTACTGCACATGTTGATCCTCGAGTTTGACTCGGAACAAGTTTGCATATATGATTCCCCATTGTTTCATAGTGTGTTGTGCTTTCCCAAATTTGTGTTTGCGTTAGTGTAACCATCCCTTTCTATTTCAAAAATATAGGTTCATATTCAGAGTTGTGTTACAAGATGTTACTGGTTGTAGAGAATTCACTGTTCTTCATGATGATGCTCGAATTCTTTTACATAAGACCGCTACACAGTTGGATATGTATGCAGCGCAGGTATTCTTATTGTTGCTGATTCTCATGTTCACTGAAATTATTGTTCCACCGTTGCCTAACTTGTGTGACTATTGTTCATAGCCATATGGTCATCTATTGCTCTATTCGATTATAGATGATTACATCGGAAAACCTTGGGTTTTCGTTATAGAGCCTCCACGCCGACATGAAGTAGAAGCTCCTGTCGCTCTTATTGTGTCAGTCAATTGGGAGGAAGAGGTCCATTACATACGACGTACTAATGTTAGGTATACCAGGTATATAATGTATATGTATAAAATTCTCTTCTATAAATGATAATCAAATCATCGCTAAATCTTGATTTTTAGTTTAGGTACAAGAGACGGAGGTGGATTCTTCATCACTGACGTCATAACTTAACTTATCATCATCCAATTTAGCGTACTTTGTACCGAGTTCACTACCTAATGCGTTAGACTTTCTTATATAGACTTATTCCGCAATGATATGGTTTTTTATTGTTAATCGTATTGTTTATACACGCAATTACTGTATATTTAATTTTTTTTTGTTGGATTTTTTCCTTCTCTTTATTTACTTATAGTATTAATTATTTCTACACAAACTGTCCATTTATTTTTTTAATAATATGTGTATGAATTATCTATTTAAATATGCTCTGTGCTTTTACACGGACCATACTAGTAATAAACAAATAAATAAGTAAATAAATAGGTAGGGAGGGGATGAAAAGAGTTTGGCCTTGTTTGGTAAAGAGCTTTTTGGCCTCAAAAAGCTCTTTTTGTGGGTATCAGCTGTTTGACTTGGGTCAAAAAGCTCTTTTGGTTGTTTGGTTAGATAGCTTTTTGAATTAGCTTTTTGGATACAAAAAGCTAATTTAGAAAAAGCTCTTTGGAAGAGCTTTTTGAATCAGCTTATTACTGTTTAACATCAAATTTACTATTTTACCCCTTTTCTTTTAACATAATTACATTTATGTTAGTTATTACAAAACCTCTCCTCTTCATTCCTCATTCCACGTTCTGTTTGCTATTGGGTTTCTTCTCTAACCTCTTCTCCTTCCAACTCCAACCCCTCCTCCTTCCGACTCAGAGAAAAGCCATCTTTGAGAATTGTTCCTCCAATAAGGTAATTTTATTATTATGTTAACGATTTTAATTTTAAAATTTTATTATTTTTTAAGAAATAATGTAGATTAATTAGTATTTTGGGGTGTAAGTCGTTCTAAATGTTATTATGTTATAAAATTCAATTATTACCTAACATAAAATTAAAGTCAATTCAACAAAATTACTATGATAATAAACATCAAATTTTGGTGAAGGTATAATTGTAATTTTATATATTTCATAAGTCACAATCTATAATTCACAATTCATGTTAAAAAGAAAAATAAAAATAATTATGTTATTAAAAAAGAAATAAATTCTATTAAGGGGCACAAGTGGAATTTCACCAAATAAGCTTGTTAGAAACAGCTAATTTTACCAAACACTTTTTTCAGAAACAGCTAATGCAATCAGCTAAGTCAAACATCTAATCCAATCAGCTAACAGCTAATAGCTAATTCAATCAGCTAACAGCTGATTGCCAAACAGGCCCTTTGCCTGCCCTGAATGCAATTTGAAAGGAAATGGCTTGGCAAGTATCTGGATTAGTACGAAATGGGCCAAAGCCGAATCACGATAGCCTTGGTGTGTTGTTGTAGTTTGATGATGATGATGATGATGATGATTATTACTACGAGTGCAGCAGGAGCGGCAGAAGAAGCTGCTGAATTAGAATTAGCAGAAGCAGCTTAACTTCAATGGCACGCCTCCCTCCCCTTTTCTTGACCCTTACTCAACCCCACCCACCCCTTCTCTCTTCCTTCCTCTCCACCCCACCTTTCTTCTCATTCTAATTCTAATTCTCTCTCCTCTAATTCCTTCCATTTGCGTCCACCATCATCAACAAGCAAAGCTCCGTCCATACCCATCAAGAGTACAAAGCAGAAAGCCAAAATTTTGCTCCTTTCGCTGTTTGAGACGACACCCTCATCGATGGGGACTGAACCCCCGCCGCCGCACTCGCCACCGCGGCTTATGCCGCCTCCTCCGCCCCCCACCGCCACATCGCTGGCCCCCGGCTTCAGGTTCCACCCCACTGATCAGGAGTTGGTCAGTTACTACTTGAAGCGTAAAATTTGTGGCAAGCCTATTCGCTTTGATGCCATTTCTGAAACCGATATCTACAAGTCTGAGCCTTGGGACCTCCCAGGTGAGACTCTCTTTCTCTCCCTGTATCTTTGGAACTCAATTGTGTCGTCGTGTTTTACTGCTTTTTTGTGACTTGGGTTTTGTTGGGTTTGTGAGATTTTAATGGATTTGTTTACAGTTTTGTCAGGGCTCAAATTTCGGGAATTTGGAGAAATGGGTTTTTGTTTAATTTAGTGATGGGGCAAGAGGCCCTATAGATTGTAGAGAAAACGAAAAAAATTTGACATGCATGATTTGAACGGTCGTAAGATTGCAGAGTAGTAGAAAAATTGAAAAAAAATAAGGATAAGATATTAGGATGACATCTTTGTTTGAGATGGAAGTAAGGCTAACCACTCTCTTTCTGACTGCAAATTGGCTAGTTTTATGACTTAATCTACAAGGTTAGTTTGATTTTGAAATCTTTGGCCTTCTAAGGATGTAGGTTTTCCTTCTGCAGTCATTTAAGTTGTGGTGCTGTGGACATTTTGAAAAAACAGTTTCTCTGTTTATTTGTTACATTGGATTTTCCTTTATAACGTGAAAGATTGATTATTTTGTTGCGGGTCTTCTAGAACTTGTCTGTTTTGGGTTTGAACAAATTGCTTACTTCTACATCCCGAGACGCTCCAGATTGTACCTAGAGTTTACGTATTTGTCCTTTTTATGCTTCTTTAAATGATGAGATTCCTAGTAATCGGAGTAGGACTGATCTGCTGTCGCTTCCATGAATCTGTGTTAAACTTGTCACAGCTTTATCAAAGCTAAAGAGCAGAGACAATGAATGGTACTTTTTTGGAGTTCAAGATAGGAAGTACGTTAATGGTTCGAGGGTGAATCGGGCTACAGGTAACGGGTATTGGAAAGCCACTGGAAACGATCGCCCAATTATACATAATTGCCGAACAGTTGGCATGAAGAAGACTCTTGTCTTTTATAGTGGGCGAGCACCTTGTGGGAAGCGAACGAATTGGGTCATGCATGAATACCGGTTGACAGACGACGAGCTTGCAAAAAGTGGTATTGCGTTGGTATGATTAGATTCCCTATATTTTCACCATGTATAGTTCTTTGTGTGTGTCTTGAAAAGTTCTGATATTGTCACACTGATTGTTTTGGTTGCCTATCTTATTATATAATGGTAGAAGGTTCTCTGTGAACCAAACTAATGAGGTGCAGTTCTGGCTCCAATAGTTATAAATTCACAGGAATTTGTGATTCTCCCGTGCTTGATTTGTGATTAGGATGTACTACCTGTCCAGGAGTTTGTTAAGGGGTTAATCCTAGATTGTCTTGTTGGGAATTTGTTAGTGAGAAGAAGTTTAATGGGTGGGGAGAAAAAAACAAATTATTCTTTCTGCCTGCTACCTTTTGTGACTCTGGCTTGCCTATTATTCCTCTGTAATTTTGTCTATCCTTTGATTGGTATTACAGCAGTCATGAGGACGATGTGTAATTTTCTTTGTCAGTCATTTGGAAGTGTTCTTGGAGATCCATCATCTTGAAGGTCTAAGAAGTACGATGGGTGGAAAAAGTCTGTTTATCTTTTGGCTGAAGAATTCTTTCATTCATTCTTGCCTGTTTGGTATTCGTTTCAAAGTAGTTTTCTCATTTTGTAACTTATATATAGTGGAGTGGCAGGGTCAATGAAGTGATTTCTTCATAGTTGTGAAGTAGAGGACATATTATTGTAAGAGTAGAAACTTAGTTTGCAAGCTTAAGGTCGGAGATTTGGAGCTTGATAGAATATTGACCTAGTTCTTTTTGGCATTCTAGTGACTTTCACTGTTTCTTTTTGGAGCCTAATTTCTTTTGGAACTAAACAATCCTTGTCAAGTGTAGGTAGAGAAATGGATGGGATAGTTTCTTGTGACTTTGGACTGATGCCTCTTTATTAAGACTTGGTATTGTATCTCACTTGTGTTGTACCTGTTCCTTTCTTTTGTCAGGTATAATGTGCTAAATTTGATTTTGCTTTGCGTCTTGTTCATCATCTGAGGCCTTCAAAAGAAGGGCTTTGGTGGAAACTAGGAAGTCACTATAGGTCTGTTGAAACTATTTACAGGTTCCTATATTTGAAAACACTATTGCTGTTAACTGCTGGTATTTTGTAGGTCCAATTCTCATTTTCACTAGAGCTGGGAAATAAGCTACATTTCCCTTAAATCCGATGACTGAGATTAGTCTAAAAGCCCGCCAGTCATAACCCATCCACCCTATACCCATGGTTGGATGTTCCATGCCCTCACTCTGTTGTTGCTTCCCTCAACTCCGTTCCTTTATTTCCCCTTCTTTTGCCCAGTAGCTTGTTCGCCTTTCTCATCTCAGCTATGATTAACTTTTATGGAATAATTATTGATTACATTCGTGCTTGCCTTAAAATATGCTAATTTCTCCTAGAAATTGGCTGAATGGATTGTTCAATTTGAGCACGGGGAATAAGAGAGAAGAAAATGGAAAGACAAAATGCTGCGGAAAGAGTGTTGTGGCCGCAACCAAGAGTTACAAGTGATTGACAACCTTGCATAGGATGTTTTCATCACCAACAACCCTTGCATAGGTGTTGCTCACAAGCAAAACAGTTGATGGAATGATGGCCTAGACAAGGTGGGAGGGCAGTTGGGTTGGTGTCACTTGGATGGGCATAGTTGGGAGCAGTGGTTAGACTTTTCCCTTTTTTCCTTTTTTTTTTGGTTTCTTAGGAATGCTGTGGAAAGGGCTATTGCTTATCTCCCTTATTTCTCAAACATGCTTTGGATGAAGAAATTTTAATCTTAATTTTCTTCGACTTTTTTCTAAGATTAGTTTTAATTATTTTGTGCCTTTGCTAACTGTAATTAAATTTCTAATCAGAATTTTTCCTTTTACTTGGGTGAGTTTATTCTTTTTTTTTTTCCTTTCATTCCCCCCCCCCCCGCCCCCAATAATAGTTTTAAACTTTTCATTTGCTTTTTTTTTCTTATTTCTGCAATTTGAAAAATTTTCCTCTTCTAGAATTTTTGTAAGTTTTTCTTTTTTCTGATTTTTTCCCTAATTTTTTCTGTTATTTTGCTTGAATTTTAATTATGTTTTTGAACCCTTTCCCCTTTTTTTTCTAACATGCAAGGGTATTTTGACTTTTTTAATTGAGAAATTGACATCCTTTCGGCTGGATGCTGATATCACAGGTCAGAAAACATACAAAATTGGAGGCTTGCAGCGTAATTAGCTTTTGCTGAGGGCATTAATGCTTGTTTTTACAAGTGCAGGACCTGCACAGATTTTTAGAAATTTCTATTCTTCTCCCTGTAACCTTTTGGATCGTTTCCTTGTATAATTATTTTGAGAACCTCACTTGCTGGTACCCCTTCTAGAAGGAGTGGAAATTCATTTCTGGAATAGCTCATGAATTTTGAGAACCTCACGAATTATGTGGCTGGTTCTTTCAGATCCTTGCACGCCTCAGTTAGTGGGCTTTATTTATTGGATTGTTTCTTTGGGGAGTTGTTCCTTGCGTTCATGAATTAGTACATACTATTTTATTCTAAAATCAAAAAATATCTAGCCAAAATCAGAGAAGTGTTAGGTTGCTATATGCTAGTTGATATTAGGATACCATGTGTAAGGTACATCTATTGTCTATGTATATTTGTTTAGTATTTACTTGCCCTAAAAGTTAAATTAACCTAAGAATGTGTTGCTAAGTACAATTTCTCACCTAAAGAGTTATAGAGGATCTCTCTTTAGTTGTATCGTTCAAGTTTGAGATGTTCATTGTGAGAGTTGATTTCTTTGAAATCAAAAGTTGTCAGACTGGTGATTGATTCTAACCTGTTATAGTGTACCTATCTATGGTTCTCAAAGCAGCCTATCACCCTTATGCATCAGATTGGCTCTTTGTTGCGTGTGTTTAGCATGTTTGGCAGCACCAATGTGTTTTTCTTGCCCACATACCTGTTTGGCAGGTGTCCAGCATGTACACCTTCTGACGTACGCTGGACCTATGTAAGGTACTGGGGGAAAAGAATCTGGGTGCCAGTTTTTTTTTTTTTTGGGGGGGGGGGGGTTCAGGATCAGAGTATGGCATGTTGGGTCCGGTCCACGAGCTTATCCACTTCACACGTGCCACTAAAACTGACATTTTCTTCCTTCCTTCGGCTACTGCACTTTTGGGTCACCTCTGCCACATCTGGAATCCTTGCCTTGTATCTGACGTAGCCAACTATTGTCCACTTTAATGCCATTTGCCCTTTTTCAGCATCATCCTCCCATAGATTTTACTTTCTGTCTCTTTTCAAACCTGATCTTTTGTTTTCTTTCTGTCCACTGTCAGACAATTTCTGGTTGAGTTCACCCCGTTGGTGGCGTATTTCTGTGAAAGTTTATGGAGGCTTTGTAGAGGAGTATCATTTTCTTTTTCTTATATTTATGTTTTTCAACCAACATAGATTGATTCAAGTGGCATTCCTCGTAAGCGAGATCTGATTTTAACGAGAATGTGGATGGAGAAAGTATGTGATGGGAGAACTCTACTTCTTTTGGGCCAATAATAAGTCAACTTTACTCAAGTGGAGGATTAGACACTGGGAAAAAAGGAAAAAAAATATATTCATGTTTTTCACCATTCATCTGTCTGGCTTTGAGTAAGTTGTCTGACATAGTGATTGAAAATTGGTGAAGAACCTGACATGGCCTTTGGGGATTTTTGCATGGCTGTTTGCTAACCTTATTTTTGTGGATTAGAGCAGAGGGAGGAGCGGGGGGTAGAGAGAGATCTTCATATGGGGCTTGAGCTAAGGTGCTCGAACTCCTAAATTGTGCTGCCATATCTGTTTTAATGCCACACGATAGGCACGTCTTGACATGGGTATTGGTCCGGAATCTGTGTGCAGATGGGTATTTGCTGGTGGACACTTCAATTTTTCTGTGCCAGTTAGGTTCTTCTTTCAGATTTTATTTGTAGACAACAGTTCGCTTTGTAGGCATTGTTTTTCCCAACCTTTAGATTTTAGTGGCAAGCCATCAAACATGAGCTATAGATGCTACAGAGATTGTAAATTGAATACAAAGTTGACACTTCTCTCTCTTTTGTTTTTTGATCAGGAAATAGGAAATTGGCACTTAGAGACAACATTTTTGGGATTCATGTTGCAGCTTATTAGGTCCTCATATGTTGATTGAGTTAGGTATTATATGTGGGCAATGGATTAGGCTTTGATCTGTTGGGCTTAAGCCAGAGTCATTTTGTGTGTCTGTGAGTGTGTGTTATAACTTAGAATGGTTGACGAAAAGTGGTAATATCCTAAAGTTTGAAATACTAAGAGACAGTATAGGTCTACTGTATGAAACAGTATGTCGAAGCTTCAATAATTTGCACATGCTTCTATTACTTTGTCCTAAGTTTAAAAGGTAGACCAAATCTAGTTTGTTGTGTTGTTATTTCTTCACAATTCACATGTCAGTGACTCAGTGCCATGTCCAAGTTTGTTTATATTGATACTTTACATTTTGTTATAAGATAGGTCAAATATCTCGGCATTATTGCTGCTTAATTGTTATTTGTTATTTTCTTATGTTTAAAATTATCATTATTATTGTCTATCACCATTTTATCTATTAACAGGAAACGGTGTTGGTTTGTACATTGTGTTCTGGTTATGACTGCTGATTCTATTTTGGTGTTTAGGATGCATATTTGCTTTGCAAAATTTTGAAGAAAAGTGGTCCAGGTTTCAAGCCCGGGGAGCAATATGGCCCATTTGTGGAGGAGGAATGGGAGAAGGATGAGTCTACCTTGGTACCAGGAGAAGAGGGTGATGATGATGTGGCTGGTAGTGATGATGCGCGGGTTGAGGTGAGTGACAGAATCTTATGTTTTATTCTTCATCTGAGAGAGTTTTTACTTGTGAATCAATAACAATGTGTTTTCTTGGTTGAATATTGTATGTATTCTCTTAAGGATGAAGAGGTTGGTGGGAATAGTATCCCTAGTAATTTTACATCCTGGCAAGCCATAAAGGATATATGAATAGATTTTGCTACCTCGACTTCTCCTCCTTTCTGTCAGATCTTTCAAGTTTCTGTAACGCCGTTGTGTTTATCAAAATCTTATCTTTCAAGAGCAATGGGACTAGAAGAAAGAAACCAATTTTTTCACGTCGCCTGCTTCTGTTGTCAACGAGAAATGTAACGCTGGAAGCCTTTAACTGCTTATCGCTCATATATACGACATAGATCTTACTATAAGGCAACCCCCCCCCCTCCCCCCGCGCGCCAAAAAAAAACTGATTCTCTTTGATTGTTTGTTTATTATTCTTTGTTGGTACTGGAGGTGCTTTGGCTTGGGAACTATTGTAAGCTGTTGTTTCTGGTTTCCGTGTTCAGAAACATTGTGATGAGGAAACCAACCAAACCGAGGAGTCCTGCCGAGTCCTTTCTCTTTCTCTTTTTTTGGAGGGGGGGGGTGCGGGGCGGTTAGGGTATTGGGAAGCTGCTAGGGTGGAGCTGGCCGGGGGGGGGGGGGGAGATGCGCCCCATGCTCCTACGTAAATAATCTACTACATTTTAGCAGCAGGAGAAAAGTGGAGTGCTGGTTGATGTGGAGTGATGACCGAAGGGGATCACAGTGCAAAAACCGGTCCAGTGTTGAAATCTTGTTTAGTACGGATGTGTGCGTGGAGCCCAATTTTTTGCTTTCCTCTTGGTTTTCTAATCTTCGTTCTCTTTCCTTTTCCTTCACTGAGCTGATTATAGGAGACTCTCTTTCTCCTTTTTCTAACTTTTTCCCTTTTTGGTTAAAATTTGACCATTTACGTTTATAAAACGTTATTAACAATTCCACGTTAAATTCACAAATTAACGTCTAAAGTTTTAAATCTATTTTCTTCTGCCTTTAACTTACAAATATATCTCTTTACGACCCTAAAGTAATAAAGAATAATTTTAGTACAAGCTTCACAATTAATATCCTATGACTCAGTTCTTGAATTGTACATTTTAGTAACTTATTTGGATAGTTAATGAAAACAAGATTATTTAAGACTAAATATTATTATTTAAGATAGGCTCATTGGATGTAAGCTGGGGGAGGAGGGTGCTTAAATTATACTAAAAAGACCAATGTCTTTTTTTTTCTTCTTTTTTTCCCCCCAGGTTATATGTGTGTGCCAATTTACCCATCCTAAAATGGTTATTAGCATTGAGGATTCAAAAATAACAACTCCTTGTGTGGATCTTGCTTTTGCCGGTCTGGGGAGATGTAGATGTAGATAACCTTTCCATTGAAAGCAATCCTGCTATCAGAGTTAAATACAACACAAATAAGCAGCCAAAAAAAAAAAAACTACAATTTCAAATATTCAACATTCTATTAATATTTTGTAGCTTTATCCTTACCTAAATGGCCCCCTTTAATTAAAATTTCTGGCTCCCCCTAGTGAAGGGGATGTTTATATGTATGTAATTTAATGGAAAAATGGAATTGCAGAGATGTCATTTCTATTAGGCTCTTGATTTGAAAGAAATTAATGACCTCTTTTAAAGAAGATAAGCAGACGATAGTTTCTTGGTCCATTTTGGTCTAGTCAGTTATAATTCCATACTCAAATGCCCGTAACCGTTCTTCTGGGAGAGTGACCATTTGGGCTTTATGGGCCTTATGGCTGTCAAGCCTGGGATGTGGTACAATAACAACCCCTAGTGTGGCATGCTTCTGCAGGGTCTAGGGAGAGTCAGATGTAACAGAGAT
This sequence comes from Selenicereus undatus, assembly GCA_017589665.1. Taxonomy (NCBI): domain Eukaryota; kingdom Viridiplantae; phylum Streptophyta; class Magnoliopsida; order Caryophyllales; family Cactaceae; genus Selenicereus; species Selenicereus undatus. Next base: position 26,277,760 of record JACYFF010031959.1, read on the forward strand.
TTAGAAGTAGCAGCATGCATTTCTGCAAGCATGAGATGTGGCAAAGCTCTATGACTGAATGGCTTGTTGCTGATTAATCATTATCCCAAACTGTTTCCTTCAAGTGTCGCTAAATTGTGCAAAATTTGTTACTTAATGGCTGTACTGTTCCTGCAACCTATTAGTTTGTGACTAGGGGACTACTTTGTAATTCACTTTTTCACTCCGGTAGTGTTTGCTTAGGCTTGAAAATGTGCCGTCGATTTTGAGTTGTATAAGTGGGGTGATCTCAAGGATTTATTAATAACGGTACTGATGTCGAGATTTTGTTTTATTTATTTTTTGTGGGGGAAAAGAGAATAGATTTTTCCTTTTTGGGGATTTATATTTGGCATTCTTTTCAAAGTTCTCATATGTGATACTGCAATTTTTCATGTGCTTCATATTGTTGTACACCTTTTATTTTTTGTTTCTCAAATAATGTATCATTTCTTTATTAGCATGGCTACTATTCATATTTATGTATCACTATGGATTACTTAGTAATTGTACAATCATTCCTATTATTATATACCCGTTAGTATTACAAACGCTTTTCCGATTCTCAAGAAGCTAAAAAGGCGATTTGGCATATTTTCCGGTTGGAGATTAAGTTTTTCTTTTTCTTTTCTATTTTTTTAAATAATGGTAAGCTCCTTCCTCTCTCCCTCCTCCCTTGTGAGCTCTATATAGGATACTAGGACTACCCATGAAGGGGGTGTTTTGGGGTTATTAGAGCCCTAGCCCTAGGGCTAGTTAGCCACTCTAGTTTCTATACAAGGAGATTGGAAACCTCTTGGATTTGAACCTGTGTGGTACTCATGAACAATTACAAGCAGACAGGGTGCTGTTAGACCAAGACGCATTTGGCCACTTGGGGATTGCGTGAGCTGAAGCAAAATGCCTCATTGACTAGTACCTTTCTTTTTTGCAATGTTTTTTGGGTGTTGTGGAGTAGTGAGCAATCAAAGCTTTCAAGTACTAAGGTTTAGTGGGGAGATATCTTTGCAATTAATGGGTAAGGCACCTCTTGGATTTGAACCTCGCTGGTATTCTTGAACAAGTGGAAGGTTACTGATAGAGTAGGGGTGTAGGTGCTGCCTGAACTGGGCCTGGTTGGTTATCCGAGGTGAGCTCAAGCCTTATGAGTGTGGGCTTATGAGCTCGGCAACGGAGCCAATGAAACAAGATGATGAGTGTAACGAGCTTCCATGAGCCTTCTTAAGAAACAAATGTTAGTGTTTGAATAATTAAAAATTTCTGTGTGAATGTAATTACTCCAATTAAGAGCTATTGTTTATGGTCACACAGTTCCAACAATATAGTGTACTTTTATCTCCCAATCCAACTTTTCTTTCCTTTCTCCCCCTCACTTCTCTACGATGTAGGCCTTTAATCTTATGCTCATGTAAAGACAGATGTAATTGCGCTACTTATGCAAGCGTACACCATGACCTTATTGTTCATTGACTAATGATATCTGCAACCCATCAATGATCAACTATGGGACAATTATATTCTCTTATGGGTACACAGACTAGGTACATTTACCAATCCTGTTGTATTAACTTGAGAGCCTCATTATGCATCCAAGCCTTAAGAAGCGAGGTTCATATTCAAATCCTAAAAGCTGAGCCTTAAATAAGTTAAGCTTAGGTTTGAGTTTCAAATGAGCCTTGGATGAGTGGAGCTTAGGCTCAACTCTTGGATGAGCCGAGCTCGAGCTTGATTTATCGAGCTCACTGAGCCATGAGCTAACCTTGAGCCTCAACTTGGCAAGCTCGTGAGCTGAGCTTCGACTTGGCAAGCTCGGTTGGGCGTGTTTTGACTCGAATACACACCTATGTTAGGCCAAGAGGCCTTTGGCCACTCAGAGATTATGCGTGCTGAAGCAAAATGCCTCGTTAAGACAGTGACTATTACCCTTTTTTGGGTAATGTTACTTCGGTTTTGTGGAGTAGTGGGCAATCAAAGCTTAATGAGTATAAAGGTCTAGTAGGAAGAGATCTTTGCAATTAAGTGATATGGCTATATGGATCTAAACCACCACCCCTTTTTTTTTCCTGCATGGGTTGCTGTGGAAATCCAGGACTTGCTACAAAGGTTTAAGATTGGGGTGGTAGACCTTCTTTGACCGACTGTTGTTCATGCAACGTTTTGCCCTTGCTTTTGAGATTCTAGCGTGTATTTGTATTAGGTTTGCATCCGCAGTCTTTACCTTGTATTCTAATATTAGCGCTGTTGCTTGACAAGTATTCACTTTGTGTTTGTTCTTTTGACGTGTTACCGCATCTATAACTTCAACATCTTATATCCTCAAACTTCTTGTTATTTCTCGATATCTTTAGCGTCTCCATCTGATTTTGCTACTATATTGTCTGCAAAGGCACTTATGTGTGTCCATGCTGAATACTTTGTTATTCATCTTCAAAATATTTTCAATTCCTTCCGGAGATGTAGCTAATTCGCTTTTCCAGTAATGCTTACTGATTCCCCTTCATGTGTTTATTTTCTGGCGACAGCTTCCCCTTATTTGAATATTATTGGAAGTCTTAATGTCATTTACAATTGCAGCATGAGTTGAGAAAGGGAAGGTCAACATCAATGTTAGTGGTATGATTCAAAAAAGAGAGTGAAGTCGAAGGCCAAACATTTTGTGAACGTATATAATTACTTCCTGGCTGTCTCACTTCACTTGTTATATTTCTGTCAATGGGGCTCCTCTTTGGTGGAATATTACTTCAAATGCTGGCATGGTTGATGGTTTCTGTGTATTGGGACTCTAATTTGAACTTCTTACTGGCAAGAGATATGTCAAGCCGACGGTTGTGGGGCATTGCCAATAGATCGTTGGAGAAATGGAAGGAGAATCTACTCCATGTTGTCTTGGTACATCATTTTATTGCGGGTAGCCCTTGTCTTGGGTTCCATGATTATGTAAATCCCTTGATGTATAGTATAATGTGAAGCTGAGCCCCCCTTCTCCCCCCGTGTGGGTAGATATTAGTGGTTGTGCTGTGACTGTTTGTGGTTACTGACTCTGTTCATATCCCATTGCAGGATTCCTCTCAGTCCATAAACAATTCGGAATCAGCCCCTGTTGTAACCTGTGTGCTCTCGAGAGAGGTTCAAACCATTCCCCCTATCTGTAAGATAGAGAGGGCAGATGATGGCCCGGTACCTTGTACAGTTGAGCCTGAACCATTATCGCTTGGCCCAAATAAGCGCTTAAGACATAGTGAGCCCGATAGCTGTCACTCTAATGCTTCTGAGATCTCAACCACAAGGACTCAGGGCCCTTGCTCGTCGTCAATGGGTACAACAAATTTCTCATCTGGGCTTTTAGAATTTCCTCTTTTGGAGTCAGTGGAGCATAAGGAGCGGCCCTCTCCTCCTCCAGCTAACGTTATTGACATAAATGTTCCTCCAAGCTACTTGAAACTCTTTGAAGAGTTGCGTAATGAGATCTACAGGACTTCGATTGAGAAGGAGTCTTTGAAAATTGAGGTAATGAGTGCCAGGACAATGATTAACATTCTCCAGACAAAAGTCGATCATCTGACAAGGGAAAATGAAGAACTCAAGAGGAGCAGCTCGAAAGACGGGTAGGTGGCTCTAGGGTCTTTTTTCCTTCTGTTAGCATATTTTTTCTGTTTCTGAATGAATGTAATATCAGCCGACGTCTCCTGTCTCAGTCTGTGTAGTTCCTATGCCATTGTTATGAATAACCATCGCAGTCTAGCAGCTGTAGTTGTCAAGACATCTTTTATTCTCAATGTTGTAATCCCAAAACCCTTGTCGATGTTCGATTATGTCAATGGTCGTCTTGCATTCATTCCACTTGTTTTCCCCCCAATCCCCATTTCACAGCTGTGGCATTTCTGCTCAGCTGTTTGATTCTACATTTACCAAAATTTCACATCCCATAATCATGTATAGAAGAACTAGCTCATGCTACCGTTTCAGTTATGTTGGATATGAAAAATACGAGTATGTAGAGCTCCTCCTGTTTCATGTCATTCTTTTCGTAGGTGAAGTACAGGAGTATCAAACTACATCGAACTCAGTATATTTTTGTTTATGTACTTCTACTACTGGTAAGCATTATGTTTGTACGTAGAACATTACAGAACATGCGATGCAGGAAAAATGAGGCAGAAGTCAGGAATCTCTAATCCTTGAAGTAAATCCCAGATGGTTGAGCCATCTGCACTTCTATTTGTCAGGTAAATCTTGCATAAAAGAGTCCTATTTAAGAAGCCATATGAGATGAACATGCTCAAGATGACTTTTGATAGTTACTGTGATAAACTAATTATTCATTTATGGTGATTTGTGTTTAAGTTATCTCTAAAGTTTAATCGAGTTATTAGTTACATGTAAATTAATAAATCACTACAAAATGAGTCATTCGTCAGTCTGATGCTTCTAGAAAGTAATCTTTCAAGTTTCAAGGAGCTCTTGTTACCATAATGTTGCTGTGAGATGGTCTCACCCAATACTGTGTGTTTGATATCCAGGCGTATTTTAATAAGCTCATCAGCATTGATAGTAGTTCTGAATTCTGATCCTTTTTATACATTTTTATTGCCTCTTTTCCCTTTATCCACCTCAAGGTATAAACCAATGAAGTCTCTTGCAGTGGGCCCTCCTAGGCTTCCTTTCAATGGCAGACACAGAAATATGGCAATTGATCACCAATATGATTTTGAGTAGGTTGTTGATGGCTGAAGGACCCGAGTGTCTGCCTTCTCAACCCTCTCCGTGTCCTTTTACTGAAAACATGCAGGAGGCGTTTGATATGTATGATGGGGATTCATAATAAGATTGGGAATTTAGTTTTAGACATTTATTTTTGGAGTTGGGAATTCTGAATTTCCAGCTCATGGCTTGTTACATCGGACTTTAAAGTGGGATAACCGAAAATATTATTAATCTCATATTTGTGTATGCGGGATTAGAGCTAGGGTGTACAAACGGTTAACCGGTCACGTGAATATTTTGGCTTTTTGTGACAAAATTTCTCAATTCTCCTTCTAAAGTTGCGATTATTTTGGCAAAATTCTTTTAGGTGTTGGTTTAATTATTCTTCTTCATCATTATAATATGTTATTTGAGAATCTGTACTATTCGTATTTGGTTGAATCCAAACAATGTATTCAAAAGTTTTTTTTTTCTAACAAGGCAATATTATCTTTTAATAAGTTTATAGTTATGGGATGAACTCGTTCGGGTAAGGTTGATAGATAGTTTAATCTGTTCTTATAATGATTTAACAAATTTTGTTTAATACTTCTAAGAGTTAGATCAAAAGATCTTAGATAATCCTATGCTCTTTCCTGTGTATAATACATAAGTTCAGGTAAGTTAAAACTTTATCCTGCTAAATAGCTTTCATCTTTGTCTAATTTAGAGTTAGATTGTAATTTATTTCTAAACATATTTCTTATAGTCTACAATTTGTTTTGCGTGTAAAACTCCGTTGTTTTAGGCCTTAGGGCTCTAATACTATTTATAAGGGGGACGAGTGGTTTTTTATGGAAAAAGCGGTAAAACCATATGTTCAATTAATTAGGTGATTCACACAAAAGGGGTCTATCAAATTTTTAACAACGGTACTCGGATACTAAATTATCAAATGAACTTCAAACTCAATATCATATAATCCTATTAAAGCAAGATTGAATCAAAGAAATTATACCTTCAAGAGTTGGATCTGTCTTGCTCCTTCATGCTCGTCTTACTCCACTCTGACGCGAGACTTACCTACTCATTCAGACCTTCTCCTTCTCTCTCTAATACTGTTTCTTTGATCAAAGCTGTAATAACAGAACTATAGATACAAAGTTTTGAGAAAAGATTTCTCTTTTATTTCATTGACAATTGTTCTCCTTTCCCTAAAGAGAGGAAATTAGAACATTTTTGGAGAGATTTCTTACAGAGAGAACTTTCTTCTTACAAATGCTGATGCCTTCTACTAAAATCGGCTATCTATTTATAGGGGGGGTGCGCTATGACATAAGCGCTTATATCATGAGAATCTAAAGAGATAAAATTTTCTACTGAAAAGATAAGCTTTACAGATAAGATTTTACTATTCTTGATAACGTTGCTTTATGTTCATTGTCTTGTAGTGTTGGTAGGGATAAGAGTTGATAAGGTTGTGGTCCCTTATATCTCACATGATGACAAAGTACTTAATGCGAGAAAAATCTTCTTCTTTTCCTTGTCTTGTTTTGCTTCGTAGAGTTCGGCAAACTTGGTTCGTACAACTGGACTGCCTAGAAATTTCTTAGGCTCTAGTGAATAGCTAAAGTCAAAAAGTTGTTCATCTACTAAGACATTTTCAGTTCATTTAGTTGTAACAAGAATGAGATTTTTGTCATAGTAAAGAGTTCATGCTCCTTTAGTCATTAAACGTTCGTTCTGGCATTTAATAGCTAAGCCTCCTGTAGAAGGTTTATAGTTAATCCATCATTGGTCAAAATGAGAAGTTTTATAGTGTTTATTTTTCTCAGCAGCAATAGTAGGGAGTTGTGTAGTTGATCCAGTTCTTGTAACATGGGTGATTTCAAGTAAATGGACAAAGGGATAAATAGTATCTGAATCCTTTTCAGGAGAGATAGTAAAGATGCTAAGGTAGATATATCCTATGCTAAATTGCTCAATAGCATATTTAAAGTTTGCTGAAAAATTTTAGAGTCCGATAAGGCTTAAACTGGGATAACAATAGTTTAAATACCCGTAGGTAAAGAGTTCAAAGATAATCTCAAGGTTTGCTTTGTTGAATGCTAATATTCTGGGAAAAAGGAAATCCCTGGGATTGTAGTCAAGTTCAGGAAAGCCAGAAATCTTCTGGTAGGCAAGCACGGTGGCTTCATAATAGTTCTCGTAAAAAGAGTCCGATAGATCAATAGTTCGAATGCCAGCATTTTGAATACTCGGTCTTGAAGCTAATAGCTTAGCTTTTAATTGTTGCTTCTCTTTCTCTTCTTCAGAGAGGGGGTTTGAAGCGTTTCCCTGATTTGGTCGAAATGAGAGTTCAGAGAGTTCAGGACTTTTTTCAAATCCATCTTTGAAGAGTTCACTTTGAGTTGTTCAAGAGTTCGGTGAAAGTATGTTGTTATTTCTCGAGCTTTTCCAAGATCAACTCTGAGATCAACAATAACCTCTTCAATAAATTCAATTTTTTCATTTACTGCTTCAAAGTATTCATTAATATTGATTAGAATGTCTTCAATATTCTGAATCAGCTGTTCACTGTTGACTTGTTCCGTAGGCGCTTTGCCTTTATCCTCTGAATTCATGTTCTCGAGTGAGATAGTTTGCAATAAAGTTGTTTTTACCTGCAACATGCTCATACACAGCATTAAATTGAGATAGAAATAGTTGCCAGCGATGTAACTTTCGCATGTGAGGTCCATTGTCTAAAGTTTGTTTTACAAATGTAGTTGCTGCTTGATTATCTGTTAAAACTTTAAATGGTTTAGGTAGTAAAACGAGTCTCCATTTAGTAATTCCTCGAATAATTGCTAAGAGTTCCTTTTCCATCGTGTTATAATTTTCTTCACGTTCAGAAAAAGTTCCACCATGATAACCACAAATTTTATTTAAATATGTTTTTAAAACTGCTACCCATGTTTTGTCAGAAGCATCTGTTTGTAGAATTAAATTGTCATATGGTTTAGGAAGTCTAAGACTAGAGAGTTTTAAACATTCTTCTTTTAGTTTTTTAACTATATCTGTATGTTTATCAGTCCAACCAAGAGTATTGGTTTTTCTAAGTGGACTTTGTAGATCTTTTTTCTTTTTTTGCTAAGTCTGGTATATAAGAGCTCGCATAGTTTAATAGTCCTAAGAAACCTTGAATTTGTTTCTTTGTTCGCAGTTGGTTTGGATATTCTGAGATTTTTCGAGAGATATGTGTTTGTAAACTAATTCCATTTATACCAACTTCAAAGCCTAAAAATTCAATGTTTTCTTTTTCAATAGCTGCTTTCTTTTTGCTAAGGCAAATGTCTTCTTTGATGGTTGTTTCAAGAAATGTATTCAGATGTTCACGATGTTGTTCCAGAGTACCCGAACTTATTAAAATATCATCTACATAGATAACAAGAAAACTGTTAAGGTGTTTGAATGCATTGTCCATTCTTCTTTGAAAGACTCTTGGTGCATTCTTTAGTCCAAAAGGCATAACAATACATTCATAAAATCCTTGAGGAGTACTAAAACATGTATATTTAATACTTGTTTCTTCCATTTTAATATGCCAGAATCCAGATTTGCAATCAAATTTTGAAAAGAATTTTTTATTTTTTACAAAGTTAATTAATACTTCTTTGTTAGGTAGAAAATAGTTATTTGTTTTTGTAAACTGATTTAGTTTTTTTTATAGTTGATGACCATTCTAGCTTTTCCTCTTCGTCTTTCTGCTTCATTAAATACCATAAAAGCACGAGAAGAGTGTGCTCCATTGGATGGTCTGATTAGTCCTTTTTCTAACAATTCTTTTATTTGTATAGAAAATTCTTTAATGTCTTCTTCAGAGTACAACATTGGTTTTTCTTTTATATATATTTCTTGTGTGAATTCTATTTTAGCTTGGGGATGTTCAGGTTTCCAAAATTGTAATGGATTTTCAAAACGAATTCTTTTTAGTTTTGTTAATATCTCATCTTTCTTAATTATATTAACCGTAAAAGTGGGTTTTTGAGCATGTATTTGCAGTGCGATTTGTTCATAACCATGTCCACTACGCTTCGCGCGTACTCTGTATGACTGTTTTAAAGTTGGAATCTTTAAAGTGTGACCACATTTTGTTGTAAGATAAACAGTATAAGGAGTTTGTGTAAATTTTGTAAACTGTTTTAGGAAATCATTTCCTAATAAAATATCATAACTAGAGTTATATTGTAAAACAGTGGGTATGGTTAGAATTTTGTTGCCTAAAATTATAGAGACATTATTCTGAACCAAGTCTAAATAGGTTGGAATAGGATGAACACCTTTGATTCGAATTTTTCTATCAGAGGGGAGTTTGTCCCATTTGGGTAACAAAAAGTCTTGAAAGAAAGTTATTTCGGAACCTGTATTGATTAAAACAGTTGTTGTAATGTCTAAGTCTTTAACAATTACATCAATATAGGTAAGGATAGGTATTTCGAGTTGCTTCATATCCTTTCAAAAATAATGGTAGTATGATGATTGGTGAGAGTTCTATGGGTAGGGCCAATTTCATAGTTAGTATATTGGTCTAGAAAATTCATTCCTAAGAGTATATGATAAAATTTATTTTTTATAGAATGATCAATATAACAATCAAATTCTAGTAAAGTAGAGCTAGGAGTTTTCATCATTATTCTAGAGATTTGATTTAGAGTTGCTCTCTGACCATTATAGGTAACAAAGTTATATTCTTGCGCTGTTGAGACTGCTATGGGTAAAGGTATATAATGGCTTTGAGATGTGCCAATGTCTATTAAGATTTTATTTGAAATCCAGATTTGTCTATTAAAATAGTCCAATTTAACTTTGTAGGTACTACTTTGATTAGTTGTTATCAAAGGCGGTTTAGACTTTAGAGCTGAGAATAAGTAAATATTGATATTTAATAGTTGTAGCTGAATTTTCAATTGCGCAACTCACCCCCTTCCATGGGATAAGCTAATGGGAATGAGTACTTTTATTTCCGTTCCCATTTGGACACAGACAATATAGGTTCTGTTTGGTAAACAGCTGTTAGCTATTAACTGTTTGTGCTAACTGTTAGCTATTAGCTGTTTCAAGTAGTTGTTTATATTAGCTTTTCGAATTAGCTGTTTTTAGAAAAAGTGTTAGGTAAAAGCTAGCTGTTTATAAAAAGTTTGCTGGTCAACTTTCATTTATACTCTTATTTATGAATTAATTTTTAATGAAATGTGTGTAATTTTTCAAACTTATGGACAATTATGTCATTTTCACAAAAAAAAAACCTCTTTTCAAAAGGCTAATGAGAATAGCTTTTTCAACAATAGTTTTTTGGGGTCAAATAGCTATTGCAAATAACTCCTTACCAAACATCATTTAGTTGCTTGACTTGATTAAAAATGCTAAAATTCTCCTAAATAGTTTTTTTTTTTCCAAACAGCTGTTGTTACCAAACACCCCCATAATATCTCTCCTTTATTCCAATTCTCATTGTTCTATTACCATATACCAAATGGCTTGAACAGTACTAGCTGCTAGTTTCCAACAACTTCTTGTAGATTATCAAATAGTTCTTTAGGGGGGGGGGGGATAGATTTCACGTAGTTGCCATTAATTGTTTTTCTTCTTTCTTTTTTTTTTTTTTTTGTTGAAGTTGCTATTACTTGTTTTTTGAATTGAAGAACTTCCCTTGTTGCATTTTGCTCTAATTTTTATAGTTCAACTTATTGTTTATTTTATATTATTTTTCTGTGTCAAATAATAGGAACCCCTAAATTACCGACGTAATATAATTATGAGAACGAATAATAAAATATTATGTCACCAATGTCGGGGTTAAAATAATTTCATACAAACTTAAATTATGTATTAAGGGAAAAAAAACCGCTACAAAAAGGCTAAAGGTTACCAAAAAAAAAGAAGATATTAGTCGCCTTCCTCCAGACGTTTAGGAGCAGAAATAGCTTTATCAAAAAGAGAAGGGGAAAAAAAAAAACGTTCAGAAATTGAAGTATGAGCTTATCAGTCCACAAACACCTTCTCAAACCCCAATCACGTCATGTTCTTCGCATTCCCCTCATCGTCAAAAAGCAAGCCTCCTTTGTCATTTCCATTAAATTGGATTCCTTTTGAAATGTCTATGATCCGCCTCCAAAAGTGGGGTGCTTTTTGACGACAATGATCAGGATAAAAGTGCCAAGTCAAGATTAGGTAAGAAGACTGTCTAGGCCTAGCCCACCGGTAGTTCAATTCGGACACAGATCGGATTAATTTCAAATTAGGTCATGTTTTAGATCAATGGTATTTCATTTCAGACCATGTAATTTTCTGCTTGGGACGATTTTGGATCAATGGATGTTTGGTTTGATAAGCTCGTCTTGCAAAAAGGGGCAATCTGACAGGAAGTTTTGAGCTGTATTCAATTCAATTAAGGGTGTAAGTCTGTTTCGAGTGTTTGGTCATATATGAGTATGAGTTATTCAGGTCGGATTTCAAATTTCAATCCAGTTTTGTTAAGCCTAATATGATCTTCCTATGACCCATTCGACTGTTTAATTAATGATACGCTAAATGCTTCTAAAAATGCTAGTTGCAAGTCAAGATGATTTAAAGTAATCGAAAGAAAATTAAAATGAAAAAGAAAGGATCAAGAAAAGTGGCAAAATAGTGGGGAGTTTATGAAAAGATAACTTATTATAGATTATAAGGCCATATTCAACAACAATATTTGAACTAGAGTCTAATATTTTGATTATTTATAAAGTTTGTTTCCTTGAAAAAGCGTTTAGAGCATTTTGCAAACGTTTTAGTATTAACATTTGAGAATATGAAACCGCTACTCAGTAATTTGTTCCCAGATTATCCCTATTTCTAGCAAAGCACACGTTAAAACAGGTTTTGCTATACCCTGTGATTGGCCGCTCATTCATCCCATGTTCGTTTTACCTTAATTAGAGTGAGAAATTGTGCGTGTTGCGCACGAGTGAGCTTATTTGTGACATGCATTATAATTTAGTTACTAACAATATTAAAAGTTATAAAAAGTTGGGTTTGTACAGTTAAACAAGTTAACAACGAATACATCACTATATAAATATATTAAAATAGAATGAACTCTTTTCTCCAATTCCTACTTGCCATTCTCATTTAATTAGTCTTTTTAATTAATTTTTATCGTCTGTATTAGAAAAGTTTTGAATTATCATTTTAATTCCTTTTTTCGGCACCTTCATGATCATTATTCTTTCTTTTGCAATAATAAATATACATAATAAAAGATTTTAATTTCCAAAATTACCAAAAATTTGGCAACGGTTGATAGTATTAAAGTCATTAATTAAAATTATGATAGTAAATGATACCGATTCCCAAAGATATGTACAACTCTGACTTTTTTTAAAATAAATAAATTTAGACAAATTTAATACGATAAGTCAATAAAAAGAAGTTGAAAAGAACTGAGCTTAAATCAAATGGAGTTTAAATTTCACATATATGTCATCCAAGACATACATTTATAATCAGTGTTGAATTTTGATTTGCTTGTAGTATATTATTGTATTAATATAAAAGTTATCATGACATGGATAAATTTTTTAAGAATAGTGTGTACAATTAGGAGTGTTCATCGGGCCAAACATGGACCAGATCGGGTTGGACCGAGGACCGATTAAGGGAAAAAGGACGGATCGAGGATCGCATTGAATAAGAGCCGGACTGGATCAAAAAAATTTAGATCAGATCGAGACCGATCGAAGTAAACCGAATTGATTTTCAGGTGTGGTTGAAACAAAGTTTATTTGGACTCAATTAATTTTGGCCAAAATTATGCTATTGTTGGTTCTGTTTGCTAATTCTAAAGAGCATGAGTTAGCACTTGTAGTAGTCTTTGAACAAAAAAAATCTAAACAAAGTTTTAAACTGATAACAAATTGAAAATTGAGGACCTAAAATCGAGGACCGCAAATTGTAAAATATTGAATCGTACAAAGAGGTTATAGCGATTTGAGTTTGGAGTGATGGGAAACGATGCGACTGAGCATGCGATGAAACCAAAGAAGCAAATCAAGAACCGATTTTTATTTTATTTAATTTAAAAAATAGTCGGTCTTTGGTCCAAACCAGTGGACCGCACTAGACCGGACCAAGGAAAGAATAAGGAAATTTTGTTTATTAAAACAAAAATAGAGCATGTTAAACTTCTGTACGTGTCGCAATATAAATAATATATAAGATTAGCGCAATATTCTTACTTGCAATTATAGTATATTAATTGGACCAAATAATTTTATCTATCTTTTTGTAGATGCCACCAGCATTCATTTCAGATATTATCGTATTTGAGTGTTATGAATTAAGATAATCATGAATTGTACTTAAGTATGTTGTTAATTATCCACCTAATTTTTCATCAACCTTTTTTTGTCCTCTAAAAACTTAGAAATTATTTACACTTAAAAACTTAAAAAATAAATTTTCTTTATTTGGTAGGGCGTGTTATGTAATACAAAGTTTGGTAAATATTTGCATCTAATATCTATGTTTAGTGATTTTTCAAACCCTATTTAGAATTTGGTAATTTTTCAAGGAAGAAAATTGAGTGATTTTTTAAGGACTTTGGAAGAAAATGAGCAAACAACACTTAGGCCATGTTCTTTTCGTAGGTCTTTTTAGATTTACTAACCTCAACCCACTTCAACCCACTTCAACCAACTTCAACCCACATGGAAAAAAATACCAACCTCAACCCACTTCAACCAACCTCAACCTACCTCAACCAACTTCAACCCACCCCTTCATAAACTTAATAATTTGTAAAGTGTCATGTGAAATTCAATTATTTTTGCAAAGTAGTATGATTTGAAAATGGTGAAAATTTATAAGTAAATTGGGGTGGGTAAAAGGATGAAGCATGTTAAGGTAGGTTGAGGTAGGTTGAAGCACATTCAAGTGAGTTGAATTTTGTTGATCTGATAAACTAAACTTGGTTAAACTAATGAAAGGAGGTTGAAATGGGTTAAGGTTGGTATTTTTGAATTGACTAGATACGATTCTATTTTGTTGATTATCATGATGCATCAGGCAGTATTGATTAGATACGATTCCATTTTAATTTTGAAATTATCATCATCATATTTTGCTGGGACACGCTTTTCAAATTACATCATATTTTTATTGTTTTCCACAACCTAATTTTTTGTATTTTTATAAAATTAGAAAAAAGCTAATGTTATATTTTCAACCAACTCCTACATTTAAAAATTAACAACAAATCTATATTGTTGATATATTTTGTAACACTTACAATCATACTATTTTCTTTTGTTACATTTGAATTTTTTGAATACGGGCCTATTATTGTCGTTGGTAAATTAGGGCGAGTAAAAAGGTGAGGTGGGTTGAAGTAGGTTGATGTGGGCTGAAGTAGGTTGAGGTCAGTTGAAGTAGGTTGAATTTTTTTAATGTCATAAATTGAACTTTAGTTGATAGTGGAAGTGGGTTGAAGTAGGTTGAAATGGATTTAGGTTGGTATTTTCAAATTTACCCATGAAAAAAAAAGGCATGTATATAAAAAGTTATCATCAATAAATTTTGTAACCCAAATCGTTAAAAATAATTGACAAGCTGTGCCGACCTCCAACTTTCAGAAAAATAGTTACAAAATTGTGAAATTACCATTCAGCGAAAAAATATACTAAAAATTACAATAACTTCATAAATTATCACACATAATTACATTCTCATTATTTTAACTCACTTCAACGCACCACAAAAAAAATTTACCAACTTCAACCCACCTCAAAAAAAAAAAAAATACCAACTTCTACCCACCTCAACCTACCTTAACTCACTTCAACTTTTTACCCACTCCTATTTACCCACCAAAAGAACAGGCCCTCTCTATGAATATGACCAAAATGCTCTCAACAGTAAAAAACCAGCCCCTTTTAAGATAGTAACGTCTGCTTTGCAAGCAGTAGTACGCAAGACCAAAAGCCAAAGAAAATTGCAACAGTATTGCGTGTTTAAAAATGGAACTTAAATCACAAAAAAAATTCCACGTATCAATCTTAACATTATTGCATACTCTTTTTGTAATTTTGCATCTGTGTGTAAATTTAGTATCTAGTTTACCAACCATATTTAATTAATATAATAATTTAACAGTTATCGTTAAAAGTTAAAACAAAATTATCCACTACTGAAATAGCTATAAGTTCTTCCTACATTTAAGAGGAAAACTATGAAAAACATTAATTACCTAAATGTAGGTACAAAAGATTACCATTTGTTACTTTCTATTTTATTAATATTTTGCGGGTATTGTAACTTGAGAATGCACTTAAGGATATTTTGTATAATGAAAAATACACTTGAGTTATCCTTCTTAAAACTAAAATGATATTATTGTCCTCATTTAAGCAGAATTGTTAACACTACCTGAACTCAAGAGGAATATTTCTTCTTATATAAAGGCTACTTCACTATATTACTTTTTGGGAGTGGTTTTGTATTTGTTGAGTTCATTATGATTATGGTAAGCTCAACATTGAGTTGATTACTAAATGCTTAGCATATGAATACAGGTCTCAGGCATCTAGCTGAGACAGATTTATGATTTCGAAAATATCATAGATAGGGTTTGAATCTCATTGATTTGGTTCATCAATCAATCGAGCCTAAATCACTATTACATTGCATTCTTATGATTCGATCAATTGATTTGTACCCTCAATTGATCCAATTGACTTTATAGAGATTTAAATGTTTGCCTACATTGTGATTTCGTGCTCAAATTCATCATGTCTGCTAAGATAAATAGAATTAACTTCAATGATATTTGGAATCCTCTAATATCCATTCCTCAGATGGACCAACTTTTCTAGGCCACGGAGAGAAGCTCACTAGTTCCGGCAACTATAGATCTTGGTGTCGAGCGATGGAGAAAGCCATGTCAACAAAACCAAAACTCGAATTGTTCAAGGTACCATTCCCAAACCTACTGATGATCCAACAAAAGTAGAATAGTGGAAGGCATGATGATTTCCTAGATTATGAACTCAGTTAGTGATCCAATTAGCAAGTCCATTCTCTATATACAATCTGCAAGTTAAATTTGGAAACAACCTAGAAAGCAGGTTCAATTTGAATGATGGATCTCGAAAATATAGATTGAATAAGGATGTTTAATTTGAAGTAGAATAAATGTACTATGAGTGACTATTATACTAAGATGCGTGGTATTTGGGAAGAGTTGGATGCCATGAGTGAATTGCTAGCTATTACAATAGTAACATATGAGATTACAATATTTTTAAATGCTATTGCAAAACAACAAGAAGAACACAAGTTGTTTCAATTCTTGAATGGTCTTGATGATGAGTTTGGGCCTTAAAAAAAGTTGAATTCTTCCCATGACACCCTAACCTTAAGTGGACATAGGATGTGCCATTTTACAACAAGAGGAGATGCAAGGAGAATCTCTCTTTGAGGTACAAGTTCAATTAGAATCATATGCTTTATCGTGCAAAAATATAGCAAATTAAAGAACAAATAATGCTCAAAATGTGGGAATAAAGGTCATTCTCAAGATAAATGCTGGAAAGTAATAGGATGTCCCAGCTGGCATCCAAGATCTAAGAAATTCCCACAAAAGAGGCCTACTAACAAGAGGTTTCAAGGATAGAGGAACAATAGTTTCAGAGAACCTGAAAATAAGATAGCAGCACAAGTTAAAGCTATTGCAAAAGAACCTCCACCTGGTTGCACCCTCATGTGCAACAAGTTAAACAACTTCTGAAGTTACTTCTAGCAGCAAGTAAGGCATCCAGCAAAGCCAATAATTCATATGACACTGATGAATAACTGAAGTACACTTTTATAGGTATGGTTTATTCTTGTGCTGCATCCAAATCATATGTATGAATACTTAATACTGGTGCCACTGATCACATAACACAGTGGCAATTAGTCTCACAAACCTCACTAGCAAGACTGATAAATCTCACGTCAGGTTGCCAAATGGAACACTTGCTACTATAGATATGGTTGGAGATATGAAACTGCCAAGTGGTCTTATTTTGATTGATGTCCTTGTGGTTCCTGATTTCCACTTCAATTTGCTTTCTATGGCTAAGTCAACTAATGACAACAACTGTGTGGTTTAATCCCACCCTGAATTTTGTTTAATTTAGGATTATGAAACAAGGAAGATAAATGGAGTTGGTAAGCAAAGAGGAGACATCTATCATTCACTAAACTTGCTGGATGCTTTATTAGACAGTAAAAAACTTGGTTTGACTCTTTTTGGGCTTTTACATTTTGCAAATGACTATGTAGTTCATAATAAGAAGACTATAACATCTTCTTTTGAAGAGTACAGATTGTTGAATGTCTGGCATAATAGGCTGGTCATGCTCCATAAATTAAGCTGGTGCATATTCCATATATGCCTATTGATGTTTTTAGGTCCGCTTCAAAAGTATGTGTTACTTGTCCTATGGCTAAGTTCAGTAAGTCACCTTATAAGCTAAGCAAGAACCATAGTTCTAACCCTTTTGATATGATAACATCAACATCTGGGGGCCTTATAGGGTTATTACTCAAAGGAAATTTAGATATTTCTTAACAATTGTGGATGACCACACTAGAGCAACCTGCACTTATTTACAGAAGCACAAATCAGGTGCTTTAGGAGCTTTAGAAGTGTTCTATAAAATACGGTTGTCCAATTTGGTACTTGCATCAAGGTTATTAGGTTAGATAATGCACTTGAATTTGACTCTGACCATGTAAATTGTTTTTTTTTTTTTTAGGTTGAAAATGGCTTGCTGCATCAAACGTCTTGCATAGCTAGGCCACAACAGAACGTGATAGTGGAGAGAAAACATGGATACCTCTAGAAAGTTTCTAGAGCGTTAAGGTTTCAAGCTACTTTACCTCTGCAACACACATCACAAAAAGACTTCGTACCCCTATGCTTGGTAACAAAACTCCTTACGAAGTTTTGCTACACAAGGTCCAACTTATGAGCATTTAACGGTTGTTGGCTGCCTAGCTTTTGCTAGTTTTCACTTAAGGGATCATGACAAAGTTTCAACCCAGGGGAATGCCATGTGTCTTCTTATGATATCCTCAAAGCCAAAAGGGCTATAAGTTGCTCAATATGATCACCCAAGAAGAATTTGTTTCCAGAGATGTGAGGTTTTGTGAACATATTTTTTCATTTCAACAAGGCAATTCTGATGGCTATATCAAACTTATGCACAAGTCATCTACTACACCTGTTGTCTATATAAAAGATTATTTGAATCATCTTTGCATCTTTGATGATACTGCCGATACAACTGTTCCTTTGTCACAACCTTTATCTCCACCTATACCTTCGCCACATTTATCTCCTTCTCAATCTGACTTACAGTCAGCCCCTGCTCTTGGGAGATCCACCAGATCCCACAAACTACCAAACTGGTTGTCTAACTTTGTCACACATCAAGCTCACTCTATGCTTCATAGAACTCTATATTCCATCATTACTTAGTTTGCTAGCCTGGAAAACCTGGACAATTCTCACAAGGATTTTCTACAAGCTCTTAATGCTACATTCGATCTAACAATTTCTCATCAGGCCATTACTGATCAAAAGTGGCATGATGCTATGAACTCAGAGCTTAGAGCTCTTGAACAAAATCATACTTGGGAAATTAGCTCTCTTCCTCTTGGCAAGAAATTCATTCGGTACAAATGGTTATACAGAACTAAATTCAAGTTTGATGGGTTCATTGAAAGATATAAAGCAAGGTTGGTTATTTTTGGTTGGTTGTAGATAAAGATATGCAATAGATTATCAAGAAACATTTGCTCATATGGCAAAGATGACCACAATGATAACCTTGCTTGTTGTCATAGCCATGAATCATTGGTAGGCTTTCAAATGGATGTATCCAATGCATTTTTGGATGGTGACTTAGAAGAAGAAGTCTACATGATGCTACCACAAGGTTATACTCCCTATGGGGCAAAGATCAAACCTAATCAAGTTGCTTCAAGTGTCTCAATTGGGCGAGTGTACCTGCGTGCAAATTGGTTAAATCTTTGTATGGGTTGATGCAAGCAACCATTGTGTTAGATATTTGCATAGAACATTTTGGATGTGTAATAACAGCAGTAGGATCAAATAGATCTCCACCATCCAATAGGGAGGATATATATATATATATATATATATATATATATATATATATATATATATATCTGTGTGTGTGTGTGTGTACACCCCCCCAAGGGAGCCTCATTTGTACATCAAGCATTTCGAAGTATTCCAAGTGCACACACACACACACACACACCCAAGGCTTCTCAAGTCTAAGTTAAGCATCACTTACGGCTTACTAGCAAACTAAGGAAGGTGTGAGTTTGCTACCGCATGGGTTTGCGTTTGTGTAAATTATCAACACGTGACAGTTAGTATTAGAGCTTGGTTTGAGAGATCTTGCTTTCAATATGATTGATGCCGGCAACCCTCAACAAGGTGGTAAGATGGACAAGGATAGGAACAAGGACGTGATGGCCCTTGTCGAGGAAAGGCTAGTGAAGATCAGCACGGCTATATCAGCCCTATAGGTAGGGTGGACGACATGGACAAGCTCATCGAGGAGCTTGGGTCTGAGGGGACATAGAAGAGCTTCAAGGAGAGACGTAAGTGGCGGCGAACTCCGTGGTAGCCGATTTCAACAAGGAGATCTAAGCCCTTCGAGTGTCGAAGGCCACCAAGGATGGTGAACTCCAAGACCTATAAGGACGAGGTTAAGGCCTACAAGACAAGGGTTGAAGTTTTGGAGGCTCAGATCAAGGTGTGCATGGCCTTGTTGGCCAACGGTGGATTTGTCTAAGTAGCCACCTCTCCAAAGGGAAATGCACTAAGATCTCCTGCCTTCTACATTGGTAGGCATGCTAAGGAGATTGACAACTTTCTTTGGGGACTTAAAAGCTATTTTGGGCCAATGGGCATCGAGAATGATGCCCAAAAGGTGAGCAGTGCAGCTTTCTTTCTTAAAGATATTGCCCTCGTTTGATGGCATTATAGGTGTGATGACGTTCGGGGAGGATGTGATCCTATCAGCACATGGAAAATTCAAGAAGAAGTTTAAGAAGCAATTTTATGAAGAGGATGTTGAATATGTGGTTTGGACCAAGCTTTGGCGCCTTCAGTACAAAGGTGACTAGATTTGGGAGTATCATAAGGAGTTCTAGGAGCTATACTTGGAGATTCCAAGTATGGGGTGGCATGACACACTCATTTGCTTCCTTGATGGCATTCAAGGATGAGGCAGGATGGAACTGAAGAGGTGTATGGTGTAAGACACCACATCGGCGTTGTTGCTATCGAGTCACTAATCGAGTTCAAGAAAGAGTCCTCAAAGGTATGAGGCAAGAAGATCCAGGATAATGGTGATGGTAAGGGAGATATGGACAACTCTCCTAAAAGGGACCAACCGCCGAGAGACAAAGGTAATGGTAAGAAGGATGAGTCTTTGAATAAGATCACATGCTTCCTTTGCAATGGGCCTTATCAGGTTTTTGAGTGCCCAAAGCATGTTAAATTTGCCACTCTTGTGATGGAGGAAGAGATGCAAGAACAGGAAAAGAAGGTTGTCTTAACATCACTCCTAAGTGTCATTCAAACTAAGGTAGGGGAGCAACCCAGTGGGCATATGTATGTAGAGACCAAGGTAAGAGGTAAGAAACTCCAAGCTATAGAGGACACTGGAGCGGACACCATGTACATGGTGGACGAGCTCACCAGTGACTTGAGCTTATGTTCATGGGTGATACACATGAAGTTTACTCATTCTACCTAGATTTAGCTCAAACAATTGGTAAATTAGGTTGTTTATTAGTATTTTGTTAGTTTTGTAGGTAAATAAAGAAAATTGCTCAAATGGCGAATAATTAGTGCAAAGCATGCCAACAGTTAGAAATGTTAACCAGGAAAATGTTGGACGATAACCATGAAGCAAGGCTGAGTCAACAAGCACCAAAATTATAGGAGAGCAAGGAAGAAGAACAATGCCAAAATTTGGCATAGGCTACCAGTGCCAGATGGCAAACAGCCGTGCCAAATTCTGTTCCTGCTCTATTTTTGTGCAGAATTCTAAAGACTTGGCACGATCTGCCCCGTGCCACATAACACAACCATGCCAAATTTGCTTCGCCGGGATCTATTTAAAGCCCTCTTCCCCGATTTGTGTAATCATCTAATTTTTAGGTTTTAAGAATAGGGTTTAGCCTAGGGTTTACGAGATATTAGTGTAGATTTAGTTTTATTTTGTAGCCAAGAGTAATGACGTTTTCATACAATTAGTTTTCTTTCTTTCTTTTTAATCTTCATTTTTATTCAAGTCCCCACTTTGTTGAGTTTGATTTACTAGTTTAATGCCCAAATTTACACGCTTTTGTTTGTTTTTGGATTGAAATTAATGCCACCCTTTCCTAATCATCCTTCTAGTCTCTTATCTACTCTTAATCTCTCATTCTCTTTCTTCAAGAATGCAAGTTTCAAGCTCTTTCTCTCCCATTCATCTTAGGGTTTGAGAACCCCTTTTTACAAGTTTGAGTTTTTGGCTCTCAATGGGTTAGATTAGGAGTAGTTGAGTTAGATTAAAGAAAATAAGTGGAGAATCCACTTTCAATCATCATTCACTTGCTCCAATAATTGATGCTAACCTCAAATGTTGGATTTTCAATGTTTCGAGGTACTCCCCTTTCACTCTCTTCTTTTAGTAAGTAAATTTAATGCTTTCTTAGTTAATTAGATGTTTTGTTAGTTATTGTTAGTTAATATGATGTTTTTTGTTGATTTCATTAATTCTACCTTGTTTTAGTTTAGTTTAATTAATCATGTTTAGATTAGGATTAGTGAGTAATCAGTTAATTATTCATGCTTAGTGATATTTATCGCTTTCCCTATGTTAGAGTTGGGGCCGAAAATAACTAGTAACTTGATTTTCTCACCGTCCCAGAGGATGACAAATTTCCACCTTTACTCCCGAAAAACACTTTCAATAGCCTACACTACAAGAAAAGAGAAGTGCTATGTGGAAAGAGTTCATACAAAGAGCCTTCCTATATATGGAATTTCTCAAGGTGTTGACATCCGAGTTGGGCTATGGATAGGTAAGTTCGACAGAGTTGTCGCTCTTCCTGATAATCGAAAGTTCTATCTAGGTATGGACTTCCTCAATATGGTAGAGGCTTTCATAGTCTCCTACGTGAGTACCTTATTTATCGTGGACTAGGGGCAAGCTCGTGCGATACCCATCAAATGGGAGGCTGAGAAGGAAAGGGTGCTACTTGCCCTTTGATTCACGAAGAATAGGGAGGTAGGTTACTTAGCCGCCCTCTGGAAGGATGAGGGTCTTAAGGCTGTCATGCCAACAACATCACTTGGAACGTTGGCGGGAAGATGGAAACTGTCTAGCTAGAAGAGATGTATGCGCACAAAGGACCAACGAGCAAAGTAGGTGGACATGACATGATCTGGTCAAGTGATATGCCAACTCAACCAAGTGAATGAGACGCTTCTTGGGCGATAGGCAATTTAGGCATGTGACCACCCAAAAGCAAATAGGATGTTGCCTGATTGAATGGGCTAGAATGTCATGGATTGCTCTAGAATGCTATGAATTTCTCTAGAGTCTATTCTAGAGTGTTCCATAGAATTTCACAAGGTTCTACACTTGTGTAGTATATTAGATATTTGTATAGAAGATTCTAGGTGTAATAATAGCCATGAGATCAAATACATCACCCCCATCCATTGAAGAGGTGAATATGTATATATACCCCCATAGGAAGGGGGCTCATTTATACATCCAGCATTTTGAAGCATTCCAACTGTAATACAAGACATTCTCCCAAACTTTCTTATGTATGATAACTCTTATTTTTGTGAGTAATTTTGATCTATTTCACACCTCTTTTAAGTCTTTGGGATGTATTTTCAACATAACATAATGCATATTTTATCATTTACATGTAAGGAAGGCGATTTGAATTTTAATGCAAAACTAAATAACCAAGGATCAATTCGTTTGTAACTTTTGCAAGACCAGCATGTTGGGCCTGTTTCCACAGCCCAATGCGTGGCCCGCCTTGCTTGACTAGTCCAGTGAAGATCACGTGCCTAGCATCCCCCAACTCTCAACTCTTTCTTGCCCTATCCAGTTAAGCCTATTTGGGCCTGTGCACACCAAGCAACTAGTGGCTCAGCTTGGTTCAGCAACAACAGTACTTAGCCTTCTCTCTCTCTATCTTCCAGCACTGCCCAGCCCGATTGGGCCTGTTCTCTCTCACCCGTGGCCCAATGCAGCAAAAGCCTACCCAACTCTCCCTCGTCTCTCTCCTACTCCCTCTAGCCACCGCGTGAGCCTGTTCTTCCTTTCCTCTAGCCCGCAGTCCAACATTCAACACAGTACAACAACCCAGCCACACTTTTCCTCATTGTATTTTTTTATGGCCCTGCTTGATTTTCAGAGTAGGAGCAGGCCTCCTACCATTCATCTCAAATTGGTAGACTTGGTCAAGCTAATTCTTAGGCAAATATTAGGGTGATAAGTGAATTATCACCATAATAAAAGGGGGAGAAAAAGAGGGGCAAATTCCACTATAAATAGAGAGGTAATGAGCATCAATTCATCATTAATCATTCAATCCATTCTTCCATTTCACTCCTCTTCCTCCCATTGTCATTAATTGGAGCGAGATTGTGTTGGGCAAAAATATTTGAGTTGAGAGAATTAGAAGAAAACAAGCTATTTTGGCTATTTTTTTTCTTTTCTTTCATCTAATTTGTGAGCCTAATTATAGAGAGTTTGATCTTTTATTGTGCTAGTATTTTGTAACAAGTACATCAAATTTTGGTTATTACCATCAATTGAAATATGACTAGTCTAATTTCAATAGTATTTTCTCTATCTATGGTCAACTAGATTGTTTATCTAGGATTGAGATGGATCCCTGACTTATTGTATTGTTCTTACTAAATTTCTTTTGGGGTTAATATTATTGTCTCTTTTTATAGCATAATTTTGAGTTATTTAATTGCTTTTAATTTATTATGCAGTTTATTTTGATTGTTTATACATGTTTCACAATTAATTAATTTGCTATCATTTATTCATATTAGACATTATTAGCTAATATAATTATGCAATCACGTTTAAAATTTTGGTTATTGATTGATTAAACAAGCCTAGAAATTAGATGAATTATGTCTAAATTGAATAATTCATGCTAACTACTAGTTGAGTTTATTTATTAATAACTATAATTCACTTTTCTAACTTGTTGGCCTCATGGTTGTAGCTTGAGAGTTTTAAAGGGACTAATTAAACCCCAATTGGATTTTAGTAATTCAATGTTGAAGTTCTTTGTGAAGTTGCAGTCCTAGTGTCTCGCTAAATTGATCTTTCTTTACTTATTCATTAACGTTTGTTTCTCTCTCATTTTTCATTTTCTTTATTATTAATCTCCACATCTGAATATTATTATGCTAATTACTTAAGAAAAGTAAATTCAAAATTACTATCGTTCTTTGTGGGACTCGACCCTGGAAGGCAGCCTACAACCACCTTGTGCACGTGCAAGTCAGTCGGGTTTTTAAAACTACTAAAATCCATATCAGTGTCCACTCTCTTACTAAGTTCCCTTTGAGTGTGGGTGCTTACTTAGCTTCTCAAGTCAAAGTCAAGCATCACTTAATGCTTACTAGCAAACAAAGGAAGGGTTTTGAGTGAGTTTGCTAGTGTTACACAGGTCTGAGTTTATGTGAATGATCAACTCGTGACACAAGGCACTTGTTTGCCAAATTATGAAGTGCCTTGCTAAATTTTGGTTTTTGTCAATCTAAAACACACTACTCCTTGTTTATGAAGCATAGTGGTTCAAGATTCTCTACAGTCGTCATCTATGTTGATCATGTGATAATCATAAGAAATAATCTAAAGCTATTGCCGAAGTGAGTTACTTACATACCCAATTTCACATAAAAGGCTTGGGTCCACTTAAGTATCTTTTAGGGCTGGAAGTGCTAAGAAGCCAACAAAGTGCAAGCCCTTCAAACTTCCTATGGCACATAATCTCAAACTCATGGTTGATGATGGACAAAAGTTAGAAGATCCTAATCAGTATAGAAGGGTTGTGGTTGATATGCTTAACTATCACTATGCCAGATATAACTTATAGTGTTCAACTGCTAAGTTAATTTCTGTCTTCATCAACTACAAACCACATAAAAATAGCACATCGTGTTCTTAGATATCTTAAATCCGCTCCAGGCCAAGGAATTATGCTTGCAGCAGATTCTAAAGTTCATGTCTCAGCTTATTGTGAGTTAGATTATGCTAGTTATCCTATAAGAAGGAAATCTACCACTAGATATGCTATTCAACTTGGTCACTCACTCATTTCCCGAAGAGCTAAAATGCAGGATATTATATATAGGTCCTCTGTAAAGGCAAAGTATCGTGCAATGACCATGACTTGTTGTGAAACCACTTAGCTAGTTGCTCTTCTAATGGATCCTGGTTTCAACAAAGAGTATTTGCTACATGTAGACCTTTGTTGTAACAACTAGGTTGCCTTGTATATTGCCAAGAACCCATATTTCATAAGCAACCAATGCACGTAGAGGTGGATTGTCATTACATCAGAGACATGCTATAGGCTGGAAAGATTAAGCATGCTCATATTTATACTAAACATCAAGTGGCTAGTGTCTTCACCAAGGAAGTTGCTGCTGATCAATTTCAAAAGTTGCTGAGCAAGTTGAGGGTGACCAATCCTTGTGCACACTCAACTTGAGGGGGAATGTTGACACTACTGGAAGTCAACAAGAATATTTCTTCGTAGCATATATTACTTTTTGGGAATGACTTTGTATTTGTTGAGTTTGTTATGGTTATGGTAAGCTCAACATTGAGTTGATTACCAAATGCTTAGCATATAGGTAAAGGTCTCGAGCGTCTAGTTGAGATAGATTTCTAACTTTCCAAAATATTATCTCCCAATTTCTCTCTCTATGTCTTCTCTCTTTTGCTTGAGCTCAAAGCCATCATATCATGGCATTTGTTACTTTCTATTTTATTAAAAAATTATTTTGATGGTAGCTTGAACTCACAGTGATTAATTACATAAATTTAGGTACAAAAGATTGTCATTTGTTACTTTCTATTTTATTAAGAAATTATTTCGAGGGTAATATAACTTAAGAATGCATTTAGTGATTTTTGGTATGATGGAAAATACATTTGGCTATCCTTTTTCAAACTAAAAACTATTATTGTCCTCATATAAACATATTAATTAAAAATATTTAATAAGAAAATCTAAAATTAAAAACTTCATCCACCCAACTATGTTTTTAGGATAAGTGTTGTAAGGCTTCTTTATTTATTTAATTTTTTTGGGAAAGTAGAAGTTTCAATTACATTTTCAAATTTTCTTGAAGTACAAAACAAGGTATATTAACTCTAAACCCTGCAAATAAGTCATAGGAAATATGTTGTAGTGTTAATTTCCCCAACCCACAAAAGATAGAGCAAATTACATGAACTTTTCTGTAAAAAACTTTGTAACTCTCTCCATTTTGCTGCTCTTTCCTTGAACACACCGTTTAGTCTGCAGGTCTTTAGCTAGCATTGAGGTGGATCCTATTTTTTTTTAGAAATATTTTGGCATTTCTTTCTTATGATACCCCATAAGTAACAACAACTGCATTGGCCTTCATAACAAGTTTCAGCATTTGGTTATGCTTTGCTTGAAACCGCAACAATATGTCTTCCCATTTGATACTAATGATTATCTTCAGCCATCCATACATTTGACCCTATATCTCATAAGAATATTTACACTCAGAGTATATGAGCTTGGGATTCAAGTTCCTCCTCACATAAAACACACTAAAATTAAGTAACAACTCCCACCTCCTGTCGCCTATTCCTAGAAGATGGTCTGTTATACAATCGCAACCAAAAAATAAAATTGTGTCTGGCACAACAATTGCTAAGCAAACTATATTTTTGAGCTACCAATTTTCTCCATCTAGAAAACCCATACATACCTTTATGATCTGGTATTTCCCCCCCTTGAGCAATGACAAGTCTTTCTAGTTTGCCTTTGCTCTTGAACAGATTCTTCGCGACCCATGCAACCGAAAGCAATTTGCCCACAATAGCTAGATTCCACAATTCTAAGTTGAAAATCCCAAGACCACCCTATGTTCTTGGCATGCACACATTCAATCAACGCCTTTCTAGAGTTGAAAGCACTTCCCGAGCCATAGAAATACTCTACTATTTCTTTTAATTTCCTGGATTATTGCTTTTGGGAACACAAATAACTGTGCCCAAAAGGTTTGCATAGAAAATATAACGGATTGCATCAATTGAAGTATCCTAAAGTAAGAGAGCAATTAGCGACTCCCAGGTACCCTGAGTTCTATCGTAGCTATTTTTAGGTCCCTGTCTTTTTGAAACTAATTCTGGGGTACCTTATGTTTTCAGACAATATATTCTTAGGTCCTTTTATTATTATTTTGGCTCGGAGCTTGCATAAATTTCCAACTTTTGCCCAAGTGGGGTACTTTTTGTAATTTTGCTATTTTTGAACTTTTTCAGAAAATATGCTTGTTTTCAATTATTTGCCTTCTTATAATGACTTTAATGGTACCAATTATTACAATCTACTACTTATATCGTAAATATTATAGTTTTTGTGATTATAGGCCCACCATGCGTAGCAAAATAATACAACTTAATTAGAGAGCCTTTAACCATCACCTGAACTTAGTTGGTGCTGGACTCTGACGTTCCTCTAACTTCTAGTTTACAGAAATTTCTAATCTCAAACACACCTTCCTTAGATCAGGCATAATACAGATATATTTCGTTTCATACCTCATACTATAGTCACTAATCAAGTTTATAATTTAAAGGATAGTGAGATTCTAATCAATTAAGACATAAGGTTCGATTGAATAACGTTCCCTACTAGGAAACTTCTTTTATTGAATGCTTAGAAGTGAAAATATTACAATGGAAATATTGAAGAGGGATTTAAGCTACTAAAATCATCAGAGATGCTTGCTAATAGAGAAATGGAGAATCCTGACTTCTCTTTTGCTCAAGTATGCTCAAATGACCATGTTCCTTCTCAATATTAAGCTTCTCATTTTATAGAAAAGATGGACTAGATAGGATACCCTAATAGCTATAGTACATACACTGATATTTCACATGACTACAACTGCCCTCAAATGATTATAGTAGATTGCATAATTTTGCTGACTTGATACTTGATAAAATAGTACAATAATGGTGCAATAACTTTTTAGAGCCTTTAATGCTGACAACACTAGTCGTCCATATTAAGATTCTGCATGCTTTCATCTCTAATAATATTTTTAAGTCCATCATTATCTAGATAATCATCAAAATTTTCATCAAGTTGAAGATGCTTTGGATCGCATCTTTCGAATAATTCATAAAGATATCTTTTTTCTTTTTCTGATAAG
Organism: Selenicereus undatus; assembly: GCA_017589665.1. Classification (NCBI taxonomy): domain Eukaryota; kingdom Viridiplantae; phylum Streptophyta; class Magnoliopsida; order Caryophyllales; family Cactaceae; genus Selenicereus; species Selenicereus undatus. The sequence continues at coordinate 26,306,036 of JACYFF010031959.1, forward strand.
AATTTTCTAGCTACAACATCAAAGAGATAATCAAAGACATCTTCTGAAATAGCTCCTTCTACTTTCATATATTTGTTGAACTCATTATGATCGATGAAAGTAGCATTCTCGTAATGCATTAGTATTCTTCCTTGTTCAATTAATTCCCATATTTGATAATAAATGTTGTAAAAACCAATGGCTCTTGCTAAAGTAGGATCACGAACTAATTCTTGTCGTTTTAGAAACCATTCTTGTTGTTGCTCATTGGGATCATCTAAATCAACTACTTGAACAAATAATAGGTTGGTTTGGCTTTTCTATTTTTATAATCGATTACTGCGCAATGTACCTCAACATACAGGTTTCTAATGTATGAAATTTTTGTTAGGCCTTCACGAGATGTGAGAATCCAATGGGTCCATTTAAACATGCACTGTTGAAACTTAGTTAGTCTTGAGAAGAGTGGGTACTTGAGATATGAGATTTCCATGAGGTAAACTACCATTCTATATTTGCAGGCTTTTATGATGGAGTCATCCGGAGAGATTGAATTTGCTGGGAGACTAACACCAACAACTCCAGATTTGTCAGGAAAGAAGATTGTCGCACTCCATGACTCCCAAATACCATAAAACTAATTATGATAGCAGTTGATACAGGCTGTGTACCATTTGTTGAACAATTCTTCTTGAACATAGGAACTTATTTTTTCTTGAATATTATAAGGACACCTGAAGTAGTTCATTTGTAACTCTAAAAGACTAAATCTTTGTACTATCAGATAGGCCAAAGACAATAGACCAAAGCATGATCTACTTTTTGTATGAAATTCCAAAATATCCATAAGGATTCTACTAGAAGGAAAAGTCCGTTCTGGCAATAATGGCATTTCATTTTGGATTTAATCCTTTTCCCGCAGCAGTTCTAATCTAATGATCACAATTGGCGAGTTCTCAAGTGAAACTATCTTCTAGAAAATTCTTTGAACCCTGTATATGTTCAATAGGGAAGGAATACTACTTAAGCCATAATTGCCAATGGAGGGTTCGTCCTTGCACTTGAATATTTGATAAATTCTTTTTCATAAAATCAAGTATTCCTTTGTAATCAGTTTGAATAAGAAAAAGGTTTTGGGGCTAAAAAGATTAAGAACCTTTCAGTTGCCTTTATGACTACAAGGATTTCCTTTTCCATTGGGGGATAATTGCATTATGCTCTATTAAAAGTTCCATTGCAATATTTGTAGAGTTTTTCTTCTTTAATTTTGAGTAGTTCACTCCAGTGGTTGTTGCTGGAATTTGTCTTAAGAATTAAATCATCTCCTTCATTTGGCAAATTAATAATAGGAAGATTTTTACACATCTTTTTAAAGTTTTGAACAATCTTTGAATCACTAGCAGTCCATGACCAACTTACTTCTTTCTTGAGTTTCTGTTGCAATGGCTTTCTCAATTTAGCTAGATCTTTAATGAAATTTAAAGCATATGTAAGGAATTCAAAAAACCTTTCTGATTGCTTTCTGTCTTCAATCTGTTTAGGAAAATTTTCTATTTTTTTTAGAATATGCTTTTGTAGGATGATTTGTCCAGCCTTTTAGCATAAGTGTACTTGTTCTTACTAAGAATAATAACATAAGCAATGCACCTTTGGGTTACAGTTAGGACATCATCTTTGTGTTGTTTTATGATCTTGGAAAAGACAAGGTTATCATCGGTGTAAACTAGACAACAGTTATTAAGATCTTTGATAATGTTATCCATTCTTCTTTGAAATATTTGAGGTGCATTTTTATAGCCAAATGGTATTGCTATCCACTCATAACGCCCTTGAGGGGCACTAAACGCAATTAAAGGAATGCTTTCCTCGTCCATTTTTGTCAGCCACTACCAACTTTTGCAATCCATTTTCGAGAACCAAGAGGCTCCTTGAATTATATTGAAAATGACTATTTTGATAGGAATATAATAACCATCAAAGACATTATTATCAGTAAACTTTTTGTAATTAATTACCATTCTTGCTTTTTCTTTTTTTTTCTTCAACATGATTTCTTATCATAAAAGCGGACTAGTGCGAGTACTCTTCCTATTTCTGATTAACTATTTATCTAATAACTCTTTGATTTGCTTATCAAATTCTTGGATATCCTGGTGCATATACACCATTTATTTGACTCGGATAATGGTGTTGGGATTTAACAAAGTAATCTTTGCAAATGTCTTATCTTTATTCCAAAATTTTAGAAGATTATCAAAGTACAGCTCTTTGCATAATTGCTATTTTGTTAAGCAATTTGTTCTTTAATAGATAACCCGAGCAGTGAGAGTGTAGACATTACGTTCTCATAATGCTAGTTGTGTATGAACTCTTCTGATGAATGAAGCTTTATTTAACTTATCAATAGGGACTAAATGACCATTTATATTGTGAATATTATTTGATTTATGGTCTGTGTGCACGGAGAATATTAGACCTGACAAAACTGATCCGAGACGGAAATCCGAACCGAACGACCCGGACCCATACCCGACTTGACACCCGAAATATGCTTACCCGAAAGTGGACTCGAAATTCGAATTGACCCGAACCGAACCATACTCGACCCAAAATTTTCTACAAAGTTGCTTGTTTTGGCACGACAAGTGTATTTGACCAAAAACTGATTGACCCGAAATCGATCCAAACCGAACAATACTCGACCCAAACCGAAACGATCCAAAATCTCATTTAACCCAAACATGACCCAACCCAAACTTGACCCCGACCCGTTCCTGAACCGAATGACCCATTTGCCAGGTCTAGAGAATATATTATCTTAAAATTATTTCCAATAATCATATCATGGGAGGATTTATCAGTGGCCCACAGGACCGTTATGATGTATTGGACTTCTCACGTTCTTATTGATAACTCTTCTATGGCATCCTTGTGGCTCATTATGCTATTGTCAGGTATCCTTACTTGTAAAGGATTCTTCGCTTTCTTCCACATAAATTTTGGAAATAAAGACATTTTCTCAAAACAGACAGAACAATCACTATCATCTGTATAGGCACGCATTTCATATTTATTATATCTATCTAAACATATATTTATTGGGATATAGATACTATTAGCATTTGTGTTGATGACGTCATAGCACATCTCCATAGTCATATTTTTGACTAATTCATTATCATAGATTTGCTCACTAACAGTTCTTGTTTTGTACACAATGACTTTTTTATCTAGGCTCATACTTTGGTCTACACTATGTCGTGCAGATTCAAAACTCATTTCTACTCATTTTACTGGCCATGTTAATTGTATCATCTTCTTTGAGCTCTTCTTTAGTTGTTGAAGACCCTTCTCCCCATTCTGATCTTGTACTCATGCTTCTTAATAATTGAGGTTTAATGGTAATTTTACCATTTTCATCAATTTTTATTACGTTATTCTTATTGATTTTTATAGGATTGACAAAGTCAGATATCCATAACCTATCAATTTTTATCTCCTAAGGGTTGGATTTTATCCTTTGAATTTTTTGCATTTGAGTAGGACTCTTAAATTTTTCTGCCTCTATCATTGTTATTTTAGTCTTTGGGTCTTTGATATTATCTAATTTATAGATTATTTTTCAAAATATCCTGAGTAGATAACCTCCTCTTTTCATATCAATCCCAGCTATTTTTATGTTAAAGGATAGGTAGTTTTTGGCAAATTCATTTGTCAGACTTACATAATATCCAGATCAACAATTAAATCCCACGAATCCATTACATAAATTTTGGTCTTAATCTGTATGATAATTTGATTTTTAAATTTGATATGTCTGATATCACATAGCAAAGTACAAAGATCAACATCTTTGCCACGATATTGTAAATGAGTAAGTTGCATGTGGACACTTCCGACGTGAATATATCTATACTTTCTATCTTTGTTTTGCGTAAGGATACTTTCCTAATTAATGAGATGAACTTCTCCCGCATCATACTCACAATCTTTTATTTTTGAATCTCCTTCCCCATTTCGCATACATACTTACTCTTCAATTGAAAGGTGCATTTTTTATACATCATGTCTTTCTGAATTATAGGAAGGACCCAATCTCCTTTGACATCTTCATTCTCATTATCTATAATAAATTCCTGTCCTTGAATATCACCAAGACTAGTTGAGCTACTTTTCATCATATGACTAGTTTCTTCATAATCAATTTCTTCATATTCATCTTCTAGTACAATATCAACAATTTCGCTGGTGTTTTTCGTGGCTAGATTTAGAACTTCTTCCTCGCTAAGCTCAAAATAATCCAAACTACTCAAAGTTTCAATAAGCTTATTGTTCTTCCTATTTTTGCATCGGTTTACATAATAACCTACTTGTTCGCATGCCAAACATCTACATTTGTTTTTTCTGGTAGGACAATAAGCAGTTTTTCTAACAAAATCTTTGCTTTTTAGGGCTTTGTTTATTTTAATATTTTCTTTTATATTCCTCTCCTCTTTGCTTGTTAAAGCTCTTTTTCTTATAAAATTTTCTTTTTCTTCTTCTCTCAGGTTCCTTTCCCCATTAGTGAAGAGAATCCCAATATGCTAGAAATTGTTTCTTCATTTTCTTTTGCTTTTGGAGATAAAGGCATTGATCATTGACCCATTTTCTCAAATAGGAGATTCTTGTATCAAGGGTATCATTGACATCTGCTTTTTCAAGTCATACAATATACTTTTCATTAATTATGAAATTTATCGAATATGATAATTTGTCATAGAACACACTAAGATTGGTTTCATTATGCCCAATTTTGTGGTAATATTGACTAAATTCAGCAATATAGCTATCCAGATATCTCACATCCCAAAGCTCTATGTTATTAATCTTTTTTTTTGTCATTCCTTAGCTTTTTTTTTCGGAATCAAGTTCAGCTCCGATAAATTTAGTTTCGATTTCCTTACATAAATTTTTGAACATTGCAACTAGTGCTTCTATCATTCTTAATGCATTTTTCCCATCCTCATTTAATTAATCATACCACTCAGCTACCATGCCTGAAAAACTATGCTCGATACAATTTAAGAAATTTCCTGGAGTCCCTATGGTATTTAAATTCAAAATACTATTTATTCCTCTTTTCCAATGCTCAAATATTTATTCCCTGTTACGAGCTTCATTGATGTTTAAGATGTATCATGTTTGGCTAATTAGGGTAAAGTCAATTTCTTCAAAGATCGTAGTTTTCCTTGGGATAAACCTAAAGGAAAAGTTAGCTATATGCCCTGCTGGAACGTACCTAGATCTCATAAAATGGGCATTTCTTCTAGAAGGTACAATAAATTCTTCAGATTTAGGAATAGCATTATTAACTAGATTAGACTCAATTTCATCTATATTCAGTTCTTCTCTGATCTCGTTGATTTTATCGTCAATACTGTTTTACCATATTTTTTTTATCCAGTTTCCATTTAATTTCTTCTAAGACACTGTTCTTTTCATGGGTCAATCTTCCCACCACTCCACTCCTTTTCACTCCTTTTCACTTCTTTACATTGCTTTCCACGTCTGCCCACTCCTTAAAATAAATACAACTTCTTTTCACTCCTTCCCATTCCTACTTACTCCCACTCATTTTTAATATGATTTTTATTATTAGTATTAACAAGTATTATCGTTGCAATTATTATTGTTAATTAATAATGATCATTATTGTTATGATTAATTATTATTTTAATTATCAGTTAATATTTATTTTTAATTATTAATTATAAATAATTATTATTAATTAATAATAACATTAATAGTAATTATTTTTAATGTAAATAATTATTGTTATGATTAATTTTTGTTAACTAAATAATTTCTTAATTATTAAATAATAGTTGTTAATATTAATGATTATTTTTATTAATTTTTATTAATGATAATAACAATAATAATTATTATTCTTAATATTATTAGTTATTATTTTAAATAATATTTAGTACTATTAATACTATTAATTAGTAATTTTTGTTATTACTAATATTAATATTAATAATTATTGTTATACACTGTAAAAATAATAATTATTAATATAAATAGTAATTGTTATTGTAATTATTACTAATTTTCATTAATAATAATAAATATTATTATTATTAAGAAATATTATTGTGATTATTATTTTTATTTATTATTAATATTAATAAGTTGTTTTTGATTTAATATTTTTTCCATTATTAACAATTACTATTATTATATTATAATAACTATTATTAATTATTATTTTTTAGCTATTATTAGTCAATAATAATGTTAATATTATTTATTTTTAATAATGAATCATAATAATAATCATTAACATTTAGTTAATAATAATTATTAACATTAATAATTAATTTTTATTTTTATTAATAGTAATTATTATTATTACTACTCGTAATATTATTAATTATTATTATAATTATTAATTATTATTAATATTAATGTTAGTAATTTGTAATTTTTATAATTATTAACATTAACATTAATAATAATTATCATTATTAACAATAATAATAGTAATTATTAAAATTAATATTAATTGCTAATTTAGTTATGACTAATATTCATTAATAATCATAAATATTATAATATTTATAATTATAATTGTAATAATTATTATTAATAGTTATTATCATTACAATTAATGTTAATTTTAACATTAATAATAATAATTATTATTATTGACAATTATTATGATGGTTATTATTATTACGAATTGGAATTATTATTTTAATTATTACTAAATAATTAATTAATAATTATTATTATTATTATTATGTTACTCAAATCATTAACTTAACTAATATCAATACTCCCACTCCATTCCACTTATTCCACTCCTTCCCACTTCCACATATAACAAACCACTACTACTCACTTTCACCCACTTTTTCCCACTCATACATGCTTCTATCAACTTTATCCCACGTCTTGCCACTCCTTTCCATTCCACACATGCAATATGCCACGAACAGAGCAGGGCCTAAGGGTACGACATTAAGATCACTTAGTTTAATTAGGTTCATCTGCTGATATATTTCTTCTTCTAACTTAACCTTGTTTGTCTCTTTATTATCATCAGATAATACATCTTGTTTATTAACTATTGGGCCCATGATTTTATTTAATTCTTCGGGATTTTGTTCTTTATCAAACATATTTTGTAATTCTTCTAGGTTATACTACTTATACTCCATCCTCTTCGTCTTTTTCTACCTTTTTAGATGATTTTTTAGTTGATTTTTTTCCTTTTTTTTTGAATTTTTATATCATGCAAAGGAAATAGATTTTTATTTTTTGGGTTTTGAAAAGGACATTTATGTTGAAATGGAGTATTAATACTTAAAGTAGATTTTTCACTATGTCTAACCTTGTTATCTAAAGAAAGATAGATTACAGACAATTGCTTCTTAATCTTCTTAACCCCAGTCTTAATTTTTGTTGTTCCACTTTTAATTCCACAAACTATATCGGTGATACATTTTAATTGATGTGCTACTGAAGTGGTTCCCTCTGATAAATGAACAATATGTGAATAATTAGGAGTAGGGAAAGTAGGTGATGATTCAAGCATTAAACACAGTTATTTAGCTTTATTAATCATTAATTAGCTTAATTATCTTAATTATTTTTGGTCACATGGCTCTAATACCAATAAAAGAGGATCTCGAGTTATACTTATGAGAGAAAACCTTATAGGGTCTTTTCTATTAGTTTTCTCTTAAGTCAAGTTACCTTATAATTAGTTTAAAACTGGGGATCCTTAAAATAGTTTACACAAAACTAGAGGCACCTTTGTGTAATTTATTGGTAAGAGAGAAACAAATTTGTCAAATGTTTTAATTTGTGTGATTTTATCTATCAGAGGGACCATTGATGTACATACAAGGTTTTATTTGAAAGTGGTGCACCTAAATATCTTAGTAGCAGGGATCCTTTCTTTAACCCAATAGTAGCTACAATGACTTCCTGCAATCCAAAGAATATATCTGATTTTTCAAGAATTGCAACCATCCTTGGAACTCTTGCAAAGTAATAGAACTTTTCAAACAATAGCTATGTTGATAGTTGATCCCTTCTAGCAAAAATTAGTAGGTCATTCACAAATATCAAGTGAGTTAGATTCAATGCTTCACATCTTTGATGATTTAAATAGAGTTTGTAGTCAATGTCAATAGGTTCCTTGAGAAGCATACCATCATAATGGTGAAGAGGTATGGTGGCAATGAATCACTTTGCTTTAGCCCTTTTTTGCATCAAAAGATTAAGGCAACTTCCCACTAAAATTATGATATAAGAAACTATACTTAAATAGCTATAAATCCATTCAACAAACTGGACAAGAAATCCTAGTCCCAACATTACTTCTTTGAAAACAACCATTCAACTAAATCATAGGTCTTCCAGAAATCGAACTTTGAAGTTTGAACACACAGCGAGGAGATATGTTAGTTCTCCCATAATTCTTTATCACCTCATATGCAAGCATTATATTTATCTCGCATGTGTTTGCCAACAGCAAAAGCAGATTTATTTCTATAATGATATTAGAGAGCTGAGGTTTTACCTAGTTTGCAAGCACCTTAGAGATAATTTTGTAGGACTGTGCAACATGCGATGGGTCTGAAGTTCCCTGCTCTTGAAGGTTGCTTAAATTTTTTCATTTTTTGCGGGGATCCTAGTCTAAACTACTCCTACCATTTTCACATTATTTAATAAGAGAAGGTTCCGCACTGTCTTTGTCTAGGGCCCTTGTTCAAGCCTCTTATATTCCAAATCACAATGCTCATGGTGATTAGTGAGCATCCCAACCCAAAATTACAAAGAGGAGTTAAAAGTATCTCACTAGGCCTAATCAAAGTGCTAAAAACACTAAATGCATTGTTATTACAGTTAGTAACAGATGTAGTTGGGGTAGGGTTAGCATTCTCTCTTCTTTCTGATCTTCTACTACAGACAGTACACAAACCCTCCCTCATAGTTGCAGCATTCTTCTTAAAACCGATTTCCACTTATACTATACTTCCAACATAATGGATTTACCCTCTTTAGTTTCAACTGAAATATCTTCTCTATTGGGTAGAGTTATATCCACAATCACTAGGACATGAGCAAATGAAATTCTATCTTGATGTGCATGAATGGTGTCCGTAGATAAAGGTGTGCCCAAAACACTTCTAATCCTGCTTAATGGATCACCAGTCCAATAGTTTAGTAATAGTTAGGGATCTGATCCACAGTAGACTTATACGCAAAAGATCTTTCTCAAAAATAAACTTCTCATCCCAAATCTTCAATAGAAAGGATTTGCAATCCAAGGAACATGGCCCCAATTCTAATATTTCATCCGTAGCTTCAGCACTCTCAAATTGGAAAAGGAAAAATCCCTTCTCATGTCGATAATTCCAAACTCAATCACATATTAGACCATTTGTTTATAGCACGGTTGAAATCTACCTACATATCCTACTAGGGTATATCGCCACCTCTCAGTGCCTCCCCCCCCCCCCCAAATTTCAGCTCATTTTTGTTCAATCGAGCTATATATGTTCTCTATTGCAAATTCGAACAGAACTCGCCCAATCTAGTCCTTGCACTACTTATGGAGGGAACATAAACAACTCCCCACTGGAGTAATCATGGGACCACCTTGCATGGTTTGCATTGAACCCCAGTCAAAATTTGAGCTCCCAACCACCATAATCTCCAATCCGGCACACAGCAGCAAAAAACCCCTTTATTACGCCTATAGAGCTCATGGAAAAGAGACTATTAAGGCATGTCTTTTCATTTTTATCTTAAAAGATTTTATTTTTTTATATAAGAAAAAATATGTATATTAAATAAAAGGATCAATGGATGGATGCGAAGAAAGCATCCTACAAAAGATTACATACAACCTATATGCAAGCTATCCAGAAAGTTGGCCACATCAAAATACGAGCAGCAAAAACTCCCATTGTCCTAAAAATAAAGAGTCTTGATGAATTTGTCTTTTAAGCGCTGAGGGAAAGTTTATTCTCTCTCATAGACTCTTCGGTTTCTTTCTCTCCAAATGCTCAGAAAAGTCACACGAGAAAAAGCCAGGGCCTTCTTGTTTTAAGTTGTCCTACAAAAGTAGCCATCCCAAGCGAAAAGATGGTTCGTAATGAAGTTAGAAGAGACACAACACATGCCTAAGCAACTAAAAGCAAGCTCCCATAGTGCCCTAACAAACTGGTGATGAAGCAACAAGCGATCCACTGATTCTAGCTCCCCCGTGCACATAAAACATTTATTCACCAAGATCTTTCTTGTCTTTTGCAAATTGTTGCCAGTGAAAATCTTCCCATCTGATGCCTCCAAAACAAAACAAAAAGACCCTTAAAAGGGCCGAAGATCTCCATATGAGCTTTTGAGGGAACCCACCTTCAAAAAGATCATGATGGGAAATTCAAATGCTGGAGCTTCAAATAATATGATTTAATCGAGAAGTCCCATTTAGAATCCAAATTCCATCACGCTATATCATGTGTAGAGTCTCCTAGCTTGGCATCATTAGGCTTGTTGAAAAAGCTAACAACACTGTCATCTTCAACAAACCCATCCCAAAAAAAAACAATAGACCAAAAATTGGTGCCAGATGTTGGCTCATAATAGTCAGCAATAAAGGCATCCCTATCCACTACCAGGACAAAGAAGAGTAGAGAAAAGCTTTGTCAAAGGGGCATTAACACACCATCTATTATGCAAAAAAAAAGGGGGGATGGAAAAGCCATTGCCGACCACAAAGGAAAAGAATGGGGAGAATATCTCCCAGTTGTTTGATATAAATCTCCAAAGGCTATGCCCATCAGAGCCAGTAGACGTAGGAGACAAACCAAAATCCTACTCACCATATTTAGTGGTTACATCCTTTCCTTAAAGATTTCCTTTATCATTTAAAAATCTCCAAAGTCATTTGCTAAGATTAGCTTCATTAAAGAGCTGCAAGTCCTTGATCCCTAAACCTCCTTGAGTCACATGTTGTTTCACAATATTCCATCTCACTGTATGATACTTGAAATCACTCCCAAAAAACCCAAAGGAAGTTTCTCTGATTTGCTTCTAAGCTGGTGGCTACTGAATTGGGTAATGAAAAGAGAGAAACGAAGTAAGTTGGGATACTCAAGAGAACACTTTGATAAGAGTTAATGTCCCCCCCTTTAGAAAGGAATGTGGATTTCTACCCTGAAAGTCTTTTTTCAAATCTCTCGATAATTACATCCCAAATGGCTTTATCCTTAAATCATACACTTAAAGGGAACCCTAGGTAAGTAATTAAAAAAGAATCAATGTTGCATCCTAAAATACCCGCAAGCAACTGAATGTTCTCCACGTGTCCGAGAGCTACAATGGAGCTCTTGGCCAAGTTGACTCTAAGATCTGATACCACTTCAAACCAAGTAGGATGCAATAAAGGTTTATCATTTATTCACAATCATTATGACAAAAGATAATAGTGTCATCTGCAAAAACAAGATGCTAGATGTTCAAAGTAATAGCATTCAGACCTCCCACTGAAAATTCAAAGATTAGCCTAGCAGTAGATGATGCTCCAATCGTTCTGGTGAAAACCTCCATGATTAACAAGAACAAAAGGGGGGATAATGGGTCCCCTGATGAAGTCCTCTAGAAGCTTAAATGAACTTAGATGGAGAACCGTTAACAAGAATTGCAAAAGAAGTGCAGGAGATGCACCAACGAATCCACCCAATCTATTTTTCTTCAAAACTCATTCTCTTCATCACATAAATTAAGAAGCCTCAGTTCACCAGGTCATAAGCTTTTTTTATATCCAATTTATAAACCACACCAGATTCCTTGATTTTGTCCTAGAGTCAATAAGCTCATTAGCTAAAAGCACAACATCAAGAATTTGGCGTCCTCCAACAAAAGCGTTTTGGTTCTTTAAGATAAGATCCCCAATGACACCTCTCAGCCTGTGGGCTAACACCTTGGGAAAACAACTTGTAGATACAATCAACCAAGTTGTTAGGCCAGAAGTCTCTAATGTTTTCTGCATTTGCTTTCTTTGGAATAAGACAAATAAAAGTAGCATTCGGGTTGGCAAAAAAATTCTCTGTGGAGAAAAACTCAAAAAAAATCCTCAGAACATTCGTTTTTACAGCGTCCCAATTCGTCTGAAGGAATGCCATAGTCATGCCATCTGGTCCTGGGGCTTTATCTCCAAAACAATTAAGAAGCACTTTAGGAACTTCATCCTCATTAAAAGGCAAATCAATATTTTCCCTAATAGAATCCCATAATGAGGGAAGAGCCAAACCATCAACTTTGGTCTCCATGATTCAGGTTCAATGAAAAGAGATTTGTAGAAGTCATGAATCGTAAATTTTATATCATGAAGATTGCCATAGTGAATCCCATCCACGACTACAAAAGGCATATGATTAAGCTTCCTGTGAAGATTGGCCACCTTGTGAAAGAACTTAGTATTCCTATCACCCGCCCTGAGCCAAAAAGCTCTAGATTTTTGTCTCCAAGAGATCTCCTCTATCAAAGTAATCTTGGCCCACTTATCTTTGGCAACTTTCCTTTGCTGGATTTCAACACTACTAAGTCCACGAGATTCTTCTTTCGCATCCAAATAGTTGATCATACCCAACAGATCATACTTTTGAGTTTTGATGTTACCAAACACATCTCTATTCCACTTCTTGATCTTCTGTTTAACAACCTGAAGCCTACTTGCAACAACATAGCAAGCATAACTAGTAACCTTAGCCTCCCCCCACCACTCTTTAACAATATCAACAAAACCTTCATATTCCAGCCACATACTCTCAAATCTGAAAGGAGTCTTTCCCCCCTCTCCGATTCCATGGTCTCAAGACAAATAGGAAAATGGTTAGACATTGGTCTGGGCAATCTTTTTCGGAAACTACTCCTCTTAATTTGCTGATACAAGAAAACGATCCAATCTCAAACACATTGCTTTAGCTCTACTCCGAGACCAGGTGAAATCACCCCCTCTTAAAGGAGGATCCAATAAGGCAGCAAATTTGATGAAATCATGAAACTTTGTCATTGCATTAAAAGAACAAACACCTGTACTCCTTCCTTAATAGTCCAAAATTTCATTAAAATCCCCTAGGACCTCTTATGCACCAAGGACCTAACCAACCATTTGTGACACATTAAAGCTCATCCCACATCCTCAACTTATTTGCTCTCATATGCGAGCCAGAAGCACCCATGAAAGCCCATGTGAAGTTATCACCGACCATTCGTAATATGCAAGTAACAGAAAAATCTCCAGCAAAGAAGACACTAGGTTGAACACATTCTCATCCTACATAACTAAGATGTCACCAGCTCAACCAGTTGCACTAAGAGAAGCAAAATCAATAGATGGATTTCCCTAAATGCTACGAACATCAAAAAGTTGAACATCCTCTAGTTTTATCTCTTGAAGACAAATGAGATTGCATTTCTAATGCCCCAAAAAATTCTTAAAATCAAGTCTTTTGTCCTAATTATTTATACTTTTCACATTTCAAGAGAGAATCTTAAACATAAGTCACCATCATCCCACTACTAAAGGTACAAGCCCTGTCATAATTAACACCAAACTCAAGCCTCCTAAGTTCTCTTTGTCTTCTAATTGCCGACGGTGTTGTCTGAACACTTGGTTTGGTAATGATGCTATTCTTTTCAATTCTTGAGAGAAGGTTGATGACCTCATTCTCATAACCTGAGAAGTTCACTCATATACAAGCAGCAACACTTTTAAGCTTGGAAGCCACCCACTTAGAAACATTATTAGAGTTAACATTCTCACTATGATCAACGGAAAAGGAGTCACCAGGGCTTTGAAGATAGGGAAGTCAACTGTTAATGGAGTTTTCAAAACAACAACTTCTAAGGTAGTGCCATTTGTAGCAAGGGCCACTCATGAACATGATGATTGTCACTCCTGTAATCCCCCAACCTAGAGGAAGAAGCAATAATGTGAGAACCAACACTCAAAGCAAGAGCATCACATTCAACCTCTCTAGTTAACTCACAAGGAACACTTCCATAAAGATACAAACCGTAATTGTGAACTAAAAGTGACGATTGATTACCCAAAGAGAATAAAAAAGACAAAGAGTGAACCTTTGAGGCAGATGGTTAGTCAATTACTTCAGATAACCAAGGAAAACGTTGAAAGGACGAGGCATCCAATTGGGTTGAAGGATTAGAAAAAGTGAAAGGGGTATCAGAGTTCGAAACCAAACAATGCTGACCTCCTAGGGCAATCACCACATCCCTAACTGATGAACCACAATAATTATTTTGTAATTGCTCATTGATATCAACTTCACATCTAGCAGGATCAATTGAAAAAGCCTCAACTAAAGAAGAAAAACTGAACTCAACTGTTAAAAGAACATTTGGATACCACTTTAGTAGAACAATCGCCCTCAGAAGGAGACGTAGAAGAGCCCCCGCTGCTCTCACAGCCTCTAACCCCATAACTTCCTTGGCGAGAATAAACTTGTGTATAATTAAGCCTAGAGCCCCTCTGCACAATCTCTAAATTAACTTGATGCTTTCCTTTGGGCCTAAAGATCTCCCTTGACTCCTCAAGTGTAGCTGGTCCTTTTGGAGCTTTAGTGACACTACTTGAACACTTACAAAAGAACGAATAAGGCAGGCTAGCTCCCCAATAAAGCCACACTTAGGACAACATCCTAAAGGTGGAGGTGGACGTGGAGGAGGAGGAGGAGAAGGAGAAGGCATAACAACATAAGGCAATACTTGAGAAGGAGAGGAAGAACTTAATTTGGCCATTCACCCCATGTAGGAAGGCCCAACAATCTCAGCCAATGATTCAAAAATTCTAGCCTAACCCTTGTCATTCCATCCTGCTGGAAAAATGACAAAAAATCTTCTTCCATTTTTTATCACAAACAATTAGAGAAATTTTCCGGCGTTGTTCCTCTTAGATTCTAAAAGAAAAATAGTGGAGCCACGATGCATTTGATCGCACCAATTTGAAGACTTAGCCTTGCAAAATCTATTCCAAGCCCTCATTAACCACAAAGCCACTTGTTCAGTCAGTAAGAGTGTGCACCTCCTCTACCTCCTATTCTTAGAAATTTTCAAGAAATGCTCTGATCCCAACAACAGCTAAATCAAAAGACTTGCTTTTGATGGCCACAAACCTCTTGCCGCCTCCCCTCATTATAAAAACCACACAGAGAGCACCAAATAAGAGAAAAGGCGGCAAAAAGCCAAGAAACAAGCATAAAACAGAACAAAGAAGACCAGAAAACATAAACCGGATCTTCAAAACCCTAGTCAACCTTTCCTAACGAGAAAAACAGCAAAAACAGAGCTTTCGGAGAGATCCCAGCGAGATTCCGACGACTGGAAAAATCCACGATGACGAGACCTACAGCAACAAACAAGGTCGACCACCTCAGCAATGCCCACAATTCAGGCAAAAACCAAATAGGATCGAACATATCTCAGAAAAATGAGTTCGAAGCTTGATAGCCAAGCTGCCAGCGATGGGTGAACAAGATGTCAAGGCTCCTGGAAACTCGAGGTCCATCAGACCCCAGTCGACCTCTGACGACCTCAGGCACCCTTGAGAAACACCCACTCAGCAAAACCTCTCTCTCTCTCTCTCTCTCTCTCTCTCTCTCTCTCTCCAAATCTTCATATTTTTAACCCAAAAAGGAAGGAATAAAGTCATTTCAAGTACAAAATTGCATTTTGATTTTTTTCGCCCCTCTTGAACTTGGATTATAAGAGCATTCCCAACGCTAGGAACACATGGGGCAAATAAGCCCCGCGTGTTCCGTGCGTGGGAGAAAGTTGCTGGCAGTCTTGGGGAAAGAGGGGCACGCGTGGCAACACGTCTGCCTGTTCCTCCCTCCATTCTCACTTTTTTTGTCCTTATCTGATTTTTTTTATTTTTCTGTTGTTTTTTTAATAAAAAAATATTATTTAGATAATTTAAAAAAAATATATGTTATAAAATGGGTCCATACAAAATATTTAACTGTATAATTTAAATTGGAGTTTCATTGGTTGGAAAAGTGATGGAATGCAAGTTTCGAAAATGTGAAACTTTTGATGATGTGGCATGCCCGGGTTCCAATTTTTGGAACACAGATTGGAAGTGCCCTAAGAGCATTTGCACCCAGGGAAACGTGTTCCCCAGGGTGGGCCCCAAAAATCAGGTGTATGAATGCTATTAGCTTGCCAAAAAAATGACTTGCGTGGAGCAACGTAGTAGCATTCCTCCTCCCATGCCCCCCTTTTCTTGTCTTTTTCTGATTTTTTTGTTTTTTTTTTTGGAGTAAGTATATAATTTTTAAATAATTTAAAAAATAGGTTGTCTGTTATAAGGTAGGTCCATGATAAATATTTTTATTGGATGATTAAAATTGAGTTCCATAGGTTGGACAAATGATAGAATGCAAGTTCTAAAATTGTAAAACTTTTACTGACGTGGCAGGCTAGAATTCCGAATGGGAATGCTATAACATATTGAATCTGCACATGGAAAGAGGGGGATAACTTTTGCTAGACTGACTTGTATCTTAATCAGATTTTATTTCTGGTTTCTATCGAAAATAAGATTTTATTTCTAAACATAATGCTAAATTTACAAACCTTTCAAAAAATTCTTAGATTTACGAAGGGGAAGAAACTTCAAAAAATGGGTCGCTAGCAGCCAGCCAATTCGTGGTGGCAACGAGGATTGCAGCAGGTGCTCCGCATGCCAGGTGGGCATAGAATAATTTTTAAAAATGTTGATCTTTTATTAATTATAATGTTTAAATCATTTGCTTTAAGAAGGGCAACACTCAAATGATGGGTTTTCAGCCATTAGATAATCCACCCCTGGTGCTACACGCGGCGGCAGAATGTTTGGTGGTGGGCCTGTTGGCAATGATGGGGCAGTGTGGAAGGGTTAGTCCTTTTGTAAAGTGATAAATAAACTGAAAAGGGTATTCTGATAGTTACAGATTTACTATGAATAAAATGTGAAGAGCGCTAAAAGGTTTTATGTAAAATAGAAATTTCAAAAATTGGTTTGACAGATATCGAAATCCAAAATCTAAAGTCTGACATGTAACTTATGAGAGTATCTACATTAGGAGCAAGGTTGAGAGAACCGATCCGGTGATCGACCCGGTCGACCGAGTGGGTCGATGGTTCAACCGGTCGGACCGTTTGGACCGGGTTTGGACCGGTTGACCCGGTTTACCGTCCAACCGGGTTAGACCGGCACAACCCGGTGAACCTAAAATTTTTTTTATATATATTTGTTATATATATTTTTTTCAAATTAATAACTAAAATCTAATAAAAAAGTTACAAGTACAAAATAATAAAGAAGAAGAGAAATGAGAAATTTATTTATGGTCCCACATTGATGGAGTAGAAGGTGATTACAAGACTCTCATTGCATAAATATGAGTTCTATTATAGAATAAGAATTGAGAAGTCCCACATTGTCAATTTGAGCATATTCTCAAACTTGGTAGCCTTATAAAAAAGCATGGAAGGCAAATCAAAGACAATACAAAGTCATGGGCTTATAATTAAAGCTATGCATTGTAAAAGAACTCAAGGTTTTTGTGTGTTTTTCACCTATAATTGACATTCACACTCCAAAAAAAAATATAATTTAGATATAAATAATATAGTAACACAACTAATTAGAAGGTCATAATTTTTTTGATTTGGATATAATAATTTGGTAAACCATGATTGAATATACAAATTACAGGAGTTTGATGATAAACAAAAAATATACATTTATTACATTAAATGAAATAAAAATTACAATAAATGAACTACTACAAAATAATGTGGAAGAAGAGATCATTAAATTATATATTTGATGAAAAAAATACTTTTTGATTTAACAACATAAATTACTAAAATCTAATAAAAAAAGTTACAAGTACAAAATAATGAGGAAGAAGAGAAATAAGAAATTTAATTATAGTCCCACATTGATAGAGTAAAAGGTGATTGCAATACCCTCATTACATAAATATAGGGTTTATTAGATTGTGAGAAATGAGAAGTCCCACATCGCCATTTTGAGAAAATTCTCAAACTTAGTAGGCTTATAAAAAAGCATGGAAGGAGTAGCCAAGCCAAGGATGCTATTGAAGGGTTGAGTTATGCTTAAATTTTTCATAGCCAAAAAAAATATTGATTTTTTATAAGAAATCGAGAAAAACCGGTCCAACCGCGGGTGGACCGGTTTGACTGAGTCAGCCGGTCCAACCGGGTTGTACCGGTTTTTTTCCGGTTTGGTAGCTTAAACGGTTTTGGAGAAGTTCCGGACCGGTGCTGTGGCCGATTCCCGGTCCAACCGGTTGAATCGGCCGGTCCGGTCCGGTTCTCTCAACCATGATTAGGAGTATAATATAGATTGCCAAGCCAACAAGACATAGGCATACTATAACGGCTACTTTTGCCAAACCCATCGTGGACGACGACAATTGAAACAAAAGAAACTTCTGTTTTTAATTACTTTCTGCTTATATTTATCAACCATTTTATCCATACTCATCGATATAAGGTGTCATTCTTGCTGTCTGACAGTACAATTATTCACTACAGGCAATTTCAGAGACCTGGGAATATTCACTAGGGCCTGGCTGAACTTTGAAAGCAACATAGAATGCTCGTCTTCCTATCAATGCGTTAGCATAAAGCACCAATTCCAAGATGACAACATTTAAGTACGACAATGTGTAAAACTATTGTCGCAACCTGAACATCTCTTCATTTAGTTACATAGTAGGTAAGAGCGTTGCGGTTCTGCAAGCGAAAATTCCTCGGTTAGGTACACAAGGTGTAGATAAGAAGCTCAGATCGAATGGACAAAGTTACAGTGAGGTTAGTTCCACGGCCGGCGAAAAAAAGGGGCACTAGGAGACAACTCGGTGACATACAAACATTACTATGAAGAGGTCCCGTGATTCTTGACCGCTAAGGCTGCCGCTCTGTACCATGAAGCAGCAGCCATGGCCCCAGGATCTGGAACTGAAGCCAGAATGTCGATAGAAACATAAGATGAACGCCCAGCCTGCAGAAAATGCACATTTGTTAGAAGTCTGCTTTGAAGAAAAATTGAAAAATGGATGTTTGATGATATATCTTAAATGGGGAACAAGCTTAGAAATATTTGAAGTCTTGAAACATCCAGGAAATGCAAGAGGAACGTAAATCAGTAAGATAACTGTGCCAGAGATTCCCAGCTTTAAAATTACAAACTGGAAGTCAATTTAAACAGATGTTCACAATTAAATAGCCCAGGAAATCACAAAGGTTGAAATACTGAACAATAGAGGAAAATAATATCGTATAGAGAACAATTAACAGAAGACCACACATGAGCTGCAACAGCACAAGCAGGAAGCTAGCAACAGAGGCAACCACACGGACAGTAAATGTCACTCACCCCCTTTCTATATCATTATGAAAACGGAAACTGCACCACAGATACAAAGATATAAAACTTCAAACAGTCAAAAGAAGCAAGTGGAGGATAGAGGGGAAAAGACCCACACTCCCAGACAGAGTTACAGGCCAGGAACTATACAACCTCGCAGATGTGTTCAGACAAACAATTGAGCTTTCAAACGGGAAAAAAGATTGACCATCGATTAAACAGAAAAAAAGAAAGAAAAAAGATTGATCAAGAAAGCGACCTGGTACTGGTGGTGGTTTCCGGTGGAATGTTTCCACAAAATGGGCCAATCAGGCATAGAGATTTGGCGCTGAATTTTTTTGTTTTTCACCAAGCCAAAAGTCCATATGGTCATCCAGACATCAAAATAGATATATTCAAAGTCATGAGAAGCAAAGCTGTTTCAGCCCAATGTTCTACTGAAAGTTAAATGACTATATCCATCCATCAATTATTCCCATTCAGTGCTGACCAATTATTGTAACTGTAGAAAGAAATAATAAAAACTCTCATGGAAGTCATTCAAGCACATAAGTACTGAAAGAACCCAGCCCCCTCCCAAAAAAAAAGAAAAAGAAACAAGGGTTTCATAATAATTCCACATGCCCCAGCCACCGAACCAAGAAAGTGGGTGGGTATCAAAAGAAATAAATCAGACAGCTGAGATTTTGCAAGAAATCACCTGAGCTCGCATGTGTATGGTACACTCTGCCCCGGCCACTGCTGCTTCAGATGAGAGGACAAAAGCATCAATAGGATCATCCCCAGCATCTAGTCTCTGGATGTGAGGATTGAGAGACCATTACT
Source organism: Selenicereus undatus (assembly GCA_017589665.1). Lineage (NCBI taxonomy): Eukaryota > Viridiplantae > Streptophyta > Magnoliopsida > Caryophyllales > Cactaceae > Selenicereus > Selenicereus undatus. The sequence goes on from JACYFF010031959.1 coordinate 26,326,305, forward strand.
ATGCCAATTGCCAAATAAAGAACTTTTTAGTTTCAATGAACAAAGCAAGTACAACATCAGACTAACCTCTTGAAGAATTTTTGAAGCTGGAATAAGAGCATCTAATAGAGTGCGGTAGCCTTCACTTGCTCCTCCATACCTGCTCACAGCAGCAATGGCAGCCTGAAGTGCAGAAGCCCCTATAAAATAACAGCTGGTAAGGACACTTAATACAAAAGTGTAAAGCTTAATCATATTATCATCTTACACTCTTTAGAGGTAATCTCTGAATGGTTGGTTGCCTTCAATTCTGCATAAGCTGCCTTCAAAAGTATGTCATATCTGTTGCATTAATAAAGCTTCAACTTTCATTGATAGATGAAGGGGCCCACAACGTGGCAGCAAACATGTGCCACATCCACATATGAATGACGAATTAAGGGAAGACAAAGAGTCATACATTATACCACTTGTTCCTCCCATCACCCTACTGACAGAAGATCCAATCTCCTTTATTGTCTCCACCACATCATTCAGGGGATAGCTACAACGGCAAGGAAGATTGTTTGAAATTCGTCAGAAAATGAAGCACCGGAGCCCTTTTGCTTATGAATAAGGCCAGCAATATAAATCCACAAATAGCAATTTCAGCAAAAACTTTAGGTGTCAGAAACATGCAAGACAGGGAATATAAACAACAAAAATTACAGTTAAAAGGAATTGTATGCACATCATCAGTAATCACTCCAATATCATCAAAATAGACATTTACAAAACCAGGCCATGCATCAAAGATCCATAGTTGTCCACAAAGTGGAACCGAAGGTTATTCAACAGCAGCAGGTTCCAAGTGTAACATTAGATTAGATGCTTGATTATATGTACTCAAGATGAGTCCAATAGAGACAGCTTATTTACAATTCTATTGAAGGGAGCAGGTTGCACATATAAACCCCCGGCCAGATCATTCCACCCCTGGTGACGTTTCAAGGTAATAACTTGGTAGGATCATAAAGTGCAAGAATATAACACAATAAACTAAGAACGTGAATAATCTGGATTTTGGGGGTATATGAAGAAAATATTCTGAACTTCAAAATTAGCTCCCAATGCCCCGGACTTTGGGGTATACTTATTTCAGTATTGCATCATCATTTTAGATTGCATTTTTCAAGCAATTTAAATGATAGTGCCCCTATAACAAACAAACGTAGGAAATTCAAGTTGCCTAAGTTCATTTTGGAGTTCAACTTGTCTAAAAAATACAATCTAAAATGACCCCCGAACAGCCGAACTACTGAAAATAAATACCCTCAAAGTTTGAAGCAGGAGCTATTTTTTTGAAGTTATTATTCTTATCCAATACCCCAAAGTTCAGAATATTCTCGCTCAATAACACATAAACCAAACATAAGGCAAACCAGTACTATCATAATTTACTATTTATGTAATATTTGGGACCTCGTCAAATTGAACATCAGTTTTCTCCATAAACTTGCATAAAGGTTCTCTGTTAGTTAATATGATGAAAATACATTCATGGCGTTCGTATATTATGAAGTTGAAATGTTAGGGTAGCATTGCCCTTGTTTCACCCACTAAAATAGTCTCATGAGCAAGAGCAACATAAACCAAAAGATACACCATAGCCGATTGTCGTGACTTGCACTCAAGTCCTTGTGCACAACCGCTACAAAACGAAAGGACTAGAAGTACATCCTGGATGGAAAACAACATTGACCGGGGGGGGGGGGGGGATTGTTTCTCTAAGCATATCAAAAAAAGTTAACTTCTGTCATGTCCGATAATCCAACAATAAGTTATTGAAATCCCTTTTTCTCTATCTACACACACCAGCAGAGAACCACCTTCAGGCACTCCCTAAATTGATAATATATTGGAAGTTCTGATTTATGCTAAAGATGTAACAGCTTCAATGCCTGCAATGGCAGCTCTTCTAGCTCACTCTTTTCCTTAATCATCCTTAGCAAAATTTAATTGGGTACCTTAAATCCATCAACAGTTGCGTTGGTACAATTTGTACGTTAACTTTGTTCTTACATGTGGTGCAAGTACGTTTAGGCTCCCATAAGCCAGAAAACTGAATTCACCATAGTTGCAATTATTGCATTGGGTCAAGACACTCAAACTTTCCTCTCCAAGCATTCACATACTTCTATCAGAATCTAGTTCCATCCGTAACTCCTCATGTTTCCAGTGGCATCCTTCATGTTGTATCATCATAAATTGAATGAACATATAATTATGGCTGTATAGGACTGTTCAAGCCCACCCATGGGGAACATACTGTCACCAATTCACCATTCCCACAAGGCTGGCTTGTACAATGACTGATTCCACCTTTCCTTAATTCAGCCTCCTCCATAAGTACATGGTCTTTCTCGCCAAAGATGTGTGTGGCTGGATGGTCAGCACCTCCATCAAGTCATCAACCATCCTCTCCCCCAGGGTTTGATCCGGGGGTAGACGCAATTTCCTACTTGTGTGAGGAACTTTTGGCTGGACTGCTCTGGCTTTGGAACTCCCTGACCCATTGGATTGCCCTAATATAGGGGCCTAGTGGATTAGCCCGCTCGCCAATTCAAAACAAAGTACCTGGTATTTCTCATTGGTGAAGCATCCCACTTGGTCATGGACTTTGATCTCTTATTTTAATCTCAAGAAAGTAAAAAAAGCGAACACCACAGAATAAAAAGGCATAATAATGTAGCAACAGAGATAATAAAACCACAATGCCTTGCTGAATAAAAAAATTATTTACAAAAGTTACGCAACTCAGAAACCCATCAAATAGCAGAAGGTGCACAGCGTCACAGTTGCACAAGCAAACGTGTAATATAACTCTAAAGGGGAACTTACTATTTCTTCAGGTCCTCTAAAATTGCTGAAGCACCACGAGACATCTGAAATGTTTCAAAGGAGAACAGGCAGAACTGACATATGCCTCATAAGATAAATACATTGGACAATAGTAAGTTAGAACAAAGGGACATACTGTGGATCCACAGTCACCGTCACCAACTTTACCATCCCATTCATTAAGAGTGTCTCTGAGATTGATCATTTCACTGGCTGCTGCTTCAATAGCTACCTCAAGCATACGGCCTTGTTCACTTAACTGCTCTGGCCGAGTTGATGACTGATGAGAAGGAATGAAACTGTCAGTGACCTTCAAAAAGGGAAATGAAAGAAAAGATTTTTAAGTATAGAATTCTTAGCTCTTAGCAGCTGCTGCTGCTGCTGTGAACACTACTTTAAAACATGGCATTGTTTAACGCTCCATTTGGAGCTGCTAATGCTTTTGGCAGTAGCTGCTGTTGGGTGAAGCATGCCACATTTAGCTTATAGGAAAGCAAAGGCCCTATTTATTTTTGTGCTTTTGTCAAACAGAAGGCTTTTTCCAACACCAAATGTCAAAACATTCTAGCCATGTTTTTGGACCAGCAGCAGTGCTCAAGCAGAAATCCAAATCGGAGCCTTAAATCTGCGATATATATGTATACACACACACACACACACA
>JACYFF010031959.1:26330224-26398697 GCA_017589665.1 Selenicereus undatus
CAACCATCACGTTGACTTTGTCATTCATGACGGTTTCCTGTTTCGGGGGTCCAAGTTATGCATTCCTAAGACGTCGTTCCGAGACTTCTTAGTTTGGGAGATGCATGCTGGGGGATTAGCTGACCACCTAAGTAAAGATAGGACCATTGCTTTGGTTATAGATCGCTTCTACTGGCCTTCTCTCAAAAGAGATGTACTTCGTATTGTGTCTCAATGCCGCACCTGTCAGATCGCTAAGATTAAGAAGCACAATACAGGACTTTACACTCTTCCTATTCCGCATGCTCCGTGGAAGGACATTAGCATGGACTTTGTACTAGGTCTCCCTAGAACATCCCGTGGTCTTGATTTAGTCTTAGTTGTGCTTGACAGATTCTCTAAGATAGCCCACTTTATTGCCTGTAGCAAGACAGCTGACGCTTCACATGTTGCTAAGTTAGTCTTTCGAGAGATTGTCAGGGTGCATGGTCTTCCCACTTCTATAGTGTCTGATAGGGATGTCAAATTCATGAGCTATTTCTGGAAAACCTTATGGAGACTGTGTGGTACTACTCTGAAATTTTCTGCGGCCTTTCACCCTCAAACGGATGGGCAAACTGAGGTTGTTAACCGCAGTCTGGGGGAATTACTTAGATGTGTTGTGGGCGAGAAACAAGGCACTTGGGATTTGACTTTACTCCTCGTTGAGTTTGCATATAACAATGCAGTCAATAGAACCACAGGTAAGAGTCCCTTTGAGATTGTCCATGGTTACTCTCCCCGTACCCCTGCTGACCTCATTCCCCTCCCACCTGATGCCCGTGTGTCACATCCTGCATCCACATTTGCACAGCATATTCATGACTTGCATGCTGAGATTCGACGCAAGATTGCTTTAAGCAATGACACCTATAAGCATTCCGCTGACATACATCGTAGAGCTGCGAATTTTGAGGTGGGTGATTTTGTTATGGCTCGGATTCGACCTGAGCGATTACCCAAAAACTCCCTCAAAAAGCTTCACGCTCGTGCCATGGGACCTTACCAAATCCTTCGAAAGTTGGGATCTAATGCATATGTACTTGATCTCCCTGACAGTTTAGATATTAGTCCTATTTTCAATGTGGAGGATCTCACTCTTCATCGAGGTACTTTCGAGCCTCCTTGTCTTCCTTTTGGGGTTGCTGTAGGTACTCAGGTCCCTAGACTTCCACCTTTACCACAGTCGCAGACTGACATCGAGGCGGTGTTAGATGATGAGTTTGTGTCCTCTTCTCGTGGTGGATTCCGACACTTCCTGGTGCAATGGTCAGGGCGGCCCCATTCAGATGCTACTTGGATTGCTGAAGATGAGTTTCGTGCTATAAATCCGACTCTTTTAGAGTGGTACCTCCAAGACAACTCGTCGGCGTCGAGTTCTTTTCCGGTGGGGGAGAATGATGTCGTATCTCCTAAGGAATTCTATGGCAATGTGTATTCTAGGAAGAATAGGAGATTTCGTAATCTAGGAATCCTCTTTTAGGATAAAATCTTTTATTTTCCTATATTATTCTTAGTTATCAAATCTTATCGTAATCTTTAGATTTATTTTATATTCCTTTTTAGCTGTATTGTTTCCTATATAAACCCACCCCGTGCTTTGGGGAAAGACACACTTGAATGAATTGAATTATTAAGTTTTCAGAAGTTCTTGTGTTATTTTCTAGGTGTGGGAATTGCTCTTAGAGCGTCCTACATCAAATTGGTATCAGAGCTTTTTGATCCTAACTGCTGCGAAACCCTTCCTCACTGAATTTTCGGCCTTAGCTTCCCTTTGATTCCCCTTTTCCTTTTTCCTACGTTCACAAAAAACAAAAACAAAAAAAGAGAGAGAGAAAAACAGAAAAAGGAGAAGAAACCCTAACCTCTGCCGCTAGCCTCCCAGCCCGCCACCCCAGTAGTGGCTGGCCACCACCGTTGACCACCACACCCAGGTCGCCACCACAAGTCGACCACCACCAAATCTCCATCATCACCGGCCACTCACCGGAACCCTAAAATCCCCGATCGCACGCCCTAGCCGCGCTCACCAATCGCGATTTTCGCACCACCACACTCATCGACCACCACCATCGACCACCGCCCTTCGCCCAGAACCTCCGGCCGACCACCACTGCGCCACCACCCTGGCTGCCACTAGCCGGAAACCTAGAATCCTCAAATTCGAACCCTAATTTGCGAATTACCCCAATTCGAACCTTAGACTCTCAATTCAACCCCAATCCGTCATCGAATCCCAAAATTCACTCCATTCCTCTGAAATTCTCTGATTTTCGCTCAAAAGCCCACATCAAGTGAAGCAAATCGCATCAATTTTGCTTCAATTGATTGCTTCCCAAACCGCGAAGCCCTAACCCTAAAATTTCGAAACATTTGCGCGGACCATTAGGGGCTTAGGGGACCTTCGATCACTGACAGAGAGGGTCGAAACCCTCTTGGCCATGCTGAACTTCCACCTCCGACTCCTTCTCGTCGGAATTTTCTCTAGCTGACTTCCATGAGTTGCTGCCAACTACTGTTGCTGCTGAAGCTGCTGCTAAGACGCCCCTGTTCGTTGCTGCAGCCCAGAAGCCTTTGTTCGTTGCTGCTGCTAAGCCTTTGTTCGTTGCCTATTTATCTCCAACAACACTTGATGGAGTCCTGCCTCTGCCAAAAAGCCTTTGTTCGTTGCTGCTGCTAAGCCTTTGTTCGTTGCCTATTTATCTCCAACAACACTTGATGCAGTCCTGCCTCTACCAAAGGTACAAAACCTAAGCCAATTCTTGCGATTCGCCAAGAGGTACGGGGAACTCAATTTACTTTGATAAGAGCTCGATTCTCTATAAGCCAAATTAGCCTAATTCCTTATTGTTTGGGTCTTTAAGTGCTTGCTTAGATCCCGAATTCTCATTGGTGCTTATTCCTTGCTTAATTCGAGTCATATCAATAATCCATATCACACTTTGTGCTTTGTGGCGTGTGTAGTGACTGTTTATCGCTATCGTTATTATTGCAACTTGTTTCAATCTCAATCCTTGCATCTTGCATTCATAGTTGCATCCACCATGTCATCCTCACCCAAACAGCCTTAAAAATCCCAGATTAACACCCTATCTGAAAGGCTTGACCGTCAAGAGGTTAGGTTTGACCAGCTAGAGGCCAAAATTGATAAACTTACCCGAGCATTTGAGAAGTTACCCATGCTGGACCAACCGCAAACCCCACCCCAATTTTCCCCCGACCTACTTGTGGGGGGGAATGATCGTCGTCAGTGGGTCGTTTATAAGTCAAGTCAAGCTAATGAGCTTGAGGAGAGGGAACCAGAACCATTGACCCCATCTAACCCTCGAATGCAAGGGGAGGGGAGTAACTTGAGGCATGACCAAAGGGACCATAGGAACCGTCGGTTCAACACCCCTAGAGATAACAGGAGGACGGATAACCCTAGAGAGCCTAGGCATGCAGACCTTGAAACTGACCGTAGGTGTGTTCACGAGAGTTACTCCGATATTACTCGAAAAGTGAAAGTTAATGTACCCTCTTTTGATGGAAAGATAGATGCTACTACTTTTTCTGACTGGATAATTGCTATGGAGGACTATTTTGACTGGTATGAAATGTATGATGTTGAGCAGGTTAGATTTGCTAAGATGAAACTCATAGGTCCTGCTAGGAAGTTTTGGCAAACTGTCACGAGTCACCTTGAGCGAATGCGTCAACCTCCTATCATTCAATGGGAATTTATGAAGGATAGGTTGAAATAAAAGTACCTCCCTTCTTTTCATAAGGCACACCTTGTCGACCAGATGCTAGACCTTAGACAGTCCACCTCTAGTGTGTCTGATTACATCAATAGTTTTGAGGAATTGACTCAACGTTGTGACCTTCTAGAGGATCCTTCCATTACCATAGCCCGCTTCATTCGGGGCTTACGGACTAACCTTAAGAGGGAAGTAACCTTATTTGCGCCTTATACTCTCGATGAGGCTTACCATAAAGCTTTAGAGGTTGAAAAACTTGATAAGCTTTACCCTGTGCGACGTGCTGCCCCTTCCTCTAGGGCCCCTGTCCAATCTGTCCCTAAGATGCATGAGTTTTCTGTGAGTGCTTCAACTTCTAAAGGTCCCAACCCTCAAATCCCACCTAGAGTAGCCTAGCAGGGAGTTTCCTCTGGTACATCTCGTAACACAGTCCAATGTTTTAGCTGTCGTGGGAGAGGTCATTATGCTTCTGAATGCCCTCACCGTACCCTGGCCCTAGATCATGAGTCGTTTGGACCACCCGAACTTGAGGAAGAGGTTGTCAACCCTGAGGGAGATTTTGAAGATCTTATTGATGTTGAGAATAGCCTTCTCCATGATGCACATCTTGGAGTTGTGAGATGCCTTTTATCCAACCCCACCATGAACGATGAGTGGAAACGTACCACCATCTTTTATACTCTTGTGAGGTGTGGGGAAACTCTTATGAAAATGGTTATAGATGGTGGCAGTACCATGAATGTTGTTGCTGAGGCCGCTATAGAGCGTTGTCATCTTAAGGTAGAACCTCACCCCCACCCTTTCAAAGTAGCCTGGGTCAACAAGACCCACCTCACAGTTACCCATAGATGTAAGATTACGATCCAGATTGGTGGTTACAAGGACGAGGTTTTATGTGATGTCCTCCCAATGGATGTTGCTCACATTCTCCTAGGTCGTCCTTGGCTTTATGATCGGAATGTCTCACATAACGGGAGAGAGAACACGTATACCTTTAGGTACATGAATAAGAACATCACTCTTAACCCATGTCGACCTGGAGAGTTGTTGTCTTCCCCAGGTCCCAAACCTTCCCCAACCTTGTCCTCTCCCCACAGTGTGTCTACTCCTCCTAGGGAAACTATTTCCCACATTCACCACAGATCTTTTGAAAGATTGGGAAACTCTAACAAATTCTTCCTGAAAATCTTAGCTAGGGAGCTAACTTCAGACTCCATTGCCTTCCCTAACGTCCCTTCGGGTGACCTGTCTCTCCAAGACCTCCCAGTTGAGATTGATGACCTGCTTAAAGAATTTGTCGATATTGTCCCTGAGGAACTTCCTAGTGAGCTCCCTCCCCTTCGTGACATACAGCATGCTATTGACTTGGTACCTGGTTCTCAACTCCCTAACCTTCCCCATTATAGGTTGAATCCAACTGAGCGAGCAGAATTAAATAGGCAGGTTCAAGACCTATTGTCTAAGGGCTTCGTTCGTCATAGCATGAGTCCCTGTGCGGTCCCTGCCCTCCTTACCCCTAAGAAGGACGGATCGTGAAGGATGTGTATCGATAGTAGAGCCATCAATAAGATTACAGTCAAGTATAGGTTTCCCATTCCAAGGTTAGAGGACATGTTTGATTGTCTTGCTGGGGCTAGCTGGTTCTCTAAGATAGACTTGCGTAGTGGTTACCACCAAGTCCGTATTAGACCAGGAGATGAATGGAAAACTGCCTTTAAGACCCAAGATGGCTTATTTGAATGGATGGTTATGCCTTTTGGGCTATCCAACGCTCCCAGTACCTTTATGAGACTCATGACTCATGTTCTTCAGCCATTTATGGGAAAATTTCTGGTTGTCTATTTTGACGACATCTTGGTATATAGCAAGTCTAGGACAGACCATGTTGACCATCTCAAGCAACTCTTGAACGCACTTAGAGAGGCCAAGCTCTTTGCTAATCTAAAAAAATGCATCTTCCTTCAAACCCAAGTCCTCTGTTTAGGATTCATCGTGTCCGCTCAAGGTATCTCCGCTGACTTCGACAAAGTTAGAGCCATTAGAGAATGGCCTGAACCTAAGACCCTTACCGAGGCTAGGAGTTTTCAAGGTCTTGCTTCCTTCTACAGAAGGTTTATCAGACACTTCAGCTCTATCATGTCCCCTATTATAGACTGCTTGAAGAAAGGCCCATTTCATTGCACTTCTAAAGCGGCATCTGCCTTTAACGAGATTAAGGAGATGATGTCAACTGCTCCAGTCCTTAGGCATCCTGACTTTAGTAAGGTTTTTGAGGTTGCTCGCGATGCCTCTGGATATGGCATTGGTGGAGTGTTAAGCCAGGAGGGACATCCTATAGCCTTCTTTAGCGAAAAGTTTAGTGAATCTAGGCGGATTAAGTATACCACCTATGAGAAGGAGTTGTACGCTCTGCTTCAGTCCCTTCGTCATTGGCGCTATTACCTTCTCCCGCATGAATTTGTTGTGTATTCGGATCATGAGGCCCTTAAACATTGGAATTCTCAGTCTAATATTAACCCTAAGCATGCTAGGTGGATTGAGTATATCAGTGAATACTCCTTTGTCCTTAAGCACAAATCTAGTGTTGAGAACAAGGTGGCTGATGCCCTCAGCCGCATTGGTTGCATCTTACAAACAATGCGGGTTGAGGTTCTCGGTTTTGACAAGCTCAAAGGCACTTACACCTCTTGTCCTGACTTTTCACTCATTTACTCGGACCTTTCGGCTGGAAATCGCAACCATCACGTTGACTTTGTCATTCATGACGGTTTCCTGTTTCGGGGGTCCAAGTTATGCATTCCTAAGACGTCGTTCCGAGACTTCTTAGTTTGGGAGATGCATGCTTGGGGGATTAGCTGGCCACCTAGGTAAAGATAGGACCATTGCTTTGGTTGTAGATCGCTTCTACTGGCCTTCTCTCAAAAGAGATGTACTTCGTATTGTGTCTCAATGCCGCACCTGTCAGATCGCTAAGACTAAGAAGCACAATACAGGACTTTACACTCCTCTTCCTATCCCGCATGCTCCGTGGAAGGACATTAGCATGGACTTTGTACTAGGTCTTCCTAGAACATCCCGTGGTCTTGATTCAGTCTTAGTTGTGGTTGACAGATTCTCTAAGATGGCCCACTTTATTGCCTGTAGCAAGACAGCTGACGCTTCACATGTTGCTAAGTTAGTCTTTCGAGAGATTGTCAGGGTGCATGGTCTTCCCACTTCTATAGTGTCTGATAGGGATGTCAAATTCATGAGCTATTTCTGGAAAACCTTATGGAGACTGTGTGGTACTACTCTGAAATTTTCTGCGGCCTTTCACCCTCAAACGGATGGGCAAACTGAGGTTGTTAACCGCAGTCTGGGGGAATTACTTAGATGTGTTGTGGGCGAGAAACAAGGCACTTGGGATTTGACTTTACCCCTTGTTGAGTTTGCATATAACAATGCAGTCAATAGAACCACAGGTAAGAGTCCCTTTGAGATTGTCCATGGTTACTCTCCCCGTACCCCTGCTGACCCCATTCCCCTCCCACCTGATGCCCGTGTGTCACATCCTGCATCCACATTTGCACAGCATATTCATGACTTGCATGCTGAGGTTCGACGCAAGATTGCTTTAAGCAATGACAGTTATAAGCATTCCGCTGACATACATCGCAAAGCTGCGAATTTTGAGGTGGGTGATTTTGTTATGGCTCGGATTCGACCCGAACGATTACCCAAAAACTCCCTCAAAAAGCTTCACGCTCGTGCCATGGGACCTTACCAAATCCTTCGAAAGTTGGGATCTAATGCATATGTACTTGATCTCCTTGACAGTTTAGGTATTAGTCCTATTTTCAATGTGGAGGATCTCACTCTTCATCGAGGTACTTTCGAGCCTCCTTGTCTTCCTTTTGGGGTTGCTGCAGGTACTCAAGTCCCTAGACTTCCACCTTTACCACAGTCGCAGACTGACATCGAGGCGGTGTTAGATGATGCGTTTGTGTCCTCTTCTCGTGGTGGATTCCGACGCTTCCTAGTGTAATGGTCAGGGCGGCCCCATTCAGATGCTACTTGGATTGCTGAAGATGAGTTTCGTGCTATAAATCCGACTCCTTTAGAGTGGTACCTCCAAGACAACTCGTCGGCGTCGAGTTCTTTTCCGGTGGGGGAGAATGATGTCGTATCTCCTAAGGAATTCTATGGCAATGTGTATTCTAGGAAGAATAGGAGATTTCGTAATCTAGGAATCCTCTTTTAGGATAAAATCTTTTATTTTCCTATATTATTCTTAGTTATCAAATCTTATCGTAATCTTTAGATTTATTTTATATTCCTTTTTAGCTGTATTGTTTCCTATATAAACTCACCCCGTGCTTTGGGGAAAGACACACTTGAATGAATTGAATTATTAAGTTTTCAGAAGTTCTTGTGTTATTTTCTAGGTGTGGGAATTGCTCTTAGAGCGTCCTACATCAATAGGCTTCTTTCACCATAATTCAAGGGACCTTGAAACAACAAAACATGATTAAGAACGCTGGCTAAATGACTAATAATCATAGAAGATATATCTATCCAATTCCTACTTCAACAGGGACAACTGAATCCCTCAGGACACTAACACACTCGACCTTCCCAAGCTGCTATGAATAGAACTTCTCCAAGAGCTAACGCTTCCTACTATAGGCTTTTTTTTGCCCTCCATAGGCGGCATATTTTAACATTTCAATAGGTCATTGTTTGGGAAAGTAGTGTTTAAAGTATGAAACTCTACCACTGCATTAGAGACACCCACATAAGAACTATATTGCCAAAGCAAAATCTCATTGACATGCCGTACCACACAACACAGACTAGACCATATGTCTCCAATTCACTCATACTCATCTCACAACCTCAATTTAGAATGTTGCGGACCATAAACAAACACCCATAGTGGCCCAGAAGAAGCCACCTACCTGCCATTTGCGCAGAAGCCAGACGGGATTGAAAATTTATTGCAAAAGGACAGAAACCACTACGAATTTTATCACAAAAAATGAGGACTATGCTAGCCGAGCCTATAGCTTAAGAATGCCAAAATCAGAAGACTTGTATACCCACAAATATGGGAAAGAACATGTCCTCTAACTTCCTCTGTTGAAGATATATATGGTCACACCTCTAAACCCCCACCCCACCCAAAAAAAAGAACAGATCTCATGTCACGCCATCGATTCCCATGACATTTCAAGAAAGTAACCTACACATAAGGCACCATTAACTCATTAGAATAGGCAGGGGCTCTATTGTAGTTGACATCAAACTTGAATCTCCATAATTCCCTACAAATCCAAGTCCATACTCCAGAGTCCTCCCTTGTAGCAATATTGTCATTACCAGTAAATTGTAGCATTGCAGAACCACTAAGTGCCCACAACTCTTACACCAAGCTCAAGTCCTCCGCCTACATAATTGTCGGGGAGGTCCTCTGTCCACTTGGTGACTTGGTTTACTCAGACGTTCTCCGTAGGATTTGTTTTTTGGAAGGCATTGTTCTTTTAGATTCTGGACAAGAAGTTAATAACCTAATTCTCATAACTCACCACACTAATTCTTCGAAGTTTTGTGTCACCTCATATAAATTCCCAAAATAACACAACAGAAACGGTCATCCTCAGGTTGTGATTGAAATAGAATTTAACTGCAAGAGAAATCAACTGCAATGACTGTTTGCACAACTACAGTGCCAGAGCTAGCTGTATACATGACCAATCGCGCACAGAAAGCTCTTAACTCTTACCAATAACCTTAAAATAGAAAGATTAGGGAAACACCCATGGCAAGCGTATCATATCATACTAAATGTGTTGATTGATTATCCGTCTAAATAAACATAGGGGAAGAATTGACCAACAAAGAATGTGATGGGTAATGCTACTGAACAAAGGCATACTTAATATGCTGAGACCAAAGGGCTAGAAGGATCTAAAAGAGACAGCAATTCATGTCAAATGCTAAGCAGCTACCAGATTTTTGGGATCTGCCCTAGACCCTCATCAACCACAAGGCAGCTTTTTTACAGGCAAAAAGTCCAAGCACCCCCTCTTCCTACCGTTCTATAATATTCTAAAGACCTCATATTTGGTCTCTGCAACTACAAAACTACTGTTTTCGGAAGGCCAGATTTCTTGCTTCCACCTATCATCATATACACCAGAAAACAACAGCTGACAAGGAAAAAAACACCAGCAGCAAGAACAGGAAGACAGAGTCCCCAAAGCCTCATAGGAATAGAGAGAACAGAAATACAGAGTGGTTCCCTAGAATGAAGCACACACAAAACAAAGCAAGACCTAGGGAGAGTTAAAACCAAATCAGAAGCTGTCTCACACTCTCACCAGCCTTGTCTTTGACAAAACCAAGCTAACCAGACATCCCGATGACCAGGAAAGTCATCGCAGAGAAACAAGCAGTGGCATGTGTGCAGGATGCAACAGACCATGGGAGACAACAGAGCAAATACTGGCTCACAGAAGAACCTCTCAGAACAGAGCATATCTAGAATAGTCAATAGAACAGAAGCAAAAGAAAAACTGCCTCTGCATGCCTTTTGAAGAGTATGAGGAAGACAATCCCCCTCTTGCGACGAATGCATCGCCCCCTCCCCCTCTCTCTTTAGGCAAGGTTGCCAGAACCGAACTGGTGAATGAACCTGTAGGGTTAGTGGGTCAATGGTCAGATCGGTCCAACCGGATAGACCGGATAAAACCGTTTTATCATATTTTATTAAATTATGAATAATTTGTTATTTATATAAGTAAATTCCGAACTTAAATAGATAGAAAACTTTTAATAAGTACTATCACAAAATTTTAAACTAGAATGTTTTAGTAATAAATGAGTAATAAATTTCTTAAATTCCAAGGCTTTTATGAATTTCCTTGTGAGTAACAAAAATAGAATTATTTAATTTGATCAAAAATCGATGATGAAGTGGACAAGATATTTTTTTGGATTGTTAATATGTAATCAATTAATAAAGGGATTCAATGGATATTTCATAGGAAGGAAAATTTAAATGAGTAACTAATAGATATAAATTTACAAGTGAACATTTAGCACAAAAGTTGTTTTGCTCACTTGGTAGGAGACCCAAGAAAAACTTTAAAGTAGGCAGAGGGTCAGGTGTTCGAAGCTACTTTACAACACATTGTAATTTTTTAATCATAGCCCAAAAAAAAAACAAAAAGACAGGGGAAGGTCTTGAACCAGTCCAAGTACCCGGTCCAACCGTGAAAATCGACAGTTTAAATGGGTCTTGACCGGCTCAGTAGGGCAGTGGTTTATTACCAGTGATCGAACCGAACTGTTGTCCGGTTCCCGGTTGAACCGGCCGGTCCGGTCTGGTTCTAGTAACCTCGTCTCTAGGTGCATGTTCTAGGTGGCTAGTGAAGTTTTAGGGTGCCTGGAGTGTTCATCGGAGGTCCACTGGACTTTGGGTCTTAGTGAGCCACCGGCCATCCCCTTCATCAGTCGCCGTTTGTTTTTCCGGTCTTCCTTCGTTTGCTTACTTAGATCTGTGCGCCAGTGGAGGGCTATGGTGTCCTTAGGTCGGGGATTTGGGTTTGCCGGCAAATTCTGTCACCGTCGGTGAGATTTGTGGCGGTTTTCCGATCACAGCGAATTTTCCGCCACCGGAATCTCGCTGGAGTTTCTCCAAGCGCCATTTTCAGCCACAGAAAGGGCCGAATTTTTTTGTGGTGGTTCAGTTTTCTCCGCCCAGCCTCTGCTGAGTAGGTTTTGTTTGACTCTTCTCGATTTTATCTTCTCCTCCGAGAGTGTATGGTAGTGGTGGGCTTCAGCGGCTAGCTTCTCAGAATCCTCCTTTCCTTGGTTTCGTTTGTGGTTTTCCTTCCTCCTTCTGTTAGTTTTCATCGCCTTGTCTCTATCATGTATGCCTCTGTGAGGGTAGAAGAGAAGTTCGTGGAAGTGACTGGGGTTGTTGGAGGTTTCCTTTTAAAGTTGCTGAGTCCAGTAGAAGGAAAAGGTCGCTCATCCAGTATGCCACGGTACACGTAGTTTCTTGTAATGGTGACATTAGCCATTGAAATTTGACTTTTGTGAGGAGTCTTAATGATTGGGAACAATATAGTATTTGCAATTTATTAGCCTTACTTGCTGGCAAAGAGGTTTTTCCCCCAAGACAATGATGAGATTGTGCGGCCGCTAAACTCTAAGGGGTCCTTTACGGTCAAGAGATTTTGTTCCACACAGTTTGAAGCCTTGGATGGTCTTTGGTTCTTTTGATTCTTGCTCGAGCCGGATGATGAAAAATGATCACGGCTAAAGATGTTGCTGCCAACTCCATTTGAAAGTCTAAAGCTCCCACAAAAGTGTGCTTCTTTGCTTAGGTAGCCACTAGAGGCATGATTCCTACGGAAGACATGCTTAAAAGAAAAAAAAGATCTTTTTTTGGTCAGTAATCAAAGAGGTATATTACATGGACACCAAGGGGATGTCACCCATGTACAAAAGGGGCAATACAAAAACATTATGCCCTTAAACTGTCATCTATAATGTAATTGACAAAAGCCAAAAAATTTAAATCTCTGTTACCAGTAAGCCCCACACTCCAACTATACAACAACCTCAAAAAATAGAGCTCAAAATCTTAAAACGACAAGACTTTTTTCTTAAAAATAGAACGATTTCTCTCCTTCCAAGTAGCCCACCAAATAGCCAAAGGAACCATGTCCCAAACTCCAAGGACCCAACTCTTCTTTATCCTTCTCCTCCAAGCCACTACCACATCTTTCACATTAGAAGGTTGAATCCAACTAGGTTGAATCCAACTAATCCCCATTAGAGAGAGGGATAAACCCCAAAGCAAAAAAAACCCACCGACAATGTACAAGAAGATGATCCACAGTTTCTCCCTCCTCCAAACACATGCTTAAAAGAAATTGTCGCGGCCCAAGTAGATGCTCTATGTGTTTGGAGGAGCAAGAAACTGTGGATAGTCTCCTTGTGCATTGTCGGTGGTCTTCACTTTGATTCATCTCTCTCTCTAAAGGGGGTTAGTTGAGTTCAACCTTCTAATGTGAGAGATGTAGTAGTGGCTTGGAGGAGAATGATGAAAAAGTGTTGGGTCCTTGAAGTTTGGAATATGATTCCTTTGGCTATATGGTGGGCTACTTGGAAGGAGAGAAATTGACGTATTTTTTAGGACAACGCCTTGTCGTTTCAAGATTTTAAGCTCCATGTTTTTTAGGTTATTGTACAGTTGGAGTGTCGGGCTCAATGGTAACAAAAATTTGAACTTTTTGGGTTTTGTGGTTTGTGTTATGGATGAGAGCTTAAAGGCATAATGTTTTGTGTTTGCCATTTTTGTAAATAGGTGACATCTCCTTGGTGCCCTTTTAATGTACATCTTGATTACTTATCAAAAAAAAAAAAAAAAAAAAAAAACTGCCTCTGGCAAGGAAGAAAGCAGTGATAACAGGCACGAGCAGAAAAAAAACGGTAACTAGAACTCCCAGAATCCTGAGTTCCTGCGGACCTGAGGTGAAGCTCTGGTGACCTTAAAGTGTGCTCTGTGTTTCACCATGAAAAAGACAACTTCCCCCTCCTCTAAATAGCCCTTACATGCGCACCCTACCGATTACATAGTAGTTGATTATAATATTTAGCAGGAACGTGAATGTGCCAACCACTAAGACAAAAAAGAAACTTAACATTAAAATGGATACTTAGTATAAATCCGAACTGCAACCCCCCCTCCCCATATTCTCTCCAACTGTTTCCTTCCACAATTAGACCTATATAATGGTAATAGTCATCGTTGAACCATAGACCTCCAACCTTCTTGCCACTCACTTATGTGCAAAGCCCACTGTCACTGGGCCAAAAAGGAAATCACTAGACACAGCAGTTGTTATTGTCAATATATGACTAGTGGACTCATAACTTATTCTCCTTGTCAATTGAACTGTAAAAATTACTCTTGATTCTTGAACCCTTGGAAAAGGAACACTAGGAAAGGATCTCCAATGTATGGACAGAGAGATTGAATGACCACTGGTCCATAGAGAAATTGCAAGGGTGTCACCTCCAGCTTCTGAAAAAGATAGGAATTCAATGCTCAAACTAGAAAACTCCTTTCAGAAATAGACACAATCAAAAAGTAAGAGAACCGGTATAAATTGCTAATTAGTAATTACCTTATTCACCTCTATTCACTCTTTTTCCACTTTGTCTTTTACTTGCTTTATTTGCCTTGCATATTTCATTGATTACATGTTTTAAGTGTATCTGATTGTTGCTTAAATTGAGAAAAATTAGAAAGAAAAGGAGTCAACCTCATGCATCCCACTCTTAGGTTGCCTTTGTGACCTGACCACAAGGGAAAGAACAGAACTTGCAAGTGATGGAAACAATAATTTTCTTTTTCCCGGTAGTCTCATTGATTTACAAATCATGCATGATATATTTTCCAGATTTTTCTATGCGAAAGATCCTTTTTATGCATTTAGACAGAATATCCTGAAAAACACCATTCATGTCACAGAGATGCAGTTCTTGAAATAAGTAACCCCAGACATTTGGCAGGAAGGTATTTCATATTAATAAGATCAATGGCAGGCAAGCAACAAAAGGATTCCAGCAATTGAATAATCCAATATGCGCAAGCACACACCCATTTATCATGAGAACCACATTGTTGCCGCGAGTAATAGGCACATAACCAGTTTCCTGCAATGAATAAACGCAATGATAAGGCCATAAAATCCAGCAGGAGTGCCTGAAGTAAGAGATTTTAAACATGACTAGTCTGGAGAGAAGCATTGCCTATAATGGGTGTCTCTAAAGCCAGGAAAGCTGAATAGAGTAGAAAGCAGCATTCTAATAAGCAAAATTACTAACATGATCAAAGGATGACGCACTAGAAAACTGAATTACTCAAGCAAAACATAGCTTGTTAACATTGTATTGCTAGACAAACATAAAGACAGGCGCACTTTTTTTTTGGGGGGGGGTAATAATGTTCTTTTTCCTCAAAGAACTCGCATTCTGAAACGAGAATAGCTCATACGGCATACAATGCTATGAATCTTTGTATTTTTGGTTTCAAATGCAAATATTTTGAGGAAAAAAATGCAAAGACTCATATATAAATTTGCATTCTGCAGAAAAATATTTTTTCCAATCTTAAACACAATATTTTGAGAAGGAAGGTCTTCGTAGTAGTTTCCCCTTTTTTGGGGGGGCCGGGGGGGGGGGGGGGGTGGAGCTCAGACTACCTCAAATCCTCAATATGTGATCTTAAAAAAAAGGAAGGGGAGATGGACAACAAGAGTTGGGGTTACCTATGGAGCATGGGAGCTTCTTATGGGCAGAAAAAATTACATCCAATGGCTTTGGGGATCTGGTAGCCTAAGCAACAAGATGGATTTAATATTCTTGATTGTTGAAGATGCAATAATACAGCTTTTGGCAAGCACCTTTGTTATGTTATGGAAAAACCAGAGTCATTGGGTTAAATGGATTCATGGGATCTATTTGAAGAACAAGGATATCGGGAACTTATAAAATCTGCTTAAATAATGCATAATTAATTTCAAATGGCAAGACATACCGGTGATAATATCTGCTTAAGAACATGGGCAACCACCACATCTGCAGGTTGCAAATCAACAACAGCAGCACCAGGTTCTCCATGCTGAAAAATATAATTCCAGCTTAAAAATTATGATCAATGCAAGTGGAAAAGCAGTACTGTTACACTTTCATTAAGAAATCTCATCAATGAAAATGGCCAGCTGCCAGGGAATGACAAGAACAGTAACAGGTAACAACAGCAATGACGAATAACATAACAAATTGCAGAAAAAAAATAATGATAAAGAATAGCACAATATTATAAAGTTGACAATCCAACTTGTTTTCCCATAACTGTTTTCAACCAAGCACTACAATAGGCCATCATAAGCCAATTGATAGATGATAGGAACCCGAATGACAATTCGCAAAGTTGAAGATCAATAAGAATGCCTCATAGTATATTAGTATTTGACGCCAAGAAACACTAAAACAACAATATTTATATAAATATTGGGCCTGATAACTATGACACAATCCATTGCATTTGCTTACAATTCCAAGACCAAGCTCCATCTTTCCAGGCCCCAGACGGTCTGATGTGACATGACCAGGAAGGGTGCACACAGACAATGCAACCCCCATGGTTCCAATCATTTCTGATGCTCTTCTCGCTTCTGCCGCAACTTCGGCCAAGGAGTGACCAGCAGCAGCAGCAGCTCCAGCAATCTACACCAGACAAATAATAATAAGACACTTAGGCTAGGAACCAGCTACCAATAAAAGTTATAATAAAACGTTTTGCTCCAGTCTGGTCATCTCACAGAAAAGACCAACACAACGTCCCCCAACAGTTGCAAAGTAAACAGCCTCGACTAGACTCAACACGTGATGCGTTAGTATATGTGTAATATCTAAAAAGCTGAATTTGAATTTCACTCAGCAAAGTGGATAGAGATGAACTACCTTCTGCTCACGATGATCTCATTCTAATCACAAGAAGCATAATTTTCGCTAAACTTTTCATGGATTAGTTATTAGAATCATTAGATTAAATTTGACGCATCGTAATTCATGGATCATTTGTGAATTACAATTATTTTTTATTTATTTATTTGGACTGCAATATTCAGGATCTTACTCAGCATGTGTTAAGGTATAACTTTAGATCTCATCTATCAGCTCACAACCCACCCCCCCCCCAACCAAAAAAAACTGACCATAAAGCTTCCTGTGCAGAGCACAGCTTAGTATTTAGTTGTTCATTGATATACACAGAAGTTTGTGCCTAACTTAACAATCTTACTACACTTAATCTGAGAGCACGGAATATCAAGCTCCTTAATCCTCAAATTTTGGCAGCAAAGCACATCTCAAAATTCTTTTCATAATTAGCCCAATAGATAAAATTAAGTTGCCGGAAACACAAACTTTGCTATACTAAGGGTAAGGTACAAAACATGAACAAAAGCATGACGCACAAATCTTCAGCAATCTATCAAAATAGGAGGCTTTGAAATAAGAGTACAATTCTTTCTACGAGCATAGTTGTTAGGTTCATATTGACATCAAGCCAGCCAAAGATCAAATAAGAAAGGTTAGAATAAAAGTAAGACAATTGGAGTCATCCCAATTGAAGACAAAACGCAAACTGTGAGGCTCCTACATTTGGGCTGCATCAAGATGCCATTCAAACACTAACCACAACAGTGTCAAGATGAAGAGGCTTTCAAACAGCACCTTGAAAAGAGGAAGAGAAGCAGGACGAGTTAATATTACATAATCTGGTTCCACTGGACTTCAAGACATTGTCCTGGATACAGTTTTGTGACGGTAGCAGATCTTATGGTAGAACAACGCATTTTGACACTTGGTGAACAAACCCAACTAACCCTGATCAAGGGGACGACAAATGCCAAAGCAAGGACACCACTAGCAATGGACAAGGTGAAGGTTGACCTATTCTTCCTCCTGAAGATGCAAACACCACCTACTTGCTAAGTTGAAATTTCTCCTTTTAAGTATGTCCTCTCTAGGAATATTTCCTTTACTAGCCTCCCAAGGAAAAACAGCAATCTCTTGCTCAGCTACATTAAATTTGAAGGATCAACAACCAAGGATCATAATTAACTACCACACCCCCAAGCCATATTGCTCCCACCATTTTTCCATTCAATGACAGTAATCGAACATTCCACAGAATGTTTTCACATGCCCTTTTGATCAAGAAACCAATATGAATCTACAAGCTAACATAGCCTTCCCTCCCTAAATGTGGTTCAAAATCAAATTTCCCACTATTGATGCATATGGAACTTAGAGAATTGCAAAAGGGATGTAATGACAGTAACTGAATCCAGTAAGGACCATCTGAAATTAGAATGTCATGTTGGTTTCTTCATTTTAGAAAATGCCAAACACATTTCTAGACTGAAAGTGTGATGTGGTCCATATCTCCATGATCTCCTATAGGGGGAACAGCCTTTATTGATCCGTGCTAATCCCTCACAACAGGGATAGTCCTTGTTGACATAACTCATTCTACATGTCCAATCAGGAATCCAATCACAGCCATACAATGTTACAGATCTAGGCTTCGCATCAAGTAGAGGGAAAGCTATTAGGTGCACTAGGAATACATCGAATACAACATATCTAGCAAAACTTAACCAGAAGAGAAGATGCGAAGGAACCTTATGGACAAGAATTGTCCCTGCCAAACCTCTACGTCCAGCGATCCCTCTAGGAGGTGGTAAAGCACAGTCATCTCCAACTATTACCATCTGCGAAAGACACATAGAGCTCTGTCAAATAATTCATATTAACAGAAATTATGCACAGAAAGAAATTTAACCATATACCTCGACTTGATAGCCTTCAGATTTTGCTTCTTCAGCTGCCAAACCAAAATTAAGCCGATCTCCCGTGTAATTCTGTTATGATCAGATTATAGAGACACTCATTGTGGTACTTATATCACACTACACATCAACTGGAATGAAAATCAAAAATCACACATGTCTGAGAACAATCTCGATGAAACCATTCTATTGATGAGACAGTGCACGAGGCTTCCTACCTACAGCAAGGATCTGTGAGCTACTTCTTGTCAATGTCCTCAACTGAAAGCTTATCTACTTCACAATGATCATGGAGAATGCAAAGGACAATAGAGACTTCTGACTGTAAAAACAATCCATAGTTGATGGCTTACTAGTGCCTTTTAACTTGTTGGAAACAAATGACAGTGTGATAGGCTGCACTGAATGAGTAATTTCAATTATGCATGATGATGTGTTAGTTTCAAGAGAGTCCGAGACCTTTTGCTCCAAAACCCCCCAGGGCACACCCTCGAGTGCCGAGCTATCAGCAAAACAACTTAATTCTTTTTTGTTTTTCAGGAGTAAACTAGAATTTAATTCTTTTTTTTTGATAAGGAAAAGGATATATAATTATATTAAGAACCAAATCACAGTTGCACAGTGAGTACTGTACAACAACTATTTACAACCCAAGAATAAACTATCTACACAATCTGCCAAATCAAAAAAGGAAGAGCTAAACTTCCCATTCATCCAAAAGAAGAGAATTTTGATGAAATTCTCTTTCAAACGCTGAAGAGGGGTTTCAACGTTATCAAAAACTCATCGATTTCTCTCCCTCCAAACAATCCAACCGATGACATGAGGTAGGACCATGACTTTCTCCTTCTTCTTCTTCTTAACCCTCCTCCCAAAGGAACCTTCCCAAGCCAAAAGATGGTTCCTAAAAGAATCAGGAGCTACCCAGGACATGCCCAAGCAACTGAAAGCAAGACCCCAAAGCATGCTTGCAACCTTACAATGGAGCAATAAATGATCCGTAGATTCACAGCTCCTTTTGCACATAAAGCATCTATTCACCAAAACTTTCCCCCTTTTTTGAAGGTTGTCACATGTTAGTATTTTTCCATGCGCAGCTTCCCAAACAAAGAACGAAACCTTCAAGGGGGCTAAGGACTTCCAAATAAGATTGCAAGGGAAACCTTTTTCAAAATGAATCTCCTGTGGTGGAAACTTCCCCGCAAAAAGTTTCAAATAAAAAAATTTAACAATGAAGCACCCCTAATTATTTAGATCCCACCGCACCCTATCAACAGAAGATTCTCCTACTTTGGCCTCATTAAGCTTATTGAAAAAGCTGACCAAGGACTCATCATCAACGAATCCCTCTCGAACAAACACAGGTGCCCACACACTATTGCCCTGCTCCCGGTAATCAGCTACAGGGGCATTTTTGTCCACTGCCAAAACAAAAAGCCTAGGGAACAAGACTTTGAGAGGAACCTCGCCGCACCATCGATCATGCCAAAAAAAGATAGAGGACCCATCTCCTACCTCAAATGAGCAATGTGAATAGAATCTCCCCCAACCTTTGGAAATAAATCTCCAAAGACTATACCCATAAGAGCCTCTCGCGGAAGAGGGGGACCAACCAAAACCACCCTCCCCATACTTGATGGTAACAACCTTCCTCCATAGATTGCCCTTTTCAGTCATAAATCTCCACAGCCACTTACCAAGAAGTGCCTCGTTAAAGAGACGCAAGTCCCTTATACCTAACCCTCCTAAAAGCAGTGGTTGCTTCACAATATTCCACCTCACAAGATGAAACTTGAAGTCACTCCCAAAAGAACCCCAAAGAAAATTCCTCTGGATTTCTTCTAACTTAACGGCCACCGAAGAAGGTAAGGGAAACAGAGATAGGAAGTAAGTAGGGATGCTTGAGAGAACGCTCTTGACGAGAGTTAATCTCCCCCCTTTTGAAAGGTATAAAGACTTCCATCCCGACAGTCTTTTCGCAAACTTCTCGATAATTGGATCCCAAATGGCTTTCTCCTTAAATTTTGCACCGAGAGGGAGACCTAGGTAGGTCGACGGAAAGGCATCAACTTTGCATCCTAAAACACCAGCCAGCAGTTGAATAATGTCCATGTGCCCAATAGGTAGGATAGAGCTCTTTGCCAAGTTAACCCTAAGGCCCGAGACTGCCTGAAACCAAGTGAGTACACACTGAAGATTCACCATCTGCTCACAATCATTATCACAAAAAACAATAGTGTCATCTGCAAAAAGAAGATGAGAAACCCTCAAAGATGTCGTACTCGAGCGGCCCACTTGAAACCCAGAAATAAGCCCTGCACTAGATGCCGCATCAATCATCCTTGTAAATACTTCCATAACCAGCAGAAACAAAAGGGGGGATAAGGGGTCTCCCTGACGAAGACCTCTAGATGCCGAAAAGAACTTCGATGGAGAACCGTTGACAAGAACTGCAAAGGAGGTAGAGGATATGCACTGACGGATCCACCCGATCCACTTTTCCCCAAAGCCCATTCTCCTCATTACATACAGCAAAAAGTCCCAATTCACATGATCATATGTTTTCTCAATGTCCAACTTACAGACCACACCCGGCTTCCCCGACTTAACGCTAGAATCAATAAGCTCATTTGCTATAAGCACCGCATCAATGATCTGACGGCCTCCAACGAAGGCATTCTGGTTCTCTGAAATGAGATTCCCAATGATGCTTCTTAACCTTCGGGCTAAAACCTTTGAGAACAATTTATAAATGCAACCAACCATGCTAATTGGTCGAAAGTCTCTGATATCTTCAGCATTTGCTTTCTTAGGAATAAGGCCAATAAAGGTTGCATTAAGGCTGGCCACGAATCTACCTGAAGAGAAGAACTCGGCAAACATTCTCATCACATCACCACTGACAGTGTCCCAATTGCCTTGAAGGAATGCCATTGTCATACCGTCCGGTCCGGGGGCCTTATCTCCACAGCAATCAAGCAGAGCTTTAGTGACTTCTTCTTCCCTGAAAGGCATCTCAATAAACTCTTTTTCCGAATCTCGTAACAAGGGCAATGTCAAAGAATCGACTTTAGGCCTCCACGGTTCTGACTCGGAAAAAAGAGATTTGTAGAAGTTGTAAATTGCAGCCTTCATAGTTGGGAGTGCATCATATTGAACCCCATCCACCATCACAAAAGCCATAGAGTTAACCTTTCTCCGTATATTTGCTACCCTATGGAAGAATTTGGTGTTACGATCGCCGGCCTTAAGCCATAAAGCCCTCGACTTTTGCCTCCAAGAGATCTCCTCCATCAACGTAATTTTAGCCCAATCCTCTTTTGCGTCCCTTCGTTGCTGACATTCAAGGGCATTGAGGCCAGAAGTCTCCTCTTTTAGATCGAGGGTATTTATAAGTCCCAAAAGGTTATACTTTTGCATCTTGATGTCTCCAAACACCTCCCTGTTCCACTTCTTAAGCTTCTCTTTGACAAACTTGAGCTTAGTTGCAACAATATAGTTGGCATACCCATCAACTTGAGCCTCCCCCCACCACTCTTTGATAAGGTCCGAGAATCCCTCAAATTCCAACCACATATTCTCAAATTTGAAGGGAGTCCTTCCCCTTTCTAGCCTTGTCTGCTCAAGACAAATAGGGAAGTGATCCGACATTGGCCTTGGAAGCCTCTTTTGAAACATGTCTGAAAAGAGCTCTTCCCAGTCAGCCGACACGAAAAAACGGTCTAATCTTGAACAAACCGAATCATCTCCACTCCTAGACCACGTAAAATCTCCACCCTTCAAGGGTAGGTCCAACAAGCCTGCGTGATTGATGAAATCCCGGAATTCCACCATTGCATTAGACGGACAAACACCCGAACTTCTTTCTTGAGGGCGCAAAATTTCATTAAAGTCCCCTCCTATGCACCAAGGGCCTAACCAACCATCCCGAATCCGACGAAGTTCGTCCCACATCCGCAATTTGTCCCCTCTAACATGTGGACCATATACACCCGTAAAGGCCCAAGTGGTGTTGTCATCCCTCATCTGTAAGAAGCATGTAATTGAGAATTCCCCACAATGCGAGGAAATCAAATGAAAAGAATTTTTATTCCACATAACTAAAATTCCTCCAGCTGTCCCAATAGCCTTAAGAACCACAAAACCAACAGCTTGGTTTCCCCAAATGCTACGAATATCAGGAAGCGCAACTTCCTCAAGTTTCGTCTCTTGGATACAAATGAGATCACACTTCCAATCCCTAAAAAAAATTTTAAGCAAGGCTCTCTTGCCCCGGTCGTTAATGCCCCTCACATTCCAAGAGATAAACCTAAACATAAGGTACCATCAACCCACTAGTAGAAGAGCTCGGCCTATCATAGTTAACTCCAAACTCAAGTCTCTTGAGTTCCCTCTGCCTCCTAGAAGAAGGTGGTGTTCTCTGCACAGCTGGCTTGGGCGTAACATTACTATTCTCGATTCTAGCTAGAAGCTGAATCACTTCATGCTCATAACCCGAGAAAGCCACCCCAATACAGGCGGCGATGCTTCTAAGTTTGGAAGTTACCCACTTGGAGACCTTATCAGAATTAACATTCATTCCATCCCATACGTCTTCCACCGAATAGGAATTGCTATGGCCTTGAAACCAAGAGTAATCAACGGCAAGCGGTGCTACCGAATCGTCTACTCTTGGGCAACTACCCATTGGCACCACCGGCCACTCATGTCCGACAAGCTCTTGAGGTGTGTCCCGAAACTTGGAATTAGGAGCATTATTGCGAGAGCTCACGCTCATTGCAATTGCATCACGAACCACTTCCCAAGGCAAATCACAAGGAACACTGCCACATAAATCCAACCCCCAACTATACGGTGAAAGTGATGCGTGATTACCCATAGAAAACACCGAAGAAGGGGCATTAACCAATAATGAGGTTGCCTGGTCCTTCTCCTCAAATAACCACGGCAAGCTCGAAGAAGATGATGTAGCCAGCTCGGTTGAATGGTTCAAGGAGCCTGGTATATGATGAAAGTCCAAAACAAGAGAACCCCTGTGGACTTGTTGAGAGAGTACAGAATCCCGTGCTAAAGGGGCAAACCAGTTCCTCGCAGCCTGACCATAAATGCTAGCTTCATACAACGCAGGATCAACACATTCAGCCTCATCTTGCAAGGAAGAGCTTTTATCACACACCAGTAAAGAGTCTGGAGGCCAATTTGAACCGGTACAACCCTCACTGCTAAACCCCAACCTGTTGCTTCTATTCCCGACACTGTTACGCCGGACGTAAACATGTGTGGTGACCGCTCCAGAAGCTCTCAAGCCAGGCTCTTTAAAGACCTTTTGCTTTCCCCTGCCCCCTTCATGTGCCTGGATAACAAAAGCTCCTTATTGGCTTCCTTACCAAACCTCGCTGTCGTAGTTTCTGGGGCCGCAGGAAGGAAGTGTTTTGGTTCGCCAATAAAACCACACTTTGGGCAACAGCCCGGAGGTGGCGGCGGAGGTAGAGGTGGACAAGGGGAAGCAGCACCATGTGCCCTTGTTAGTTGCTGTGGAGGCCTCCTCGTTACTCCTGGAGCGGCGGGGAAAGCGAGATTAACAATCTCGGTAATAGCTTCAAAGATTTTTGCCCACCCTCTTTCATTCCAGCCTGCTGGGAAAATAACAAAAGATCTCTTGCCCTGGATTATAGCCGAACACCGCAGAAACTTACCCGCCCTATTTCTCTTATATTCTAAAAGAAAAATACTAGCGCCATGGCGCACTTGATCACACCAATTGGAGGACTTGGATTTATAAAAACTGCCCCAGGCCTTCAATAACAATAAAGCAACACTCTCAGGCATCCAAATAGAAGTTCTCCACCCCCTTCCATTCTCAGAAATTTTCAAAACATCCTCTCCTGTCCCAACAATAGAAAAATCAAAGGATTTGCTCTCAACTGCCACAAAGCTCTTGCCACCTCCTCTCATACTATTATTCTCAGCAAGCAAGCTAACAGACAGGGAGCACTTACCAGAAAAAAGCCCCAGCCAGCAAACCAGAGCATGAAACAAGAGCCTGGCCCAAGAGCTCTTCAGACGACACTGCCGAAAAGAAACGCGCAAGAAACTGAAGCTCCGGCGACCCTCCGGTGACCGGAAAAGTCGCCGGCGACCGGTTTCCGGCGAGACCCTCCCCGGCGGCGACAGAGAGAGCCGGCCGGCGCACTGGACGCCTCAAGAAGGAAGAAGACCAAAGAGGAGAGAGCCAAACTGGAGAAAAAGTCGGCCGTTGCACTGTCGCTGCCCTAGGAAGCTCGCCGGCAACAAGACTACCAGTGGAAGGCTCTCCTTTGGCCACAGAGCCAGCCGGCGACCACCGCAGAGGCCGCACCCAAGAGAGAACTGAAGGACCAGAGAAAATCTGAAGAAAAAAGAGGAAGAATGCCAACTCACAAGCACACGCACCGGCCGCCGGTGAGCAGAGTCGACGGCGGCTCCGGGAGACCCGAGGTCCAGCGAACCCCAGGCAGCCCTCCGATGACCTCACGTCAGCCCTGAGCCACCCACGAACCGGCCTGCCCTCTCTCTCTCTCTCTTCGAGCCATAAAGTTCAAAATTGCCAGAGAGCATTTTTTTTTTTTCATCAGTTTATTAGCTGAGAAGTGGCTATAGGTTGGTAAACTAGAATTTAATTCTTACACAAGAACATCATCAGAGTACATAGGCGAAGTTTCTCTCTTCTCAAGTTTTGCCCATTGCAGAATGAAAGTAACATCTGCTTTTGATATCAGGTAAAGGTAACTAATGATACCCCCTTCCTTAAGAAGAAAATAAAAATTAAAATAAGAAACACATCAAATAGCCTTTTCAATATTCCTCTTTTGAAAGGTTGATGGGCAAGGTAGATCTTCCACATAACAGCAGTTGCAATTTACAAAGAAAAATAACGTAAAGCCTGCTATAACTAAGCAAACCAAACTGAACATAAGAAGTGCACGTACCGTGACAATTAAGAGGCATCCCATGGGGCCAGTTACAGCCCGGATACCCTGAGGAAAATCAAGCCATTTCAAACAAGAGCTAAACTGAGAATGAAAATCTATATGAGGGATAAATAAGAATCACACACGATACATACACAAGTAACTAAAGTTTGGTATACAACTAATTGATAAATAAGAACCACACATGATACATACATGAGTAAATAAAGTTTGGTATACAACTAAATCAAGGCAAAATGAAATTATAAATAAATCAATTTAGTCATGTGAAAAGAAAAAAGAGAGACAAAGTGGGGAAAGCAATGGTAGAACTGGGGAAAAATAATAAAAGTAGCTTCTAGGTTCTTAACTCGGTATTTTGTCATCCACTTAGCCTTACTCAGCAGGAGATGCAAATGATGGCGTACTTGGAGGTATTGTTACAAAGCCTTCCTCACCCGGCCAAATGAAATCTGTTCGTCATCCTACTTGTGCTTGGCTTGATCTTTGATGGAAAGAAATGATAGAGAGTACACTTGCAAATGTGCAAATTGCAAAATAGTCAAAGACTCAAAGTTAATGGTTTTTGCACAATGTAAAGCCATTTGCACACACATACCCATCCCAATGAAGCTTAAATTGAGTAGCGTGGTCATGACCTATTCATTTCATGTCTTTGTCTACTGTTCTAGCATCACAAATCATCTTGAGAAAAATGATGAGACTTTCTTTAAGCCAACCATGAACCCAGTAATGGTATCCACTGGGTTAATTATTGGGGAGAAGCTTGTAGTTCCAAGCAAGAGGAAGGGCTAGGCATAAGGCCTCTTCGACACATGAATGAGGCTCTAAAGACAAAGTGGCTCTGGCATTTAGCTAAAGGGAAGAATGCCCTTTGGAAGAATGTGATGAATGCCAAATATCGGGTTCATAGTCTGGTTTGGTGGAGCAAGAAGAGCCCCTATGCTCATGGGGTGCATTGTTGGGAACCTATTTTAGCTCAGGTGGGGGGTTACAAATCCTTTGTACATTTTGAGGTGAAGAATGAGTATTGGTGCTTTTTGGCAGAACCAACCTCTCCAGACACAATTTCCTGAACTTTTTAGAATAGCTTTTCAAAAACAAGCTATGATACAAGATGTGGCCTCTTGATATGGTGACATTGGAACACAAATTTTTCAAGGAGCCTAATGATTAGGAAGAGGAAAGCATCTGCAGTTTTTTGTGGCTTCACTTGACAAATGAATGTGTTTCCTAAGGGTATTGATGAAATTGTCTGGCCTTATGACTCTAAAAGTTCTTTAAAAGCCAAGAGTTTCTACCAAAGGCTTTATGATGGTTAGAATTACTCTGATTTTCCTACCAAAGCCATTTGTACGTCAAAAGCTCCCATAAAAGCGTGATTTTTTGCTTAGAAAACTAAATAATCTCAAATCTCCCCCTCCTCTATATGATACTCCATAAAAGCCAACTCATTGCTATTGTCTCCATTCCCTCTCTTTCTTTCTCTCATTTTCCCCACATTCCACAATTCCCACACTCTCTGCTCTTCAAATTCTCTCTCCCTGTTACTTTATGCTTCACCATGGCTCCGCTTAGCTCCCTGTGGCTTTCTGTCTCTTTCGGCATTCTCCCTTATGGCTTCCAATGTCTTCCCTGCTACTGTCCCAGAAGGTAGAAGCCTTGCTGTAGAGATAGCAGGATTGATGCCCTCGCACAAGAACATGCCTATGCTGAGACAAACAAGAGGACTGATGATCACAACATACTTCCATTGCAGAGCACTAAAGCTTCACTGTCATTAATCATTCTTATCAGCATGTTCTACATTAAACTCTTGCTAAGCGGCCATCATATTTGAGCTGACCGACCTAGATTGTGCTACTGAGCATTTTGGGAGTCATGATCAAACCCAACAGGGATGAGGATCCTGGGTTGCAGATTCATGGGGAGACCGAATTCAGTGAATAAGAGCAGGAGTCCTGCATTGACTTTCCAAATAGCTAAAAGAGGTTTTTTGTAGCAAGTTTCTCAACTTGAATCATAGGAGTCTTTTGTGAAGTAGTAGGCAATCAAAAGGTTATTAATCTTGGCTCCAATAGAATCGGACAATCAGTCAGGAGCAGACCTGCTAAATTGTACCTTGTTCGCACCTCCAAAGAGAGAGAAAAGAAAAAAGAAAAAGAGCACCCTTTGGCAGGACTACGGGTTGTGGATTTTGATGTAGTTAGAGATTTCTTTCTCCTAAGTATGCATCACGTGTAAATTGAAAATGTCATTGGCTAAAATGTCAATATTTAACCCAGAAAAAGGTCAATATCATGGAGATGTCTGGATTTGCTCACATCATCCTAATTTGTTGCAGTGAACTCAATGTCATGTACTGCAACATACAAAGAAACAAATGATGCATTTTTCAAATACAAGAGCATTTTCTAAAAATGAAAATAATTTTTTCCTCATAAACTATAAGCTCACAAAGAGGGTTGATGTTTGGAGGAATGCCACATTGGTGGTGAGATGAGATTAGAGCTCTCAAACTCTCATTTTAAAACATTAAGGCAATGTGTCCCACCTGTTTTTGGAGAAAGGTGTGGCACTACTTTGTCCTATAAATTAGAGAATATTAAATTTCTTAAGTTGATTATTTGGAGTTTTGAGCTTTTATGAGAAAAGCTCCCTCATTTGGAAAGAACTTGAGTATTATTTTTCTCCACAAATAAAGATTCATCTTAATTAATTTTCTCATTAATTAATGAAGAAAATATTTAGCAGCGAAAAATAAGTTGACTCTGGCCTAAGATTTACAAGGCCCGAAATTATTGGTGGGAGAAATGAGTGTTCGCTCAACATTTACAGCAGCCCAAAATAAAAGTTACTAAAAGATTTTTTACAAAAGCGTTTTGGGCTTAGTGCTCGCAGTGTATGGCCCAAGTGATATGGGCATGGCTATGTCAAGGGCCAGATGTTTCGAGCCCTGGTGGAGTATTCTCAGTGCAGCCCACCAGGATTAAAAAAAAATTTGCTAACGTAATTTTTCCTCCTAAACCTGACAAGGTCTCCAAGTGGGGATGGCATGAATGTTAATTCTGACAAGGTCTCCAAGTGGGTGGCCTCCAAACTCAAAAGCATTGCCGCCTGTATTGGGGTGGCTTTCTCGGGTTATGGGCATGAGGTGATTCATCTTCTTTCTAGAATCGAGAGTAGCAACATTACGCCCAAGCCAGCTGTAAAGAGAGCACCACCATCTTCCAGGAGGCAGAGGGAACTAAGGAGACTAGAGCTTGGAGTTAACTATGATAGGTCGTGCACTTCTACTAGTGGGTTGATGGTGCCTTATGTTTAGGTTTATCTCTTGGAATGTGAGGGGTATTAATGATCGGGACAAGAGAGCTTTGCTTAAAAAAATTTTGAGGGACTGGAATTGTGATCTCATTTGTATCCAAGAGACAAAACTTGAGGAAGTGGAGCCTACGGATATTCGTAGCATTTGGGGAAACCAAGCCGTTGGTTTTGCGGTACTCAAAGCAATAGGAGCAGCTGGAGGAATTTTAGTTTTGTGGAATAAAAATTTTTTCCAATTGATTTCCTCTTTTTGTGGTGAATTTTCGATCACGTGCTTCTTGCAAATGGGGGATGGCAGCACCACTTAGGCATTTACTGGTGTGTATGGTCCGCAGGTTAGAGTTGACAATCTCAGGATGTGGGACGAACTGCAACGGATTCGAGATGGTTGGTCTGGCCCGTGGTGCATAGGGGCGATTTTAATGAAATTTTGCATTCTCAAGAAAGGAGTACAGGTGTTCGTCCCTCGAATGCAATGACGGAGTTTCAGGACTTCATCAATTACTCAGCCTTGTTGGACCTGCCCATGAAGGGGGGAGATTTTACTTGGTCTAGGAGTGGAGATGAATCGGTATGTTCAAGGTTAGACCGTTTCCTAGTGTCGGCAGATTAGGAGGAGCTCTTTCCAAACATGTTTCAAAAGAGGTTGCCAAGGCCAATTTCGGATCACTTCCCTTTTCTCTTGAGACGACAAGGCTAGAAAGGGGTAGGACCCCCTCCAAGTTTGAGAATATGTGGTTGGAAGTTGAGGGATTCTTGGACCTTATTAAAGAATGGTGGGGGGAGCTTCAAGTTGACGGGTTTGGTAGTTATATTGTTGCAACCAAGCTTAAGTTTGTCAAAGAGAAACTTAAGAAGTGGAACAGGGATGTATTCGGAGACATCAAGACTTAAAAGTATAATCTTTTGGGAATTATAAATTCCCTCGATGTAAAAGAAGAGACTTCTGGCCTTACTAGTGTTGAAATTCAGCAAAGAAGAGATGCAAAAGAGGATTAGGCTAAAATTATTTTGATGGAGGAAATCTCTTGGAGGCAAAAGTCGAGGGCCTTATGGCTTAAGGCTGGCGATCGTAATACCAAATTTTTCCATAGGGTTGCTAATATGCGCAGGAAGGTTAACTCTCTGTCTTTTGTGGTGGTGGATGGGGTTCAATATGATGCTCTCCCAAATATGAAGTTTGCAATCTTCAACTTCTACAAATCTCTTTTCTCCGAGTCAGAACCGTGGAGACCTGGAGTTGATACGTTGCCTTTGCCCTTGTTACGAGACTCGGAGAAAGAGTTTATTGAGATGCCTTTCAGTGAAGAAGAAGTCACTAAAGCTCTTCTAGAGTGCTGTGGGGATAAGGCCCCCGGATCGGACGGTATGACTATGGCATTCTTTCAAAGCAATTGGGACACTGTTAGTGGAGATGATATGAGAATGTTCGCAGAGTTTTTCTACTCAGGAAGATTCGTGGCCAGCCTTAATGCCACTTTTATTGGCCTTATTTCTAAGAAAGCAAATGCTGAGAATATTAGAGACTTCCGATCAATAAGCCTGGTTGGTTGCATTTATAAATTGCTTTCGAAAGTTTTGGCCCGAAGGTTAAGAAGCATCATTGGGATTCTCATTTCAGAGAACCAAAATGCTTTTGTTGGAGTTCGTCAGATCATGGATGCGGTACTTATGGATGCGGTACTTATAGCAAATGAGCTCATTGATTCTAGGTTTAAGTCGGGAAAGCCGGATGTGGTCTGTAAGTTGGACATTGAGATAGCATATGATCATGTGAATTGAAATTTTTTGTTGTATGTCATGAAGAGAATGGGCTTTGGGAAAAAGTGGATTGGATGGATCCGACACTGCATATCCTCCACTTCCTTTGCAGTTCTTGTCAACAGTTCTCCTACGGAGTTCTTTTCAGCTTCTAGAGATCTTCGTCAGGGAGACCCTTTATCCCCCCTTTTGTTTCTGCTGGTCATGGAAGTTTTTACTAGGATGCTTGATGCGGCATCTAGTGCAGGGCTTATTTCTGGTTTTATTTCTGGTTTTAAAGTGGGCTGCCCGAGTACGTCAACTTTGAGTGTCTCTCATCTGCTTTTTGCGGACGACACTATTGTTTTTTGTGAAAATGATTGAGCAGATGGTGAATCTTTGGCGTGTGCTCACTTAGTTTCAGGCGATTTCAAGTCTTAAGGTAAACTTGGCAAAGAGCTCTATCCTACCTATTGGGTACATGGACAATATTTAATTGCTTGCAGGTGTTATAGGTTGCAAAGTTCATGCCTTTCCGACTACCTAACTTGGTCTCCCTCTCAGTGTTAAGTTTAAGGAGAAAGCCATTTGGGACCCAATTATTGAGAAGTTTGAGAAAAGACTCTTTAGTTGGAAGGCTATGTACCTTTCAAAAGGGGGGGAGACTAACTCTCATCAAGAGTGTCCTCTCAAGCATCCCCACTTATTTCCTCTCTCTTTACCCCTTACCTTCTTCAGTGGCCAATAAATTAGAAGCAATTCAGAGGAATTTCCTTTGGGGTTCTTTTGGGAGTGACTTCAAGTTTCATCTTGTAAGATGGAACATTGTGAAGCAACCAATGCTTTTAGGAGGGCTAGGTATAAGGGACTTGCGTCTCTTTAATGAGGCCCTTCTTGATAAGTGGCTATGGAGATTTATGAATGAAAAGGGCAATTTGTGGAGGAAGGTAGTTACCATCAAATATGGGGATGATAGATTTGGTTGGTCTCCCTCTATTGCGAGAGGCTCTTACGGGTATAGTCTTTGGAGATATATATCCAGAGGTTGGGGGAGATTCTTCCCACACTGTTCCTTTGAGGTGGGAGATGACTCTTCAATCTTTTTTTGGCATGATCGCTGGTACAGCGACCTTCCTTTGAAAGACTTGTTCCCTAGGCTTTATGTTTTGGCAGTGGACAAAAATGCCTCTGTTGCTGAGTATCGGGAGCAGGTTCATGGCAACAGTGTGTGGGCACCTATTTTTGTTAGAGATGGTTTCGTTGATGATTCCTTGGTTAGCTTTTTCAATAAGCTTAATGAGGCCAAAGTAGGAGAATCTTCAATTGATAGGGTGCGGTGGGATCTAACCACTTAGGGATGCTTCACTATTAGATCTTTTTATTTGAAACTTCTTGATGGGAAGTTTCCATCACAGGAGATTCATTCTGAGAAAGGCTTTCCTTGCAATCTCATTTGGAAGTCCTTAGCCCCTTTGAAGGTTTCGTTCTTCGTATGGGAAGCTACACATGGGAAAATTCTAACGTGTGACAACTTACAAAAAAGGAGGAAAGTTTTGGTGAATAGATGCTTCATGTGTAAAAGGGCCTAGAAATCTACAGATCATTTATTGCTCCACTGCCAAGTTGCAAGCATTCTTTGGGGTCTAGCTTTCAGTTGCTTGGGAATGTCCTAGGTGTTGCTCCTGATTCTATTAGGAACCATCTTTTGGCTTGGGAAGGCTCATTTGGTAGGAAAGTTAAGAAGAAGGAGGACGTCATGGTCCTACCTCTAGTCATCTTTTGGAATATTTGGAGAGAGAGAAATAGAAGAGTTTTTGATAACGTAGAATCTCCTCTTCGGCGGTTGAAACTTGAAAGAGAATTTCATCAAAATTCTCTACTTTTGGAAGAATGGGAAGTTTAGCTCTTCTTTTATTGATTTCGCAGACTATGTGGGTAGTTTATATTTAGGTTGTAAATAACCTTTTGTACAATGCTCACATTGCTCTCTGTCCAACTGAGCTTCTTATTTCTATATTAATATATTGCCTTTTCCTATCAAAAAAAAAATTTCCTCCTAAATCATATCGTGGGACAAAGATTAAAGACATGATTTAAGAGACATGTCTAGCGGAGACTTCTACAAAGAATTGTACTATATGGTTCCTTCTAGAAATAATAATGCCTCAGTAAAGGGGCATGTCTTTTGGAAACATGTCGTTTCAAACTCTATAAAGGGGAGGTCCAACCCTATTTGGAGTTGTGGAAATCAAGAGCTAATTTCCTCTCTAAACATCTCCCTCTTCACTTTCACACAAAACACTTTTGGCCTCTTTGTCAGAGATTGACAAGTGGCGCAGGGACTTGTTAATCTCAAGAGATAGGCGTATCCTGGAAATAGTACTTCCCTTATCTGACTGCACCGATAGGGGAAATAAGTATTCTTAAGAAAGCTTCCTGGAAGCACCCGCCTATCAAATTTAATGTTCCTACTTCCTACCAAATTAGTGTCTTCTTAGTTAAAATATTTAAGAACTAAAATTAGATATGCCACAAAAGTCTGCACCAGTCAGGCAAGGAAGGCTGTCAGCCATATCCATAACATAGATAAAATCATATAGTGGGGAAAAGGAGGGGAAAAGAGAGAACGTGAGATTGTAGTATTGTACTGCTAATATTGAATTAACTGGTGGAGAAGCAAACACATCTCCACAAATCGCCGCTGTCAGCATCCCTTCTCCTACAAATCCAGCTTGAGCAGGCTCATGTCCACTGCCACCTCCTGAATGACCCATACCATAAAAATCAGAAAATATTTATGAACACAAAATAGAAAATTCAGACCACCACAGAATAGGGCCCAATGATTGAACAGCAATTGTGTGGTTGGGGCTATCATCCAAAGCCACCAAGTCAAAGGCCACTGAATTTGCACACATCTTTGCCAGTGTGCCCAGTGCACCGCACCCCCTCCGGCGGGCCACCACCGCACAAAAAAGGAAAAGAACAAAAAAGACTTCTAAATAGAAGAATTGCCGTGCAAAATACACAAGTGATGGACAAGACATCTGCCACAGTAAGCAAGAGAACCAAAAAGTACATACTAAAAATTCTGTTCACATCAAACTAATTGTGGAAGTATTTTGAGCCAATATAAGCAAGACAGAATACTGTTGAGAAAACCAAGCACTTATGAAGGCATATTTATCAATATTGATCCTCGCACAAATAGGAAACGTAGTTGCACAAACATAATGAAACAACTAATATATAAAGCCACCCAATGATGAGCTGTTGATACATACCAGTATGACTAGAACAGCCCACTTGAAAATATTATTTGCCTCCTTTGTGAATGCAGCAAAGACTGACAAACAAGTACCAATACAAAGAATGTTCCCATCCGCCCACCAGCTCTGGTTGTTATTTTAACATTAATATTCTAATTTTAAGTAAAAACCTTATGGTCCTTCTTAACAAGTATGACAACCAAATATCATTTGCCTCCTTTGTGAATGCAGCAAAGAATGACAAACAAGTACCAATACAAAGAATGTTCCCCTCTGCCCACCAGCTCTAGTTGTCATTTTAACATTACTATTTTTATTTTAAGTAAAAACCTTATGCTTCTTTTCTTTTGCCAAGGAAAAGCTTTGTTAAGACAAGCTGAAGATGTGAAGTAAGCATTCTACAAGGAACTCTGTACAACCCCAAAACAAGACTGTCAACAATGTCGACAACTTCTAACAACCAAATTCCCATTATCAGGAAAATACAAGATCTTGAACATTTATCTTTAATGCACTCTAAAGGTATTTCAAGACCATTGAAAACTAATATGCTCCTCTCTATCAGAAAATTCCAGAATATAGCATAAGAAACAATCCTAGCATGAAAAACAACCTGATGTTTCCACATAAAGGCCAAATAATCTTCTTTAAGAAAATAAGATTATTAAGAACACATGACAGGAATGCAAAGCAAACATTACGTGTAGAGATTATTCACAATGGAAAAAAAGAGACCATCCACAAAGTATATGGAACAAAAAGAACACACATTCCCCTAATATCAAAAATCCGGATTTGTACATGGGCGACATCCTTTGGTGTCATTTAACACAACATTTACATTACTTATCAAAAAAAAATATATATCAAAAATCCAGACACTTGATACTTTAGTCTTTAATGCAGTGAGGAGGCATTCACACCCTCATAGGCTTTGTTCAATATTCCTAAATACCATATGATGGATACAATTGGCAGCCTTTCTTCTTTTCTACCTAAGAATCTCTCCCAAGCTAAGAGATGGTTTTAAACAGAAATTGAGGTAACTCCCAGTGGCCAGTGCTTCTTAAGCTAACTCACTCGTGGGGATCTTTCCTTTAGTAGCCGCCCAAGCCCCAACCAAAAAAAAAAAAAAAGCATGCTTTTGTGGGCGCTTTAGACTTGCAAATGGCCTCTGTATGGAAATTAGGGCAATTCACACCATTGTAAAGCCTGTGGCAGAAACCCTTGACAGTAAAGCCTCTGTAGGAAAATTACAACTTAAAATTTTCTCCCGTAGTTACCCTTCCTGACTTTTCTACCAAAGGATCCCTCTCAAGGTAAAAGATGGTTTTTAACATAACTAGAAGCAACCCTAATCATGGCCAATCTAGCTTCGAATGAGCTCTGGCAGGCGACAGTAAAGCAGCAGATGATCAATGAATTAAAACCCTTTCCAGATCAGATGATCAATGAATTAAAACCCTTTCCAGATCAAGCATTTACTGATCAAGATTTCCCACTCCATAAATTTCTACGCATCAAAATTTTCTACTACATTGCTCCCAAACAAAGAAGGGTGCCATTGTAGCAGCAATAGATTTTCATATAACCATCCAAGGGAAATGATGATTTTAATATAACCAAATAGGGCTGGGAGAGCATGGGGGCTTGCGGGCATGATATTTTTTGTAATTTCCCCTTTTGTGCATGGGTGGCATCCCCTTGATGTCCATCTAATGCATTCGTTTGATTGCTCATAAAATAATTTAAAAAGGGGCAGAGAGAGGACGAAAGCTTCAAAAAGTAGGACTTGCCCTAAATACTATTTTTATAGTTGAGATTCCATCTTACCTGTCTCCAATAAAGAAACCTTAAAAACGCATTTTAATGCATCGATTAAGGACTACAAAAACAACAAATTACTTCTCTCCACCAACCAAAAAAAAAATTCTTCGCAAATTGATTTCAAAAAGCAAAATTAGGCTGAGTTTGTGTATGAGTGACAAGGTGTTACTATTAAAAAAAAAAATGTGCAGCCAAATTCTACTGATTCTCTATGTCTAACAACAAAAAACAGCCCAGCATAAAATTATTAACACTACACATCCCTTGATTAATTAGTGCACAAACAAAGCAAGGAAAGCAGCTCATCCACTTCCCTCCCATCAAAGAGTCCCAAAATGAACATGAAGAAAAATGATTACTCATCAAAAAAAAGCCAGAAAAAATAAAAAAAAAATAAACAGGACAGCAAAGATTTAAACCGAAAATCAAGAGTCCGGGTTGTAACATGAACAGACGAATAATCAACCAAAAAACCTTTCAAAAACACATCCTTCCCCCATGATTAAACCCTTAGAATTCACCAAAAGGAATGGAAATACACTATAATATGGTACTTATTTCCAACAGCACACCCTTTTTTAGCAGCTAACCTATTACATCAATGGTTATTCTCTATTTTATTCCAACGAGTGCATCACTAAAGGAATGCTCCAAGATAGACCATTTCCCACCATGCCAATATTCTTTTGAGATCACATGTTACCATATGACCTAAGGGCTACTTTCCTACACGACCCCCCCCCCAAAAAAAATTCCTCCATCCTTGACAAGTTTTTTAATCTTTCACTATTTCAGCGA
The DNA here is from genome assembly GCA_017589665.1 of Selenicereus undatus. Classification (NCBI taxonomy): domain Eukaryota; kingdom Viridiplantae; phylum Streptophyta; class Magnoliopsida; order Caryophyllales; family Cactaceae; genus Selenicereus; species Selenicereus undatus. The sequence goes on from JACYFF010031959.1 coordinate 26,366,332, forward strand.
GATAAGTTCGGGTTCACCCAGCTAGCAACAGAATTCTGAAGAAGGTCTTCATCATATTCATAGACTTATGAACATGTCTCATGTCAACACAAAGAAGATACATAATACGCAACAGAAAAGAAGAGAAAAAGATCACCCTACCTTAGACCCTGTGACTGCTGCTTGTCTTTTCTAAAGCTTTGAGTATTTTTGTTGCTTGTATTTCTAAAGCTTTAGGTAAATTTTGCCTACTTTTCTAAAGCTATGGGCGATTTTTGCTGCTTGTCTTTTCTAAAGGTTCGGGTGATTTTGCTATGGCTGCTAGGTATTAGGCATAGGACTAGTGATTTGGTTTTTCCAAGGTCTTAACCACCTCCTCTCCGCTTGAAGGGAAAGTGCTGCCTAAATCTCCTATGACAGGATCCACATTGGATGTTGTTCTTGATAGATCTTAATGAGCTCACTGTACCACTAAGGATTCAGGAATAAGATTCTTAAATAAATTATTTTTCTTAAGGCGACAATGGTTTTTGAAGAATGTCATCATCGCAAAATATGGGGATGATATTCTAGGTTGGTGAACCAAAAAGAACCCCTACGCTCATGGGGTGGCTATTTGAAGTCTGTTTTAGCAGGTTTGGAACGTTTCAAATCCTGTGCATTTTGAAGTGAACAATGGCCTAGGGTGCTTTTTCGGCATGATGTTTGGTGCGGGGATACACATCTCAAGATTCAATTTCCTGATCATTTTAGAATGGCTCTCTTAAAAGATGCTACACTACAAGATGTGGTCTCTTGGAATGGTGACCGAAGACATTGGAGCATAACTTTTTCAAGAACCCCAACGATTGGGAAGAGGAAAGCATCTGCAATTTTCTAGCATCACTTGCCAAAATGGATGTACTACCTGAGCTTCCCTCAAAGGCTTCATCATGGCGGGAATTCTCCTAATTTCCTATTTTACTATAAAGGGCATTTGGAAGTCTAAAGCTCCTATGAAAGGTGCTTTCTTCTTGGGCGGGTACTAAAAGAAAGATTCCCACAAAGACGTCCTTAATAAAAAAAATCTTAACAGACCTAATACGTGTTTTATATGCGTTTACAAGGAAGAAACAATGGATCATTTTCTTATGCATTGTCGTTGGGCTTTGTCTCTTTGGCATCTATCTCTTTTATTGATAGGTATTAGTTGGGTTCAACCTTCATCAACCAAAGAAGTGGTGGTGGCCTAGGGAAGAAGAATGAAGAATTGTTGGGTTTCTGGAATTTGGAAGATGATTCCTTTGGCCATTTGGTGGTGTACTTGGAGGGAGAGGAATCATCGAAAGAATATCAAAATTTCAAGCTATACTTTTTGAGAATCTTGTACAGTTGGAGTCTTGTGCTTAATGGTGGAAGCAAGTTGGAGTTTTTTGGGTTTTGTAGATGACATTATGCATGAGAGCTTAAGGCATGATAATTTTTGTAATTACCCCCTTTTGTGCATGAGTTGCACCTCCTAGGTATCTATGTAATGCGTTTTTTATTACTCATCAGAAAAAAATAAATTACTAGCTTGTCATTAGAAGACGGGCCTAACGCCACATAGGCTCTTCTAAAAACGAAAGATCTCTAAGAAAATCAACAATAGAACTATGCAACCAAATCCCTTCATATCATAAAATATTGTAAATTTTCAACCCTTTAATACCCCCCCCCAAAATTATTCAAAGCGTGCATTGACATAAATGGTCCATAAATGGCCCAGTCTAGAGACCACAAAAGTAGAGATCCAGAGACGTCCAAATGGACATAGCCATACCAACAATGAACAAAGTAAAACTAAAACGAGACACCCACCTTGTCATAGACCTATAGACTCCATCTTGGTACAAACACTAGCATTTGCACTCAAAAAAGCATAAAGTCATCCAATTCTTCAATCAACTTTGAAACCAATTCCACATAACTCTCCACCCCCTGGAAAAAAAGATAGCTTCTTCAAGATCCAACTTCAAGACAATCCCCTTTTTAACCACATTCTTAAGATCATCCACCACCTAATTTTCTACTAATCTAGCATCAATAATCATCAGCTCTCACTTTATACCACTATATAGAATTAAAGATGATATCACAAGGTACCTTACTATATAATCATAACCTACATTTATCTATAAAGATACTTAAGTGCACTTCGAGCTCATATTCCTCTTAAGAGTGTTATACTTTCATAAAAATCTCTTCATTCTAATACACATAGCGCAAACTATAAGACCAAAGTGAAATCATATCAACATCTGTGTTTAAAAAAGTGCGCCTCAAGCGCTCCTAGACCCACAAAAGCCAGCAGCCCAACAACCCCATCTCATTCTTGAAGCCCACAAAAGCCCACGCTTTTTGCGCTTCAGACTGAGGCTCAAAGCAACCCAAGCGCACTCTTTATGGAAAAAGGCCATGGGACAAAGACACCATGGAAACCCACAAATGCCATTAGATTGACACATATCTTAGCTATATTAGTTAATTTCGAGTAGAAACCCTCATGTTATTACATGTAATTGCTTCAAGTATAGCCTACACTAGAACCCTAACTTAGAAACCCTAATTTTTGAATTGAGGGTAGGCCTGTAGTTGGAGGCTTCTATAGTGCCCTAATAAAGACGCGGTTGTCCAATCATTTCCCATACTTTTTTGATGACCAATCTACACCAATCATTGGCAATATACTTCAGTAAGTGTTAGATCTGGTTATGTTGCCTTCTGGTTTGTGCTTGTTATGGTGTTGTTAATGGGCAAAGATAAAAGGAGAAGACATAATCTCAATCTTAAATTATGAACTATGATACTAGGACTCCCCATTGTACCTCGTTCTGTGTTTAAAAAAGCACGCCCAGGCCGCGCCTAGGCTCACAAAAGCCCGAAGTCCACCCTCTTGCGCCTTGGAATGGGTCAAGCTCAGCCAATTCTTAAAGCCCGTGCTTTTTTAGGCTTTTCTGGGCTTCAAACCGAGGCCCAAAGCCTACAAAGCCCGCGCTTTATATATCATAATAGACCATTTGGGAAAAAAAAGAAAAAAACCTTTAAGGGGCCTCGACCACTCTTTTTGTTTGTGGAAGCCTTTCAATCAAGATGCTAATAGAAGTACAACAACAACAACAACTGAACATGAGTTTGGAGCTGGAAACCTTAACCCTGGTGACAACAATCATGTAAATGCTTTGTTCTCCTGTCGTCTTTTAGACTTCCTTCTTCATCCTCCTATGTTATTGGACAACTACAAAAGGTTTTTCTTTGTTTCGTTTTTTTTTTGGGAGCTTCAAGGAGGTCGAAAATGGTGCCTTCTCCAGTGCTACAATAGTACCGAACCCTTGCTTTTTTTTGTGCTTCTTAATCTCTCTCCCTTTCTATCTCTCTCGGACTCTCTCTCTCTCTATTCCTGACATGCTGGCAGCATGTGTTATGTTTTTGGGGTTCAATTTATAGTAATCTAATTGACTGATGTTTACTGCTTTAATTGTATTTTGTCGTATTTAATTGATTCTCTTTTTTTTCTGGTGGTTGGTGAAAATCATTTATTTGGTGCCATTATCTAGCTAATTTTAGAAGAAATATGGTTTTTGAATGATATTCAAACATTTTTTTAGTAAAAGTGCGCCTTGTGTCTAACAAGCATGCGCCTTCCCCTCGACGCCTGCGCCCGGGGCCCTAGGACCCTTGAGCTTTTTTGCGCCTCGGGCTTTTTTAATCTAAGACCCCGTTGTACCTGCGTCAGACACGACAGTCCACGGATAGGACATGGGATACGTGTCAGGCCCTTATCCAAACTCTAGAGCCTTAGGGGTGAAAAAATAGGAATATATGGTATTTTTTCTTCTTTGTTCACTATTATTTTAATGGATCTTTAATGTTTAACAATTTGACAAGTGGACAAATTTTTAATTATTAAAACATTCTCGAAAGATTAATTTAAAATTGCGACTTCTAGATGTAAAATGATGAGTCTTCATACCCATGTCCAAATTTTGGACAGTGTCCCCTTGTCCTAAAGTAAGAGCTTTGATAAGTGGGACACTCATATCCATACACATGTCCACCGCCTCATCCCCAAGTCCTTGTCACATAGATTGTGGCTTTCTTTCCTTATGTTCGTTTATTTATGTGGTGCTTAGTTCTCTCTCTCTCTCTCTCTTTATATGGGAAATATTGTGCATTGCTGCCAAAAATATGGAAAGAATAATTAAAAATGCATCCCTTCTTTTTTTCTCCGTCCTAATATATTGTCAAATATTGTCTCCTTTGCTTTTTCTTCTTCTTTAAATGTTGTTGAAATTGATAAATCCAATATAAGATACGTTATTCTCTAGTATGGTCCCTTAAGATGTTTGGGCACTTGTTTGATGCTATCATCTAACTTATTTGTCAAAAATATGGTTTTGAAATGACTTTTAAGCATTTGTGTAAAAGTGTACCTCATATCCAAAAAGTCTGAGCCTTCATCTCGAAGGCCATGCCCCAAGCCCCATGACCCTTTGTGCTTTTGTGCACCTCGAGCTTTTTTAATCTAAGATCAACATGAATACCTCCATCTGCATCAAGAAAAAGCTTCTAGCTTTACTCTCTTTAACCAATGCTTTTCAATTGAATCTCACCCAAGCTTGGCGTAATTGCCTGATAGACCTAAAACCTCTTTGCTCTTACTTATTAGAGAAAGAAATTGAGTGTAAACTCAATTATTGATCTCCTCGAAATTCAATTGTTATCCCCTTGATTTGATCATCAAACCATTTTCTTTTTCACCGTTCCATTTACCGACTTAAAGAACAAGTAAGAGTTTGAGTCCCTTCCCCTAGCCTCTTTAATACATATGTATCAACAACAGCCCTATAAAATGAACTCTTTTGATCTGTGTAAGTTTGAAAGCTTTCTCGAATGAATCACTACAAAACAATTTACTTCTAGTTCCAACCAACCAGGTGATGCAGCAAGAGTAGGACTCTTGAAATTTCTCTATGACCTTGGCTGACCTATCTACTGGCTCACTCCGCACACCCAAAAAGAAGAAGAGAAGAAAAGACGGAAATGTTCTACTTGAAGCAAGAGTATTAGTCAAATGCAACCACATGCCCCTATGTGCGTATCTTGTATCACATTCTACATTCTACATAATAATTTCTTATCTTGCCCTTATCATGCTCTTGAACCAGGAATGCTAGCTCTGTATTGTGACAATTGTTCCCTAGCCAATCATCAGGCTTGGCAACAATTGAACTTTTGCATATTAAGTTAGTTCACAGTTCAATATTAAGCAACCTTCAACATTAGCAGCTAGCACTGAAATAGGCACTAGCACTGAAATAGGCACTGGCTATTAAAATTTCAAGAGATTACTCAATCTCACAAGGAATCGAAAATGAAGGTCAACCTTATCTTGACTATTATTCTTCAAGCAAAGAAGAAAGAGGGGGCTATACATCAACTCATAAAGCAACATGCAAGTACAACAATCACTGTAGTTTTATACTCACAGGGTTCAAAGAAATTCATGCCAAACAAAAATGGAAAGCAGGTATAGGTCAAATTCTTATACTCGTACTTGAAAATCAAAAAAGAACTTTTCAGCAGTGAGATATATTTCCAACCTGATATCACAGCAACTTTATCATAAGTTGAGCTTGAAGCATCAGCACGCAAAACAACTTTGACCTACATGAAGTTGGTAAGAAAAACAAGTCAAAATACAAAGGCCACAAACCAACCGCGGGAGGGGAGGTTCAAGCAATGTGAAATATTTAACTGAATGATGACCTCTGGAAATCCATCCAAATACTGCAATCCTGGATAAGTTTCCACCAGACCTTCAATGAAGTCAGTTACGACATCTGCAGCAAATGCACACCGAGTGTCAACACTAATACTCCACAAAATATGCTTGTTCAATCTATTTAGCTCAACAGGCTTCAAAAATAAATCAAAACAAACAAAAAATAATTCCATTTCCAGGAACAACTATCATTGGTTGAAACATGAGATCAATGGAATCATGTTCATTTTGATAAGGAATGTCATGTACAAAACTCATCATCTTTTAGATGGATTCTTCGGACCGATTCATAGGTTTGATGATTATGACCAATGACGTGATGATGGATTGACATAGATAGGCAGAAGCAGTGATGATTTTCCTACTTTCAAGAGCCTGTCAGCTGTGGAAAGCTCCAAGACTAGAGTAAACAAAACAATGGAAGCATTAACCATACTATTCTCAGCTTAACTTAATAATTTCTTGATTGCAAGACCAAATAACATACTTCTTTGATTTTGAAGTATAACAATAACAGAAGTTGCTAGAACCAACCTCTAATTTGGATACTTGAGTTTCACACTTTTTTATGAACCGTATTTGAACACCCCCCGCCCCCCCCCCCCCCCAAAAAAGGAAAAGAAAAGAAAGATTCAAGGCCAAGACTAGCAATTAGCTTCTGTAGTCCATATGACGTCACACCAAAAAAGTAATAATAAAAAGGAACCACAATTAGTTTCTGTTGTCAATTAGCATTTGATACAGAGAGTCCCGTTGGATAAAATAACTTTTGAACAACGTTTCTCCCAAAACCAATCTAAGAGTTGATTCCATGTCACAACACTAATTGAATAACAACAAAGGAGACACAGCTACACAAATTTCCAATTTCTTGAGAATTCCAACAGTTGCATTCAAACTTCCGCTCCTGCTTTAGTGCCACAACTTCATACGCAAAATATAAAGCCAAAGCAGTGGAAATTGCTCAATGTATGACCGTGAAATCACATAACTCACCCGAAAACATCAATGGAAGCGAAAAACCAAACGGAAATGCATTATTCGCAGCGGAAGTGAAGAGAAAGCATACCTTTGGGGTCGTTAATGAACTTCTTGCCTTGAAACGCCATTACTGATTTCTAATGCAGATGATGAATTCCTGCAATTCGAGAGGAATTAGGGCTGCATTTGGGGGAATCTCTGCAAAATGGAGCGAGAATAAATCAGTGTAAAAACCTAGCTTTGACTTGTTAGCGGGAGGCGGGGAAGTAGAAAGGGGACAGGCACACGCAGAAGCGGAGAGCATGCAGATTCCTCGGACTCGGACGGGAGTGTGTTTATCAGTCCTCCGCCTATTTTCACCAACCCGTGTCAGGTGCCCGTCCAATGGACGGATCCTAACGGAGCATACTAATTTCGCCTTATTTAGGATTTGTTCTATTCTGCGTTTTAAATAAATAGATAGATATAAGAAAATATGAGAAACTGTAAGGAGATATAGAGAAGTGTAACGAGATATAAGAAATTGTAAGAAATTGTAATGATAGATATGAGGAGTTGTTGAATAGTTGAAGAGTTATATAGTATAATTTGTTTTACAATGAACGTTTTGGATGAAAAATAATAATATTAAAATAATATACTTATTGAAAATAAATAATTAATTAAGTTAATTACACAATAATAAAATATATTAATTCCTATAAATTTGGTGAATAAAATTTCGTCCAGTTGAGGTGATTTTTTATATGAACATTAATTTGATCGAATAAGCAAAATATAACCAAAAAAACAAATTTTTTTGACAAAATTGAATACAACTCTTCAAATAAATTCCTATTTTAAGTAAATAATTTTAAATATAAATAAATGTATGATCATCTATAATAATATATATTTCATGTTGAAACTCAAATATAATTTACGTCGTTATATTATATTTTTATGTCTATGTAAATGTTGTGTTCATAAGATATTTATAAATTTTGTATATTGGTAGTATCATTAAAAAAATATACATATTTGTGTAACTAAAATAAATAAATTTTATAGAAAATCTATGAGATGTAATAAAATGTATGAAGACGTAAAGAGATGTAATACGATGTAAGGAGATGTAAGAAGATGGAAGAATTATGTTAATGATGTAAGGAGCTGTAAGAAGATGTAAGAAGCTGTAAGGAGATGTAAAAAGTTGTAAGGAGATGTAAGCTCTTACCTAAATTCTAAAAAACGCGAAATAGAACAGGACCTTAATTTCATAAACAATTTGAATTTATTTTGCCTTTTTATTCTATATTACATAGTTATGCAACTGTATTAGATAATTACGCAACCAAGGAAGCTATCATATAAATGATACTTTGGAATGTTTTTTGTGATTTTTTTTAATGATCCTACTATTAAGATTTTCAACAATTGTATCAAGTTTGGTGAAAAATCCTCATATGTCTTATGTGTAAATACAATTACTTTGGTATAGTACTATTTGAACCAAGCCTATAACACCCCAAAATACTAATTACCCAATTATCTTATTCGAACCAATTACTATCGTAGTTACAGTGAAAGTCTTAATGATTAGAGATATTACCGCCGTCCTAAGTCAGACAAGACCATATATAAATTACATGATTTTATTGAAACAATGTCACACTCCCAAGCCCCACCATCAACTTTGAACTATAATTTGACTTTCACAAAATCAAAATATAACTATATTAGGTGTCTCCCAATACTCCACCTTAGACACGCTTATTCAAGTTTTCATGCTATGTTAGAGTCCATTGTGACCATCTAACGGCATCAACCAGCTTAGACATGAGATTTTACTCCTACTTCTTGTTTCCTTCGATCTTGTTAAGGAGAGGTCCGCTTATTGAATCAGTGAAGAAGGGGGGCTCTTCTTTTTTCTTATTAATTTTAGTTTTAGGAAGGCATCTTGATTTGTTTTTCCTTGATTTTTTTCTTGATTCTAGATATGTCTTTATTATTTTCTTTACCCTTTCTTTTCGTTTTTTTTTTTGTAAAACAACCTCCCCTTTAGACAACTAAATATTTGCAATATAATTTGCATTAGTATTTAGGCTATTATTAGTATTTCCATGGTCTATTTGAAAAAAAAAAATTCACTATAATTTTGTCAGCTTTGATTTATTTGCTCATTGTATTTATTTTTTTATTTATTAACATTATGGTTTATGTATAATATAGGGGAGCAAACTATATATATAAATATATACCCACTTTTACAAATGGTCTAATCTATTTTACTTGTCTTTTTATTTATTTATGTCCTTATTTATAAGTTATGAGTGATTTAATGCGGAGCATTATTGAATTTTATTTCGAGACCACTTCATTGTCTCAATCTGGAACTATGTAAATTTATTGAATACTAATTTGAAATGCGGCGCTCAACTTAATTAATTTAAGTGAAAATTAACTAATATAATTAGCATAATTTATGTTCGGGATAAGACTGTATTACATAAAATGTATTTTGAAATCAATACTCTTATGCTGACCTTTAATAAATATGGGGGTGACCTGATAATTCATCTCAAGAGTGATTTTTGTAAAGGCCACCACTAAAGAAATTATTATTCATCCCTGAATAAAGAAGTCACTCTAGTGTAAATTATTAGTCTTCTCAAAACCTTTAGAAAGTAATTTATAAAAGAGCTTGCACATGACTTTTACGTCAAAATAGTTTTGTCCAAAATTTTGGGTCCATCCGCAATCAAACACAACTTATTTTTGTCAATAAATTTGTAACATATTCAAACCACACCGAACTTGTCAAAACTCGAAAGAATAACTATATATAATTATATGTAATATTTTTTCTAAAACAAAGAAAAAGAAAAGAATAAAGAAGAAAAACGTAAAGACAAATAAAAATCAATCAAAAATGTGTTTACAAATAACAAATCTAAAGAATTGATGCCAAAATCAACACCAACAGGGAAAGGATTAGTACCAATGTAAAAGTTACTAGCGGGAAATGGGAAGCAGGGTTGTCACTTGTGAGCACAGGAAAATGAAAGAAGTGGAAATTGATCACACATGCTGATTTTGAAAAAAGAGAATGCCCGGAGTCAAATGTCTCCCCTCTTCCATCGAACTTGACAACACTGTGGTTTGGGCACTAATAAGACTGCTTTAAATATTTTTATAATAAGGCAGTGTTTGATTGGAGAGAAAATAATTTTTTAATTTTTTAATTTTTTATTGTTTGGCACAATAAAGGATGGAAAACTATTTTTCAAAGAAAATAATTTTCTTTTTGAGAAGATAGGAAGTTAATTTTCTCCTTCAACTTTTTGACGATGTGGTCGACCGAAGTTTAGGTGCAAAATTCGATTCCAATGGTTTGGATCGAAACTTGACTATCTAATTGGAAAGATTAAAATAAACTCAAATCTAGATTTTGAACTTAAATTACTTTCATTTGGTCAACATTTATCTCCGCCATGACAATTTAATCGATATTTTTTGCCATTAAAAAAATTCAGTTGACTTACCAGCGGAGCAATTTACACCGTTTGGATCGGAACTTAATCATCAAATAGAAAAGATTAAAATAGCCTCAAGTTCAAACTTTGAGCTCCACATTATTTCATTTAGTCAACATTTTTTTCCACCATGACAATTCATTCGATATTTTCTACAACTTAAACAATGCAAACAATATTTTTCACTATTAGAATAATTTCAACAGTTTGGATTGAATGTTGATCATCAGATACGAATGATTAAAATATGTTCAAATCCAGAGTTTGAGCACGATATTCCTTCATTTGGTCAACATTTTCTCCGCCACGGCAATTCAGTCGACATTTTTCGCTATTTAAACAATTTAGTTAATGGTTTTCGTCACAAAACTAATTTCAAGGGCTTAGATCGAAACTTGATTATCTAATAGGAAATATTTTTAAAAAAACTCAAATATGAATTTTAAGCTCAACATTCATTCATTCGGTTAATACTTATCTCTGTTGTGACCATTCAGTCGACATTTTTTGCCACTTAAACAATTCAGTTAGCGGTTTTTTTTTTCCATAGAAAATTATTTATCTTGTACCAAATGACAGAAAATGTGATAGAAAATTAATTTTCCTTGGAAAAACATTTTCCATCGACAATGATTTTCTAATGAAACTATTTTCCTTCCAACCAAACACTACCTAAGTGAGCTTGGGATGAAGAGCACTCTAAACGCCTGGCTTGGACCCAAGCTCAAATAATTATTTGCTTTGAAATCGAACATGGAGAATTTCTTGACTCAGTTTTTATGTCCTTTTTTATATGGGTAAAGATATACTAGGCATTAGATGAGACGACCAACTTACATAAGAGATATCATAAGACAAATATTTTTATGATGTATTGTAAATAAATAGGTGTGAGTTTAATAAAAGTTATCTAGAAATGGATTATTAAAATAAATAATTTTTTAAAAGATAAATTATTGGTCAAGTCAATATGTTAGATATTAACAAAGTTCATAGAACCTCTAAAAGTAGGGATTTTAGCTATAAACCATCGACACCAAAAAATGTCACACTAACCCTCGATGTTTTATTTTTGTCACATGTTCTTGCGGATCATAAGGTTAGATGGTGAATTCACTTGCACTATGAGAGAGGCACATGATTTACAAGATCATCTACAATTGTGCTTTTTACCAAAATTCACCGTACAATAATTCAAGACTTGATTCAACTTGTTCAATGTGATTGAATCTACAAGGACTATGTTATGCAATTCTTTCCTCTTCCTGGCTATCCAAACTCAATTTCGACTATGATTTGTGCCAGTGCAAATTCATTGTGTTTTGCTTATACAATGAAAACATCCATTAGCAGTATGCTTTTCAATATAGTCACCTTAAATTGCTAACAACTACTCATAATATTATATCATGACCCACGACCTTTGTACCTTCATCTCCAACAATAAGAGCTGCAACTTGATGCGAAGCGGAGTTCTGAGCTTGGGCCTACCTTCTCAATCAAGGGTATTGAACCAAGTTGATCCAATATTGATCCTAGGTTAATATTGACTTGAGGCCCTTAAGAAGGTCCAAGTAGGGTTAGGAAAGGTGGTTGGGCTATTAATAGCCCTAAATAAGGAGTTAACCACTTAATTCTCCCAAAACCACCTCATTAGCTTAGTTTTAGTTTCTGGGTAGAATACTTTGCTTCATTTCTAGCTCAGTTTTACCAGAAAAATGAGCTCCAATTTTCACAAATTATATATGCATGGAAAGCCTCGGATGTCTATTTGCCAAGAGTCTTGAATCGCCCCCAAATTCTAAGAAATGAGAAAGTTATGCGCTAAATATTGAGCAAGGGTCGGTCCAGGACTGGAAAGTGTACGGTTATGATTATGGGCTTAGTTGAGGAGCTTAAGGTTGTAATTTTGGGGATAAATCAGTATGGAATGATTCTTCACACACAAGGAAAGTTAACAAGTGACGGCAACCCATTTGGAGGAGTAGAGCCTACTCATGGCTCTCTAAAAGATGGAGGAATCCTGGAAAATACAGATCATAGTGATTGTAATTATCTTAAGCATCTTGATTTATTTTCCAAGGGTATTTTGTAAGCCTCCTATTGGACCACTTGCTCCCCTCCCCTCCCATTGGCTATTTATGGACCCAACTACCTCCATGAAAAATCAGATTGAATGAATGATATGAGAGTTTGAAGCTTAGTTTTCCTCAAAATCTTTATCTCTATTAGGAGGGTGGTGATTTGAGTCTTCCCTTTAATCTAATCCTTGGTGCTAAGTCTTTAGAGGGTTAGAGGGTGGGATGAATTATCTTCTTGCTACGTATTTCAAGTGTTGAATGTTTGCCATTAGAAGTCTTCTCTAATCACTTGGGAACACACTCTTTCTCTATCTCTTTTGGTTCATCTTTGGGGTGATTAATCTTCAACTTCCATTGGGCTCACCTACAAGCATTTCATACCTTTATTTGGCCAAATGGTATTCACCATGCATCAAAACTTCACGACAATTGGACTTATACATTGTTCCCTGGTCTCGCAATGATGATGCAAATACACATGGCATGAACATTATCAATGCTGACAATGTATCTTGCATGTCGAAATGATTGGACATACGAATTACATGTATTCAACATTTACTGCAAGTCTTCTACACTGGATAAATTGACCTTGTTTAAATTGTTTCCCCTTCTAAAAGCATTGAATCTATTTCGAGACTCTTTTTACGTGTCATAAATATAAAGTTGTGCGAATCTCAAGGCATGGCCTTATGGTGGCAATAACAACCCAACTTCGCTGTTATAAATTGTATGTTATCCATAAAAATTCTATCATTGAACAATGAATCAAGAACAAATAGGATGCAGATAAAAGAGGAAATCTAACTTCACCAAAATGGCAACATAAGCTAAAGCGAAGTTTAGTATTTTTGGTACTGCACACCTTTTGTCATACCACATTGTTGCATTACAGTGAATAGAAGAAGTCGTGGTTCCAATAAATGTCCACCACTGTGTAAATCTTCACGCAGATACTCCTTTTTGATTGTGGCATCATTAAGTTTCACAATCTAGCTTCTCGTTGGTATCATTGACATTTAGCAATGTACCTAGGATGATTGACATCTCTACATGTCTTTGTGAACAACCTCCATATAGCACGGCGAGCTTACTCATACCTCAACCATCTTCTCGTGGAGTCAAGGACCATAATCGTTTGCTCGGAGTTTACGTACATATATGAACTAATAGTTCAATTATTATTGAAAAGAATCAGTATGTTTGTAATTTTTGTGTTCTTATTGACACATGTAGGGAGCATTAATTTCTGTTTTTTAAGTTAAATGTAAGATAACATGCGTTTCCTATAAGGGTCTGTTCGTTTTCAACATTTTGCACCTGCTACCTATTCCAACCTGCTCGAAACTGCTCAAATATGCTCAAATCTGCTACCTGCTAACCATAGTTACTTTAACGTGCTCAAACCTGCTCCAACCTTATCGAAAAAATGTTTGGAGTATTAAAGAACATTTTGAAGATCTTAAAGGACAAAATGCTTCATGTGAGTAGAGAACGACAAATTGATATAATTATATTATGTTGTGCGTTACATAACTTCATCCAAATGCATGAAAAAGGGATACCAATTTTACCGAGACCAACAAACATTACAACCATCCCCATTGGCTTGTATGATGCACGAAACAAGCAAGCAATGAATGAATGTAGAGATGCAATAGCTAATATGATTTCAACATCAAGAAACAATAATTACAATATATGCTAATTTTAGTTATAAAGAAAGACATATGGTTATCATAGACTAACGTTTGGTAATGTATTACAATCACATTTAACTTTCCTGTTACATTATTTTCGTAAATCTATTATACAGTAATTGTTACAAAAATGTGATGTGTTTAGGACCTGTTCGTTTTTAGCGTTTTGGAAGAATTGTTAGCAGGTTGGAGCAAATAGGAGCATGTTGAAACAGTTTGGAGCAGGTTTGACTAACAGTTAGCGTGTAGGAGTCGGTAGGAGCATGTTGAAGTAGGTAGGAGCATGTTGGAAGCAGGTTGGAGTGTTTTGGAGCGTTTTTGTTGTCATTATTTTAATGTTATGATTATCGATGATAATTTATGTTGAATACATCAAATTTTTATAACAATTGTTGTATAATAGATTTACGAAAATAATGTAACAGAAAAGTTGAATGTCATCATAATACATTATCAAACATTAGTCTATGATAACCATATGCCTTTCTTTATAACTAAAATTAGCATATATTGTAATTATTGTTTTTCGATGTTGAAATCATATTAGCTATTGCATCTCTATCTCTACATTCATTCATTGTTTGTTTGTTTCACGCATCATACAAGCTAATGTTGGGGATGGTTGTAATGTTTGCTAGCCTCGGTAAAATTGGTATCCCTTTTTCATGCATTTGGATGAAGTTGTGTAACGCGCAACATGATATAATTATATCAATTTGTCATTCTCTACTTACTTGAGGAATTCTGTCCTTTAAGATCTTTCAAGTGTTCTTTAATATTCCATTTTTTCGATGAGGTTGGAGCAGGTAGAAGCGGGTTAGAGCAGGTTGGAGCAGGTTAGAGCAGATTGGACTAGCAGGTAGTAGATTTGAGCAGGTTAGAGCAGGTTGGAGCAGATTGGACTAGTAGGTAGTAGATTTGAGCAGGTTGGAGCAGGTGTAAAATGCTGAAAATGAACAGGCTCTTAACATAAATGATCATCGATAATGATAACATTAGAAGAATCACAACAAAAACGCTTCAACACGCTCCAACCTGCTAACTGCTAGTCAAACATGCTCCAAACTACTTCAACTTGCTCCTACCTGCCCCAACCTGCCCCAACCTGCCAACAGCTCTTCCAAAATGCTGAAAACGAACAGGCCCTAAGTATAGTTAGTGAATTTAGTGAAGTATGATTCTACAGTTGTCAGTTCTAAAATATCTTTTTTAAATATCTTTTAAATTTCTTTCAAGCATAAAATCCTAATACATCCAAATGAGACGTGTAATTCAAATATGTTGTTTAATGTTGTATTATTAAAACTGATGGCTTCCATTATTATGAATCTTTTTAATAATGATTGGAATTACTTAATGCACATGTATTTTATCATGTTTATTGACACATATAGTGATCCTTTAGTGTATTTTTTTAATGTTTTTGGGTAAGGAAAAGATAACTTATCTTTAATTATTGTTGAAATTACCTAGGATCTCTATACTTTAATGGTGACTATGGATAGATTTAGTGTAGTTGTGGTTTGATGAGATGTGACATTGCACAGTGTAAGTGATTAGCTTTAGTGTACTTTATTAGTTTTCCTTTTTGGAGAGAGATTAGACATGAATTGCAAACATATATTGTGAGCATATGTGGATTATAGCTGTCAAAATCTTTTTGCCTTTTCAAAACCTTTTTGGTTTTGGTAGAAGACATTTACTTTGATATTGTTATAGTGGATTGTGTACGTTATTCTGCCCCTCCTTAATTCCTAATGTCTTATATGAAACTAATTACACTATTCAAGGCTTACAAAATATTATTTCTCATATAAGACAATATTGTCAAAATACAAAGAATATGAAAAACTCTATGTGGCTTATCTTTTTTTGTTTGGCAATTTGTATAGTGAACATATATTTTTCTTCAGTAAAACTACCAAAGTTAAATTGTAGCTTGACATACATTAAAAAGGATTAAATGATCTTAATCATAAAACATACGAAGAGTGAAAAATATAATCAAAACGCAAATGTAATTATACTGTAGAATTATAACTACATGTTTCAATTATTATGAAACTTTTTAATTATTATTGGAACTAATTACTATGCATTTATTTCATGCTCAATGAAGCGTATGACGATATTCTAATTTTTTTTCGGGGGTAAATGTAAGATAATGGACTTTTCAATTATTAGTAAAATTATGTATTTTTGGGTGAATATTGAAACTTTTAGTGTTGTTGAGGTTTAATGAGATGTGAAAGTGTATAGTGTAAGTTATTAGAATTGGCACATTTTATTTGTTTCTTGTTTGGAGAGGAGAATCGGGAATGAGTCATGAACATATCTTGTGACCATTTCTAGTTAATAGTTGTTACCTAGTTTGTCTGTTTGGCTTTTTTTTCTTTTTTTCTTTTTTTTTATGGGATCAAAGCCTTTTTGTAGTTTGTAGGCCGGGCCTTGTGGTGCCAGGCCCGACGGCCACGCGAGTTGCCTAGGGAAACAATCTTGACTGTATCCCAACCTATATAAAGAGGGTTTAGGGGGTTAGTCAAGAGAGATAACACAAGATCTATTCCCTCACATATTCTCTCGCTTTCTCTCTCACGGCTAGAACACCATCCATTGAGTTCTCGGGTTTAGTACGTGGACATCTCTAAAGCGACTCTAGTAGCCGCTTGGTATTCTTATTGGTGAAGGACTATTATTCTTATTATTGTGGACTATTATAGACAGTCCATTTCCGCATCCAGGTTAGTCCTAATTCTTCCAACAGTGGGAGAGCCAGAGAGTTAACCATGGGCAGAGAGGTCGAAGAGAGTGTCGAGAGAGTTCGAAGGCAGGCAGAGGAACAACAAGTAGAGAGAGAGAGAGAAAGACTAAGATTCGGATTAGGGTTTGGGGGGGAGGGGAGCCCGTTCACTCACTCATAAAATAAGGGGGGTATTTGGACCGGTTTCCCCTTTTGGTTTTATGATTCGACTGGGCTGGTTTAAAACCCAGAATGGGGGGGTCATTTCTTCATTAGCTGTGACTTTGGGCCAAAAGAAAATATTTGTAAGGCCCAATGTCTGGACCGTTTTATTTGGACGATTTTGATTCTATTTGGAACATAGAAATATCTGCTTCCATATTCATATAAATTTGTTTTATATGTTAGTAATGGCCATTATTTTTGTTTTAAGTTGTATTTTTGGCCCCTTGTTCTCATATTATAATTGATTATATAATATTTGGAGATTGATTATATAACTTTGTGTTATATATATATATATATATATATATATATATATATATATATATATATAATGAAGTTGTGTTAAATGAATTAGTTTCATAAACATTAACTGAATACATATTTACGTAATTAAAAGTGAATATCTTCGTGATATTCATTGGATTAAAATGTTAATAAGTTTAACAAAACCTTTAAGAAAATTCTATGAGATTAATAATTAAATTAGAGAAGCTCCAAAATTCGCAAAATACACGTGATGATTATGAGCTTAGCGAAATTTTCGAACGTATATTGTGAATGATAAGGTTTTCTAGATAATTTAATTATTAAAAAATATGTTTAACAGATAAAAATATACTTCCACATATGGCAGCTAGAAACATGATAGGTTGTATGCAATCTGATGACAAACTGGATGGTTCGAACTATGACGTTTGGCATCTGAAGGTCCAGTTTTATCTAAACAATGATGATATGCTGGACCTCTTAACCTTCTCCATGGCTCCTCCGGCTGAAAAAGAAGAACAAGGTAGGGATATTACTGGAACTGAGCAGTACAAAGAAAACCTAAAAATATACCAAGTATGGTTCAAACGCGATCGTTCTGCACGCTACACTATGTTGTCTTGCATGCGGGACGATCTCCTAGGTGAGTTTGAACGCTTCCACACTGCTAAGGACATGTGGATGCAGCTTAAGGTTAGGTTCGGGTAGACATCTGCTACAAGGTTGCGTACCTTCCAGCTGAAATGGATGCAATATACTATTGACTCTAGTCGTAGTATCTCCGAACACCTTCAAACTATGAGTGCTATGGTTCGAGACCTTAAGGCTGCAGGGCAAGAGGTTTCTGAGCAAGAACAAGTCCTGAATGTGATTAGGGCTCTTCCAAATGATAATGGACATTGGAAGAATTTTAAAGTGTTCATGGCACACAGTGAGCACATCAACACTTTCGAGGCAATTTCCAAACATCTCGAAATGGAGGAAGAGCGTTTAAAGCTATATGCGCCTTCCAGTATGGCATTCGTTGCCAAAGGATTGGGGCCCAAGGGTAGAAAACCTTACCGTGGTAAGAAACCTAAGAAGGGCCCCCGTCCTCCTCAGAACTCTCGCTCTAATGCTGGTACTGCCAAGAAGCATATATGCTAAGGGCAGCGGAGCTAAGGATATGGCACGTGTGAAGTGCCATAACTGTGGAAAGAAGGGCCATTTCGCTTGGGATTGTCCTGAGCCAGCCAAGGTACCCATTTTCACTAAAACTCCTGAATTATATGTTTGTTCCCATGCATTCGTTGCTAACTCTCTTCCTCAATGGATCGTAGATACAGGGGCAACAAAGCACATAGTTCAGGAAAGGGCTGGATTTGTGGAGTTCCATCGCTACCCGGTGGGTTCACGGACCGTCATGCTGGGGAATGGCAGCGAAGAAGATGTCCTTGGAGTAGGAACATACCAGCTCAAACTCCGTGGAGGAAACAAGCTGCTTCTTCATGATGCCCTGTATGCACCTGGGGTGGAATGCTCCTTAGTTTCTTATGTTTCTTTAGTAAGATTAGGTTTTACTTTTGGTTTTCGTCTAGACGGTTTAGATTTGTTCTACAATGGCATTTTGTTTGGCCAAGCAACTTTGAAAGGATATTTCATTGTTTTGGATTTGGATGATAACTATAATAATATATCCTTTGCTTATGTTTCTTATTTCGACTCTAATTCTGAATCTGTTAAGTGGCATGCTAGACTTGGCCATGTGCGCCAAGATAGGATAAATAGGCTAGCTAAAGAAGGTCTTCTAGACCGACTCACTATGATTAAGTTACCTAGGTGTGAGTCCTGCTTAGCTGGAAAGGCAACAATGAAGCCTTTCGGTAAGGCCACGAGAGCATCTAGTCCCTTAGAATTAATCCACTTGGACATATGCGGACCCATGAACGTTAAAGCACGACATGGGGCTATCTATTTCATTACTCTCATAGACGATTATTCACGATATGGGTATGTGTACCTATTAACGAGGCACTTGATGTATTCAAACGCTTCGTAGCGGAAGTAGAGACTTAATCAGAACGTAAGGTTAAGATCCTTCGAACTGATCGAGGTCGTGAATACCTCTCTGATATGTTCAAGGAGTTCTGTGAGGAAAAAGGTATACAAAGACAGTTAACGATTTCACGCACTCCACAACAGAACGGTGTTGTGGAACGCAGGAATTGTACATTGCTTGACATGATTAGGTCAATGATGGCACATGCTAGCCTTCCAATCAGTTTTTGGGGGGATGCTCTGCTTATGGCAGCCTACATACTCAATCGTGTGCCAAGCAAGAGTGTACCTACCACACCATATGAGTTATGGTTTGGTAGGAAACCATCCTTGGACCATCTACGCCCATGGGGTTCGGCCAACTATGTGCACAACCCAACCCATAAACATGGAAAACTTGGTCCAAGGGCCACCAAAATGGTGTTCATTAGGTACCCCGCACAATCAAAAGGATATGTGATGTACGGGGAACATCCAAATGGTGGCATGACAGAAATAGACTCCCGTAATGTCGATTTTCTCGAGGATGAGTTCCTGACCATTGGTGAAGTCAAGAAGGATGTTGAACTGTTTGAGTTACAGCAAAACCTCCAATCATCATTCGGTAAGGGGGAGAATTTGGATTCTAACCAAGTCACCGAAGATGGTGGTATACCTCCCTTATCCGAAGGGAATGGGGGAGACCTGCCTGCCTATGAAAATGAGATTCGTCCTCAAATTCCTGTACATGAGGAAAGTCAACCTGCGAATGAGATCCGTCCTCAATCTCCAGTTCTCGAACATGCAATTAGTTCACATGTTTGGGATCCCACACCCCAGAGGGATAGTGGGAGCAACTCTCCACATGTTCAGGATCCCACACCGCTTAGAGAAAGGGGGAGAGATACCTCACCCAGGCAGACGAACAATGAAGGCCCTAGGCTCCGAAGGAGTGAGCGTGGAAGAATTCCTCGACGATATTTCCAAATCGAAGAGGAAATATTCCTATGCACTCCCTTGGAAGTCGAGGAGCCTACCTCTGACCAAGAAGCAATTGACTCACCAAGCCACAAGGAGTGGATAGATGCCATGAGGGATGAGATGGACTTGATGGCAAGAAACAAGGTTTGGGAACTTGTTGATCCCCCACCCCAACGTAAGTCTATTGGAAACAAATGGGTTTTCAAGATAAAACTTCGGGCAGATGGATCGATTGGCAAGTTCAAAGCCCGTTTAGTGGCGAAAGGGTTTACACAAATTGCGGGTTTGGACTATGAAGAGACATTTTCTCCTGTGGTGAGATTTGCCTCTATTCGCCTACTCCTGGCCATGGTTGCCCATTTGGACTTAGAGTTATTTCAAATGGAAGTAAAGACTGCTTTCCTCAATGGCAGCCTTGAGGAAGAGATATATATGGACCAACCCATTGGTTTTGCATCAAAGGGGCAAGAGGACAAGATGTGTCGTCTTAAAAGGTCCATATATGGTCTTAAGCAGTCCTCCAGGTCTTGGTACTTGAGATTCCATGAAGCTGTAACCTCGTTTGGCTTATCCATGGTTTCGGAGGACCATTGTGTGTATGTCAAAAGATCAACCGGAGGGATTATGTTCCTTAGCCTATATGTTGTTGACATACTATTGGCTGGGAACAATCTGGAGATGATCGAAGCCACTAAAAGGTGGCTATCCTCTGTCTTTAAGATGAAGGATATGGGTGAAGCCAGGTATGTCCTAGGCGTGGAAATAATAAGGAATCGTCCCAAGAAACTGTTAGGTATAAGCCAAGAGGCATATATCAAGAAAGTCCTAGAACGGTTCCGTATGCATTATTCCAAGTCCGTAGACACTCCAGTTGAGAAGGGTTTAACCTTGAGCTTCGACCAATGCCCAAAAACAGACAAAGAAAAGGATATCATGAGTAATGTCCCCTACGCTAGTGCCGTAGGAAGCTTAATGTACGCCATGTTATGTACACGACCGGACATTTACTTTGCGGTTGGTTTGGTGACTTGTTACCAAAGTAACCCAGGACAGGCTCATTGGCAAGCTGTCAAAAGAGTCATGCGTTACCTTCCTTGTAAAACCGACTTGGTCCTATGCCATCAGGGTAGGGACCTCAAGTTGAGAGGATATTCAGATGCCGATTGGGGTGGTGACCCGGATGAGTCCAGGTCAACCTCAGGATATGTGTTCACCCTGGGTGGGGGAGCCATATCATGGTGCAGTAAGAAGCAAGACTGCATAGCTCTGTCAACCATGGAGGCAGAATATGTCGTATGCAGCCTAGCCACGCAGGAGGCAATGTGGCTTAGAAGCTTCCTCCAGGATCTTAACCTCACTCCAAGAGCTGATGATCCTGTAGAGATGTTATGTTACAATACAACTGCCATCCAGTTCGCCAAGGATGCGAAGTTCCATCGGAAAACCAAGCACATCAAGAGGCGTTATCACTTTGTGCGAGATGCCATAAAGACAAAAGAGGTTTTCATCAAGTATATACCCACTAACAAGATGATTGCCGATCCATTAACTAAGCCGATTCCTAGAGATGCTTTCAAAGCACACTCCATGAGTCTATGACTTCACAGAGTTTAGTTTTTTTTGGATAGAATCTTGTTATGTATGACAGATACGTTCTTCATGTAATAGGCATTTATGGAATAAAGATTAAGTGTTCTTTTTCTAAATGTTTTGTGATTTATCTGTTAGACATGTTGAAAAGTCACAGGCTTCTGATTGGCCTAGTCACACAGGCAATCGCCCTAACGCTTTAGTAGCGGGTAGGATGAGACGTAATCATATTGGCACTAGGTGTAAAATATCGATAACTCATACTAGAATGAGAAATAGTCACCTTAGTAGGTCTAAGATGAGACTCGAGGAAGTCGAATATGAGACATGATTTCACATTGAAGCCTTAAAAGCCGAATCTTGAGTGTCAAGATTAGCATTTAGTATGTTAATCTAGTGGCTCACGTTAGATTTTTGTGTGAAAATCTAAATTGATGATTCGCATGGCATGAAGAGTGATGTACCCAGCTGAGTGGGAGCTATGTCATGACACACATCTCATACTGTGTGTGCTTATAAGACGACCCAAGCATGGAGTGACAATTGATTTCCCTATCACTTGTCACTGTATGACCCTATGAATGATGACCCTTTGACTTAAAACTATGATATTAAGTCGAAGCTTGATGTTGCTACTTTGATGTGATTCTCAAGAACCACAAAGTATACGATTTAGCGAGAACACGTTAGGAAAGCAGTTAAGCTAAGATAAAATTTCATGAGTGTTCAAGGAAAAACCGATCCACCATCACCATATCAGCCCGGGCGGTTATGTTGAGAACATAATCATATGATATATCAGGCATAAGGGATTAGAGATGCCACTGGTGATGTTTTGGGATTATTTTGGGGTATCGTATTTCGTAAAAGTGTTATGTTAGTTGGATGGTAACTTAATATAACACTACTGGTTATTTATGGTCGCACGTCCTAATCCTGGTATGAAGCGTGAAAGAGTTGTGGTGCATAGAGAATAAGTGTTCAGCGGCTTGCGTGGCTGAGTGGGAGCTGTAGGCCGGGCCTTGTGGTGCCAGGCCCGACGGCCACACGAGTTGCCTAGGGCAACAATCTTAACTGAACTCCAACCTATATAAAGAGGGTATAGGGGGTCAGTCAAGAGAGATAACACAAGATCTATTCCCTCACATATTCTCTCGCTTTCTCTCTCACGACTAGAACACCATCCATTGAGTTCTCGGGTTTAGTACGTGGACATCTCTAAATCGACTCTAGTAACCGCTTAGTATTCTTATTGGTGAAGGACTGGTATTCTTATTATTGTGGACTATTACCGACAGTACATTTCCGCATCCAAGTTAGTCATAATTCTTCCAACACAATTGTTATATGGCATTCGCTTTGATATTAGTACAATGAGTTGTGAACCTCACCGTCTCCTATATCTTTTCTTTCTTAGTTCCTGATCTTTGGTGTTAAACTAATTAAAATATTCAAGTCTCATTGCATATAAATTTTCATATCCCCAAACATTTTCAGAATACAAGGAATCTAGAAAAAGTCTACGAGCCTTTTCTTTTTATGCATTTTTTATACAACAAACATAAAAAAAGGGGCAGCTCGGTGCACAAGCATCCCGCGTTCACGCAGGGTCCAGGGAAGGACCGCACCCCAAGGGGTGAATTGTAGGCAGCCTAACCTAACTTTGTTAGTGACTGATTCCATGGCTCGAACCCGTGACTTTTTAGTCACACATAGTTATGCAACAAACATATATTTTCTAAAGTAAGAATATAGAGGTTGAAGTGCAGCTAAACATTACATAAATAGAATGATGAGATCGATGATCATATGGACAAAGCAAGTGGAGAAGGAAAAATATAAGCAAAGATGAAATGCAACCATGCAATTAAAGAAAGTTGAAAAGGCTTGGGGGGAACATCTAAACGAAAAAGTACTTGAACCCCTTAAGCTAGAAGAAGTTTTGCCAATTGACCAGACCAAAATCATATGATGTGTATGATTTCCTATATAAGGTTAACAAACCATCACAACTTGAAATGCAGCTTATGCAGGACAATATATTTCACCACAAGAAGGTTGGATATTGTCTTGTGTAATGAACTATCACAACTTAGAACATAAGACAATATTCTTTTAACACAGGCAAGGCCAGATGTAGCCTTGTTGTACTTGCATTGGCCATGATCTTACTTGACTTTTGGCTAATTTTGGGCCACATATTCATGATAAATGCATTTATGTGATCCATTGGATAGTGAAAAGAATCAATTGATGCCTACTGGTGAAGGACACTTTCACTAGTTGACATTGTCCTTCACCAGTAGGCATGGATAACAATGTAAATGAAATATGAAAAAGATGACCATAGAGGAAGCAACATATATAAATGTTAGTAATTTAGTGACTAAAAATAAAACAGACACAACAAATTAATTCAAATCAATCGATCTAGACATAAATTACTAAATTTATACGTAGCTGTACTTACGTAGGTAGAATTAAAATGACAAAAGGAACCCATTGTTTATATATACCTATACTTACATAGGGGGATTAATTATTTTTTTTTTTAAATAAACCCATTGTAAAAGATGAAAATTTATTTTAGATCTATAAGGAATATGAACAACACAATTTTTTTTGTTGTCCATGCTAAAGAAAATTTAAACACTAAGGAATGATATTGAATGACAAAATAGTCATATTTTTAAATAAAATAACCGACGCAAATATATTGTTCTTCAGTTTTAATTGATAAATAAGCTTTTTTTATGAAATGAACTCAAATTCATAGTTTTATATATTAATATATTTGATAGGCTACAAACGCATGGTACGTTGTGGCAAATTAAAGTCATTCCAACAAGGACTTCGTCAATCCACGGGGCTATGTGGCCTCAGGATAGACTAGGCAAATCAAGATTTGAAATGGAAATTAAATTAAGACACAAACTAATCTAATGGATCAATAATCAAGAAATTAAACAAACAAACAATCACCAATTCACCTGTCAATCAAGTAGTTATTCCTCAATTGGTTGTTTTGAAACCGACAATTGAAGTATCACGATCATCTTTCAAAGTGAAGTGAAACACCCAAATGTAATCAATTAACATTTGTAGAGGGTTCTTGATTCGTTTAGGTTCACTAAGCATACAATTATCAAATTATTGGTTTCTTAATTGGTATGACTTTCCCAATACTCCACTCAATCAAGTTAACCTAGGTCCTAGTATCAAATTTCACATTTCAGTCCTGCACATAATGATCAATACATGCAAGAAAGTGATCAATTCTATCACGTAGTAATAAATATTTAGGATTCAATAAAAAGGCCAAGAGATTCCAAACATCAAAGAGATTAATACAAGATTGGGAAATTAACAAGTATTTGCATAAATCCAATATCAAAACAACAAAAGCTAATCCAAATTACAAGACATAATTCCTAAACTGAGAAAAGAGAAGAGAAGCAAAGAGCATTGCTAAGCCAAAGAACGCATTTGAACAATCATTGCAAACCCGGCATAGAATTTTGCAAAATCTCTACTTCAATTCATTCTTTCTTACTCTAATGTAATCGAAACCTAATCTAGATGGTGAATATGATGGTGGGTGAATTGGAGAGAATGATGAGAACCAGGCATTTGTCATGAAAATTTTAGTTGCTAAGTGTAAAAAAATGTCAAAATCGAACAAACGCGAAGGAAACAGGAGACCACGCAGGGAGGGGGCCGCCACATATAGTCCATGAGAACCATCATGGTCCATGAGCTCCACCATGACCCGGCTGTTGTGGCCTCTACTCCTGTTGATTTCTTCCATTCTTCCTGTTGTTTCATTCTTGAACCTTTCGGATCGTGGTACTGACCACGCCCAACATATGATGGGTGTCCTTGGGCCTTTTTTGCATCTTCTTTGGTCTACAAGGTCTTAAAATTATCCTTTTACCCATATGTTTTGAGTTCACAAAGCTGAAATCTACACAAACTCACGAAACACATGAGGCCCAATTGTAATGGCGAAAATATGGACATAAATCACATAATTAAGCACATCCCTTGAAATGACTCTGAAACACTCAAATAATCCATGCACAAATAATTTTCATCAATATTACAAGGTTATTCTTAATTTGGGTAAAACATTGCAGTAATTCAGTAAACAGAAATTAAAGACTATTGTGCTCTCTTCAAATTTGATTAAGATATTTTTCAAAGCAATCAACCCAAACACAAATTACTAAATTTATGTGCAATGATACTTACATTGGGGAATTGAAATAAAAAAAAAAACCCATCGTATATGTGTGCCTATACAACTATACTTACATAGGGGATTTTTTTTTTAGAAAATAAACCCCTTGAATAATATGAAATTTTAGGGTAAGTGATCTGCAAAGAAATGAACAACACAATATTTTAGTTGTCCATTATAAAGAAAATTTGAATGTGAAGGAATAATCCTAAATGGAAAAACAGTCATACTTGTTAAAAATGAAATATTTGTTGCAAATATATTGTTCTTTGCTTTCAATTGAGGAGTAAGCGCTCTATGAAATGAACACAAATTTAGAGTCTTCTCTGTTAATATGTTATAATATTATACTTAATGGTATTTGAGTAAAATATTGTACCCATTTAGTAAACACAAACTAGAGATTATTGTGCTTTCTATGAATATCTCATTTAAAGAAATGTACTAAAGTATATTAGTTGCTGATATTTATTTGGTCCATTTTAAAACTATTTCTATGTTTTAATTTTTAGCAAATTTTGTCCATTGTAAAAGTATTTTTATGTGTTCATATTTAGTTAATATATTTTTTGAGATGGTAGCCTTTCCTTTCTTGTATTTTGGAAACAACTCATTTATAGTTGGAGACATGCACATCATACATCATGAATGTAGACATCTTTTTATCAATAATCTTTATTGAATGACAAACAGAAGGAGGTAAGAACTAACCTATAAGAAAAGAAACAAAACGTTTTCGAGAAAAGAGCCTATACAACCAAAAAGAAAACCGTTAGATTGGCTACTAAAAAGCAGATTTAGGCCATAGAGTAAATCATGTGCACCCAAATTGCACCAAATTAATTAGTCATCCCTTCCCCCTCCCCAAAAATGTTTTCTCTAGCTCACTATTTTTCTATGTACCTAAGGTTGGTTATGTGAGTTAGAAACAGTGATTATAACATAATAATAGATGTACATCAAGATGAAGAACTAGGAAATGACAAAAAGGGAGGCTTGATTATGAAAAAGATTTTATAGTTATGAGAATTTATGTGAGAAGAGAGTCATAGGTATTAAGAATGTAACAAAGCAAAGAATGTAGAAAATATAATTGAGAAATATGTATAATGCAACGCAAGTACTTGAGCTGTTGCTATGAAGTGTTATGAAATATGATAATAAGAAACCTTTTAGTATGGTGTCAAGGTGGTTGATTTGAGATATCAAACCTATAAGATATGGAGTGGAACATATTACATTCGGCGTATTCAAATAAGATTTAAATTTGACTTGAATATAACCAAACTTTGTAGATAGTTAAAACATGAGCATTGCAACAAACTCTGGGATAACACAACGACAATTGTGCTTTCTACACTGATAGATAAAGATGTAAAAGAGGGATCAAGGTAGGTACAGAGAGAGGGGAGGAGAGAGAGTTATTTAATTTGAGCAGCCATTTACTTATATGTAGTAAGTCATTTATGTGTAGTTAGAGGGTATAGTAGATGCAGAAGGAGCATATAATGTAAGGGATTTGAAACATGCATGCATATTTCAGTTAACGGATATGGTTTTAGAGTAATTTAGTAAGTCAAACATTTTTTTAAAAAAATTTAATTAATTGTTAAGGGATATGATTTTGCAGATCTTCAAGTTGACGAATGACATGCATTGTGGCTCTGCAAATCACATTGGAGCAGTCAACAAAACATTTCTTTCATAATATAATACATATTAAACTTTTATTTCAATAATTGAATGGTGGAGTTTATATGAATCCTCAACACCTAACTTGAGAAAGTTTTCCATAAGGATTCTTGGCCTTACTTGTAATGTAATGGGATGTGAGAAGAACTTAGATGTGCTTCAACATGTAAGTTACAAATTACAAAAATTATTTCATCACATAATTTGTAGTGTGTTAGTTAATAATTAAGCTTGCTTACTTTGTCAACAGCTTCATGTTAAGAAGAGAAACAAATTAGTGCAATCCTGATTGAATGACTTGGTTCTTGTCAAATAAAATCCTACGTTGGAGCATAGATGCAATGAAAGTAGCTCCAGACATCCATTCTATTGAAAGAAATTGATGAAAGCAATCAATGGTTTGGAAGAATCGAGAATGATTTAGACGATGGTGACGCATGAGGTGGATACTTGGGCTTGGCTGGTTGTTGCTCAAGCTTATGGCGCCAATGAATCTCGCTATAGCATTAGGTGCAGAGGATCAACAAGCAATAGTACCACTAAAATTTTAGCAAGGGACAAAGGAAATGCTCGTGGTCATGCTTGTGGTTCTAAATCTTCCTAAGCTTGTGTTCAATTGATTGATGAAGATGGGGAAGAGGAATAGAAAGACGAAGATGATATTGCAAATGATAAAGATTTGGCAGATGATGATGATTTTGTGGAGCATGTGGTGTTAGATGATGATGATGATGCTTAGTTGACCATTAGAGGGATTTATGAACTACTTTGCTTTGCGTGCTACGTGTTCTATGCTTTTCTTTTATATTGTTTTTGGGTGTTATGCTTTCCTTCTATGACTATGCTTATTTGTGTTTTCTAAGACTTTTACTATCTCATGGCGTGTCTGAGACAATCATATTATGTTATCGTATCTTATGACTATATTTAGTGTTTTATATGTTTATGATGATATCTAATTCCTTATTTGATACCATCATCTAGGTCATTTTTTAAAAAAAATGATTAAAGAATGATCTAGAAGCATTTTTGAGTAAAAACGCACCTTTCGTTCGAAACACCTACACCTTTGCCTCGAAGCATGTGCCTCGGGCCCAAGGACCTTGTACGCTTTCTTACACGTCAGAGTTTTTAATCTAAGACCATCAATAGTTGCAGTTATAGTGGTGCTCTTTTCTTCTGACTGTTGTCCGGAATTATCATCCTTTTCTTTCCTCTCTCGGGATTTACCTTTTTCATTTTTCCAGCAAAGTTTTTGAATGTGACTAGGCATATTGCAATAATGACATCTAATCTTACCTCTTGAGTATGATTTTGATCACCGCTTGGACTTGTCTCTAGTTTGAGAGGAATCTTTGTTCTTACTTCTATGCCAAGCGGTGTGCAAAAAAAATAAAAATAAAAATTGAAAACTGAACTGAAAAACCAAGAAACCAGTTAATCGAACAAATTTTAAAAAAAAAACTAAAAAAAAAATTTGATTTTCAGTTTGATTATGGTTCGGTCAGTTCGAAGAATCTGTTAACCATCGATTAAGCGAATCGAAATTATTTTTTTAAAAAAATTTAAACATGAAAATAAAAAAATTTAGGTACGAAAGTATACATTTTTAATTATTTATGAATGATAATTGAAATTTAATTTTTTAAAAAAGATTTAAACATAAAAATGAAAAATTTATGTTAAAAAGTATGTTTTTTTATATTTTCAGTGATCAGTTAATCGGTAACCAAAGCAAAAAATCGGTTAGCCGATTTGAAAAATTGGTTAACTGATTTTTTTGGTTCAGTCCGATTTGAATTTTGGATGAACCAAAATTTTGGTTAACCGAAAATGAGTTAACTGAAAATTTCTGTTCGATTACGATTCAGAATTTTCTGAACCCGAAAAATCGATTAACCAAAACTCTGACTAACCAATTTTGCACACTCTTATCTGCATCTACTAGATTCTTAAATCGCATTTGCTTTCGGCTGATTGTAGGAACCCATATCTTCCCTTCTTGTTTTCTCATTAAATAGGTGGCTTTGGCAGTTTCCATAAAAAAATTTCTGTGTGCAAAATTGCTAAGCGACACAACGAGAGTATCTCAACTTTCAAATACAGAGTTGAATATCAAAAATGCATGCAACGCGCTATCAAGTGACATACTCACTACGGATAATTGGTTAATCAAGTCTTGAAAATCATTCACATGCACTGCCATGCTCATGCATCTGTGTACTCTAATTTCTTGAGCTTCCTCATCAGAGAGATTTTACTCATGGCATTTTTTACTTCATACATATTTTTTCGAGATTCTTTTAAAATTTGTAAGCAATGGTCTCATTAGCAATATGTTGAAGTTCACTTAAGTCCACAAATTGTCTAATGGTACCAAAGGCCTTACAGTTCAAATATCCCATTCTTTGGCAATTGCACTAGTTGGGATGTTTTCATTTGTAATAATCCTTCACAGATAACATGTATTCCATATGCATTTTTGAAGTTGAGTAATTGGTAGATTTCAAACTAACAACACCGGGCATGCCAAGTGTATCGTCTATTTTGAACGGCACAAGAATCATACAGCAAGCAACCAAGGGTCTGATACAACTTTGTTGGGGAAGCACACAAAATAGCCAAATGCATATTGAAGCTAAATAAAGCGTTTCCACTCTCGTGTTGTAAAAATGAGCCAAAATGAACGTAAGAGTAGGCAACAGATAAAGATCAACCACACAAATAAACAAGGGGACACCAACATTTTGTGGAAAACCCTAATGAGGGAAAAGGCCACAAGTTATTAGAAATAATTTCAAAACCTTCCCCTAACCACCAAGAATCAAAGTAGGTGCAACCATTGTTCATACCTAGTTCAACGTAGAGGCATTACAATGATTGAGGATCACCATTGACACAAACAGGTCCCCAAATTCCCTCACTCAAAAGTGGCAAAGCACAAAATCATAACTCTATGGTTCATTAGGGTTTATCAGCCGCGAAAGCTCGAAACGATAATCTGACCATTGGATTTCAATAGGAAAAATTAGGAATAACATCCTAACGTTTGCAACGATTGGAGATGATTTGGTTGTCAATCAGAGTTGGAGACATTGTTGTTGCTATGCATACTCTCTCTAGTTGGTTCCTCTATTTTCATTCACAATTTTTCCATCGTTTCATATGTCTCACAGCAGAATAATCTTGGGATTATGATCTAATCTATCCATATAAAGAAATTTATTTAAGAAGCCAAGCAAGTGAGGCAAAGTGTGACTTTTAGACAACTTAAACCCATAAGAAAACACAACCCATCCACATAATAATGTGGGTAAGCAAACTTAAGCCCAAATAATTGGTCTTCCTCCTCCATGTAGGAAGGAAATACTGAACAATTAGATATCTTGGAAAAAGTTGGCAATGATGTGGTTTTCATTCTAGAATATAAAGGGCTATTTACATGAATTAGGATGTGTAAAAGAGCTTAATTAATTCTCTTGTAAGATACAAAATTTTAGTTTAGGAATGAGGAATGAGATGTGATTGAGATATGCAAACATGCAAATTTTTTTGGTTCCATTGAGATAGACGCTAAATGCATTTATAAATATGGTGTTGATACGATGGCATGTCTTATGGATAACGATGTCTTTATTGTTCACATAATGAAACTAGATGGTCATGTAATAACCAAGCTCAATCATTAGCAAGTTTAAGTGATTGTGAGCCTTTATCAGTAGGGTTGTACAGTAGGGAAAACCTAAACTAGCTTGATTTAAACCAAAGATAGAATAAGGGTGGAAGCACAAATAAAAGATTAGATCAATTAAAAATTTGACCAGACAGAAAAAACTTAAATTGGAGCAAGATCCGATAAGTTATAGGCCAATTTGTGTTGTGCATAAGACAGTTCGTAGTTTCATGGCAGTCCACTAGACAATTGTTGAGAAATAATTATTTTTGGTTCCGTCATGGCTTTTCATAAAGAAATTTACAGCGAAGTTTGGCCTATTTGTTCTTTGGTGGAATTTTAATCCACTATGCATAGCCATATACGTACATTGTTCTTTACGCATTTGTGGGTTTTGACTTGATGCTCATTTGATGATCAAGTAACTACTTAACTATATTATAGTACATGAAGTCATAAACATAAAATAATTAAACTAACTCATCTACTTAACAACTGATCACTTACCAATCCAAAAACAAGTATACAACCCATATAGTCATAGAATACCATTAAATAATTTAATTATATATTCAACATCCTAAATATATTATTGAAACCAATAATAATAGCCGATTGGTTTGGCAACTTAGGGAGTTGGAATAATGGCTTGGAGGTCGCCGTGCAACAATGTGCTTTCCTTCTATTCTACAAATCCTACAAATAATAGTTGGAAAAATATAGATGATCTAATTACATAAAGCCAATAAATTTATATAACCAAAAAAAAAACAAATGCAAGTTACCTTAAGATCCATTGATGTTGTGGCAAGGTAGAAGCTTAATAATAGTAGTAGTAATAATAATAATAATAATAATAATAATAATAATAATAATAATAATA
>JACYFF010031959.1:26398707-26464120 GCA_017589665.1 Selenicereus undatus
TAATAATAATAATAATAATAATAATAATAATAATAATAATAATAATAATTGTAACACCCCGTAAGTGGCTTAAAGGACTTAATGCGACTACTTATATTACCAAAGGTGCGTCTTCCTTTTCGGGAAGCCATCTCTTAAGAACTCCACAGTTAAATGTGCTTGTTGTGGAGAAATCTTAAGACGGGTGAACCCCTGGGAAGTTTCTCAGGCAGTGTGTGAGCGAGGACGAAACACGCTGGAAAGACTTGTGGTGATTTGTGAGGCCAGTCGATGATTCTTAAAGCCGTTCCTGGTAACTGTCTTGGCCTGGGAGGCGGTCGAGGCATTATAAACGGTATCAAAGCCGATCCGTGACCGAGAGCTGTGTCAGTGGACAAGAGAGCCCTGGGCAGTCACCTAGCGGGGCAAAGATACTAGGTATGGACCCTAAGTCAAGAGGACATGTAAGTCAAGCGGTTAATGAGGCATAACGAGGATGTTGTGCACTTTAAGTAAGGGTGATTGCAACACTCTGTAAGTGGCTTAAAGGATTTGATGCCACTACTTATATTACCAAAGATGCACATTCCTTTTTGAGAAGTCAACTCTTAAGAACTTCACAGTTAAGCGTGCTTGCAGTGAAGAAATCTTAAGATGGGTGACCCCCTAGGAAGTTTCTCAGGCAGCGTGTGAGTGAGGACAAAGTACGTCGGAAAGGCTTGTGGCGATTTGTGACGCCAGTCGATGGTCCGTAAAGTCATTCCTGGTAACTGTCTTGGTCGGGGAGGCAGCCAGGGTGTTAGTAGTAGTAGTAATAATAATAATAATAATAATAATAACAATAATGAATTAAAAATAATGAAACATATTCATTATCATTGCCAAAACATATTGATAAAACTTAAATTATTTACCAACTTTATAATAATACCGCTACCATGAGCGCTAATGGTGATCATTTACCCTCTCTTATCACCATAACCCCTAAACACTACCACCATAGCCGTTGTTTCCTCTATAAGATTCAACCCTCGCTATCATTAGGGAGTTGACCAGTGGCAAGGCGACTCTTATAGTACTTTATTGCTCAACCACATAACCACCTCCTTGTATGTCTCTTTCCACCCTCTCCATAGTTGACTTCCAAGTGCACCAACCTTAATCTCTCTTTTTACCTCGTCCACCTTGAAAAAGAGCAAAATTCCCCCAATCTCACACGATTCATCCACATCTGCATGATCAAAAGGGACTTTATGGGATTCAGAATGTAGAAATGGAGGAGAGAAATTGGGAGGGTGACAGTTGAGTGGTCGAGTTTAGGAAAGGGTGGAAGACAAGATGAGAGGGGTGGCTACAAGGTAGCATGAAATGTCACTTAGTTACCGATGGTTGGTCAATTTTATGTGGTGCGACAATTGTTGTGACACAATGATGTTGTAGCAATGGTGGTTTGAAGAGGGGGGGGGGGGAAGGGAGGGGATTGTTATTGTTATTATTGTTGTTGTTGTTATTTAGCGTTTGCTTCAAAAACTTGTTGATAAATAATATACATTTCTTTAGCCTCTTTAATTATTTTTGCAACTTTCATAAGGTTTTTACTTTTTGAAATTTTTACGAATAGTTACAACAACAACAACAATAATGACAATGAAGATGATAATGATGATGATGATAATAATAATAATAATTATTATTATTTCTATCAAGATTTGAGCTTTCACATAATCAATTCAATAGAATAAGAAGGGCATTTTTTATCAATTCTTTGTTTTACATGATTTTGTAGCCAAAAAATTTAACTTTTACATTATAAACTGTCATGTAGATTATTATCCCCAAGGATGAATGATTTTATGAATTATTTTGCAAAGTTGTAAGTGTTGTAAATTATTATACCAAACCATAATGAATTTATGAGCGAGTTTTTTATTGATATGCTTCACTATCTTTTAACAAATCTTCGTAATAAAAATGGCGTCTCTGTACTTTACTTTCCTCATATATTAGAGTAATGCTACGCATATTGTAAGATGAGTTTCATCTTGCAGGAATATCAAGACTTAAGATGCTTTATTATCAACTTCTACTACAATGGCACACTCATGGAATCCATCCAATGTGATGGGAGAAACCTTATGATAGTAAATCATGTTTAGGTGGCTTTCTACTAATCCCTCTTTTTATCAACCTGAATTGATCCATTAGTTACAATGTTTCAAACATTACTATAGTAGGTCTCTATAAATGTCTTCACCATATCACTCCAAAGAGAATGATTAATATCTACAAATCTAGTTGACAAACTTGATTTATTATGTTATTGGAAGTGTTGAGTTCTTCTACCATTAAAGAATTTGTAGGCTTGATTTGCTTTCTGGCATTAAATAGTTGGGTATAGATGGGTTTTCCCCCGTTTGAAGAATTTGAGTTGTGAATTGGTTGTATATAATACTTTGAATGTTGTACTTGATAAATCTTTCCTGCTTTATGTCTTTCATTGCATAAAAAGAAATGGGCAAGTGTGACTTTATTTTGCATAGATAGAGAAGGAAGGTTGTCAAGTTAATTGATTATAGTGTGAAAATATGAAAAGGTAGAAAGTGGACCCTCCTAGTCGTAGGGGATTTTGATTATCCAATGTTATTGTTTCTTGTAGGTGCAATGTAATTCGCTTCTTTTAGATTCAAATTCCCTCAATGTTTAGAAATTGTTTTTTAGGTTAGGTAGGGATAAGAGC
This sequence comes from Selenicereus undatus, assembly GCA_017589665.1. NCBI lineage: Eukaryota > Viridiplantae > Streptophyta > Magnoliopsida > Caryophyllales > Cactaceae > Selenicereus > Selenicereus undatus. Next base: position 26,401,424 of record JACYFF010031959.1, read on the forward strand.
TATAGTATCAATAGGGTAGGCTCTCATGATGATGCATAATCGAGCAAAAATTCTCTCATTTTGAATTATAGAGACACAATAATTTCAAAGCAACGCTGGAGGATAATCAAGATTAAGAAGCACCTTTAGTGGGTGACTAGCAATGAATCTTTAGAAAATCTAGCATTTGGATCTTAACTAATAAAACCCAATTGGTATAGACTAGTTAGGGGTGATACTATAAGGCAATAGAATATGACTCGGGGTTTGTCTATGCTAGACATGTATATAATGGCTGATGAGGCTTGGCTTGTAGGTTTGAAGACATGTAAATATTAGAAAAGTATCATGTTAGCGATAGAAGTGAGAGTTCCACATTTGAAGGCACCTAAAATCCTGTCCTCGTTGGATATAAATGACCAGGGTTGTCCCACATTCAAGGCCTTTTAAACTGTCAGTGTGAGATTATCCCACTTTTTTTACAACTCCAATACTCTCAAGATTAGTCAATTTTTCCGCATTGGAAACAACACCTTCTTCGTAGTTCTTCCTCTTTAATTTTCAAGTATCCTTCACTTCTTTAGATGGTTTTCATTGTCAAGTTTCTATCCCCAGGAAAGGCTAAAACTTCTTCTTGAAATTTTTTTCTAAAACGCCATGTGTACCTAATTAATAACTAAACCAAAAGAAGCATGAATAAGCACTTGGAACCCTTAAAGTTGAATCATCTTGTCCATAATCCTCGGCCCTGTAGTGTTTACATTAGCAAATCATCAAAGTTTGTTGCATTGTAGCCATAAAGAGCAAAAAGTCCCTAAATTTGCAAGAACACATTCCTACAATTCACGACCTTGGTGTTAGCCTCTTTAGATGAATCCATCCATCCAAGAATCTCTCTTGACTTGGTAGTTTTAATCTTTTTCAAGTTGAGCAAAGCTCAATTGACTTCTGAATATTTGTTTTTTTTTAATAAAAGGTTCTATAACTTATCTTGAGTCCTTTATAAAATAGAGCTATTAATAAATGGGATTTTACTTGTATAACAATAACTTGTTGGTTCCTTTTTAATTTCATTATTACAGAGTTGTTTTTGAGATACCTATCATAGAATATGAAACTTTTGGGTCTCGAGATAGCTTGATCCTCATATGAGACCCCTTACAACAAACAGAAGTTAAGCATATGAATTTTGTATTTTTGTTCACAATTAATCAAACATTGTGTTCTTTATTACTAATAAGTTAAAAAATTCTCTAAGGTGGATGCAAATATGTTGCCGTAACTGGCCACGTTGAGCACCATCTCCAATTAGAGGATGCAATTGACATTTCTAATCAAGTTTATTTGGTACATAGTGATCTAGTCAACCAAATAAAGATGAGGCAAGCATTTGAACGCTTAAGACTATCACGTTTTAAACTCTCCTTACTTCCACAATTTGCAGAAATCACTAGGGTTCCTTCGTGGAACAGTCACATCTTTAAGATAACTACTTTTCCTAATGTTACATTTGCATAGGAGACATGACGAACTAGGCCTAACCCATGCGATGGAAACCTAAAAGAAAGCAAGCAAACTGGAGAACTTGTTGCAAAATGGGGCATTGTTGGGAAATGTGATGATAAGGAAGGATTATCAGGTCAGCAACACCAAGGTCTACATGGGAGAAGGAGAAGAATCTAAAAGACAACAACTCCTAGTATAGGTCCCGCTTGCATAGGGTTCGGAGAGATCCAGATGTAAGTGGTTTGACCCTTATAGGTATCACTACCTACAAAGAGATCGATTCCAATAGGTCCATAAAAAATTGAAAACATTTTAAGTTGCAAAAACTTCTCTGGCTAAGATATGTTTACATAGTAGAAGCCACTAGCTATGTTTGCATACCTGGAAGGTATTTTATCTATTAGAAATCCTTGGGGTCTAAAGGTCTTGTGTTTATTGGGTAAGGGAAGGAACGTAGGGTAGATTGACATGTTCCTCAAAGTATACAAGGTCAAAATTATTTTGTCAAATAGATTGTGTGGACCGATCTAGTGGTCAATACTTTAAGGTTAAACCAGTTTCAAATAATATAAGTATAATATCCATCCTTTATTTTTTGGGGGGGGGGTAGGGAAAACCTAATATTTATCTTAAGCTTTTGGAATACTTTAAGTTACTCAATATACTTTAATTTGACTTGAATTTATAACCAATTGGTTTTGCTATTTTTCTTATTCTAGCATTTTGCTTTATAATTAGCCTCTTTGCTACGTGTTCAAAAATCCAACAATGATAACAAGTAACCTCGATCCCAAGACCTAGAAATGCTATTGGCTTTTATATGACAGTTATCAATCGTGTATGATTTTTTGGAATCATTATGATCTGGTATGTACATATATGTAGTCAATGACATCATAGACTGCATGTGTATTTTGTTAAATTGTGATAAAATGATGATCATCACCATAAACATTATATCAAATTGCATTATGGAAGGGTTTGGTGCTAATTATAATTGTAAAAAAATTTAATCCATATTGATTAAATTAATTTCAACAGTTTGAACCTAATTTGATTTTGACTAGAGTAACCTAATTTTAATATGACTTTATATTAACTCAGTACAAATTAAGTGGGATACAAGCTTTTGATAACCGATCTTTGCTTTTTCTTGATCAAGTGTAACCAACCTTAATTGTAAGAAAAATACTTGGATCAATTGATGACATACTTTAATATGATCAAAACTCAAAATTAATCTTAAAATATCTTGAATTAGAATTATTCATTTATAAAATATCCATTAATAAAATGTAACTTAATTAAAAACTAAATATGTTAACCTGACATATTGAAAAGAACAAATGAGGGAAGATGAAATATAGTCCAATCCTTGATTATTGATGGGAGAATGAAGAGTTGAAACTATTGTTGTGTTTTAGTTGTTGATTGATTTACCATTGTTGATTAATTAATTGGTTAATTGAGAAGAATTGAAGTTGCACCCAAATGCTGGAGTCATTACTTGATCATCGCTGGATTAATATCAATTTGGTTAGTGGATTGGCCTTCTAAGCAGAGTTCATTGCTGGTAAAACATAACTATGGTATAGGGAAGATTTGTTGAAAATTAAATCAAAATTATATAAACTACGAGGTTTCAAGCCGATGCATTGCATGGAATGCCATTATGTAATTTTTTTTGGCTTTTGCTCTAGCAAAATAGGGTCGTTCTTTGTAAATAATGCTTTTCCTTTGCATGGTGGTCTTTGATGTTATGAACATACCAGATGTTACGCTTTAACCAAATGTCAAACTGAAAAATACCTAGTGTGAATACAGATAATATATTCTACTGAATTTGCTTCTAATGCAAAATTGATGCTTGTTTGACAATTAAAAAGGTGAGAATTAGCAACACATTCAAATCATAAACATGAGATATATAAAACTGAACTTGATATGTGAACTTGTAGTATAGTGGAATTTTGGTGGGTGGTTTACTAATCTAAAAAAAGGTGAATGTTCATGACATACATAGTAGTGTCTGAGATTGTCCACATACCAAGTGTTTGGAATCTCTTTACTCCTAGTGTGAGAATTTTGTAGGTATATGAAACACTTATTCGATGATGTATAGGTCCTTCCTAGTTTGGTTCCAGCTTCTTTGTATGCTTTTCAACTACTTCCATACTTCTAAGAACTTAGTCACTCGGCCTCAGGGGTCGATGGTTCACTCTTGTATTATTATACATTCTGATGATTCTGGCTTTGTACAACTCTGTTTTCATTACAACTTCATTCCTTATTTATATTTATCTAAGGCTTCAGTTTATGCCTTTTTATTATATGCTAGCTTGTAGCCTCATATTGGTTTTACTAACTTTTACAAGTATTAAGGCTTCTACACTATATGTATGCATGAAAGGTGTGTGAGTTGTGGAAGTCTTGACAGTTGTTCTCATGAACCATAGAATCCTAGGTAGCTCATCTACCTATGTCCCTTTTACATCTTCAGTTTTATTCTTCAAGGCCTACATTATCTGCTTATTAGCAGCGTCAACCTGTCTACAAGCCCGAGGTCTTACAATTAGAGTGTTATAGACAGATATTCCTTGATCTTTGCAATATTCTTTCTTCCTTTCATCGATGAGTTGTCTTCCATTATCCATGGTGGTGGATCTAAGAAGTCCATATCTTTTGATCACTTGTTTCTACTAAAAGTCTACAACTTTTTGTTCTATGGTAGTTGCTATGGGCTCAGCTTTTATCCATTTCATAAAGTAGTCCATTGACACCAATAAGAACTTCTTTTCCCCATTGCTTATGGAATGATGCCTAGGATGCCTATTCCCCACCTATCAAAAAGTGTAGATTCCATAATTACAAAGAGATTAGAGGCTGATGTATGTATTTTTAGGAAGTGGAATTGGCATTTATCACACTGTTTGAAATAGTCTAGTGCATCTTTGAGCAATGTATGTAAATAGAATTCTACTGTCAACACTTTTGCTACTAGCACTCTACCCTCTACGTGTGATCCACAATCTCCTTCATGGATTTCTTTAAGGATGTAATCTAATCCTTTCTTGATTACACATTTCAACAAGGGTCTTGCATACCCTCTTTTGTACAGTTCCCCTTAAAATAGTTAGTCCCATGTTGCTTTTTTTTATTTAACATTCCAACTTCCCTTGGATCATTTGGGAGGTTTTCATTCTCTAGCTAATCAATGATCAGTGCTATCTACATATTTAACTATATGGCTCCACTTAGCTTTAAGCTCTTTTCTGATATGAATAACCCACCAATTGCACATCATTAAAAAACCCGACATTCTCTACCTCTCGGATGTTGTATATCCCCAAGCCTGCTATAGTTGCTATATAATTTTGCCTCATTGTTGGTGGCAAGGAATGGAAACCTTAGGGCATGCTTATATTTCTTTCCCTCTATAGAGATTAGGATTAATCTGAACACCAACCTACTTTGTGTGGAGGATCCATCTGTATGGACTATCCACTAGTGTGGTTCGAGCTCTAGATCTTTATCTTTGGACCTACACTTTTCCAGGAAATCTAATAGAGTTTGTGCTTTGATTGCTATCCTAGGTCTGTACTTTATGTTAAACCTCGACAGTTCCACTGCCCAAAGTATCATCCTTCCTTAATGGTCGTACTTCTACATTATATATTTAGTGGCTGATCCATTAAGATCTTAACTGGATGTGCTTTCTTGTTATCATGACTAGGGCCAGTATTAGCTTTTGAATATTTATAAAATTCAGCTCTGTACCTATCAAGACATAGTTGATAAAGTAGATAGGAATTTGTCACCTGTCTTTTTCCGTTGCTAACAAATACATATGAAGATCCTTTCTAAGGCAGGGGTTGTAGAGAAAAGGTATCTCATACTTATGCTACTTATATTGTTTGAATGTTGCCTCTACTTCTTTAGTCAATCTAAAGTCTTTAATTTACCTTACGAACTTGAGAACCGGGGGAACTTTTGTGCAGACTTAGAAACAAGTCTCCCCATCACTATCGTGCAGTTGGTCAGTTTCTGAACTTCCTTCATAGTTTTGGGGTTTGGCCTCTCTAGGAGTGCCTTTACTTTTTCAAGATTTGCTTCAATCCTTATTTAATTGCTTATAAACCCCGGGAATTTGTCTGATGATACTCCAAAAACACACTTTTTGGGATTCACCTTTATACCAAACCTTCTTAGAATGTTGAAGTCTCCTTCAGATTGAGAAGATGATGATATAAAGTTATAAACTTAACAAAATCATCGATGTACACTTTCATGTTTTTGCTAATTTGCCTTTGAAAGAGCTTGTTGATAAACCTCTTATATATGGCATTAGTGTTCTCCGAACCAAATGGTTTGGCCTTATAATAGTACAACCCTGGTATGTAATGAAGGTCGTCTACTTGTAATCCCATTCCCACATAGGTATTTGGCAAAAACAAGAGTAGGCATCTATCAATGTCAGGTAACCATGACCACTAGTTGAATCCACCAATTGATTAATCATTGGAAGTAAGAGGGTAGCTTGACGACAAGCCTGGTTTGGTTGGTGTAATCTACAAAATGAACGATTGGGCTTTTTCACCATCACCACATTTACCAACCAGTTAGTATAATAGTATTCCTTGATGAGTCTTACATCCAAGAACTTCTGCACTTCTTGTAACACTGCCTGCATTTTGTCAGGGACAAAATGTCTCCTTTTCCACTTCATAAGCTATGCTTGGAGGATTTATGACTAACTTGTGAACCATAATATTATATCTATTCTCAGCATCTCTTTTGCTGCATTAGCTAACACATCTGTAAGTGACATAATAAGGATATCAGTGCTTCTTGGAAGGATAGTTACATGTTATGCACAAATCTACAATCTCCTAAACTAATTATGGGCTAGGGGTACCCTAGAAATTGACCTTTATGATTTGGCCTATGGTTACCATCCTTATTATTGTGTTTAGAGTCTACAATCACATTAAATTCTTGCTACTTAGAGCTTGTGTTTTGTTAGTCTATAAGGCCTCTCCCACTTCATGTTCTAAAGGGGGAGTTTAGGCCTTTGAGGTGGCTATATAGCATTCCTTTGCACTATTTTGATCTCAAATAATCCTTCCTATAAAGTCGTCATCTGGTAAATATTTCATCTCAAGGTTGGAGGTAGAGAGTGTTGATCTCAAAGAGTTTAAAAGTGGTCTTCCTACAATTATATTGTAGGTAAAATGCACTTCCATGATTATTTGTTTCACCTTTATCTGGCGAGTCTTTCCTTTTTGGGTCCCCTCCTTGGTAGGTAGCCTGATCATCCCTTTGGGATATATGGTGACACCTATAAAACCCATAATGGGATATGGTGTTAAAGACATATCTTTCTTCTGTAAGGAAAGCTTGAGAAAGCAATCATAAAACATGATATTTGTGGAACTTTCAGCTTGTACCAGTACCCTATTAATTTCATAGTTTGCTACGGTTAACTTGATATCCATAAAATCATCACATGGTTGGGATATAGGTCTAGCACCTTCAAAAAATATTTTAGAAATATAATTCGCAAATACTTGGTTTATTGTTAGAGTTACTTGACCTAAAGTTCTCAGATGACTTTTTAAGCCTTATTTGATAGCCCGACAAGGGGTGATCTCCCTAAAATGACCTGTATGGTGCTGTAAAGAATGTAACTTAAGTGTCATCTTCTTCTGAACTCCTCTCACCTAGATGTTTTCTCTCTTTTTAAGGCCCATTCTTAAGGTGCTTGTCTAACTTCCATTTGCTGCCTAGTCCATGAAGCACTTTATCTAGATTCCAGCAATATTTTGTGTCATGCCTATAGTCCTTGTGAAATGCACACCACTTGTCCTTGTTTTTGAGCCCCTACTTAAGATGCTTTGGATCGTCCATGTTTACATGTCTCTTGATCTCCATAAGGATCTCACTCCTTAAGGTATTAAAGAGAGATTTTGTCTTAAGGGCTCTTTCTTTCTTTTTCTTATGATTCTGTTTGACTAGCCTTTTGTCATCCCTATTTGACACTTCTTTGGGACTCTTAGTTTCTCTCATGATAGCCTCCAGCTATAATACATCCTCTACCATCTTTAAGGCCACTTCCAACATGGCTGGCCGTTCTGTAATGAACTTTTCACTGAGGCTGTTGTGTATGGCCTCATTGGTCAAGACTGCTAAGGCCACATCTCACTTAAGGTTTCCTATAAAGGGTTTCTCATGAGTAAATCTTTCAACATACTTCACTAGGGTTTCTTGATCATTTTACGCCAACAACATTAGTTCTGCATTTGATTTAGGTGTCCTTTTACTCCCAACAAAGTGGCTTCTAAAGATAGTGAAAATATCATCTTAGGATTTAATTGATCTTGAGGGGCAGCCTATTGAACCAGACTTATGCTTCTCCTTTTATGGTAGCATGAAAGTATCTGAACATTATAGCCTTTTGCGGGAGATGGTTGCAAATCGATATGGGTTAATTAAGCATTATGTTGCCTTTGAGGTCACTAGTCCCACCAAAATTTTCTATCTTTAGCATCTTGAGCTTCTCTGGGGGTTCAACTTCCAATATCTTAGTATCAAAACGTGTCTTAATTTTTGGAAACTTGTTAATGAAACACCTTGATTAAGGGTCTTTTTTCCATTTTCCTTTGAACGTGGTTGAGATGACACCAGTTTGATAGAGCTTGAGCTATGCTATTGTGCATTTTCTTCACAGTCTTCCTCTTGATGATACCTATCTTGACCAAGCCTCAATCTTGGCAATTTATTTGATCCAATCAATCTCTTTTGTCAGCTTTTAGGTTAGGGAACATTGTCTTTTAGAACTTTTGTCTACCCGTATCAGAATTTTTTATTCCCTAGAGTTCTAGTAATACCAGAGAAGCTATTATTTTTAGATGTTTAGTTGGAATAAAAGTAATAGCTTGGAGGCAAATGTACGACTCTTGTAAATACATAGGAGGTGAGCATAAGTGAGAGAAGGATCATCTTGACCCAAGGTGGGGTCTTGATATGTTAGTGATGACATAAGACTGGATATTTGTAGGGTGGAGCTCAGAGACCCCAAACCCTAAGTAGGGGGAGAGTGTGCTACAGAGGGAAAAGCTAGATTCGTGAGAGCTGGGTAATGACTTAAACACAAGTTATATTGAGAGAGGCAAAAAGTGTACTAAGTTATAATCCATCTTTTCTTCTGTTTTAGTGGATGCGCCAATTGTTGCCTAGTTATGTTTTCCCCTCAACAAAGAGGGGTTTTCCATGTTAGATTGTGAGTAGTTCTTTCTCTTGATGTGTACATGTGTGCGATAAATTTTTTACTATGCTTCTATTCCTCACACATGGTATCATAGCAGGTTTAATCACAACAATGGGTGTAAGAGCAGGTTTAATCCCAACAGGTTTCACAGAAAAAAGGAGGATAAAAATCAAATCATATTCAGAACTAGCATTAGGATCAATCTATAGTTAAGTCTTTGAATTAAATAACACTTGGTTTGATGCTAATAGAAGGTTCAAATCACCTTACGTGAAGTATTAGGGGTGAAAATGGTGATTCCAAAATAATAATATAATAAAAATGGAAGTGAATAATCAATGGGACAACATACAACAATTTGTTAATGAGTTTCGGCCCTCAACTAGCTTAGTTGTCGTTTAAAGTTCCTCAACTTTATTTTAAGTTAGACTCATTACAAGATCTTAGAGTCTCCGCACTCTTAAGATCTTAGCTTTTAAATCACCTCTCAATTTAAGATCGGTGAAGTTGATCCTTTAACTCAAAAATCCCTACCCAATAAAATTCTTTTCTTAATATAGATGTAAGTGAACAGGATCACAAGTGCATAGTGACTCACAAGTTTAAGCTCAATATGATGTATTTATTAGATAGGGGTGAGCATGTATAACGGATACCCTGGAATAGGTGTGACGGGTACCCTGGAACTGGTCTAATGGGTCCAGCCCTGGTTCCTAATACTAAGGAACCTATCTCATTGGTTTTGGTTCCGGTTCCTAAAATAAAATTCGGAACCGGAACTGAGAATATGTTATGACAAAAAAATGTCATACCCTAAGATATAAGCCCAATTCTTCTATTAATCTGTTATATAATAAAATGACCCAATCGAATCTTCCATAAATCCCAAACTGAAAAACCTAAAAAATATTTTCCTTTCCATTGAAATTTAGATTTGTTATGTTTGCTTTCACATCAAAATTTTTAATTTGCTGCCCCGATTTATTATTTTTTATCGCATCTCAATGAGTGTATTTTGCTACCATTAATTGGTAAGTGTTATCTATGAAGCGATGTTTAATAGTTTACATACATTGAAATGAATCCCATTGTATTATGATTGATTTTTGTTACAATAAATAAGTACCAAATATGAAATTTGAAAAAGTGAATAGTTAGTGCGAGTACTGCGAATTGGAATAGGAATAGGAATCGATGGTTACGATTCTAGTTCTTAAAATTGTGGAATTGGAATCTGTGGTATTAGTTCTGGTTTCGAAAAATGAGGAACTTGTTTGACCGACTCTGGGTCTGGTTTCAATTTTTGGGGCGGGTACTCAGAATCACTCACTCCTAGTATCTATGGCTCCGATGCTTCATCCAACTTGTAGCAGGTAATATCTATAGCATGAAGTTATGGCCCACTAGAATATAAGCTAGCATATCCTTTTCCTAAGCCTTTTTAAGTTACTCTCAACTTTGAGTGATGCGATCTACATTAGAAGATTTCACACAAGAAAGGTATGACAAGGATATTATCCATATTGCATCTAGTGTAAAATTATCAAATCAATTATCTTTTGCGAACGTTTGAATTTTAGTTTGGATTCAACTTTCAAACACTTCAGGGATAATTTTAGAATATGCAAAATTATAACAAATTAGATATTCCTCTCAAATCGTATAATATCTTTAAGATATGAATAAAAAAATCTTTGTTAGAAATTAACCCATATCAATTAAATCCAAAATAATGAGAACATCCTAGGAGACTTTTTCTCTACGAAATATGCAATATTCTTTCAAGAGGAAATATTCAAATGTGGGCATGATTTATGGGAAATAGGTAAAAGTATTTATTTATCCAACTTTAGCCAACTATTATAGGAATTCTATCAGTGCAACACTAATCAATGATTCTCTCCAAACCTCAGACATTAACTTTCACCCAAAAGACATCAGGAAGAATCACCTCAATGTGATGTGACTATATGCTTGATATAAGTTTTGATCTCAAGGCACATTTGCAAAAAATATTAAGGGCCATTAGATTTTGTTTGCACAATTACTTGAATACTATCTATTTGCTTAATTGCTTGCAAGTAATATAATCAACAAGATCTAATTATTAGAAAACTGTAGGTGCTTAAAAATGGCAATTGTATTTTCAATTGCCTAATGAGGAAGAAAACTATCCAAACTATAAATCCGAAGCCCAATGAAGTAATTAATAAAAATAAAATAGGAGTTCAACTAGGAGAAACAACATGAGTCAGCAAGGCTCACTAGGCCTGAAAGCCGGTCGGTTTACCCTTGGGAAGCCAATCGGTTCCCTTCTTCTTTTTGTCCCTCCCCCAAGTCCAAGTCCAAGTTGGTTAGTAAGCTTTTAATTCGGGGATGATTAACCTAACGTGTCTAATTAAAACAGACTCCAAGTCGAGTTGGTAAAGCTACTTAGATTAAGTCTAATATGATTAGGAGTTGGTATCCTTTTCCTAGACTAAGTCGATCTAATTATTAGCTATAAAAATTGGTGCCCCAAAGGGTTGAGGGCATCATGTCGATTTGAGAGATTAGTCGCACATTAGAAAAAAAAACAAGAGTAATTAGGAGATCACTTGAGAGATCATGAGGAGATTTTTACCAGTGTGGTCAAGTCTAGAGTCACTCTTGTAATATTAAGGATTAATCACTTCATTGGGTTCCCCAAATAATCAGGTGGATTGTCGTGAGGCAAAGCTTTTACCTTTTCTACCTATTCTATTTAGTTTCTTCTTATTTACTTTTACGATTAATAAAGATGTAATCTTGTGGTAATGCCTACCCACTGAAAACTATTTACTATTGTCATGCCTACACTAAAGGTTGTATGTTTGCATGGTTTGATATTAAATAATATTAATGCCTTTGCATGATTGTGCGATAGTGTAATTAGAATTTTAGATTTCCCATATTGACTAGTAGATAATGACGGGCGGTGATGTGATGCATCCCATCACATCATCATACTTTCGCCCCCGAATTTGGATCTTCAGTTCGAGACTAAGGAGTCAAAATTGGTCCCCACACGAGGGATTGCTCAGGGGGTCGGGCCTTTTTGAAAACCTTTTTGGAGCAGAATCAATGTGTTCCTTCGGTTTTTCCTTCGGTATGATTCACTTCGAAAAGAGATGTGGCTTGTAAGTTTTCCTAAGAACTCACTTGCGACTTTATTAATTGTATAATTGTCGTTGCTTTTATTTTTTTCTATCCTTTTCTTATATTCTATTCTTTCTTTTCTTATTTTTATTTTCAGTAGAACCGTTCTAATCCAGGGAAGTGAGATTGTTTAGACCAGGAACTGGGTCTTGCTCTGGCCTAGAAACTGGTCGGGTTCGTGGATCAGGCAGGCTACCTATTCTTGGATTAGCCAGTAGTTACTGTCAGGGATTAGGATCAAACAGCTGGGCCTGATCCTAGCCCAGGAACCGACCAATTCCTGGATTAGGGTCCAGGATCAGTTTCCTGATCCAACCCTATAAGTTTGCTAAGTTATGATTTTATAAAAAAATATAATTAATAGTTAGTTTCAAAATAAATAAAAAATAATAAAACACCCCAGCAAAGTAGTAGTTGAACCATTGGTGGGGGATTGCACCCTTAGAGATGTGGATCCTTACAGAAACTAGTTGCCCAGAGCTTGAAAGTAGAGGTCAACTATCTTGAACTCTTACAGTTAAGGACCTTAATTGGCTTGTTAGAAATGAACCTTGTTACACTTATAAAATTGGTGCAACTTGAATTTGAGCTCAAATTGAATTTTACAACATCGTGATTATTTTTCTAATTTTGGAATTTGTGTATCAGTTGAGTGAAATTTAAATTATTGTAAAAATGCAATTTCGTGACAAAGAGACATCACATAAATTTTTCCAAAAAAGTTGTTCACCATATACTTAAAATTTGGCTACATGTTTTATCCTTTAAAAGGTAGTTATTTACCACATTATGTTTATATGTATTAATTATAATTTAATTAATCCATGATTGCGCTAATCATATGTTGAACAATTATCAAGAAGCAAGATTAACTTCGTGGTTTTTATCATATAACAGCTGGGTTTTGATTTTTTGAAATTTTCAAATGTTACCTGATTCCATGCGTTCTCTTGAATGGATAAAGATATGAATAAAGATAGCATTTAAAGAAGCACTTAGTACATATTCAGGCAATTAAAGATATGGATAAAAATAAAACTCGAACATTGGTACCGAAATCAAAACTTAATTAATTAAATTTATTTTATTTATTAATTAAAAAATCAATGGGGAACTCAATACTTATCAAATACTCATAATGGCATTGTAAATGGGGTTATGTCTCAAACTCAAGATCGGCGATAAAGTGACACTAGCACATCAAAAAATTTTGGCCATCAACTAGTCAAAGCTAGAAATAATCTCTAATGAGCATGGGTCACATGAATCAAATCCACATAATAAGAATAGAACGTACGTAACTTGAACACTTAAGCTCTTCTCAAAATCAAATTCACCAATAGTTTTTCAAGTTCAATTTTTCTTTTTGCTTTCCCCCAAACCTAAACCTTATGAGAAGTGCTTAATGTATATGTCATTTTAGGGTTGTTTTGCTACATTTTTAGAAGAATTATGTACTTTAAGTTAATATTTATACCTCTATTCTCGACTTATGCTTGGGTATTGTTATTTTATGTGTTTTGCAGGATTTTAAGTCTTTTTACCCATCATTTGACCATAAATAGATGTATTTTGATCGCCCCCACGGTCACCCATGAGTTGCTATGCCCGTGGAGCAAGAAAAGAGCAGAAAGTAGGTTCCAGCCTAGACCACGGTCGGACCGTGGTACTTGCCACGGACCATGGTGAGGCTGTAACTGTTACCTCTTTGTCTTCCTTCGGTTGTGTGGTTGAGATCAAGCAAGCCTCTCTATAAAAGGCCCCGTTCTGCAGCAGTTGAAAGTGATCCTTGCACAACCAAAAGTATAGAGGGGCATAGATTAGAGTTTTAGCCTAGTTTCTTTCTTTCTCAAATTTTGTTGTTTCTGGTTTGATTTTTAGTTTTGGTGAGAAATCTTGAGTGTATGTGTTTGGTTTTCGCGGCAGTTTGAAGCCCTAGGTTGAAAGCCATCTCAGTCAAGCCTTTCTCTCAGATTTCGCCACATTGTTGGTTAGTTTTGTTTATTTCTTAATCATGTTTGAGTAGTTTTCTTTTATCTAGGGGTTTGGTAGTTTATGAAAGTGTAGTTGGATCATATTTTAATTTATAGAATTGTGCTTATTTTCATGATTGGTTTGATTTCGTTTATCAAATGATTTTCATGTTGTGAGTGGATTTTTGGCCAAAATTTGCTTGCGCACTTGAAATAAACGAATGAAAAACTGAAAGATGACATTTGGTTGTTGGACTACTTGATTAAACCTAACATGGAGTCGTCTCGAAAGAGAGATTTGCATGTTAGGAGGACTAGAGTATAATCGAATATATTAAACTTGAATTAAGGCAAATTAGTTTGAAAGAATGACTTTTACTTAGTTTAGGAAAATTTGATTGAGTTCGAACGAATAGATCAAATTTCTAGATAGATTACAATTCCTCGAGATTAACCGATTAGAGAAAAACACATGATTGTCGTTTTTGATCCAATCCCCTTTCATAACTACGAGAATTCCTAAACATATTTTCTCTTTGATTGATTTAGAATTGTGAATTAGAAATTGTTAAATCAAAATCTATTGAATTAGAATTTTCCTTAGCACATTCTGACAGGCGAACCTTAGTAAGTTACATTAGTCCATGAGGAACGATATCTTTATCTATACTATGACCACCCGTGCGCTTGTGGTAGGCTTAATCACCTTACGTTATCCTCAATGAGAAAACAATAATAAAGTGACAAATGGAGAAAAGAGCAACACAACCTGATAGTATGAGGAAATCATTTCCATATAAGCCTAACATCCAACTCCAAAAGTACCTTCACAATCGACATCAACCACAAAAGCCAAAAACCAGGTGAAGAATCACACTTTACGACACAAGCACCCCCCAAAAGAAAACAAAAACAAAAGACTCAAACTCTTTAAAAAGATTGGATAGCCTCCCAACAAGCGCTAAGTTTTAAGTCTTCTGCCAGACAAGGTCCTACCCACTAATCATAGTAGGTAGGCTCTACTAGATTGATGAACTCAATCAAACCAGGATCAATATCATGAGTCACAACAGGTTTCAAACATTGACCATTGACTATGAGAACTCGACCATCTTGGGAATCCAAAATTTGGACAGCTCTGGAGGGAAATACTTGTTGGACAACAAAAGGACCATCCCATCCTAATCTCAACTTGCCAGGAAATAGCTTGAGCTTAGAATTAAAAAGCCAAACCTTTTGATTAGGTTTAAAAGATTTACGAGAAATCATTTTATCGTGAAAAGCTTTAGTTTTGGATTTATAAATCTTGGCATTCTCATATGCTTTATTATGCAATTCATCCAACTCATTCAATTGAAGCCTACAGTTAGAATCTGCTTGTTGCATATCAAAATTAAAAGCTTTAATAGCCCAAAAGCTCGTTGTTCTAATTCAACTGGCAAGTTATAGGCCTTACAGAAAAGAAGTCGGGTAAGGAGACATCCCTATGGAGTCTTAAAAGCAGTACGATAGGCCCAATGAGCATTATCCAATCTCAACACACCAGTCTTTCCTATCGGGTCGAACTGTTTTCTAAAATATAGACCTGATCTCACGATTAGATACCTCAACTTGACACTAGTCTGAGGGTGATAAGGGGTAGCTACTTTGTGAGTCAAAACATATTTTCCAAGTAAAGCCTCAAAAGATCAGTGGCAAAAATGACTACCTCTATCACTAATAAGAGCTCTAGGGGTCCCACATCGATAAAATATGTACTCTTTTGCAAACCTAACCACAACTTTGTGGTCATTGGTCGTGGTAGCTAGAGCTTCCACCCACTTCAACACATAATCGACAACAACCAATATGTAAACAAAGCCAAAAGATGGGGGAAAGGGACCCATGAAATCAATGCTCCATATGTCAAATATCTTAACAATAAGAATAGGGAAAAGGGGCATCATATTACGATGGGACATGACACCCATATGTTGACAACGTCACAAGCAAGACGAAATTAGTGAGCATCACGAAATAGAGTGGGCCAGAAAAACCCACTTTGTAAGACTTCAGCAGTTGTCCTACAACCTCCAAAGTGATCACCACATGCACAAGAGTGACAAAGGTCAAAATACTATGAATTCCACTCTTGGGGACACGTCTACGCACTACTTGATCAGGTCAATGTTTAAAAAGACAAGGGTCTTCCCAATAGTAATGTCTTACTTGTGAGAAGCGCCTATCTTTTCTAGTGAGGAGGAATCTTCCCAGTGGCAAGGTTGTTCACTATGTGAGCAAACCAAGGGAGATGAGCATGTGACACAGCAAACAGTTGCTCATCGGGGAAGTGGTTAGAAAATCTAACCAAGTCATCAGTTTACTCAGTAAAGATTTAAGACAAGTGGTCTGCAACTGAATTTTCAGAACCTTTTCTATCTTTTATCTCAATGTCAAGCTCTTGGAGTAATAAAATGCATCTAATGAGTCTAGGTTTGGTGTCATTCTTGGCCATTAAGTATTTTAATTCACCATGATCAGTGAACACAATCTCTTTTGAACATAGAAGACATGGACCAAATTGATCAAGTGCAAATACTACAGCTAACAACTCTTTTTTAGTAGTTGAATAATTCTTTTGAGCATCAGTTAGAGTTCTACTAGTATGGTATATGACATGAGGCATTCTATTCACCATTTGACCCAAAATAGCCCCAATAGCAAAATCAGATGCATAACACGTAATCTCAAATGGGATAGAAAAATCTGGGGGTTGCACAAGAGGGGTCGACATCAATAAAAATTGAAGATTTTCAAAAGCATTAACACAAGAGTCATCAATCACAAAAGGAGCATCTTTAGCGAGCAGATTAGTGAGTGGGCGAGCTACCTTACTAAAATCCTTAATAAATCTCTTACAGAAACGTGCATGACCAAGGAATGATCTGACTTGCTTCACAAAAGAAGGCACATGCAGATTAGAAATCAGATCAACTTTGGCTTTATCAACCTTAATCCCCTTTTTAGATACTTTCATGAAATGACTTTTTTCCCAACTCAACACCAGATTCACTTCTTCACATATTTTTAGCGCAGTGGACAAATTAGAAAGACATACACACACACACACATGTATATGTATATGCATGCATGTATGTATGTATGTATGTATGTATGTATGTATGTGTATGCGCACACACGCACGCACACACACACACACGCACACGCACACATATGAACCAAAAAGAGAAAAATCATCCATAAAACCTCCATGAAATTATCAATATAATAAAAAAATATGGCCATCATGCATGTTTGGAGTGTGGAAAGTGCATTACACAACCCAAAAGGTATCATGCGATAGGGGAAAATACCCGATGGGAATGTCAAAGTTGTTTTCTCTTGGTCCTAGGGATGGATAGGTATTTGGTTGTAACCAGAATACCCATCTAGAAAGCAATAAAAACTTTGTCTAGCTAATTTATCTAAAATTTGATCAATGAAGGGGATTGGAAAATGGTCCTTTCTAGTTATAGAATTCAACTTTTTGTAATCAATGCACACCCTCTACCCTGTGGTCTGTCTATTAGGAATTAGTTCACCATCATTATTCTTAACCACAGTTATGCCAGATTTCTTAGGGACTACTTGAACTGGATTGAGCCATTGACTATAAAAAATAACATAGATAATGCATGCATCCAAAAGCTTTAGTACCTCTTTCTGGACAACTTCTTTCATATGAGGGTTCAATCTACGTTGCATTTGCCTAACAAGTTTGCCATCGTCTTCTAAATGAATTCTATGCATACAAATAGTGGAGCTAATCCCTTTCAAATTAGCAATTGACCATCCAGTAGCACCCCTATGATCAGATAAGACATGAATCAACTCTTCCTCTTGATCACAAGATAAAAGAGAAGATATAATGACTAGTAGGGTCTCTTTAGGTCCTAGAAACACATACCTGAGTGAATCAGGGAGAAGTTTCAACTCAAGTTTAGGTAGAGACACAACAAAAGGTGGCATAGGAGAACTAGCCAAAGGTCGGAGATGTTCATAAGTGGACACCCAGGAGGAAGACTTAAGATGAGGAGTAGAATCTAGATTAGAATCCATCGCATCTATTATACTTTCTAAGTTAAACAATCTCAAATCTCGATGGGAAAGACAAGTTTCTAAGGGATCATTGCTCAAAATAGCAGGTAAAGCTTATGCAATCATTTCATCAATCACATCAACAAAGAAGCATTCAGATTTATCTTCATACACAGGTTGAGAAGAAGCTTTAAAAATATTAAGCCTAACCCTCATGTTCTTGATTGAGACATCCATCACTCTTGTACAGTTAATGGTGACATTAGCTGCGGCTAGGAAGGGACATCCTAAAATACGAGGAATCTGCTTAGAAGCATGACTAGGGTCCATGTCCAATACAACAAAATCAAAAAGAAAGAATCCTTTGTCAATTTGAACCAAGACATCATTTATCCGCCCCTTAGGAGTCATTACCAACCTATCAGCAAGTTGAAGGGTACAGTTAGAAGGTTTTAGTTCACCCAATCCCAACTCTAAGTAAACAGAATAAAGTATCAAATTAACACTAGAACCCAAATGCAAAAGTGCCCTTTCAATTGTGATTGCCAATAAAACATGAAATGGTAGGGACATCAGGATCTTTTAAACTTAGGTGGAGTGTCACATTTCAAAATCCAGCTCACTTGTTCACTTAGAAGAAGCTTTTTGGACTTGTCATCTTTGGATTTTCTTTTAAAAGTGCACATGTCTTTAAAGAACTTAGCATGAGATGGAATCTATTTAATTGCTTTCAAGAGGGGAAGATTTACCTTAACTTGCTTAAAGGTCTCTAAGAAGTCATCTCTTTGCTTATCTCTCTTAGAAGGGAGTGGTGCATCCAAAGCTTGAGGGTAAGGAACCGTTGGCTTATATGTCACAGTGGGGTCAAATAAAATAGGTGAAGGGGATGGGTCATTCTCTTTTTCAATCTTGAGGTCTCTCTCAATGGTCTTAAGTGTTTCCTCTCTATCATGTTCCTTCTCGGTCACCTTATTATCTACTTCTTTACCATTCCTAAGAACCATTACAGCTTTCAATTGTTCAAAATGTTGGCCTTTAAGGTTCTGTATGAGTTGACTTAGGCGTTTTCCTTCTTCTCTTTTACCTATAGCCATGGCTAGTTACCCAAGTTGGGGTTTCTAACTTAGCTATAAATTGTGACTGAGAATCAACAATATGCATTGTGAACTCAATTGCTTGGACCTTAGAGTCAATATTTTGCACAACAAAAATCAAGGTACTAAGAGCAGAAATTACCTTGTCTATATAGAGCTCCCAGATGGAGCTTGATGGTAAGGAGGAGGAACATATCTCTAGTTTTGGAAGCCAAGAGGGGTAGGTCTGCCAGATTGAGCTTGAGGATTCTTAACATTTTGAGACCTCTATGAAAAATTGGGATGATTCCTCTAACCATGATTATAGGTATTAGAATAAGGATTGTTTGATGGAAGAAATCCTTAGGTGACATTTACTTATTCAGTCACACAGTCAGACTTACTAATACAAAGACAGTCAATAGATGCATGCATGAGACTAACACAAATTGAAAACACATCTTGCATACAAGGGGCATTAGACACTTTGTTCATGCACAACAATTGATCAAATTTCTTAGTTAAGGTATCAACTTTACTAAAAAGGTCAATTGAATGTGAAACCTTATATAGCCCCCTTTACTTCCTAACTGCCTAGGCAAATCAGAATGTGAGGAAGTAGCATGCAAGTGTGAATTCTCACTCAAATGTTCAAACAATTCCCAAGTTTCTTTAGGAATTTTATATAAGAAACTACCACCACAAGATGCATCAACCATTTGCCTATTGTGCTCATCAGAGCTAGAATAAAAACCCTATCCAACAAAGTGGCAAAAAAAAAGAAAAGAAAAAGGCCAATCCAACCCGAAATGGCTGACCCATGGCCCAATCAGCTAGACCAGTTCAGCCTCTTTCTCTCCCTCCTCTCTCTCCCACCTTAGAGTCGCCTGCGACCCAACCCTGCTTCCCAGAAATCCCCCTAGCCTCCTCTCTTTATTACCCAGCTCCCCTTGGGCCTGCCTTCTTTAACCTCACGTAGCCTATCAAGTGCAATCAATAAAACCCAGTTAGCCTCAGCCCCCAAAATTCAATCCAGCAACTAAATCTTCATTTTTAAGAGCAAATTCAAAGGTGATCTAGTCAAGGCCAATTAATTAAAATTAATTTTTAACTAAAGACTAGCCCTTTTTCATGTAATATAACAGGCAAGAGTTAATTGAAATTAATTTTCCATTATTATTTGTGCACCAAAAAGGGTTGAATTTCCATTATAAAAAGGGGACATGGATTGGAGCAATTCATTCATCCATTCACTCACTCATCCAACCATCCAAGCATCGTGCCAATCTATAAATAGAGACTTCGCTAAAGATAGAGAATATGCATCACACAAGCAAAAAAGAGATAAACTCCTATTCAAAAGTGTTATTATACTCTTCAGTGATAATGTTCAAATCATGGTAGTCTTTGTAGACATATTTGAGATTCCTTATAAGGTAAGAGAGTTGTGATAATTTTTCTTGTAACAAGAGGGTTGATCAGGAGTGGCGTCCTTAGTGAGGACCTAGGAGAAATTACTTTACGAGAGGTATTGAAAGGTTTGTTGTGGTCAAGATCCTTGGGTGTATGCTTCCAAGTGTAAATCTCAGAGCATATTGATACAAGTAGTTAAATCCTAAGGAAGGGACCTTAGGTGAGGACGTTGCCTAGTTAGAGGAGTAAACCTCGTTTAAAACACCATGGAGTTTACTTTATGTTATACTCTCATGCTGCTCGACTTCCTTTATCTATTTGCTTAGTGTCCTTGACTTTATTGTTTAGCATCCTTGAGTTTTAATATTAACTATTATATTTTGTGTTTGAATTATAACACATAAATATTCGTTGTTACCCTATTTACCCCCTGGAGGGTGACTAAACTTACTCGGGCCTAATTATTGTTATCAGAGCTAGTCTCACCTATTGTGGCTTAACTATCAAGTGAGTGAAGGTTAATGTCTTTTTTAGGAATGACTGAGATCAATCAAGGTAGATTTGTGTCTAGACCTCCATTATTTTCTGGATCTAACTTTGCTAATTGGAAGATGCTTATGTAGATATTGCTGATCGATCAAGACTATAGGCTGTGGAAAATAGTGTGAAGGACTCCAGTATAAATCATGGACATGGTTAGAACTGAAGAACTGGACCATTAATCAGTACATTTTGGAAGAGCATCAGAGAGTGTAGAACAATTACAAGGGACTTAATGCTTTATATTGTGCCTTAGAAGCTGACGAGTTTAATAGAACTTCTACTTGTGAAACAGCAATCGAAATGTGGAACACCGTATTTACCATATATGAAGGCACAAGTCAAGTAAGAGAATTGAAGATAATCATCTACATTCACCAATATGAGCTTTTCAAGATGCTTCCTAACGAAGGACTAAAGAAGATGTATATTTGATTCACTACCATCATCATAACCTCAAATCTCTTGGAAAAGTCTAGTCAAATGGAGATATGGTGTGGAAGTTGCTGAGAAGTCTCCATAGGAAACCAAGGGGAGCCAAGGTCATAACCATTGAAGAGGCTAAGAACCTAAAGATCTTAAAGTTGGAGGATTTGGTTATAAAAATCCTAACATATGAGACCCACCTCCAATAAGAGCAAGAAGAACCTCAGATAGAGGGGTAGCCTTGAAAACTAAAGTTAAGGGCCTTGAAAGTGAAGATTACTTAGAATATGAAGCATCAAAGGATGAGATTGTCTTGTTGGCTAGAGGCTTCCATAAAATGCTTAATAAGAAGAATTTTGACTTCAAGAAGCCTTGAAAAGGATCATCTTCAGAAGATAACAAAGGTGTAAAATTCACCTCTTAGGACCTTGAGACTAACCAATTGTCTGCTTGGTTATAGCCAACCAGGATACAACAACAACAACAACAAACTCCCAAAGTGGGTCCCGCTTTCGCGGGGTCTGGGGAGATCCAGCTGTAGGCAACCTTACCTCTACCGGTATTCCTACCCATAGAGAGGTTGATTCCATAAGACCCACAAAACAGTTTTGAGAAAAAGGGGTGAAGATAAAACGAATGCAAAACCATTTACCGAAGTAAGAGAGAGGGGGGGAGAAAAGGTTCTGGATAAGCGAATAAAGAGGGGGTGGAGACATACCTCAACACATCGTGGGTGCTTGGTGTCGTGACAATCCGGAAAAGCATTACCTGCAAACAAAACCAACGAAAACCCACCCCACCCTACCCCACCCCACCTAGGCTACCGCCTCCTACGGAGCCGGTCCCCTACAATCGGGGACCTTAATCTTGTCCCGCCACAACCTCCTATCCTGAGCCATGTCCTCCGTGAGACCGACAACTCTCAGGTCCTCTCTAACCACCTCCTCTAGGCTCTTCTTCGGCCTCCCTCTCCCTCTCTTACCACCGGGTGGGTTGATACTCTCGCATCTTCGCACCGGGGCGACCACACTTCTCCTCTTCACGTGGCCGAACCATCTGAGCCTCGATTCCCTCATCTTCTCCTCTATGGGGGCCACTCCAGCTAGGCCCCTAATAACCCCATTCGTAATTCTGTCCAATCTCGTAAAACCACACATCCACCTGACCATCCTCATCTCAGCTACCATCAGCCTCTGGACCTACGCCTTTTTCAGGGGCCAACACTCCGATCCATAGAGAACCGTCGGTCTAACTACCATCCGATAGACTTTGCCTTTCAAACCCATTGGCACTCTCTTGTCACACAGCACCCCTGACGCTGACTTCCACTTTTGCCAGCCCACTCTAATCCGCTGGCTAATATCCTCGTCAATGTCCCCATTCTGCTGGATGATGGAGCCCAAATACTTGAATTTGGCGACCTTCGGTATTGCCCTCCCATCCAGTACGATCTCTCCCCCCTCTTCTATCCTTCCGCTGAAACAGCAGTGAAGGTATTCCGTTTTCGATCTACTCAACCGAAAGCCCCTAGCCTCCAGTGTATGCCTCCAACGCTCCAGCCTGTCATTCACCCCCTGCCTGGTCACATCGATAAGGATGGTGTCATCTGCAAAAAGCATACACCAAGGCACCTCGTCTTGGATACCTCTAGTGAGTTCGTCCAAGACTAATGTGAAAAGAAACGGGCTTAAAGCGGAGCCTTGATGCAGGCCCAAACTAACAGCAAAATCATTGGAGACCCCTGCTGGCGTCCGAACCCTCGTCCGCCCTCCCTCGTACATATCCTTGATAACCCGAATGTACGCGGGCGACACCCTTTTCTCTTCCAAACACCTCCACAATACCTCCCTTGGGACTCTATCATACGCTTTCTCCAAGTCAATGAACACCATATGGAGATCCACCTTTCTATCCCTGAACACACTCATGAGCCCTCTGAGGAGGTAGATTGCCTCAATGGTTGCCCTGCCTGGCATGAAACCAAATTGGTTTTCTGAAATCTCTACTTCCTCTCGCAGCCTTCTCTCAATCACCCTCTCCCATAGCTTCATAGTATGACTGAGCAGCTTGATGCCCCTAAAGTTATTACAGTCTTGGATATCCCCTTTGTTTTTGTACAGTGGGATGACTGTGCTGGCCCTCCACTCTCTGGGCATCTTGGCGGTCCTGAGAATAACATTGAAAAGCTCCGTAAGCCACTCTAGTCCCACTTCCCCCAAGTACTTCCAAACTTCCACTGGTATCTGGTCCGCACCTACTGCCTTCCCCTTCGCCATCTTCTTCAATGCCTCCCTAATCTCCTCCTTTGTTATCATGGCGTCCGCACGCTGATCATTACACTCTTCGCCCCTACTACGGTCGTCTCCCCCCCTTCCCCATTGAGGAGTTTAGCAAAGAACCTCTGCCATCTCTCCCTAATATCAGCATCCTCAGTCAACACCTTACCATCTTCGTCCTTGATACACCTTACCACACCCAAATCCCTAGTCTTCCTTTCCCTCGCCCTAGCCAGTTTAAGCACCTCCTTCTCCCCTTCTTTCGTCCCTAATTTATGGTACAATCTATCAAACGCCTGACTCTTTGCTACTGCCACTGCCCTTTTGGCTACCTTCTTGGCCGCCTTGTATCCAATCTTCTTATGAGTCCGCTCGTCTTCTGAACTGCTGCTCATGAACTCCGCGTAAGCCTCTTTTTTTGCCTTGACTTTCTCCTTTACCTCTTCGTTCCACCACCAGGCGCCCTCCATCCTGTTGCCGCTTCCCCTGGAAAGACCTAAGGTTTCCTTAGCCGACCTACAGATGCAATCCGCCACAGCATCCCACATCGAGTCGGCGTTTTCTGCCCTCCTCCAAACTCTCTCCTCATCTAATCTCTCTGCTATTAACCTTGCCTTTTCCTTTGTGAGAGTCCACCACTTAATTCTGGGTTCTTCTGCTCTCCTCTTTGACCTCTTAGGATACTTGAACTCTGCATCTAAAACCAGCAACCTGTGTTGAGTTCCCAGCAACTCGCTAGGAATCACTTTGCAGTCCTTACACGATCTCCGAGTTTCTTTCCTCGTTAGGAAGTAGTCAATCTGGGTCTTGCAAGAATTGCTCTTAAAGGTCACCAAGTGGTCCTCCTTCTTCTTGAAGAAGGAGTTGGCCACCACCAAATCAAAGGCCACCGCAAAGTCCAGCACAGTGACCCCTGCCGCATTTCTCTCTCCGAAACCGAGGCCCCCGTGAACCCCATCGTATCCTGCTGCCTCCGCGCCGATATGGCCGTTAAAATCTCCTCCTATGAACAATTTCTCGCTTTGAGGTACCCCCTGGGTGACCTCATCTAGGTCCTCCCAGAAGAGCTTTTTAGTTTCTTCCGGCAGGCCCACCTGAGGCGCGTACGCACTCACCACGTTCACGAAAACTGAACCCACCAAAACCTTAATGGCCATAATCCGGTCGCTCTTTCGCCTCACTTCGACCACCTGGTCCGCCAAATCCTTCCCGACTAGGATGCCAACTCCATTCTTCGCCTTGGCTGACCCCGAGTACCACAGCTTGTACCCATCAATCTCTCTAGCTTTCGCCCCAACCCACTTCGTCTCCTGGACACACGCTATACTAACCTTACGTCTATGCAGAGACTTAACTAATTCTATCGACTTACCCGTGAGGGTCCTAATGTTCCAGGATGCTAGGTGCACCTTCCGCAACCCTAACCCCCTCCTAACCTCATAACTCCCCGGAGGACAGGCTGAAACAGCTACATGACCCGCCACAGACGTCGGCGTCTACGAGGCCAACGGACACCCTAACAGAGCTACAAACTGAAAGGCACCCGAAAAAACGCTGGTTAACTACCCTCCAACCACTAGAAAAGAAATAAATAAATATATAAACTACTACTATCAACAGGAATACTAGCAACACTTAAAACAAATGAACTAAAAATGACAACGGCCGGGAGCTCCCGCAGGAATACTAGCAACAGGAAAAGAACTACTACTAACAACCGAAAATCAAAGTAATAAACTCAAACGTTTTGTGCAGAATCAATGGAACTAAAACTACTACTAGCAACAGAATTACACGACCCAACAAATATAAAAAGCAGGGAAAGCTAGAGAGAAATGAGATTAAGAAATTTCAGCTCCCATTTAATTCTCCAACGTTTTCCCAGATTCTGACTTTCGCACCAGATTTCAACGAACCTATCCAACTAGGGACCAAATTTCAGACTCGAATAAATGGCAATAACAGAATCGAATTCAAAAGAGTTTGTGCAGAAGCATATGAGCATCAAATTCGGCAAGCAATTCAATCGAATATTCTATATAAACAACAAATGGGTTCCTGGAAATATATCATGAAAAACATTCAACAATAAAAAACAAGTTTGAGATGAGCTCCAAAGTTTACCTGACACCAGAGCAGCCTACCAAGAGGAAGCGCAAGAGATGGGGAGAATGGCAGTTGGTGGGATAGGATTGTGACGGCAGTAGGTAATTTAAAAAGCTTCAGTATCAGACTCGAAATTATTCTCAAAATCACAAGATGTCAACTATTCTTCCCAATCTCTTCGACCTTTCCCTGAGCCTCCGGCGAACAAGTGCTCCTTCGACTATACCTCCGCTAGAACACACCGGTCGCCTCTTCGGTCAGCCGTTGAGGGCAGCTGGGCCGCGATGCCGGCGTGATGCCGACCGGTGCTGCTACCGGGAGTTACCTGAGGCGGCTGGGGAAGGAGCGGGGCTCGAGATGAGTCAGTCGACCGTTCGCAGCAACGTTAACTGAGCAAATCGCAGACCTTAGGAGTCAAACCGCATAGACCAAGGGTCCAATATAGCCAACCAGGATACGTGGTGAAATATTTCAAATCTTTGAAAAAGAAAGTTGAAAAAGTTCAACGCAAAGGGAAAAGGCCATGGTAGCTATACAGAGTGACAGTCACTCCAATGACAGTGAAAATGAAGAGGATGATGTTGCTAACCTATGCTTCATGGCAAATGGAAAAAAATCAAAAGAGAAATGTGAGTTATTAGGGTATTGCAAATCAGTAATCAAGGCATCCATAATTAGGTAAAATCTCTTTTGTTTGAAATGTTAAGAGATTATTAATTGAGATTATTATAGATAGTGTGAACTTTAAGGAAGAGTATCGTTCTAACCTCAATTCCATTAATGATGAAATTACTCTTTTGAAATATGAAAAGGAAAGTTTGTAAGATGGATGCGCTCATTACAAAAAATGCAAGTCCTTGAAGGATGAAAACAAATAGGTTTTAGAACTCTATGATGAATTTTATAAGACGTGGAATGACATAGAAAAAGAGGTTGAGGCCATCCAGGAAGAACCGCAGAAATTAAAAACTGAAAATAAGCATGTATTCAAACTCAACTATGAGTAGGCCGCCAAGGTTCATGAGGTTGAAGATGAGCTTACAAAGCTCAAGGCTCAGTGTGAGGATTTTCAAAAATCTTTTTCAAAACTCACTAAGAGATAGGAGAATTTATACAGATTACTTGAATTCTTATGTGTATCCTTCAATAGTGAAGGTCTTGGATATGGTCCTAGCAACAAGAGGAAATCGTTTTATAACTTCTTTGCTAAAGTGACACCTCCTCATGGAGGTCAAAACAATTTAAGACACTCTGAAAATGTTTTTGAAAAATATTCTGATCGTTCAAGGATAAGAAAATGATACAAAGTAGCTTTAATTGGAAATGACGGCAGATAAATTTTATACATCTTACGGATCACGTTGGACGTAATCTTGGAATTGTTCAAGTGTGGCCACCTAAGGGTACAAGGACCATAAACACAATAATAGATCCTACATATAGATTTTCAATCAATGGAAGTAGAAAAGTTTGATGTTTATTTTTGTAAGTGTGCTTCAATTCAAACACTGATCTATGATGCCTTGATAGTGCATGCTCAAGGCACATGAATAGTGATGCGACAATGTTTTATGAACTTGAATAATCCAATCAAGGAAAAGTTACATTTGGAGACAAAAAGTCTAGAAATACCATTAGAGTTAACAAAATTGATAAAAATCCTTCCAGCTCAATTGAGAATATCTACTTGGTAGATGTTCTTAAATTTAATTTCCTTAGCATCTCTCAATTCTGTGATAAAGGACGAAGTTACCTTCAATTCTACTCAATATGACACCTCTAGCCTTGAAACTGGAGACGCTACTCTATCTAGATCTAGAGCGGGGAATGTTTATTCTATTAAGCTTGATCATGTTAATTCCAAGAACTTTACATGTTTTGAAGTTGATGATACATGGTTGTGGCGTTAAAGATTGGGTCATGCTAGCATGCTTAGTATTGATAAATTATCTAGGCATGATTTGATAAAAGGTCTTCCCAAACATAAATATGATAAAGATCAAGTTTGTAGTGCATGCGTAAAAGGTAAATAAGTTAGAGCTTCATTCAAGCCCTTGAAAATTATTTCCACCACAAGGCCGCTATAATTATTGTAAACGAATTTATGTGGTCCTATAAGATTGAGAAGTCTTGTAGGCAGTAAATATGTATTTGTTATTGTTGATGATTACTTCAAATTTACTTGGGAACTCTACCTAGAAGATAAAATAGATACTTTTAAAGTGCTTGCCACATATTGTAGATAGTACAGAACACATAAGGACTATTAGTTCAAGTTGTGAAAAATGAACATAGAACTGAGTTCAAAGAAAATTTTGAACTATGTGATTAGATGAGAATATCACACCACTTCTTAGCACCAAGGACTCCATGACATAATGGGGTGGTTGAAAGGAAAAATAGGACCTTGGAAGATATGACGAAAAGAATGCTATGTGAAAATGATCTTCTAAAGTGCTTTTTGACTGAAGTTATGAATGTCACAAAGTATGTTCTCAATAGATGTTTGATTGGACCTAGTGGTGCTCATTGGTCCAAACCTGGATCAGATCAGGTTAGACCAAGAACCGAATAAAGAGAAAATTTTGGACCAAGGATTGGACCATAAAAATTTGGTCCAGACTAAGACTGGACCAAAAAAAATTAGTTCGACTGAATTGGACCGACTGGAACATTTTTCATTTTTGAACATGAAATTTGCTAGATAAAATAGGAGAGCAATGTGAAAATATATGCTAGCTTTTTTTAAATGGCAAATTTGCTTCATAGAATGGAAGACAAGAAGAGCAGATTGGGGAGTACCATTTTTATTTTCTGCTTTATTTATTGTATTAGTTTTGTAGATTAAATAATCTCTTTTCATAGAAAAATACAATAAATAAGATAGTCCCTCCCCAAGACCTTAGGTAAGTGGCAGTAGTTGACCTTAGGTAAGTGGCAGTAGTTGCAACACTTACTCTATGTAGACATTTTAACCATGCAAGCTTTTGGTTGTACTATTTCAATGTCCTTTTTTTTTTAATTTAGCCAAATCCAGATCCAAATCCAATACCACAAAAATCTTGCCATCAGATGGGGGGTGGGGGTTCTAATATAGTAGTTTTACCCCTGAATTGTAAAATTGCAAAGACATTGGTTCTAATTGGCCATAGATTTAAAAATTGTAGACTACCAACTACATAGAGACGGAGCACAGAAAGTTTAGAGAAGTATTTTGCTTTAGTCCAGGCAATTCAAGCTGAAAAATAGTCAAATTTTACCTTTTTCTGTTATCTAGATTTCAAACAACCTCACCTGTTTTTTATTCTGCACTATTTTAATTACAGAACTTTTAAATTGTAAATTAAAAGAAGGGAGAGAATGCTTTACTAAGCCCTTCCCCTAGCTATACAGCACAAACCCATTCAAATGTTTAATGATAGTATGACATATTAAACGGGTGAAGACCATGTAATTAGACTTTTCTCTTTCTATGACTAGACTGCTTTATTAATCACTGCTGCTTCTTCTTTGTCATCATTTTTCTTTTCTTGAAAAGGCTTATTCTATTCTATTAACCAAAACTCATCATCATCATCATCTCCCGTTAAATTAGAATCCAAAACTCATTTCTCTTGATTTTTAAGAAAGGAGGAAGATAGAAACTATAAAAAAAGATAAGGTTTACATGAAAGAATACATAGGAGCAAAGAAAGAGAATAATAGGGAGAAATTAAATTCCCATTCGCCACACCAACAACTAGTGGATGAGGTTGATGAATTGGATATACACTAAGTTGGTAATGGGCCTTGTGGCCATGGATGATGTTAGCATGGGGTCTCCATCGAATAGCTAGACTAAGCTCCTTATTCATCGGTCTTTAGGTTTCAAGGTGCTTGAAAAGGCTTGAAACAAACCTTAATGGGACTTGTGGGTTGTAGGTATGGGATAACTTAAAAAGGGTTAGATCTCAAATTTTTTGAAATTCTTTATTCAGTTGACTAATTCGGTCTACCAGTCCTTCGGTGCAGACCAGGATTGGACTGAAGGCTGAATAGGCCAAAACCATGGATCGAGGATAAGATCAAATCCAGTTGGTCTCGTCTGGCCAATCCAAGATAGTGTAGGGTCTGGTCCGAGCTTGAATCGAATAATGAATAGCCCTAATCAAGCTTATCATGAAGAAAACTCCTTATGGGCTCCTCAAAGGAAAGAAGCCAAATATTTCATTCGTTAGGCATTTAGGTGCAAGTAATTCGTTCATAATAATGGCAAAAAAAATGGAAAACTTGATGCAAGAAGTGATGAAGGTATCTTTGTTGGATACTCTTAACACAGCAAAGCATACAAAGTACACAACAAGAGAACCAAGGTGGTTGAAGAAAACATCCATGTTGTTTTTATTAAAAACAATGAAGGAATCATCAGCTCAACTTCATTCCAAGATCTCAAACTTAGTAGACATGATGATGAAGAAGAAAAAAGAGCTAAATCTAACAAAGCTAAAACTCAAATTATACCTTAAAGTATCTTAAGTGGATCAGAGGACACTATCAGGACACTTAAGTTGAAAATACTGAGAACTCTAAAGCAAGTCAAGAAGTTGTACAAAAGGTAAGGCAAGAAACAAGTGCTGACCATGCAAAATCTATAAGACCTAAGTAAATGCTATAAATTCCCAATACACCATCCTATGAACAACATCATCTCATACATCAACTCAAGTGTAAGGACTCGATTCTTTTTTTAGAAATTTATGTGCTTTCTCTACATTCATTTTTCTTATATAACCCAAGAGCTTTCTAGAATCCCTTGAAGACCTTATTGGACCTTAGCTATGTAAGAAGAACTCAACCAGTTTGAAAGAAGCCAAGTTTGGTCCTTGACCACCCGACCTAAGAGCCATCCATTTTTTGAAACCAAATGGGTATTTAGAAACAATCAAGATGAGTTTGGTAATGTGGTTAGAAACAAGGATAGACTTATAGCTCAAATTTGTAACTAAGAAGAAGGAATTGACTATCATGGGATCTTTATCCCTGTAGCTAGGTTAGAGGTCATTATAATGCTATTAAAATTTGCATCTTTTATGGGTATCAAATTCTATCAAATGGATATGAAGTGTACATTTTTAAATGGATATTCATAAGAAAAAAGTTTATGTTAAACAATCCCCTAGTTTAAAAAACTCAGACTATCCTAGTCAGTTTTTCAAGTAGCCCAAAGCCCTTTATATATTAAAACAAGCTCCTAGACCATGGTATGAGAGGCTTACAAAATTTTTACTTGAAGCTAACTTTAAAAGAAGATAGATTGATAAGACTTTATTTATAAAACAAAAAGAAAAGATTTCTTGCTTGTGCAAATATACGTCAACGATATATTATTTAGTGCTAATACTGAATCCTTATGCAATGGGTAAGGAATTTGAAATGAGTCTGATATAAAAGTTGAACTTGCTCTTTGACTACAAATCAAGCAATGCCAAGAAGGCATCTTTAATGATCAAGGAAACTATCATGCATAAACTCCAATGACTTCAAATTATAAGCTTAACTTAGACTCAAGTGGTAAACCAGTCCCTAAAAAGATATACATAGGTATGATTAGATCATTACTATATCTGACTACAAGTAAACATGACATTATGTTTAGCATTTGCTTATATGCAAGAGCTTTCAAGGAATCTCACCTCAAGGCTTTTAAAAGAACATTCAAATATCTTTTTAGAGTAAAGGATCTTGCTCTGTGTACCCAAGAGATGATAACCTTGAACTCATAGGGTACTTTGATGCAGACTGTGCAAGTTATAAAGTTGCTAGAAAGAGTACATCAAGTTATTGCCAATTTCTTGGATAGTCCCTTGAGTCATGGCATTCAAATAAGTAGAACTCAGTGGCCTTTTCCACTGCTGCTAGTGTTTGCTGAGCTCAAATATTGTGGATCAGTCAACAATTCAAAGATCTTGGATTAGGCTGCAAGAAATTAATATGACATGAAATAACCAAAGTGCTATTAACATTACTAAGAATCCAATTTAGCACATAGGACGAAGCATATTAAAGTAAGACATCATTTCATTAGAGCTAATGTGAAAAAAGGTGATGTTTTTCTAGATTTTGTACCTACTAATATGTAATCAGTTTATATCTTTACCAAGATCAATTGTATTTTATGAAAGGGAATTAGGAATAATTAACCACTAAGAAATTCCTCCTAAATATTATTTGTGGAAAAGCAAAGTTTTTTCAAGGTACTTGACTTTGATAAACTTAAAAATATCAAGGCATTTGACATTCAATATTTCATATACTAATACAGGTATATTCTCATGTTAATGAAGACTAATTAATAGTCTCTTGCTAATTAAGATCTCTTCTCTCAAATTATAAAATGAATTTTCAAAATTGATTTGAGTCTTTTCAAAATTGGTTTTAGAAAATCTCTTTGAATTTTCTTAAGTGATTCTGTCTTTTTTTTCAAAAATTGGCTACTACTAAATCCTGTTAAAATCCTGCATGTGTCAGTGCCTTACTCTTTTAAAACCGTCTAAGCTGTTATGTCTCATCGATTACTTACAGACATTAACTCCCTTTAGCTTATCTCAACCCACTTTAACATGGTTCTCTATCTTCTTTCAACTTTCCAAACACAAACCCAACAACTCTATCCTATCTCACACCAAATTGCTGTTGTCGAAGCGACACTATCTTCCAAAAAGTAAAAGAGTGCTCTATCTGAGCCTGCTCCCTATAGGATTACATGGAGCTCTCATTCACCAGTTCTTACTCCTCCTAAAAGGCAAAAGATGCTCCTTGATGAGGAAATAGAGGAAAATCAATTTGAAATTGATGAAGCTTAGGAGGTAAACGTTCCACCATGTATTTTTACAAATGTTCTTAATATGACTAGTGACTAGTTCAAAGAGGGTAGTGAATAGTATTTTTAGAAATTGATGCATAGAAAGATCATTTCTTATGTTCGTCTTGACTAGGATTTCGTCATAAAACTTGTCGTATCTCAAGAACTATAAAAATAAGTCATAAGTGTACAGCTATAGTTGTAGCACTATACGGGTCGTCCATAGAGATATGTTGAATTTAATTACTAGAGTTAAACTAGTAAACTAATCTAAAAATAATCTAACTAAAGTTAATTTCCAATATTAACAAATAGCCTTGTCAAAAACCCTAATCTAAATCATGAAATTGAAATAAAAACTATAAGAGAGAAGAAAAAAAATTGACTTCTTCGAATTAATAGCTGTAGAAAATTCAAACCTTGAATGAGAGATCACCTCAAGACTTCAATATCCATCATCAAATTGAAAGAGTAATAAACATTGAAACTTTGAATGAGAATATTCTTCTTTTTTTTTGGGAAGACCAAAATTGAAACTAATGAATTTAAATTGAAACCAAAAGTAGAAACTTGAATTAAAACTAGAACTTAGGAGAATTGAAACTTGAGAATCCAAATTCAACTTGAAAGAATTTTGAGAATCACAATAATCTCTCAAGTTATGAAACTAATGCTATAAGAGAGAGGAAGAGAATATGATGATTTACAAGCACCCCAAAGACCCCCTATGTATACTAATGTCAAGCCCCCAATCTTTCCTAATTATACTAGAATTCCTAATACACAAACAATTTTTCAATTCTCCTAATCATACTCTATTTTAAATTTATGAATTGACTTAATCACTTGCCAAATCTAACTACGCTTTTGTGCGTGCAATTTTGCTAGGAATAAAATTGTTGGCTGCCTGGATTAAGGAGTAGATATGGGGCGCTTATCTGTTGAGCCGAGCCATGCATGGCAGTGTTAGGTTGAGTAATAGACAGGCCCATGTGAGCTGGGTCAAGCAAGTGAATCTTTTCTCTCTTTTTTTCTTCTTCTTCCAATTGGATGGGGTCCTATGAATGGGCCCACTTAGCTTGGGTTGGTTTGTATTCTCTTGATTTCCATATCTTATTGTGTGCCTTTTACGCCCACTATGTCATTAAATTGTTATTTCCTACAAAAATAAAAAGCCAAATAAAATCTACAAATAATCTTGATTATGAGTAAAAGCTATGTGATTAGAAGTACTCAAATAGACACTTTTGGTGCCCAAACATGAATGTTAAGTTTGGTTTTTCGCATGTCTTGGATAAAATGAATTGCATAAAACTCTTTGGTGTTGGAATAAAAGTCTATTCTAATTTGGTCAAGTTCTTTTACACGAACATGAGAAAACTAGGATCTAAGATATGATGTATTACATTACTTTTGTTAAGGTTTTAGTCTGTCTGGTGCAACTTAGATTAGATTTTCAATGTCAATCTGCTGTGAAGCCTTGAGCGACTATGCCAATGCGTGTTTTGAGAACTTCCCTTGATTTGAGTCCCTATCTGACTCCAAGAGGTAAGCCTCCTGTACATGACTCTTCTTTGAATCTATGATTCTTCACTATATCTTGGTGAGAACAATCTATCCGAGGGGGAATACGAAAGAACTGCTATTTGTCAGAGCCCTTTAGAATGGTTTCAGGACATCATGATGAATCATGATGAAATTTTCTTTAAGATAATTTTGGAGTACATGGACAAAATCATTAAGAAATGCTTATTTTTCCTATGTGAACTTGCCGACCAATGTCTTTAAGTACTTTAAGGTTCCTCTAAAGATAAGGAATGTACTCAGGTGCTTGGTGTATTAATCAACAAGGAGAAATTGGAGTCCTTGAAATTTAAGTGAACTTATTCCAGGAAATGGTTGCATGAAGACGAATACACTAAGAAGAGCACCTTCTCCAAACCTATCAAACCCACATCTGACTAAGGCCTAACCACTCTATTCTTGACACCTTAAGCCTCAAAATTTATAGGTTGACCTCAATTGGTCACAAATTTAAAACGCATTTGATTGAGTAGAATATCTGTTAATATGAGTGGATCCATGAGATTGATGCCTCGAGATTTCTAAACAAAGGACATCAGGTTATGACTTATGAACTTATCAATGATGTCATTGAGAAATCAATTTTGTGTATATTTAGATGCAGCTAGCCTAAGCAGGTATGAAGCATAATCTCAAGGTAGCCAGTGAGGCATTAGGTATACTTAAGGAACCCTTTATGTTACTCTTCCTCAAGAAGAGGAAGGAAATTGAAGAGTAAGATGCGAGGAAGAAGAAAGGAGAACAAAAAAAGAAAAAGAAATACAAGGCTGGGGATGAGGATGAGGAGACAATTTGGCAGCTCAACAAACCTTTAAGGAACCTAAACCCGCTTGATCCTCCCAGTCTCTTCCGGATAAAAACCCTTTGCAGCCAAACCTCTCCTATTAGTTCCCTTAGCTCTTTAAAAAACAATTTCTCTAAGTTTTTCTGAATAGTTACTATGGTTTGTATGTGTTGGTTTTCAAACATTTTGGCTTTTGATTTGTAAGTTTAAAACAATGACCTATGTTATTCCTCGGTTTGATCCTGCGTTTTGATAGAAGTTAAAAGGGGAGAAAATTTGCAAATTTTGTTCTTGAATAGGTGCTAAGGGAAGCCCTTGAAGAAGTAGTTAGCATCCCCTAAGTAAATGGCCTTGAGATAAACTCATTTTGGGATTTCAATGCTTGTGGCATTGAAAACTTTATTGCTTTAATACATATTATGTATATTATTTTAACAATGCATGAGTGTGATGATTATTTATCTTATGATACTTGCTTATCATGCATTTGATTGTGATTGCTTATCCTTACATGACACTTAATATGCTCTACTGGTTCACTATGCTTATATGTTTCTCTATTCAAAAAACTAACGAGGGAGCTTTTTATGTGAACTTTAAGTGGTTATGTCATGCTTTAATTGATAAACATTAGGGGAGCATAATTCCTACATTATATCTTTTATCCCCTATGCTTTTTATTTGTCAAATGTTGCCTTTCATAAAAAAGGGGGGGGGAGATTGAAGAATTACCTTGGTGTGATGTGATTATTCTTGATATATGTTTTGATCTTGAGGCACATTTGCCATAAAGGTTAAGGGTCATTAGATCTTGTTTGCACAATTACTTGAATCCAATCTATATGTTGAATTGCTCACAAGTAACATACTCACCAAGATCATTGAGAAACTAGTAGCGTAGAGATTCAAAGTTGGAGTTCAATTACCTTGGACTCTTATCATTAAGGATATTAACTGACTTGTAAAAAATGGTCCCTTGTCAAAACCATAAAATTGGTACAACTTGAATTGAGCTTAAAAAGAATTTTATGACACCTTATATGTTGTTAATTTTGGAATTTGCATATCAACTCGATGAAATTTCAAATATCATAAATATGCAATTTCATAATGAGGAGACATAGCACAACTTTTGGTACTAAATTTGGTTATTGTATGCTTAAAATTTGGCTATATGTTTATTCTATGAGAAGTCATTGCTTACCACATTATGTTTATATGGATTAATTAAATTATTTAATATTTAATTAATTAGCAAACTTGTTAATTATATGTTGAAAAATCTTAAAAAACCAAGAGTAGCTTTGTGATTTTTATGATATAACAATTGATACCACGTGGGATGCTTCGAAAACAGATTCAACTATATCCCAAATCAATAAAGATTAAAAGCACTATTGTTGAAAGGGATGACTAGAGGTAAACTATACCAGCATTAATCTCACCATCAATGCTTGAAAGAATGGTTTCTGTCTTAGCAAAAAAGAAATGCAACGCTTGCACATTAAATGAAGGCTAAAAAACCGCCTCTCTGAGACAGAAGGTACTAAGAACTGATTGAGTAGATGTCGAAATAGTGAAAGACGTCAAGACCCTAAAACCAACTGGTAACCATTAGAGAGAAGTATCTAAAGAAATATTCTAAAGCATCCAATGACTATGTCTTTAATATCCTCTAACTGTCTCATTCTCATTGCCTGTAAATACAAACCTTGGTGATGATAGAGTCTACACAACATATAAGGAAAAAAGGCTCAACTCCTATTCAAAAGTGTTATTATACTCTTTAGTGATAATCTTCAAATCATTGTAATATCTGTATACATATTTGAGATTCCTCATGAGGGAAGAGGGTCGTGATAATTCTGCTTGTAAACAAGAGTGTTAACCAGCAGTGTCATCCCTCATAAATGGGCACTTAAGAGAAATAACATCAAGAAAGGTCTCGAAGGGTGTGTTTGAGTCAAGTTCCTTTTGGTGGGCGCTTGTCAATTATGTATTTCTCAGAGAAAATTAATGCAAATGGTGGAATCCTAAGGAATGGGGCTTAGATGGAGACATAGTTCAGTTGGAGGTGTAAACCTCATTAAAAAATACCATGTACTATACTTTTTTTCCTACTCTTTTACTACTCAAGTTCCTTGATCTGGTTGCTCAGTGTCCTTGATTTTATTAGTTAGTTTCCTTGAGTTTGCTATTAACCGTTATATATTGTACTTTAAGTGTTAATCTATTCAAACCCCTCTAAGATGACTAAGCTTATTTGAGATGTCAAGATTCTATATGTGATTGTTATGCCAACATCCTACTCCTAGTTTTGTTTTGCATCAAAATAGCCTTTTCAATATAGCATCCCAAATATATTTATGCCTATTTTCAAATGTTTCATATGATAAAAATTATGCATGACTAGTCAGCATTATGTTAACATCATAAAATAATGTCATAGTAATAACTAGGCACAAAATTGTCGTTCTTCAAAATATTATCGAGCATGTTATAGACCTAGGGGCAAACTCAACAATCACCTTATTTTAATTTTGATGAAAGACAAAATTCAACTCGACAAAATCAAAATGCTTACCACGATCTTATTGTGGAAGGTAAAAATTCAAAGGCAATTCAAATGGTGGCATGTGTAAAAAAAATTAATAATTCAATCAATCAAAAATTACCATGCGTCAAGTTAATTTTGGTGGACTCGCTTGGTCAAATTTAAATGTAGTCAGAATTCAGCAAATTAAAAGTCTGCACATGTCATTGATGATGTAGAAAATAGTAATTATTTTCTTTATTTAAACTAAAGAGATAATTATTGAAACCATGGGCCTAGGCCTAAAGCCCAACTCCCTAGCTAGTGGAGCCTATAAATAAGGGTCTTCGCCCTTCATTTTCCATATTCAGCATTTGCAGAACTCAGAGGCTTAGACCGCGAGCAACATTTAGGTACTAAATGAGAAGGATCAAAACTTGCAAGCTTCAGAAACAACAATCAACCATTCACAGATCAACATTAAGAACCATTTCAAAGTTCTTCAACTGATTCTGCATAGATTGAGATCAAGCAACCATGCTTTTGAATCACTCAAGTCACTAGGAGATTGAATCAGAGGATTCCTTCATTGTATTCAATTTAGAGATTGTGCCTACATACACAAAATTAACGTGAAATTCAATTTGTTACTCAGTTTCGTGCCTAATTTATTTTAGACTCAAAATTTATGTTTACAAATTTTTGGCACACTCATTGGGACATCTCTGTCTCTTATCTCCTTTCTCCAAAGTGCAAAATCTACTCTCCTTTGAAGACAGTATGGCCCTTAGGATGCAGTCCCTTGATCTTCAAGGAAAATGATCTGATCCGTATATCAGGGATTAATAACCACTAGCACTGCATCTCGCAGGGTTATGACTAGGAGATGGAAAAGGATGCTGTTGCAATTGCCATAGCGTAATCAATTGTGACTGCATCATCGCAATCATGTGAGATTAAGAACCTCGTCTCCAAGATGCTTGATGGAGTTAACCAAATTGCTTCACATACTTTATAGCAAAAGTTTATTACTGGCTTTCACATGCCACAGATAATTCCTTGTGGGGTGGTTGAACTCTAAACCCACACCAGCCCTACCTTCCAACCCTTCAATTTTGAAGATGGTAGCTACTTTAGTAGCAGTGCCTCTTTTGCATCGTTAAAGGGATCACTTTACCCACATGCCAAAGCTGAATCTCCAACATTGTTCTCATGCCAGTCATGGTGACAGGGGCTGCAAACCTTGAAGAATAATTGGCAAGCATGAAGGCCACGCTAGATTGGCTCTCCAAGGGGAGTGGAGAAAATGACGCCCAAATTAAGAGTCAAAATGAGCAGATTGTTGAGCTAATGAAGAATCTAGAAAATAAGTCCTCTAAAGCTTCCAACAAAGGGTCAGGCACTGAAGATTCTGATAAAGAGTCCAATCATAATGAAGAATATGATGATGAGCACAGGGCAAAGAAGGATCGCTCTTTAGGCTCAATGTCTGTTGAACAGATTTAAAAGTTAATAGCGAATGCAGTCAAGGCTCAATTGGGAGGAGGTCTCACAAGAACACTTATACACAAAGTCTTGTACGAAGAGGATTGATGCTCTTTGTATACCCCATGGTGTTCAGCCTCCCAAATTTAATTAGTTCGATGGTAAGGGAAATCCCAAATAAAACATCGTCTACTTCATTGATACGTACTAGCAACGCCGGTACGGAGAAAGACTGCCTGGTGAAGCAGTTTGTCTGAACTCTAAAAGGGATCACATTTACTAGTACACAGACTTAGAGCCTGAGGCCATTGATAGTTGGGAACAAATGGAGCAGGAGTTCCTAAATAGGTTCTACAACACGCAAAATGTTCTCTGCATGACAGAGCTAACAAGCACTAAACAATGGACGAACAAGCCAATTTTTGATTACCTCAATTGTTGGAGGCCCCTAAGTCTCGACTGGAAGGACCGTTTATCAGAAGCTTCAGCCATTGAAATATGTGATCAGGTTATGGAGTGGGATTTACTCTATGTAAGCCAAGAACTTCTCAGGAGTTGGTGACAAAGACCCATGATATGGAGATGACAATTGCCAGTCTCCATTGAAAATTTTCTTCCCATCTGGTTCTAGAAAGAACAAGGGCGAATTCAAGAAAAATCCCAAGTCCTCAAAGTCTTCAAACAAAGAGTCCATGGCTGTTTTCACTGGGGAGCAAGCTCGATTTTTCGAGAAGCCCACGAATGAGAGTAAGAAGGGTGGGTTCTCCAAGGACACTGGAAAGAAGCATCCTACATTAAAGAAGCTGCAGGAGAAGAAATATTTACTCTCGGACTCAAACTTGTCAGGGATGCTTGATGATCTCCTTGAAAAGGGAGTTATCGAATTTCCAGACTCAAAACAGCCTGAAGAAGCTAGAAGGGTTACCGACTCAAAATATTTTCAGTATCATAGGGTGATTGATAACTCACATTTTTATGTGCAATTTTACTGCCACTTACCAATTTTTTAAAGTCTTTGAGGTGCATTTCAAGTGAAAATAGTGCATATTTATGTCATTGAAGCTGAGGAAGGGAGGTAAACAAAATTCAAGTGTAAACTTAGA
This sequence comes from Selenicereus undatus, assembly GCA_017589665.1. Taxonomy (NCBI): domain Eukaryota; kingdom Viridiplantae; phylum Streptophyta; class Magnoliopsida; order Caryophyllales; family Cactaceae; genus Selenicereus; species Selenicereus undatus. Next base: position 26,441,567 of record JACYFF010031959.1, read on the forward strand.
ATTTTGAGCATGATTTCCTAAGCCGACCTAGTTCAACAGCTGCCTAACTCTCTCAATCAAGTAGCTCACAATTGGGCCTATTTTTTTTTTGGAATCCATGACCCAGTTTGTAAGGAAATAGTAGCTGCCCAGCTCGCCTTTCTTCATTCTATTCATTGCTGCCCAAGTGGAAGCCTAGCTCGTTTCCCTCATATCTCTACTATTCCCTCTTCTTTCTTTGTCTACTGTTTTGGGCCTATTTTTTTCTTGGTTGCCGCCCAACAAGCAAGCCATCGTATGTTTCCTTACGCGGGCCTATTCCTTCATGTTTCTCAAGTCCAGCTCGTTCGTGCCCTCAACACTCACTCACTCATTACCCGCATGGGCTTGTTCCACAAAATCCAGTGCCCCACACCCCTCTCTATCTTCCTCACACTTGGGCTTGCCTGTTTTCTCCTCTCATGGCCTATTTGCAGTAAGAAAAAGACCTTAAAGCTTCCCCTCTCTCTCTCTCTTTCTCTACTCCTTTAATGTTGGGCTTGTTCAGCAACGCTCGGCGAGAATTATACTTAGCTCACATGCCCAACACATGCCCAACTTTAAATTCAAATACTTCAGTTTCCACTCAGTTCATGTGGGCCAATTGCTCATGAATGACAACATTTAAATAGGGAATTCAAAGCAGAAAAAGTCCAAAATCAATGGTGTGTTGACCGAATTTGATTTTTGGGCAATTAATATCAATGTAGAAATAGGGTGTTGGATCACTATAAAAATGGGTCAAGGTTGGAGCAAAATTCATCATTCACTCATCATCCATTCATCCATCTGTAATCCATTTTTCTACCATTTTTACTCTTCCTTTGTGTAATAAAATGGAGGCCTTTTTTTTTGGTAAGACAAAACTTTTGGATTTGAGTGGATTAGAAGAAAATAAGCTTGTCTACCTATTTGTCTCTTTTCTTCTCGCCTTGTTTGTGAGTCTAGCTTGTTAGAGAGTTTAGTTTCGAAATTTCATAATGTTGTAATTAAACATCAAAGTTTGATTATAGTGAGTGAAATATACCATTAATATGATATTACGACTTGTCTAATTTCGGTGGTAGTTTTTCTTTTTATGATCGGCTAAGCCATTAATTTAGGACTGTGATGGATCCTTTACTAATAATATTTGATTTTATTATATTCGTTTGGGGTTAATTTTTATCTCTCATATTGCATAATTTTGAGTTTATATTTTTATTTATGTAAATTAATTCTATTATTTATACATGTTTTTTAGTAGATTAATTTGCCGTCTCATTTCGATATTAGACCTTTTAGGCTAATGTAAGAATTGAGCTTAAAATCGTAATTATTAATTGAATAGCCTACGCTAGAAAATAGATGTGTTATGTCGAAATTGAATAATTCATGCTAACCACTAGATAGTTTATGTTGAAAATGATAATTATAATTCATCTTTTAAGCTATTGACCTAATGCTTTTAGCTAGGTTGAATAAGAGACTAATTAAACTGCTGCTCAGATTTAGTAAAGTAATATCAAGTCAATGGTGAAGTCCAAGCCCTAAATCTCTTTAATTTAATCTCTCGTTATTTACTTTTTTTTTTAGCTTCTTTATTGTAATTTCAATTGATGAACTCCTTAATTTAAAATCATTCTTTTAATTAATTAGGAAGAAGTAAAATTGAAATTGCTATTATTTTTCGTGAGATCAGCTCCCTATTCTCGCTAGTTTACAATTAATCTTGTGTACTTGCAAGTAAAAAGGGTCTTTAAAATTGGATATAAAATCCACATCAGTGATTGGTCACCTTCTTGAGAAATGCATCACACTCAAGGAGCGCATTATACAACTTGATAAGGACGAGAAGAAAATATTGGATTTAGATGACAATGTCGAGACAAATCATATTTCCACCCAGCTGGCGTGCACTTCATCATGCTGGCGGCAAAAACCTACTCAACCTCATGGTAGAATAAACACTGAATTGATTTCCTTATGAGAAGAAAAATTAATTGTAATTTAATTTGGAAGCTTGGAGCCCATTGTAGTTCTAATGGCATCCCAAGGACCTTTGATAGAGACAACTCTTCTTATGGATGTCCCTAATGAAGATGAAGGATGTACTCTTGTCACTTGACAGAGGCCAAGGAAGCAAAATCAAGTTCAATCACCAACTCTCTGCCATAGAGGGAGACAAGGTAGGAAGAAGAGCCCTCATCATTTAAGAGGGAACAAGAAGTCCAGGAACATCAAAAGGCGTGAAAATCAGCCTATTGGCCTACTTAAGCAGGAGTCACTTGTTTCTATCACACTAGAAGAGTTCTTCTCAGTAGGTTTCTTTAAGAAGTTATGGTCAGCATGACCTCAGTTTTCTGAGCTCAAAGAAGAGGAAGATGAGGGGAGTGACAAACAAGGGAACCCTCCAAGAGCAGCTGACAAGACCTTGATTGTTTTAAGGGCTCTGCTAACTTGCATGGACTAGAGACAAATCTTTTGTTTGCCTAACGAGATGTGTCAACTTGTTGTTGTTGCTGTATAACAACTAGAATTTTATGCTATTAAAGTCAAGGATGTTGGGTGATTAGAAGAAAGCCCTGTTTAGTATGCCTCTTACAACACCATAGTCACTTTCACTAATAATGACTTATTGTTTGAATCCAAGTCTAACAATTGTCCTTTATTTGTGACTGGCTACATTAGGGAACAAAAAGTTAAGTGTATCCTTGTGGATGGAGGGTTAGCCGTCAAAATCATGATAAATCTACGATGAATGACTTAGGTATTACAGTGGAGGAACTTTTAAGATTTGAATAATGATTCAAGGGTTCAACCTTGAGGACTAGCGTGCAATTGGCATGATCCGTGTTGAATTGACGATGAGAGACTTGTCAACATCCTCAATATTCCATGTAGTTGATGCTAAGACTTATTACAAGTTATTACTCAGACGACCATGGCTTCACGAACATGGGATTGTGGCTTCCACTCTACACCAATGCCTTAAGCATTATCGACATGGAGAAAAGAAAATAAATGGGGATGTCAAGCCATGCACTAAGGCTGAGTCTCACTTTGCAGATGTAAGGTTCATTGAATAAGGTGTTACGCCTAAGGAAACCATGTCGTTAACCATTTCTTCTACAGACAAAGGTGGAACAAAGAATGCCCTTCAGGCAACAAAAGATGATCCACCTAAGCAATAACATGAGAAAGAAGGAAGCAGCTAGGGAAACACAACTTCTCCCATTGGGCAAGTTGTTAAACCATTTGCTACTTCAATAGGCTCAACTCCACCAGTCTTAGGGTATATACTTAAGTCTCGCTTTAAAAAGGGTGAATCGCCTCTTAGTGGGTGCAAAAGTGGAAGCATCGAGACCAAAGCTACTAAAAACGATGATGGAGTCAGGCTAACCACCCCAAAAGGGAGTGTAAGGGCTCTAACACCTAAGGTATGGCAGGATAACATGAGCATGCCCCCTCTTTCTGGGTCTGTCATTCCTTATAAAGAAGGCGATAGCTTACAAACGCACGGACTAGAGACGAATTTGATATGAATGCATAGAAGCTTATGAAAAGAGCTAGTTATGACTTTCAAAACCCATCTATGTTAGGAAAGGTAGTCAAAGCCAAGCCTCATGATCTCACCAAAACTCAGAAAGATCCAGTAACAAGGAGGTTCCTTAGGCATCTTTAAAGTTGGACTTGGTTTCATGCCACCGCAACCATTCAGAATCTCAGGGTAATAGAAGGACATCAGTTAACGGTTCAACAAATCTCAACCAAAGAGGCATATAAAAGTGAACATGAAAGTGCTCCGCCTAACCCAAAGTCTCTCATGTTTGATAGGTTGCCCACTTCTGAAAAATGTCTATTAGTATTCACCTATATAGGGGAAGGAACAGATCACAAGATCTCTGTTTTTAACAAAATCAAGGATGGTTCTTAGCCAAACCCTTCAGTTTTGGCCAAATCAAAGCTGGCGAAAAGTCTTCAAACTCATAACTTCAGTTCTACATTTAATCGCTTAGGAGTTATGAATTAAGTTCAGAGCTTTATCCGTATAGCATTTCTCCAGTCTGGATGTTAAGACAGATGATTTATTAGAGTAAAGAGGCTACTGTGGTCTTCTGAGGTCAACAAAAATGCTCTGACTCTAATAAGGACATGGAGAAAGAACAAGTTGCTTCTTCCATTCATATCACAATCCATGAATGTGATAACTCAGACTTAGAGATAGAGCGGAACCTCTGAGACTCTTAAAGACGGCGGGCATGCTATAGTTGATGATTTGAAGGAGTTGAATTTTGGAACTAATGATGAGTATTTCCCTATCTATGTGAGCATATTACTTACACCCGAAAAGAAAAAAGAGTGCTTTGATCCCTTGTCAGACTACAAGGACTTGTTTCCCTGGAGTTATAAAGTAATGCCTACATTAGACCTAAAGATTGCAATCCACTAAATGTCTATCAAAAGGGGTGTTTTGCCTAAGAAGTAGCCTTAGAGACATTTTCGTTGAAAGTTGGTACTAGAAATTGTAATGGAGGTTAACAAACTCATCGAGGTATGATTGATTCACGATGTCCAATATCCAACGTGGATTACGAACATGTCCCCGTAAGGAAGAAAAAAGGGCAACTTTGCATTTGCATAGACTTTTGGGATCTTAACGACGTATGTGCAAAGGGCAATTTTCGATTGCCAGTCATAGAGCTCATGATTGATTCAACCACAGGGCATGAAGCATTGTTATTCATGGATTGTGCTACAGGATACAATTAGATCTAGATGGTGCCAGAAGATTAGGAGGCTACAACTTTTTGCACACCTAAAATCATTTTTTATTATAAGGTGATGCCCTTTGGTCTAGAGAATGCAGGAGCAACTTACTAAGCGGCAAATGCAAAACATGTTTGATGATATGCTCCGTAAAATAGTTGATCGCTGGGTTGAAGACTTAGTGGTCAATTCTAGAAGAGGGAGGATCACATACAAGATCTTCGTTAGATTTTTGATCAATTACGAAGACGTCAATTGAATAGGAATCCACTTAAGTGCGCATTTGGTGTCACCTCTGGAAAGTTCTTAGATTTCATCGTTCATCATAAAGAGATTGAGATTAACCAATCTAAGATCACAACAATCCAAGAGATGTACGAGCCTAAGAATCTGGAGGAGCTTTGTAGACTTTAAGGTTGCTTGGCATATGTCCAAAGGTTCATCTCAGATCTTACACGACATTGTCATCTCTTTAGTCACCTCACGAAGAATGGTGCACCATTTGAATGGGACGAGTCGTATCTCACAACTTTCAAGGAAACAAAGAAGTATTTATCCAATCCTCTAGTGTTGGGGGCACCAATGCCTAGCAAACCTCTTATACTTTACGTTGTAACTCAAGAAAATCCATACGAGCATTATGCATTAAGGAGAATGAGGAGGGAAAAGAAATTGTTTTGTACTTCTTAGATCGTACGTTGGTTGGTGCTAAACTAAAGTGCTCTTCCGTTGAAAAGATGTGCTTATCGCTCATCTTTGCCATTCAGAAACTCAGACATTACATGCAAGCCTATAAAAGTACAGGTGGTCTCTAAGGTTGATCCCATCAAGTACATCTTATCAAGGCCAATCCTAAGTAGGCAACTTGCGAGTAGGCTGTTATCTTAAAGCAGTATGACCTTGTCTACATACGACAAAGGGCGATTAAGGGGCAAACAATGGCAAATTTTTTAGCAAACCATCTAATTCATAATGATTAGGAGCTAAATGATAACTTGCCAGGTAAAGATGTGTTCTTTATTGATATCCTCCCTACGTACAAAATGTTTGTTAATGAAGCTTTAAAAAAAGATGAAGCTAGTGCACAACTAGTTTTTGTCTCTCTCGAAAAGTACATCCTCCCGTATTCATTTGTGCTTACTCAATTATGCTCTAACAATATGGTCGAGTACGAAGCACTCAACTTAGGTCTTCAAATGGCTATTGAGATGGGGATCCTTAACATGTACGGTTACTCACAGTTGGTCATCACTCAACTACTTGAGGAATATGAGGTTAAGAAAGAAGGCCTTGTTTTGTATTATAACATGCATTATAATTGCTGGATAGGTTAGACATAGTCAAGTTAGAAAATGTGCCTAGGAGTGTCAATAAGATGGCTAATGCTCCAACAAGCCTTGTAGCCACTTTGGCATTGGGCGCAACAGAAGATATGACTATCCCAGTATGTAGTCGTTGGGTTGTTCTGCCTGATGATGAAGACGTAGAGGAAGACGTCAATGTAATTTGTGTCCTTGTGATAGAGGAAGAAGACTGGTGCTGACGAATAATTGAGTACTTAGAGCATGGGAAACTCCCTAGTGACCTAATGTACAAGACAAAAATACAATGAAGAGCTCCACGCTTCCTTCACTATAACGGAACACTTTATCACCGCTATTTTCTTGGCCTTTAGTTATGATGCTTGAATATGGGAAGGGCAAAGTAAACAATGGCAGAGGGTCATTCAGGTGTATGTGGAGCACATCAATCGGGGTCTAAGTCACATGATCGCACTAAGTGGATGGGTTGCTATTTGCCAACCATGGTGTAAGATTGCATACAATATGTAAAGAGCTGTGATGCTTGTCAGTTCCATGCTAACTTCATACACAACCTCCAAAACCTCTTTACCTTACAATTGCATCTTCAAGGCATAAGGGCTTGATGTCATTGGACCTATCACGCCTAAGTTGTATGTTGGTCATTCCTACATCTTGGTTGCCACTAATTACTTCTCGAAATGGGCAAAAGCAATTCTAGTATGCGGTCGACTTTATAAGGATGTACATTATCTATCAATACGGTCTGCCTAGGTGCATCATCACCGATAATGATAAGCCATTCTTCAACAGCTGATGACTAGCTTGTGCGAGAAGTTTAAGTTTGCCTAGCATAAGTGTAACAGCCCAAACATAATTCATACTAATTACCTCAGTTCATTTTAGTTTGAAGTTGTGCGTCACATTTCAATTCAGCATTGGAAACATTTATGCAGGTTGAGACAACAAGGTGGCCTCGAAATAAGATTTGGCAATACTTCATATTGTTTGCTTGCTTCATCAAATGAACGGAAAAAATAAAAATAAAAAAACATAGAAATATCTAAAGATTTTTGAAAAACATCTAAAGATTTTTAGCAAAATATCTAAAGATTTTTAGAGAAAATATTTGAGATTTTTAACAAAATATTTAAAGATTTTTGGCGAAAATATTTGAACAGAGAAAACATCTAAGAATTTTTTTCCAAAAATATCTCAGATATTTTCAAGGAGGCCAAGCCTTACATAAACCTCACCCCCTTCCTTTTTGACACACCCTCTTTCTCTTCGTCCATGCCAAGGGGGTCGCCATCTGGCCTCTTTCTTCTCCCCTTTCTCTCTCTTACTTCTTTCAATGACTCTAAAAAAACAGTTACTTTCATCATCGTTGAGCCGTAAACAATTATTTTTCCAAGAAAAAGACATATCTCCCTGGTAAGTTTACTGCCTTTATCATTTGAAAATTCACATATTTGTATACATGTCAAAATCTCAAAATATACAGTTATTTAATGGATCATTTTCATGTATTTTTTTACCACGTAATCAAGTGGATCCACCAGTTATCAATTATTAGGGCTTACACCCTTCAGTTCACCTACGCAACCTAAGGTCAGGCTTCACAATCAGCTTGACAGGTGTACACCTGTTCAATGATCATTGTATATATGAGCTCATCAGTTTGGGTTTGATTTTCAGACGATAACCGATAATAGTCATAATATAATTCTCTCTTCCCTCCTGATTTCGAAGTAAAATGAATTGAAATGTAGTCACTTATTGAAAAATGAATTTCTATCTTTGTAGTATAGGAGCAAAAATATTGAGGTTCAGCTCACTATTTGAATATCTTGTGCTTTTACATTTTAGGTAAATAAATTGTGAAGTCTTGACCTGACCATCCCTCAGAAGCAAGGAGACTGTGAATGGAGTTAGACAAGCTCATAGTGACACTTCATAAAGTCGTGAGTCATCAAGTGTGTGCCATTCGGACTATGCGTAAGCTATGATGCGTTGTGATGGTTGTGTAAGTGAATCAACTAAGCCTTATCCTCTCTGGGATGGTGGTAATGCTCTAACCGTAGTGCTTCCATTGTACTGACCACTAATCATTAGTTAACATTGATTAAGACTCGTTAAGTAATTAAGAGTTGGGGCGTTACGGTTGTGGTACCAAAGCCTAAGTTTTAGGTCACTATGAGCTTTAGGGTGTTTGCTAGGCGAATCAAACTATTAAACATGATCCCTGGTGTGAGTTTTGGGTATGGCATAAGTATATAATAAGGGTGCTCTGAGCAGTACCCCTTGGTGCTAAGGTTGGTGACCCAATTTGGCAAACTTATGAACCCTACCTTATAAGGGTTTAGTTTGTGGATTCTTAAGTGGTTTTTTATGGTATCAAATTATATTTCAATAGGTCGTAGCTATATTAAATTGAGCACATGAAGAGGAATTGTAGTAAAACATATCCACAAGGGCCTATAGTACTGTCGTAGTAAAACATATCCACAAGGGCCTATAGTACTGTCGTAGTCAATGCGCAATTATCATTTACCTTAGCGAGTTGTGCAAATGAGCTAAGTATCTTTTGTTATGCTAGTTGACATCATATAGATCATGTGTGATCGAATAAGTGATGTTATGCAAAAATGTGATGGTATTGGCTAATTTCAAAATATGTGAACTTATATAGGTTACTATAAGTAGAAGATATATCCAAGATATTACATGTTAAACACGTTATGCAACTATGTAGGTAATTAAAAAATGGAGTATTCAGATGAGGATTCTAAGTGACATCGTGAACCTTGGACCATAGACTGAGGTTATCCAAACAAACATTCTCTAATTTAGGCATTGACAAGGTGGGTGATGTCTTACAGAGAATAAAACTACATAGAGGTTTGAGTTTATGTCATATTGGGATGTAGTTAAGACCACCAGACTAGAACTAATTATAAGGGTACAATAGGCCCTAAAAGCATATGAAAGCTATAAAAGAGTGATCTCAATGCTAAGGTACTCAAAGGAAAATTTGAAGGGGCATAAATCACACTTCCTCGAATTTTGATGGATTAGGGGAGGTGATCTTTTCGGGGTGAGACATGCGAATGAGTAATGGGATTAGGGAAATAAAATATGCTAGAGAAAGAATTGATTTTGAAGGGGTACTTAGATGATGGGGTGATCTAGGTAGCAAAAGCAGTGGTTAATCGCCTCAAGCATGCTTATTTCACCAAAAGCATCTAGTTATACATATGAAACTTAAGGAGAAAGGCTCAAGGAAGTACCATAAATGTATACATATTTTATACCTAAGAAATTCTAGGAGTCGTAATTTATATTAAGTCAATGAATGGACATAATCAATGGATACAATTTGAGGTAGTAAATGAGGTATGGAGAAGTATAATAGAGGTACGGAGAAGTATAGTAGAAGTATAAGGTCATAACTTTGGACTTTGGTTATTTGATCCCTTTATTGTTTGAACTTTGGATATTTGATCTTATTTTCTTGCAACCCGCTTTATTGAGGAAACAGTACTATCAACCAGGTGTAACATAAAGTGCATGAGGCTATAACTAGTGATTCTATGAGACAAGAATGCCCTGTTCGAGAAGGCATCGCCTTAGCTCAACATTGATTGGCAGAAAATGTTTATAAAGTGAGAGGGGTCTGGGAAGTTCCTATGTAAGTATTGGAAACTTAGGTGACTTTATTTTTAGCATATCAAACCCATGCAAATACAACTATGCAAATCTTTATATTGATTTAAAAGTGCTTATGATAACCCTTGGTCAACTAGCTGATGTTTTTCTATTAGATGTTAGTTGTGTCATGCCCTTTTCTAGTGCAATTTAACCCATGGATCTTGTTTAAGTCCTAAACCTATTGTCCATAAAATCGCCCAGCCATGCTAACACTACCTTATTGAATGCGCTTCCAAAACTGAATTGTTTCATGACATTAATCTTCCTATGGAATCATGACCACCAAGTTGGAGTGCTATGCTCTTCCTTCGGTCATCCATCTTAGTTCAAGTTACTTCTCTCCTTCATTATAAATCATTGCCTATCTTGCTTATAATAAACTTGGGTTCTTGTTACTCCCCTTTGTCAGTGTTCCTGAGTTCATTATATCTATCCCAGACTATCCTCTTTATCTTGAATAATGTCAAATTAACCAAGCTGGCAAATAAAGCATTTCCTTTTCATAGTACTTTTACCTCATTCCCTAACCCTTTAGAGTTTTCCACCAAATGTTCTTGTGAGCAACTCCTAAGCTTCTTTGGTAACACTTGGAATGTAAGACAAGTTTGTTTATTTGCATCATCCACTATCTTATCCTAAAGTGCTTTTGCAGCCCATTTAACCTTATACTCTTAATCTTTTGTTTTGCCTTACTAATTCGTGTGAAGAAATCAAAAACATGTGGCTCTCCTTCTCCCAATTATATGAACGTACATATGGGTTATCTCATAAATTAAAAACCAATGTGACTCTCCTGTTTTGTCATCATATCCACTTAAATTCCTACTGACTCATAGTGGCTTGGACATTGTGACCTTATGGGTTCCCACAAGAGAATCCTAATGCAGACGGATAATTTTATAGTATAATCTTATATCAATGCTTTGTAGGATATATTCTTGGTAGGCAATAATGTCCTATCTACCTTTAAATATTTGATCACTGCTTGAAATGTCTGTCTTCACAAATTGCTTGGCTCTTAAAACTAGTATCAAATGTTCTTTTCTGTGGATACCTAGTGTTTGAGACCATTTGATCCTTCCTGCCCTCCATTCTTGAATCACATTTATCATTATTTCCATGCTACTTGCCTTATATGCCCCTCGCCCATTATTTCATAATCTATCATCCGCTCTTTTAAATTAAAATCTTACATCCGTAAAATTTCCCATTATTTTCAATCATTATCATACCTCGACCTTGATTGTTTTGATTTATTTATTGACACTCATCCCCCTGCTATTGTGTGTTTCCTTGATCTAGACCATCTGTTTGAAAGGTTCAGATTGGTATCTAAAGCTTGCCAATAGATTATGCCTTTCTCATTGATGTTCTTCCTTCTAACATTTCTCATATTTGTGGAGGTACCTCATCCTTAAAGTTGCGTCCTTCCACTATAATTATTTAACTTTCTGCCTTTTTATTTCAAACTTTTGAAGGCTTGTGTATTCTTAAGAATACTCATACCTTTTTTCTGGTATGATTGACCATGTTTATGAATCTTGCAGCTTATTATGCATTGCATCCCCAATCAACCTTAAATCTAATTTGTCGACACTCTAATAACTTTGATCCTCATCATCTTCCTCTCCATTTCATTGAGAACATACTTATATCTATAGCCTGCACCCTGTTCATCCATATTGATATGTCCATACAACTTGTTTAAATTACAAATGCAATTAAGCTTTCATGAGTGAGGGTGAATCCTTAATTGCTGCAATTTCACCCTTTCTTTTACTTTTCAACTCCACCTATAAGTTACATTGATCTTTCTTCATTCTATTATGTTACCTTGCCTGAGCTTATCTCATGTGGGCAAGGGTCAATCTATCGTATCATGTTGATTGCTACCAGAAGGTCATCCAAGTCTACCGAAATACTTTTCTCTACCGAGACTTTTCCAACCCTTTCCATCAAACCCCTCTTGGGTCGTTATGTATGTGCCCTATCTTATTTCTTGACAAAGCTAGAATGACTCCAAATGATTCCTAGTTATACTATGTGTAATTTGATATATTTAACTCTGCCTCCTAGCTACCCATTCTATTTTAAATGGTATATAGCGTTCAAAGGATATAGACCATCTTTCGGTTGTTCTTATGGCCCATGTTTGCAAATCATGATGTTTATGGCCCATAATTTCTAAAATCTTTGATATAGTCATCGTTCTCTTCTTCTAACCATTTCATGACAATACATCCTCTATCAATCACTCCTAATTTCACTGCTATTTCTTTAGGGAATAACGACTTATGTAGTTATCTTTTCCATCATTTTTACCCTTAAACATATTCATATTCAGCTAGTAAACCTCTCACTAGTCTAAATGAAGAAGGTTAAATTTAGAGAGAAAACGAAGCCATAGGAACATTGGGCCCTATAAAATCTTTGAAAAAGCTAAAGCTAATGACTTATAGATTGACCTTATCATTCCCAATGGTTTATGACTAGTACCTAGATTAATACAAGATTATAGGATCAGCCACTTTACAATAAGAATGTACATCTAATCAAGGTTGTATGGCTAACTATGCCTTTTCAGAAACCACTTACGAGGCTCGCAAAGAAATGAGAAACAAGTTCCTTAATTAAATTAGGGTAATTCAAGTACATCTTTAAGATTTGTAAGTTTCGAGAATGAAACTTATTTTAAAGGGCAGATGCTGTAACAACTTGAACATAATTCATACTAATTACCTCAGTTAATTTTAGTTTAAACCATATTTTTATTCGTCTTTTGAAATATTTTTGTTATTGTAGGCTCAAATAACAAGGTGGCCTTGAAACAAGATTTAGTAATGCTTCATATTATTTGCTTGCTTCAGCAAATTGAATGGAAAAAATTAAAATAAATACAATGTAGAAATATATAAAGATTTTTAGAAATATCCAAAGATTTTTAGAAAAAATATCTAAAGATTTTTACAGAAAATATGTAAAGATTTTTAGGAAAATATCAAAAGATTTTTAGAGAAAATATATGAGATTTTAAAGAATGTACTTAAGATTTTTTTCAAAAATATCTTAGATATTTTTAGGGGGCCAAGCTTTATATAAACCACACCCCCTTTCTTTTTTTTGACACCCCCTCTTTTCATCCCATGCCAAGGGGGTTGCCACCCGCCTCTTCCTTAGCCTCTCTCTCTTGCTTCTTTCACTTAACAAAAAAAAAGCCAATTTTGTCATCGTCGAGCTATAAACAATTATTTTTATAAGAAAGGGATATGTCTTCAAGCTACATTTACTACATATACCTTTCGAAAATTCATATATTTCTATACATATCAAAATCTTAAAATGTATAGTTATTTAATGGATCATTTGCAAGCATTGTTTTGTGACATAATCAGGTAGACTCATCAGTTATAAATTATCAGGGCGTACACCCTTTAATTCAGCCGGCGACCTCATGTTAAGCTTATCAATTGGACTAACAGGTGTACAGCTATTCAATGATCGCATTGTATATATGAGCTCATCAGTTTGAGTTTCACGTTTAGATAATAACCGATAACATTCTCAATATAATTCTCTCTTTCTCTCTCTGTGTGTCTCCGTAATTTTGAAGTAAAATGAGTTGAAATACGATTGCTCATTGAAAAGTGAATTTCTATTTTTGCAGTATATGAGTAAACGTATTTAGTTTTGGCTCACTATTCAAATATCTTGTGCTTTTACATTTTAGGTAAATAAATTGTTAAGTCGTTACTTCACAGTGCCTCAGAAGCGAGGAGACTGTCAATGGAGTTAGACAAGCTCACAGTGACACTTCGTGAAGTCATGAGTCATCAAAGTGTGCGCCATTTGGACTGCGCTTAAGCTATGATGCGTTATGATAGTTGTGTAAGTGAATTAACTAAGCCTTATCCTCTCGAGGTAGGCGGTAACACCCTAACCCGAGTACTTTCGCTGTAGCAACCGCTAATGGTTAGTTAGCATTAATTAAGACTAGCTAAGCAATTAAGAGTTGGGGCGTTGCAACAAATCTTCTATGTATAATGCCCCTGCAAATGGCCTAGTGGAAGCCTTCAACAAAACACTTTGTAACGTACTCAAAAACGCGAAGTCTAAATGGGATTAGCATGAAAAACTAGAGGAGGCTCCTTGGGTATGCCAAACCACATATAAGACGCCAACACAATCGACCCATTTCGCTTTGGTGTATGGAGTTGAAGTTATTCTACCATTGGAGCTCTGAATCCCATTACTCAGCATTACCACACAGAAAGGCTTGGCGGAAGACGAAAATCACGAGCTTCACTTAGCTGAGCTGGAGGCCCTTGATGAGAAAAGGCTTTAGGCACAACAGAGATTAGAATGCTACCAAGCTCGTTTATTAAGGGAGTTTAACACGAAGGATCGGCCAGCATATTCCAGGTTGGAGACCAGGTGCTTACGGTAAGGAGGCCAATCATCATCTCTCATAAGATTGAGAGTAAGTTTACTTCTAAGTGGGATGGTCGTTTTGTGGATAGGGAATTCTACATGAATGGTGCTTACAGGATAGTTGAGCTGATAGGGTGCATGTAGGGCCCATAATGGTAAGTTTTTGAAGGGTTACTATCCTTAAGGTACAATGTTTGTAAAGCTCCTAAGTAAGAGCCTAAATTGCTCATCCATTCAAACCAAATTCCTTTGTAACACTACTGGCTCGCAAGAATCAAAACTATGAATGGAAAAAAAAGGGTGTATCTTTGAACTATGTATAACTTGATCCTTTAGGGTGTTGCATTCCCTTTTGGTACGTTGGCAACTTGGGCATATCCTCGAGTACAGCCGGAAAAAAGAATAAATAAAATTTGTTGAAGCTCGTTTGTTTGGTGGTTTGTATTGTTGTATATTATTGCATAAACTTGGAATTACGAGATTCATCTTTTTGCAATATAATTTGTACTTTGGAGAAAGAAACAAGAGGTAGTGATGTCCCACTGAGCGTGCCAAAAATTTGTAAATACAAATTTTGAGCCTAAAATAAATTAGATAAAAAACTGAGTAACAAATCGAATTTTGTATTAATATTGTATACGTAGGTACAATCTTTGAATTGAATACAATGAAATAGTCATATGATTCGATCTCCTATTCACTTGAGTGATTCGAGAGCATGATTGCTTGATCTCGATCAATGCAGAATCAACTGAAGAATTTTGAAATGGTTCTTGATGTTCATCTGCCAATGG
Source organism: Selenicereus undatus (assembly GCA_017589665.1). Lineage (NCBI taxonomy): Eukaryota > Viridiplantae > Streptophyta > Magnoliopsida > Caryophyllales > Cactaceae > Selenicereus > Selenicereus undatus. The sequence continues at coordinate 26,456,568 of JACYFF010031959.1, forward strand.
TTTGCAAGTTTTAATCCTTCTCGCTTACTTGTTGGATACTACTTGTAGTTTGAGTCTCTGAGTTCTGCAAGTCGTGAATGTGGAAAATGAGGGGGACCTTATTTATAGACTCCATCAACTAGGTTTAGAGTTGGGCTTTGGGCCTAGGTCCATGGTTTCAATAATTATCTTCTTATTTTAAATAAAAAAATAATTACTATTTTCTGCATCGTCAATGACATATGACGACTTTTAATTGGTTGAATTCTAACCACATTTAAATTTGCCCAAGCGGATTCGCCAAAGTCAACTTAACACATTGCAATTTATTACTGGTCAAATTATTAATTTTTTTCACACAAGCCACTATTCAATTTGCTGTTGAATTTTTATCTTCTACATTTGCCATTTGGGCTTACCAATTCATGTTTATCTCTCCTTTTGCATTTCATCAAAAAGGTAAGAGAATGAAAAGCCAAAATGTGTACCATACACAAAAAAACGTATTTCTTTTTTAACCTTACAAACTTTTGAGATTTCTCTAGAGCCCCATATTTTTAAACTTCTTTGAAAACTATGTGTCCTAGGACATTTGGTCTTAGTACTTTCAAAACTTTCCAATAAAAATATTAGTACTAACAGAGGCAACTCGTCTTCAATCTATGCCAAAGTTATTATTTTTGAGAATTATATGACTAGGTAACATGATTGAAAAAATGTAAGAAACGTATAGCTATGTGTACAATATATGGATCAAATTGAAACAATAATGAAAATCGGTTCATTATATAATCACATAAGAGAAATATTTATTGAAATATCATGCAAAATGAGCTAATTTAACAATGAACATTATAGCCTTAAATAAAGTATGTACATAAGAGTTTTCATATGTGGACCATGGTGTTAAAAAAGATTCTGATAAAATTGTTGCAATGAGATTATATTCATATTAAAACATGTCACTAACAGTGGTAGATCCAGAAGTTTAATACAGGGGTGTTCATCTATTAAAGTCATACAATACCAATAACAAAAAAGAAATTATATGATACATACTATGGTAGCCTATTTCATATAAACGTTATGTCTCTTTTTTTTTTCCCCAAACGTTCCGTCTTGTATTTATACACTAGTGGAAGTTGACAAGTAATAATAATCTAACCCGCTTTTTTACTCCAAAAAAACTATGGTACCTATATTACTACATTTGTTCTTTGCGATTTTCCATATTTTGAGTTCGATACATAAATTGTATCGAAATTGTAGAATGTTACGACCGTAGCATTTACTAAAACCGTTGGTTTTATAGATAAAACCAAAAAAGATTGAGACATGAAATGAACATGTCAAACATGAAATACAACTACAAATAAGCAATCTGCACCAGTTTATCGCATAGATCATGACTTTTTTATGGTCTTTCTTTGTTTTGCAACCATTTAACGTGCACTAGTGTTAGTTTTGTTTTTATTAAAATTAAAGGACTCACCTGTTAAAGATTTTTTATTCTTTTTGACATAGATATTCTTTGCTTGAGTCCTTTTGAGTTGTATTTCTTCATTAATGCTATATTGTGGAGACCTTGTGTAGTCATGGTAAATCAGTTCTTATTCATCCTCTTTAGGCTCTTCCTAATCTGAACTGTAATATTCCTTTGTTGCTTTGAATGTCATTCATTTCTTGGTGGTTACTTCTCCATCATCTTCTTTGAGATGAATTTCATGCGCGTTAGAAGCGTACCTAGGAGATCATCTATTTTTATCCTCTTGAGGCCTTTTTGCTTCTTTGAATATTATAACTTTTGCGCCCTATTGGTTATGTGGGAGGTGTCAAAGTAATTTTCTAGCTATCTCCTCGCTGGAATATACCTTGCCAAGGGATTTCAAGTTGTTAGTCATGCAATGAGGCATGTGACCATGTCTTTGAGCAACTGATCTAATCGCATTTTGAACAACTGATACTTATGCATGTATATGTTCCTTTTTATGTCTTGTACTTGGCTTTTCCCTTAATTTACATTTGGGACCATCAAACTTTAGTGTAATAATTTGCAGGACCTACTCTTCTAAAATTGAACTTTCGGAACCATTGAACTGTTGTGCAATAAACTTATGGGGGATAAGTCGATATTGAACTTAATATATGGTTCGCCAAAATTTCATATTTGCAAACTTCACCCCAATCCTTAAAAGCATACTTTCAGAAATTTAATTGTGTGCATGTAATATTATTCTTATTGGTACTACTCAAAGTCCTCTATAATCTAGCATCAAAGCCACGCGAAAAAAATTAAGATAATTACGATAATGAATAATTAATTAAGCTAATTAACTATGTTTAATGCTTGAATTGTCTTCTACTTGTCCTACTCTTAATTATTCACATATTGTGCACTCACCAAAAGGAAGCACTTTAGTAGCACCACAATTAAACTATAACATTTATATAGTTTTAGAATTAAATGCAAAATTAGCCAAAATTAAGACTGAAATTAAGGAGATAAAGAAAAAATTATCTGTAATCCATCTATCTTTAATCAACAAAATTATACATGGTGGAAAATGTGATTTAAGTATTAGTACTCTATTTCAGCATAAATATCATTTCCAAATTCCCAAAAAAAATCAATTTCCTTTGCAAGAAATAAAAATATAAAAAGGCAGAGAACAAAGAAGAGGATGTCATATAAATAGTATAATCTTCATGAATTACAGAATCTGTTTGATAAAGAACAAAACCCATAAGAACTAAATAAAATCATGGGTGCAATAGTTGAAAAACAAGATGTATCTGATGATAATGAAGAGACAAATAATATCAAATTAGAAGAAGAAATACATAAACAAATAAGCCTAATTAAACTAGAGGATCTTAATGTTGTTTCTTTAGAATAAATTAGGAGGAAACTAGATTAAAAAATTGATAAAAAGGTATTTGATGATGAAATCAATGAGATTAGAGAAGAACTCCACATAGATTAAATCGAGTCTAATCTAGTTAATAATATTATTGCTTAACTTGAAGAATTTGGTAAATCTTCTAGAAGAAATACCCATTTTATGAGACCTAGCTAGATATGTTCCTGCATGACGTACAATAAAATTTTTCTTTGGGTTTATCCCAAGGAAAACCATGTCCATTAAAGAAATTGGTCTTATCCCAATTAACCAAACATGATACATCTTAAACATCAATGGAGCTCATAATAGAGAAGAAATATTAGAGTATTAGAAAAGAGGTATGAATAGTGTCTTGAACTTGAATACCACATGGTATGCTGGAAATGTTCTAATCTATATTAAGCATAGTTTTTCTGTTACTGTAGCTGACTGATATGACTCATTAGATAAGGAAGCTAAAAATGTGTTAGGAATGATGGAAACACCAGATGCTATGATAAAACAAATTATATAAGGAAATCAAAACTAAATTTATCGAAGCTAAGCTTGATTCCAAAGAAAAGGTAAAAGAGTGGCAAATGATGATTAACAACATTGAGTTTTGGGACGTGAGATATTTGAAAAATTATATTGTTGAATTTAGTCAATATTACTGCAAAATTGGGCATAATGAAACAATCTTGGTATGTTTTATGACAAATTATCATATCTTATCAATTCTATGATCAATAAAAAATAAATTGCATGGATGATCATTGATACCCTTGGTATAAGAATCTCTTCTTTAAGAAAATGGGTCAATTATCAATGCCTTGATCTCCAAATGCAAAAGAAAATGAAGAATCAGTTTCTAACCTGTTGGAATTCTCCTCACCAATGGGGAAATGAGCCTGAGAAGAGAAGAAAAAGAAAATTTATAAGAAAATGAGCTTTAACTAGCAAAGAGGGGAAAATACAAAAGAAAATATTATAACAAACCAAGCCCTAAAAACAAAGATTTTTAGAAAAGCTGCTTATTGCCCTGCCAGGAAAAACAACTGTAAGTGTTGGGCATGTAGAGAAGTAGCGCATTATGTAGACGAGAGTAACAATAGGAAAAACAACAAGCTTATAGAAACTTTAGATAGTCTAGATTATTTAGAGCTTAGCAAAGAAAAAGCACTAGATCTAGCCTTGAAAGACAACAAGAGAATTGTTGAGATTGTACTGGATGATGAATATGAAGAGAGTGATTATGAAGAAACTAGTCACATGATGAAAAGTAGTTCAATTAATCTTGGGATCATGAAGGAGAAGAATTTATTATATATAATGAGAACGAAGATGTCAAAGGAGATTGGGTCCTTCCTATAATTCAAAAAGACATGATTTATTAAAAATCCATCTTTCAATTGAAAAGGAAGTGCATGTGTGAAATGATGGAAGGATATCTAGAAATGAAAGGCTGTGAGTATGATGTGGAAGAAGTTAATCTCATTAATTGATCAAATATCCTTAAGCATAACAAAGATAGAAAATATGGGTATATCCATGTTGGAAGTGTCCAAGTCTAAATTACTCCATTATGGTATTAAGGCAAAGATATTGATCTTTATGCTTTGCTCTATGATATCAGGCATACCAAATTTAATAATAAAATTATCACAGGGATTAAGACCAATTTATATAATGCATCAGTAGGATTCAACTTCCAACCTTGATATTATGTAGGCTTAAAACATGAATTTGCAAAAAATTCCTATCCTTTAAGATAAAAACAGTTGGATAGGATATTAAAAACAGGAGGTCACCTACTAAGGATATTTTGGAAAATAATCTACAAATTTGATAATACTATAGATGTAAAGACTAAGACAACAATAATAGAAGCAAAAAAATTAAAACTCTTCAGGAGATAAAAGTTAATAGGTCATGAGCATCTAGCTTTGCCAATTGCACAAAAATCAATAAGAAAAATGTAATAAAAATTGATGAGAATGTATAATTATCATTAAACCTAAATTATTAAAAAGCATGAGTGTAAGATCAGAATGGGAAGAAGGATCTTCAACTACTAAAGAAGAGCTTAAAGAAGACGAAGCAATTAGTATGACCAATGAAATGAGAAGTATGAGTTTTGAACCCAAAAGACACAATGGAGATCGTAGTATGAGTCTAGATAGAAAAGTCATTGGATAAAAATAAGAACTATTAGTTCACAATAAATGGTCCTTTAGTTCCTAGTGATAAATTAAATAAAGCTTACACTCATTTAAAGCACATGCAGTCAGCGTGGTAATAAGGTAATCCCTACACAATATGAGATAGCACTGGCAATCTCACTTCTTAGGTTATCTATTAAAGAACAGATTGTTGCACAACAAAAGGAATTATGCAAAAAACTCTACTATGATAATCCTCCTAATTTTGGGATAAAGATAAGAAATTTTTAAAAATCGCTTTGTTAAATCCCAATACTATTATTCGAGTTAAAGAAATGGTGTATACACACCAAGTTATCCAAGAATTTGAAAAGCAAAACAAAGAGCTTTCGGATAAATAGTTAATCAGAAATAGTAAGAGTCTTCAAACCAGTTCCACTTTTATGATAAAAAATCATGCTGAAGAGAAAATAGGAAAAGGTAGAACAGTAATCAATTATAAAAAACTTAATGATAATACTGTCTTTGATGTAAATTATATTTCTAACAAAACAGATATTTTCAATAGAATTCAAGAAGCCTCTTGGTTCTTGAAAATGGATTGCAAAAGCAGACATTGGCAAATAAAAATGGATGAAAAAAGAATTCCTTTGACTATGTTTAGTGCTGCTCAAGGACATTATGAATGGATAGTAATGTCATTTGGTCTTAAAAACGCACCAAAAGTATTTCAAAAAAAGAATGGATAACATCTGCAAAGATCTTAATCATTATTGTCTAGTTTACATTGATAATATTCTTTTCTTTTCCAAGATCATAGAACAACACAAAGATGACGTTCATGTTGTCACCCTAAGATGTATTGATTATGGTATTATCCTTGGTAAGAACAAGTGCATTTATGCTGAACAAGAAATCGAGTTTCTAGGCCTAGAGATAAAGTTGGACAAATCATCCTACAAAAGTATATTTTAGAAAAATAGAAAATTTTTCTAAAAAGATTGAAGATAAGAAGCAATTAGAAATATTTCTCGGATGCCTTGACTATGCTTTAGATTTCATAAAAGATTTAGCTAAATTGAGAAAACCATTGCAATAATTGAGTATGAAAATGGAAATGCCAAACCAGCCCATTATCTTGTTCAATTAGTTGATTTGGACGATCCCAATGATCAACGATAAGAATGGTTTCTAGAACAATAAGAAGTAGTTAGTGGTCCTATGTTAGCAAGAGCCATTGGTTTTTACAACATTTATCACCAAATGTGGGCATTGATTAAACAAGAAAAGATATTAATGCATTGTCAGAATACTACTTTTGTTTATCGTAATAATGTGAGCAAATATATGAAGGTAGAATGAGCTACTTTAGAAGATGTCTTCGATTATCTCTTTGATGTTGGAGATAGAAAATTCTTATAGAAAAAAATATTTTCATGAATTATTTGAAAAATGGGACCCAAAGCATCTTCAACATGATGAAGATTTTGATGATTATCTGGATAATGATGAATTAGAAGATATTATCGGAGATGAAGGCATACAGAATCTTAATATAGATGACTAGTCCTCTCAACATTAAGCACTCTGAAAAGTCATTGCACCATTATTGTGTTATTTGTTAAGTGTCAAGTTAATAAAATAATACAGTCTACTATAGCCATGTGAGCGTAGATGTAGTCATGTGAAAATATTAGTATATATATTATAGCCATTATGGTATCCTATGTAGTCCATCTCCTTTATAAAAGGAGAGACAGAGTATTGAGAAGGGACACAGTCATTTGACCATACTTGAGAAAAAGAGAAGTCGGAATTATCTATTTCTCTGTTAACAAGCATCTCTGATGATCTTAGTTGTTAAAGTCCCTTTTCAATCTTTCTATTGTAATATTTCCATTTTTAAGCTTTCAATAAAAGAAATTTTTCAGTAGGGAGTGTTATTCAATCGAACCTTATGTTTTAGGTATTGTAATTTCTTGATTAATGTCTCACTATCTCTTAAATTATATAACTTGATTTGTGACTACGATATAGGGATAGGAAATGCAATAGGAATTGTGTTGTGCCTTATCTAAGGAAGGTTTGGTTTAAATTAGCAATATCTGCAAACTGAAAGTTAGAGGAGCGCTAGAGTCCAACACTGACTACGTTCAGGTAACAGTCAAAAGTCTCTAATTAAGTTTTATTATTTTTGCTAAGCATGGTTGACCTATAATCACAGAAAATATACATTTACGACATAAGTAGTAGATTGTGATAACTAGTACTACTAAAGTAATTATAAGAAGTTAAATAATTTAAAACAAGCATCTTTTATGAGAAAACCAAAAAAATAGCAAAATTACTAAGAGCACCCCATTTGGACAAAGTTGAAAATTTCGGAAAGTATAAGGCTAAAATAATATTAAAAAGGACCAGAAAGTCACTTTCCTTAAACCTGAAGGGACCAAAAAGTTTATTTTCTGATTTTTAGACCAAACAATTCAGGCAACATAGTTGGGGGCACAGAAAAGTTAATATTATATAT
>JACYFF010031959.1:26477635-26525324 GCA_017589665.1 Selenicereus undatus
ATATATGGTATGCATGCAATGAGGTTTTGCGGATCTCTATGGTTTGTATTTAATTACTGCTTACTAATTTTTTCTTCAGGCCAAAGCATTAGGTAGGGAACCCACCTATGAGGAATTGTTTAAGGACACTCACTGCAAGGTGAAAGACAAAAGTTTTGTGGATAAAAAATCTGCAAAAAAATATGTAAGTTTGGCACATTCTATTCAGAGATTATATACGTTCATATGTTATAATTAATTGTAGGTTTACTACAAATTGAAATACTTTTATTTCTGACAATTTTCAGGAGGATCATCACAACAAATGGCAGGAGTACTCTCAAGCTACAACTCAAGGTGGCTCCCAATTGTCACCTATGACCCAAGAAGAGTTCTGGATTAAAGACAATCTGGACAAGAAAGGCCGTGTGTATGGTTTTGGCGTGAAGGGGTCAAATTGAAGAAGTCAGCTACCATTGCAGCTGCACGTCACTCATCAGCTGAGTATTTTGATCCAAGACGGCAGACGCAACTCTTCAATGAGAGCATAACAAGGCAAGCAGAGGCGATAACTCAAATAGCCAAGAAACAGGGGAAGACAGAGCGCATCCTGAAAAAAGTTTTAAGATTTTTCAAAGGTCAAAGTGCAGGTTCTTCCAGCCACACCAACTTGAACCCTGATGATGATGATGAAGAGGACTCCCAAACTGAAAATGATGATGATGATCCCACAAATTTGTTTGACTCTGATTAATTTTTCCAAACGGTTGCGTGTACTTTATGTCATCTGCGTGGTAATCTAAAATAACTTCAATGTCGTTTTTAATATTTAATTTAGCACCTTATGTACTGTACGTTATGAAATATAAAACTTCATTCTTGGTTGCTTTTGCCTATTACATTTAGTAATATCTTTAATTATTTTTTTTGGGCTATTGTGAACAACATATTTTATTTTTTCAAAAAAATTTTAAAAAAAAATATTTTTTTTCGGGGGGGAATCCGACGGGAATTTCTGTCGGAAATTCCGTCGGAATTCCCACCCCCTCTGGCTTCGTTCTGCTGTTCTGAGCAATCCGACGGGTAATCCGACGGGTATTTTCCGTCGAAAATTCCGTCGGACTCCGTTGGACTCCCGTCGGATTACATTCTGCGACGAGCTGAATCCCGACGAGACACTTGGCGTCGGTATTTCTGTCGGAGATTGCTTTTTCCGTTGGAAAATAGACCTTTTTCCGTCGGTATTTCCGTCAGAGATTGGATGTATTTTTGTAGTATAGGATAGGTTTGGTTGTGATTTTTTCGTATATCGTGTTTGTATGCATTTAGTATATGCGTATGAAAAGAGATATTGTGTGCCTACCTCTGTTTGTTAAGGTATAGTACTTTCATCTGCTATGTTGTACTTATGTTTACATAGTTAATGTCACCTGATTTATTAATAGTTCTTAGTTCATTACCTGCTGTTTATCCTTAGTTTTTCTCTTCACAAAATTCTTCTTTTATAAAATGTTTTCATAAAATCTTGTTTTATGGGTTTCTCGGAATCAACCTCTCTACGGGTAGGGTGTAGGTAGAGATAAGGTTGCCTACATCTAGATATTCCCAAATCCCACAAAAGCGAAATCCACATTAGGAGGTATTGTTGTTGTTGGTGGTGAAATGGGTTGAAATAAGTTTAAGTTGGTAAATTGAAATTTACCAACAAAAAGAACAGGACCTTAGTAAGCTAAAGTGTAGGATTCAAAAAACAGAAGAAAAAAAAAGTCACAACCATGGGAACAGAAGGGAGAGACGAAATAAGAATGGTAGACATAATTTTGTTCCTTCCATTTTGGTGAATGAAGTGAGACGTAAGGTCAAATAAATTGAGGTAATTGGTATGCAATAATTTCTATAGAAATTTAACATTTTTATTGTGTACAGTCTGAATTTAAAATCCAAATGTTCATAAAGGGGAGGAAAGAAATCCTAGAGCATTAATTTGCGCGGGATTAAATGTGGTGAAGGTATTCATCGGCAAAAAAAATATTGTAATTAAAATATAGATTTCTTTTTATTCTTTTTGGTAAAGAATCATGAAAAAGAGATATTTCTCCTTTTTTTGGTAAAAAAATCATGCACAAGGTCTATAATTGAGAATTGAAAAATAAAAAGATTTCTCTTTTTTCTATGGTCGAAGAGTTAGTTGTAGTAATCCTTTTTTTTTTAACTCTATTGATTCTTTTTCTTTTTTGGGTTAATACGACCTATTAGATTGAATAATTATAACAATATTGATTAATTTTAAGTGTCAATTAAAAGTCTTGGTAGGAGAAATTATGGCTAGATAAGTCAAAATTCAATTTATATAAAGCAATTGTCCCTTTCTTTCAATTTAATTATGTCGTTAATTGCTATTTTTCATTTTTGAAATATTAATCAATAATAAAACTGAATAATTTTTCTAACAAATAAGGTGCCATATGAAAATTAAATTGACATAGGGTACAAGTACAACTTGCTACAAATTAAAGAAAGCTTATCCAAAAATGAAGGTGTAATTAGCTATGATTGTAAACTTATTGCGTGTTTTGCTACTTGTAACATTCAAGATGACTAATCCAAAAAAAGCTAATTCATCAGATATGTCAAGTGAATATTTGATATAAACATTTAAGTTTCATCACAAACCCCTCCAACAAAAGCTGACAGCCAAACACCCCATCATTCAGTTCCACAATACAGTAAAAAACAAAGGTCAATATTGCATCAATGTTTCAGTTTCATGTTGTAGAAGAAAAGTTTGGGGGGTAATGCAGTCAACTTCAGAAGGTAAAATTTACTAAATCCACACTTTTCTCTTGTTTGCTTCCGTGCAATGGGGGGAAAACTACAGTAACACACTGAAAAGTTGAGGGAGCTGAAACTAGGAGTTTCCTTTGCTAATTATTTATTAAAAAATAAAACCTCTGAATGCATTAAATAATAGAGGGAATACATAATTATATCGAAACACATGGTGTACCAGAACATAGATATGAAATGCAAAGAAAAAGAAAAAAAGGTGAGCAGAAGTGCACATGGTTGAAATAAAAAGGCAACGTTAGGCGAAAAAAAAAGTGCACCCCTTTTTCTCTCTCTCTCGCTTTGGTTCGAGTCATGAAAGTTGCGCAAGTTAGCAAACTCACTCTTCTACAGTGACGCCCATACGTTTTTAGTTTCATTTCATTGCCTTCATTATCCAGCCCAACCCTCTGTTTCCTTTTTTTTTTTTAACTTATATGGAAAAGCAAAAAATAAAATAAAACACAGATGATTCCTCTTCAATTAATAAAATAATATTCTCTTCTCTATCCTCAACTCAACTCAACTGAGGTCTATGTCTATATAGCTATTCCACTGATTCCCATGAAGAGAGAGCAATAGAGTAATATTTGTCTCTGATACATACAGATACTGACTGAGGGCGACGACTGAAGGTGTCTGTCATTACCCATATACGTACCCATGGCACTGAAAAACATGGCGTCTTTCATCTCTATTCGCATTTAAAAGGACTTACAGAAGCCAGCGAATAAAGCTACTTACAATCTTTCTCAATTTTCCATTCATTCAAGCAGTAAGTATATGGACGAATCAATATTTTTACTTTTTTTATGATTTTTTTGAGGAACGGTCAGGTCACGTCACCACGTTTCTGACCAACAAAGATCTCCGATCCCCCAAAGTCCAAATAGATTCTCTCACACATACAATATAGTATAGTATAATATAACACAACATAAAAACACTAAGTACAATATTAATTATAAAGGGGACATTCAAACATTATCATATTCCACCCTCAATACCTTACATTAGGGAACCAAAATCCGCCCATCATAGTACTCTCATTATTTTAGCCTGTAGTTTTCACCAAATTAATGAACAAATAAATAACCAAACTTAGCTCCCACCCCTTTCAGAAAAAAGAAAAAGGGAAACACACGCCACGTTGCTAAGCTAGTACAACTCTAAATATAAGCATATATTACCCAGTTATCATGTCCAAACCCTTAAAAAAAAAAAAAAAAAACGAAGTACTATAGTTTGAACTTAAGGTAATGTTTGATGATTATCGTCCTCATCAACTTGGCTTTCAGCTAGAGAACTGTTCTGGTCCTCTGGAATTATGGTGGTTGTTGTAACAGCAGGAGTTTGAAACTGCCGTTTACAGGCATGGCATGTGATTTGCAAGAGGGTGGAGCTGATTTGCTTCATGGCTTGCTCCTTGAGGGCTTGAGCCTTGTCCAACTCGGCTTGCGCTTGTTGCCTTATACGCTTGGCATTGGCAAAATCCCTCTCAGCCAGCTCGATCTGGCGCTTGGCCTCTCTCCTGGCTTCCTCTGCGTAGGCCTTCTCGGCCATTGCCACCTTCAGCTGCTCGCTCGCTTGTTCTTTGACAATGGCGGCCTGGTTCGTGGGGCTTGATGCCGAGCTTGTCACCAACACCTTGTTTGAGTTTGAGTTGGTCTCCACGGTGAGTTGCTTGTCTGTGAAGTCGGAGGAGCCTATGGAGAGCTGGAGTGCAGTGGAGTGGTTGGTCTGGTCATAGTCGGCCGCCTTTGGGGAGACTGATGAGAGTTGGAGGTCCAAGTTGTGAAGGTTATTCCCCGAGGGTGGTCTGGTGGTCGTCATGGTTAGCCCTGTGTTTGTCCAGGCCGTCTCATTAGATGGGCTCGAGCTAGAGGCAGCTCGAGACAAGCACACCGTTGGTGCTGGTGGTGGTTGCGGTGTAGGTTGAGGTTGTTGGGTTGGCTGGTGCTGTTCTGAAGGGCGAAGACGACCCATGTGACATGCGTCTTGATGCTCAATGAAGCTCTCAACCCTGTGATAATTATTCAATGGTGAAGACAAGAGGATGGAACAAGAGCAAGAACAAGAACAAAAACAAAGGCAAATGAGTCAAAGACATAATGAGTAAGGTTAAACGAATAATTTGGTGTTATGAGTGGTAGATGTTTTGAAAAAGTAGAACAAAGTGATGAGATATCTACACTCAAAAGGAAGGTTCATTGAGGGTTTATTTGTCTGTATACAATGAGGATGAGTAGTAGAGACAAACACATAAAAAGAAAAAAACTGTTGAATAACATGACATGTAGGGATTGGATAATAATCCCAACATAAAGAAAAAACCATATGGTAAAAACCAAATTTCATGAATTTGATATATATTGATTTACCCCCATTGATCTTCAAAACCAACTTGTCTTGATCATCTATCATATCCATAAGGAATATTACCTTACAAATTTCAAATCCCAAAAAATCATGTAGTACTATGATTACAGGCATATGTATTCATATTAATTCTCAGTACCATAGCGAGCTAGTTGGCTGGATTGTATTTAACTGGAAAAATGAGAAAAAACAATTTCCTAGTGGGAATTTTTCATGGAAATCCATGTAATATGCTCAAAACCATAACCACCCATGCACTTTTTCTAAAGAGTAAAAAAAAAGACAGCATTTTAGTGAGATAATGTAAAAAAGAAATCATTATGCATGATCTCAACTTGATCAAAACTCAATTCAATAGTCATCAGATTGACAATTATATTTTCTATCTTTAATCTTCTAATGAGATAATGCAAAAAAAAAAAAATCATTACACAAAATACAAACTCCATCAAAACCAGACTCGATGTAGTCATAAGATGAACAAATATGTCTCGCACCTTTTAATTTATTGAACCATATATATAGACTTAATGAAATTAATAGTATAGAGTACTCCACTCCCCAATTACTATTAAAAGATTCAAAATGTCAAATCATACAGTTAACAATTATATATTATCAATTCCCAAAATCTTTGTTCCTTGTTTATATAATTTCTTAATGCATCAAGTCAAAACCCTTCCTCCATCCCTCCCCAAACAAACTCTTATTTGCTTAATTTAATTATCCTCTTCCTTTTCATACGACTTGGGGGTGGAAATTTGAAGATATATATATATATATATATATATATATATATATATATATATATGTATATATATATATATATATTGTAGTTGTAAAATAATTTGGTCCAACCTGGAGAAAACGCGGCCGCAATCGCAGGAGTGGCCACGGGTGCCACAGGTTTTAAGATGGGCTTTGTAATCAGACTGAACTGCGTAGGCTTTGGAGCACTTGTCACAGACCCACTGCTTGTGGTTGCTGTGCTTGCGCCTGAAGTGCTTCTTGATGCCGACTAAGTCGCCTAGTGCATGGCATGGGTCGTGGTGGAGGCAGGTGGGCTCAGGGCACACGAACACCCGCTTTCGAACCACCGGATTCTCTCTCTTCAGGAGCTTCCATGGCACCTTGTGCCGCCTCCTGTGCATCTGCAAGTTCTGGTCTCTTTGGAACCCTTGGTTGCAGATCTCGCACACGTATCGATCTGATTCTAAGAGGGTCTTTGGAGACAAAGACACCACTTCTGCATCTGGATCTGCTTCATGGAATGCAATCGGTAGTACTAATTGATTAGTTAATCAGTAATCTGTTTAGTTCATTCACAATTGCACATGAGATTACATATGAGAATTGATTGAAAAGGCTAATCTCAAGTGCAATTGTGAACAACTTCTTTCGACACTATCATAATCTCTTTAATCTCAAGAGATTATGATTATGAATGAAAAATATAGATAGATGAACATATGAAACCTACCTGGGGTTCCAGCAGGCCGGCGCTTGCGCTTGCTACTACTCCCGTTTTCCATTTGGGCACTGTTCAATTGCTGATCAGAGGGAGCTGAGGAAGAAGAAGAACCACCTAACATTTGGGTTTCCCCCCCCCCCAAACCTTTTTGGGCTTTTTGGTTAAAGGGTTTAGTGTAATGTGCAGAGGTTAGAGACTATAGCAGTGGGCTTCTTTTTATCAAAGAAGAGTTGAGATTATTTGGGTCAAACAAAAAAGAAGATTATTAGGGTGACTAGGGGCTAATAATTACTATGGAGTGTATAAGTTGGAAGAGATTTGGAAGAGAGAGAAAGTAAGAGAGAGAGAGAGAGAAAGAAGGGAGAACATGAAAGAGAAGGAAAAGGCACCATACCATCTTTCGGTTCCCAGCTTTCCTGCTGCCACCTTTATCTTTTAAAATAAGGCTTTCAATTTCAGCTTTTCAATAACAAAAGCTTTTTCCTTTTCTTCTTTTCTTTTGCAGCTGCCCATCCTTTTGTTTCTTCATAGCACTATTGCTCTCTAAGATCCCTCACTCACATATATGCTCTTTTCATTACCTAGCTAGCTACTTCTTGCTGCGGGAGACTTCTTGTTAAATAAATAAACTGAGTTCTCTCTCTTTCTCCCGCAAAAGTTAGCTAAAAGAGGGTTGAGTGTATGAGTGTGTGTGAGAGAAAGAGAGAGGGAGGTGATGAGAGATGATGGTGGGGGGCAGAGAGAGAGAGAGAGAGAGAGAGAAGGCAGATCCAACCACGTTGGGCTGAAGCTGAACCCACAACTCGCAACTGGACAGAAAAGAAAAACATCCCCACAAGGAAACAAAAGTCTCATCATACACCCACTGTAAATTTCCATGCACAAAATACAATACAAGTATATATTGTGTTTTTTTAAAAAATAAAAAGGATCAATTGATTATTCGTTAAAATATTCAAAAAATCCAGAGAAGTATATATGTGATTTGCAAGTTATACCAGGATCGTACAACCATAATGCTGTTTTGCTCCATGGTTTGACATGTTTTGGAACAATAAAAGCAAATTCTCCTAATGACGTCTGGATATTAGAGGGTGTCAAATATTTTACATCAATTTTCGTATCAAAAAATTTGTTAGAATTACTCTGTATCATTTAGACTTGATAGTTCATTATTTATACGCTACCATATGGCATTCGTTACAGTAGCTATAAAATAACATGAGTCATTGTCATCAATTATTTAATTACTGTTTCTCATATTGCATATAATACAAAAATTTATCAAATGCTAATGGGATATTCCGACAAGTTTTTGCTCTGTAACACACACTCATTTATGTATTTCGACGATGCTAACAAAGTTGTGATGGATATTTTGTTGGGGGAATGTTCCCTCAAATTTTTTTACTTTTCAATACAATAATCAATCGAGCAGTTAGAATTTCGTCAATGATACTATGGTAAAGAAACAATTTAAAATTTTGGCAAGGTCTGTATACATGTCAATCTCCTCAATTAAACAACATATCTATTTTATACATTTGGAGGTCATATAGAACGAGCGAGAGATAGAAAAAGCGAGAGTGAGAGCGCAAGTGAAGGTGGTATGTATCGATGTATAGATACCTAAAAATGGAACCTTATTTTTAACTGCGCAATGATGAAAATTATACCCCAACTTGTGTACTTGAGGTCCGGTAGAGTAATCCTTAAATGGAAGTCCAAAAGCCCAAAAAACCCAAGTTGACAGTGTTTGGCATCCATTGGAAATCCACTTTAGGGAGTATAAGATTATCAAGTCTATCTATCAACATTCTTCATTGAGTAAGCTTTCTAATGACGTTTATGCACCAAAGTCCGATAAGTAATTGAAAAGACATAAGTCGAATATTTGAGCTTGTGCTGAAACTGACACATATTCACTATTTTGCTTATGTCTTGTTTCACACTTATCTAAAAATTATGAAATTAGTTTTATTAGAAATTAGACTCAATAATGTTTCAAGAAAAAAAGGATTACTCAAAACGGAGGTCGGATATGAAAGTTGTGGCCAAAACAAATTTGCAGCCCAGCCCAGTAACCTGGGCGGGTTCCTACTCCAAGAAGAAGGTTGGGTCCCCTACATGGAAACCCGATCGGGCTCCCTTTCTTCAATTCCTCTTCTACCTAAACAGGATTAATTAACTAGAATTCTAACTGATTAGTTTACCAAGACTAATTAGTGAATCCTAGCTGAATTAACGTACCTGTTTAGATCAAACTTAATAAGACTAGGATTAGGTCTCCTGCTTAAAATCGATTCGAACTATCCCTTTAGCTACCAGAAATAGGAAACTACCCTTGGGTTGGGGGGATGAGTTAGGCATCAGTTAGAGGCATCAAATTAGTTAGAGGTATTAAAACACATCAAAATATTAGAGATAGGAGAGCATTAAAATTGAGGCGAGAAATATTCCACATATTGAAGGTTGAGAATTGAGTTAGCCATTAAGAAGGTGTCACTCTGCTGGGTTCATAGGTAAATCATGTGGGTGGTCTTGAGGACAAAAACTCTTTCTTTCGCTACTCTTCTACTCTATTAATCTTTTATGATTTTTATTGCTAAAATCCCAAAGATGTAATATTCAGATAGTTTCCCACCCCACTGTAACTTATTTACCTTACTTTTGTTTGCATTGGACTAAAGTTTGTATCTTTTGCATGATTATATGAATGATTTTAATAGGTTGTATGAATATATGTTTGTATGATTAAATTTTAATTTCCTGTATCGATTGGTAGAGGCCATCAGTGATGTGGGGTAGTGATGGGATGCACTCCATACATGATATCACCATACCTTCGCCCTCGAATCTAGAACCTTAGTTCCGAACCAAAGAGTCATGATGGGTCCTCACATTAAGGATTGTTTAGGGCCTTTCCAAAACCCTTTTGAAGCAACATCACTTTGTCCATTCGACGTTTTTATCGATATGATCTACTTTGAAATGTGCCATGGTTTGTGAGTTTTCCTATAAACTCACTGGCTACTCTATTTAGCTAAAGACTAATTCTTTAATGTTTTAATTTGGCATATGTTTATATGTTGCTAGCTAAAGGAAAACAAACTGGGATCTAGGCAGTAGAGCCTTCCTGGACCAGAATCAGGATAGCTGATCTAACCCAGGAGCTGCCCGAGATCCCAGATCAGGCCTGTACTTGGATTTTGGGCTAGGATGAGGAGATTGATGCCAAGGCCCAGTCCAAGGGAGATGGACCCAGTCCTACCCAGGGAACCCGACTAGGTTCTCTAGCCAGGCCCAAGCTTATTCTCTCATGTACTTGTAGTTTAGTACTGCCTAACCTGCAATGAAAATAAAAGTAAATAAATAAATAAATCTGTAATTTCTGAAAAAATATAAAAATATTTAGCAACGAGTTCAAGCCATTCATGGGGGATTGCACTCCCGGGGAGATGCATCCTTATAGTGGCAACTCTATTGGGGACGTTTTTGTAAGACGACGGGATTTAAAACTCAATGCGAAAAATTATCCTAATCATACTTGCATTATTAGATGTTGCCTATCGGGCATCTCTAGGTGAAACTTGATTCTATAACTCGGGAAATTAGCTGGTCACTCGGTGTGTCTATTAGACTTCTAACTGAGCAGACAATTGCTTCACCTACTCACGCCATACTTTCCCGGTCCATACCACTCGAGGAAGCATCCAAATCGTCTTAGTCATACCACGCATCCCATGGGTGGCGTACGAAGTGTTGGGTCATGAGAAGATTGTTCGAAACCTAACCTAAAATCCATGTAACATAAAACTCTTGTTTAGGTTGCAACTCATGTATATGATCTTGAGTGCAACGTGACCTTATATGATTTAGTTTCTTTAGCCCAAAGGACTATCCATGGATGCTGTGAGTCTTAGAAGAGCCCAGATTAGGGAAAATTGAGTCTAGGAACCAAAAACGTCGTCTGGGCCAATTGAGTCCTAATAGGACTCTTGATCTAGAATCTGAAAAAGGTTCTAACTCCAATTTAGGGTATCAATTTTGGTCAAAAAAGGGGAGTCGCAGCCGGGATTGTCAAAAAAGAAAAAAGAAAAAAAGGAGAGATGAGCTGGTAGTCTGTGTCTGGGAGTGGAACTGAGTTCATGTAAGGCTTAGAACCCAGCCGAGATCCATCAAGGTTCAGTAACGGAGTCTGTTAGATTGCATGCATAAGGGTTTTGTGAAGATTCAGGGTGTAAGCTGTGGGCCTGGTTAGAACACGATTGGGATCCCATTAGGAGGTCATATCAAGTCTCCATCCCTTATGGTTTGCATTCATGGCATAAAATGGTGTTATGGGCTCTCAGTGTTAGGGTTAGGTCCATAAATCAGCATAGTTCATTTAGGGTCATAGCACATCAGTTGTAGGATACTTGAGGTCAAAGAGTCATGCATGGTTAGCCTCATCACGCATAGTCTATGAGTCCATCTAGGCCTAGACCTCTAGAACACTAGTCCACTCGGGCTTGCATCCAATTGTGCTTCATATTCATAATGCATAAGTCCAAGTAAGATCTAGATATCTTACCCAAGCATAAGTTCATGGTCCATCCATCATATTCCATAGATCTAGAATCCCTAAATGAGTCCATCTAGATGCATCCATGCATCAAAACTAACCCATTCTAAGCAAACCAAACCACAATTATACTTGGGTTAATATAGGCATGTGATTCACCTAAAGAAGACTTAAGTCTGACTTCACTACAAAAATACTCCAGAACTGCGACAGAATCACTGATAGGAAAAGTTGGATATTCCAACGGAAAATTACGTTTTCGGCAGAAAATACGATGCCAAATCTCCCGTCGGGAATTACCTCGTCACGGAATTTTCTCCAACGGCGTCCGACGCCATTTCCGATGGAATAATCCCGTCGGATATTTCGTCGGTCTGCTTTGAGGCATGCAGGTATTTTGCAGCAGAGAGGGGTTTTTCGTCAGAATTTCCGACGGAAATTCCTCCCTCCTCCAAAAGAAATTTTGGTTCCTAAAATAAAAGATTTCTCTACTGCTTAAATATAACACGATCACCATAAACAACATATGTAATAGTTACCAAATACAAATTTTTATGTTTGAAAATTAAATGTGCTAAATTAAAAGTTAATCATAACATCTACAATTGTTTTGGATATGTAGGCAGATCATATAAATTAATCAGAAGCAGATAAATTCGTGGGATCATCATTGTAATTTTGGGAATCCTACTCATCATCAGTATTCAAGTTGACTTGGCTGGAAGAACCAACACTTTGTCCTTTAAGAAATCTCAAAAAAAATTTCATAATGCGCTCAGTCTTCCTCTGTTTCTTAGCAATTTGACTTATAGCTTCTGCTTGCTTGGTAATGCTCTGATCTTGCTCTCTTGGATCAAAGTGCTCAGTTGATGAGTGGCGTACAACTGCAATTGTAGCTAATTTCTTCAACTTGACCCCCTCTGTGCCAAAACCGTATACACGACCTTGTTTGTCCAGATTTTCTTTAATCCAAAACTCTTCTAGGGTCATAGGGGGTAGTTGGGACCCCCTTGAGTTGCAGTTTGAGTATACTCCTACCATTTCTTGTGGTGATCCTCCTAAAAGTTGTCAAAAATAAAACTATTACATACTAAGGCGGCAATTATAACATATGAATAATGTCTGAATAAAATGTGCCAAACTTATATATTTTTTTACAGATTTTTTATCAACGAAAACTTTGTCTTTGGTCTTGTAGTGAGTGTCCTTAAACAGTTCTTCACATGTGGGTTCCCCACCTAATACTTTGGCCTACAAAAAATAAAATGTAATGAATGATCAAATGTAAAGAAGGACCAAAACCTCAATCCTTACCATACATTGTATGTCAAAAATACACTTATCAATAAGCACATTACTTACCAAGTGCCTCTTGCTTTCACTAATCTGAATTGAGCCACATGTATGTAACGAAGGACCAAAACCTTCTACATCACTCAATCTATTCTTTTTATTTTGTTGACTCAATTTCTTAAACTTGTCATCCTCACTCCAATGTTTGAGCATCTCATTCCAAACACTAGTTGGTAACTACTTTGACTTTTTGTTGTACTTCCTGGCATATCCAAGAATGTTTCTAAGTCAAGGTGCACCTCTGTACTCAAAGTTACGCCGTATCTAGATTTCATTGTCTGGATGCCAACAGTAGTGTTTCTATAATATATTAGCAAACACCTCAAACAAACTAATGACGACATTCAAATTCATTGTACAGAAAGTTAACCTTGAACTTATTAAACCGTATGTCTCGTTGAGATTGTGGCACTTCCTCTCATGTGGTCCAAGGACGTGGGTACTTACCTGCAAAGCTTTTAATAATTTTTTGAACTACGCCCTGATATGGAACAAAGCTAAGAACAAAAAAATAAAATCGTTAAAATTAATTATTGTAGCCATTAAAACAATATGATTACTGAAGAAGAAAATTTATAATGAACTTACGTATCACAATCAGGTTGCAAATATATCTTATTATTTGTGCTTACAGCTTCATTATCAGGTGTAGGACTTTGTCTATCTCTTCCTACCACTTCATTTTGGACCCCTTCATTGTGGACCGAGTGGCTTGGTATTCTAGGCTGACCAACAATCTGATTACTGTTGTAATGTGGGTTAACAGTGCCAAACTGTTGATAAACTAATGGGGTAGCTGAAGTGCCACTGATGTAAGGATTATTAGGTTGGATAGGTGACTGCATACCATACCAAAAAAAGGTGGTTGCATATATGGTTGCTCATTCATGCTACCAAAATAATTTCCGAATGGCTGAGTTGGGTCAAGGAAACCTCCAAACATCCCACTGAAGGTGTTTGTTTCATAGTTTTCAACAGGATCATTCTGTGGGGTCGGTTGTGGTGTTCCTCTACCCACACCACTCCTAACCATTCGGCATCGACCATATCCACCATTTACTCTAGACATCTAACAAATAAGAACAAGATAGACATAAAATACAGCAGCGCAAACATTCATAGTATTGTTAGTGAAAAATTACAGTACACATATACAATTGTTTTTCCTAGCTTGCAATTAAAAATAAAAGTACATAGACATGCATAAAGATCCATCCAACTAAAAGATTAAATCAACCATTATGGGACACATCGTCACGTCGTCATTATCACTTTGCAATGTCATATTTACTTCATCATCGTCATATCTCCTTCATCATCATCATCAGTGTCTTTAGCTTTATCCTCCCATTCAACTTCTTCGTCCTGTTCATAATCATCATCATGTTCACCATCCCCATCATGATCATCACCCCAATCATGTCCATCAACATCATCAGCTTGTGCAATTTTATCGACTAATGTTGTTGCTATTATGTTATCCACATTCATGGTTGTCATTCCTAACTGTTGATAAGCAAGTTCTAAATTGTCCTTATCTTTAGGGGCACCGTGAGATTTGTTCAGTATAGCTACTCACCAATTCGCTTTTCCTGGTATCCCCTCAGGGTATTTAAGGTATACCACTTGGGTTACAGTATCAGCAAATATGAATGGGTCAAACTTTCTATAACGTCGGTTATGATTAACCTCGGGATATGGGGTAAATTTAGGATAACGTAGACCCCGAGGAACATCCATGCCAAACCACTCACAATTAAAAAGTACACATTTTTTAATTGGTTCACCCGTAAATTCAACATGAATAATTTCATGAAGTATGCCATAATGATCCCCTGATACTTCATCACCTTCGCCAACTCCTTTGACACACACGCCACAATTATATGGGGCTTTACCTTCATTCCTAACCTTGGTATGAAACCGATAACTATTAACTTTATACACAGAAAAACATTCCACTACCATAATAGGTCCATGAGATAAGTTCACAAAAAAAATTTGCCTCTCATCATCAAACACCTGGTAAGAATTTACCTATGGAGAAAAAGACAAATAATTCTCTTTAGAGTTAGAAATAATTTTGTAGGAATTGAAGAATAGTTATGAAAAATTACTTACATTGTATTCAAACCACTGTGCAAAATTTACCTCAATAAACAAGTCAACTTTCACATCACTCACGTTTGGATTATGACTGCGAAATTGATGTTTGAACCAACTATATTTCACGATTCAAATTATTTAATTACTCAACTATTTGTTAAGTATTCAAATGAAACTTTCAATAACTGATAAACTTACTCCAAATATGGTTGCACTTCATTACAATTCAGTAAGATGTGAAGGCGAGTGACACGGTACTCCGGCTCAGTAAGATATCTTTTTCCTTGATTTCCAAATGGAGTACCCTTACGATTGAACACCGAAAGCGTTGGCATTTGTGATTCGGATTGTCGCATACCCTCATTACACTCAATTCTTGGGCAATGCAAGCTTGACTGAAAATAATACTCAGCAAAATGTTTAATCTCAAATGCTAAGTATGCCTAAATCATAGATGCCTCTACACGAGCTTTGTTCTTTGTCGTAGGCTTCAACCAACCAAAATACCTCTCAAAAGGATACATCCATCGATATTGAACAGGACCACCCAACAAAGCTTCTTCTGCTAAATGAATAAGCAAATGTCCCTTAACATTCCAAAAATCAGGAGAGAAAGCTCTCTCCAATTTACAAAGAATTATAGTAATGTTCTTGTTCATCTCTTCAAGCATGCTAACATGTAACTTACTGGAGCATAGGTTTCTGAAAAATTCACTCAATTCGAACAAGGGTCCCAAAACATCTTCCGGAAGAGCAGCAAAATCTACTGGAAGAAGATTCTCCAAAAAGACATGATGATCATGACTGTTCATATTTTGAAACTTTGTGTTAGATGGATCAACCCAATTTTCCACATTAGAACAATAACCATAGGGCACATGAACCTCCCGCAACCATTGGCAAACGACCCTTTTTTGAGCTAACGATAGTACAAACTTGGCTTTCTGCTTACACAATCTATCAGTGAACCCTCTTGTAGCTAAGTTCAACTCTTACCTACTGCACAGAATAGACATATTCATTCTTGCTTTTATATCATCCTTTGTTTTTTCCGGAATATCCATCACTGTGTTTATAATATTTTCACTAAAATTTTTCTCAATATGCATAACATCAAGGTTATGCCTTAGAAGTTGATGCTTCAAATAAGGTAACTCTCAAAAGATACTTTGCTTTGTCCAGTTATGTTCATTTCCCTGAAATTCGAGAATTTAAAATTGTACATCTGTAGTCACTTTAGGCAATGTAGATGCTACATCAGACTATTTCATCAGAAATCATTCGGGGAGGACCAATGTGTATGCTCTTCCCTTTACGAAAAATAACTTTATTAGCTCTAAAATAATGATTCCGAGGCAAGAATCGACGATGGCAATAGAACCAAGATGGCTTTTGTCCATGCTGTGACTGGAATGCACAGTTTTGGTGCATACAAATCGGACATGCTAACGACCCATGAGTACTCCAACCGGACAACATACCATAGGCGGAAAAATGATTAACTTTTCACATTAATGCAGCATGAAATCTAAAAGTTTTCCTGCATGAAACATCAAATGTATCCACCCCAACATCCCATAGCATTGTCAACTCATCAATTAAGGGTTGCAAGTACACATCAATTCTGTTCTTCGGATTTATTGGACACGGAATAACACAACTTTAAAACATGTATGGAGTGGTCATACACATATCTGGAGGCAAGTTATAAGGTGTAACAATAATTGGCCACACAGAATACGATCTTCCAGATATGAAAAATGGAGTGAAACCATCAACACATAGACCTAACCTCACATTCCGAGGCTCTGCTGCAAAATTTGGATACTTTGGTCGAAATGCTTCCACGCTAATCTATCCAACGGATGCCGGAGAACACCCAGTTCTTGGCGGTGCTCAAGGTGCCATCTCATGTGGATGGTAGTACTTTTTGAGGCGTACAGTCTTTGCAATCTTGGGATTAAAGGTAGGTAGTGCATTTTAGCACATGAAACCTCCTTATGACCTCGTTGGTTGGAGTTCTTTGGTAATTGTCTTGCATGTCCACAAAATTTGCATGCGGACAAACCCTCATCATGTTTATAATAAATCATGCAACCATTCAGACAACAATCAATTTCTTGAACATCCATGCCTAAATCTCTCACTTTTCTGAGCTGTTGATGATAATTTTTGGGAATGCCATGTTCAGGAGGGCATATATCCTTCATCAGACCAACAACTTCGTTGAAACAATGTTGAGACATGTTGTGCCCCGATTTAATACTAAGTGGCCTCATAGACGTTTTTAGTTCAGTTATGTTACACCCTTCATACAACGGTCTTTGGGCAGATTTAAGCATAGTGTAAAATGCCTCAGGATTTACATCATGATGCCTACTCATGTTCATTTCATTAGCTTGGAAGGCAGCATGAATCGTGTTCTCCATATGATTATGATCATTGTGATCGTAATCAAAATTCATAGAATGTGATCTACTTGCACCTCCTACTTCTGAATTATCTTATTCCCCATGACTTGTCCAATACCAATAATTCTTCACAAACCCCTTTCTATACAAATGAGACTTTAGAACGTCAAGTGTAAAATACTACATATTCTTGCACTTCATACATGGACATTTATAAACTCCATTAATTCTATACCCCTCCTGATTTCATGCAAATTGATCAAACGTATTTACTCCCATCAACCACTCATCTCTAAGCCCACGTCTATCAGGATTTCTCCTCCTATACTTCCATTGACGATGCAACGACCCATCCATATGTTGCTAATTTGATTGTCTTAATTGTTATAATAAATATGTTTTAGAAATCTATTTAACCAGCTCAATATTTGGAATACAATAATGAACTTCTATACGAATATTAACACAATGTTGAAGCACATAAATAATTATACTTAACAAATCAAACGAATCATACAGAAAATTACCCACACGTCAAAATAGAATATACTTCACATACATACCAAAAATTAATATACACAACAAATCGAACAAGAAATATACTTAACATACTTAAATCATTTACCAAAGCGAAACATATTATCCACGTTTACCTACTTACAACTATTTTATTTATCCAAATCAACATACATTACAAATTAAATTAAAAATTAAATTATTTACTCTCAATTTTATATTCACTAATGACACTAATAAATTTATATATATATTACAAAAAAAATAAATTTAATAACAACGTAATTAAACATATATATATATATATATATATATATATATATATATATTAGACATACAACAATCTAATTAAACATATATATATGTATTACAAAAAAATACATTTAATAGAGCTATTTTGTTTATCATAATAAACCTAATTAAGCATTAAACACAAATTACACTATTTATTTCACACTTCATCTAAATAAACAAGCCCAAAAAAAAAATACTACTAACCAAAAAAAAAAATACTTAACAAATCATACAAAAAATTAACCATACCTCAAAAAAGAATATTGTTCACATACTTACCAAAAATTAATATACACAACAAATCGAACAAAAAATAAACATACTTAACATACTTAAACCATTAACCAAAACAAAACATATATTATACATGCTTACCTACTTACAACTATTTCATTTATCCAAATCAACATACATCACAAATTAAATTAAAGATTAAATTATTTAATATAAATTTTATATAAACAAATAGAAAAAAATTATATTCATATTTAGTTCACATTTTATATTCCTGGATTCCTTAAATAAATTTTCACAAAACCTAAAATGCAACAATGTAATTAAATATATATGCTAAAAAAATAAATTTAATGTAACCATATTATTTGTCAAAATAAACCTAATTAAGCATCAAACACAAATTAAACTATTTATTTCACACTTCATCCAAATAAACAAACCCAAACAAAAATAACAAAATACTATTAACATACTTAGCAAACTTAAATTAATATATACTTAACATACCTCAAAATTACAAAAATAAAATAAAAATTCTTAACATATCAAACAAATCATACAAAAAATTAAACATACACTTCACATACTTACAAAAAAATTAATATATAGCACAAATTAAACAAAAAATAAACATACTTAGCAAACTTAAATTATTCACTAAAACAAAACACATTATGCATGCTTAACATACTTCAACATTTTATAATAATTAAATAATTATTATAAATGTACATACTTAACATATTTTATTCCATTTATTCAAATAAATATAGTTCATAAATTAAATAAAAAATTAACATAATTCACATCCATATTTTACAAAAAAAATAAATTAAATAAACTATACAAATATGCTTCAAAATTAAATTTCACAAAATTTAACAACACATACCAAAGTAATATAATTTCAAAACACAATAATTCCACTAACCTTTAAATACCCGAAAAACTAAGCGGACTATCGGCGGCGGCGGCGGAAGACGGCGACAACAACTCTTCAACCCATTCATAACAAATCGGCCACCATGAAAAACAACAATTAACTTAAATATTTTAATTTCAAAGAACAAATTAACTAAAAACAATGACTTATTGTTGAATTATAAGTGGCGGCAACTATTTTTTCAAGTCACCGACCACCGGAAACCATGAAAATCTCCCTCTTTCTCTCTTCTTTGCTCCCCCTCTCTCTTTTCGTAGTTCTCTTTCTCTCTCTTTGCGGTTGAAATGAAACGAACGAACGCCCATCGAACAATTAAAATCCAGATCTGAATTTTTTTGAAAATCGGGTCCTGAAATTCTGACGGAATTTCCATTGGACTTCGACGGAATCTGATGGAAACCCATCGGAATTCCCATCGGATTTTCAAATGGAAACATTTTCCGTTGGAAATTTGAATTTCCATCGGAATCCAACGGTGTTTCCGTCGGAATATCTGACATCCTCCAACGGATACCCACGGTGTTGCTTTTCTGTCAGAGATGAGCATCGTTTCTGTAGTGAGTAGTTAGTTGTCTAAGCCCAACTTAGGACCTAAACTAGTATAAAGCCTGATTTTAGCCTAAAACACTACATCTTAACCCCATTTCAGCCTAAACCTTCAAGCCCATCAAGTCGTTGTCTATTTCTCTTCCAATTGCAAATCATTAACCATTTCCTTTGGGCCATATCCAACATGGTTGACCACTTATAACACCCCCCTCTCTAAACTATCACCTTTATTGCTTAGGATAGGGAAGGTTAAGAAGGTAAATGAGCGGAGTCCACAAACCGTGAGACCTTTGTCTCAAGAAGAGTCCAAGGAAACTCCACCAGTTAGGTCAAAGTCAAAATCCAAGTCAAAGTTCGATACTTCACCAATCCCAATGACTAGAGGTAATGAATTGGCTCAACTCGTGAAAATGATGGAACAAATGCAAACCGCATTAGATGAGAGTAAGAAGTAGATGGCACTAGTGGGCACCACACTCCAAGCCCTTATCAGGGAAACATCCCCCAAAACTGCTAATGCTTGGAAAGGTAACGATCAAAATAGGGATAAGAAGGACTACGAATTGATAAGTAAGGAGGTGCATACTCTATAGCGCTATACCAAATACACCCCTATTGGTACCATGTATACTCAAGCACTAGAATGCTTGCTTTGTAAAGGTATGATCAACCTCCCCCAATCAGACCAAGATGCAAAACACATGGAAGCCTGCCTTAGAAAGTCCTCCAAGAGGCATCCATCCTTTAAGTTATATGTCTTAACTTTGAACTACGACTGGCCTAATTTCACATTGGATATGCAGGTAATCCCTCTGTAGTCTGTCCACAAAGATTCTTTTTCATAAAGAAACATCTCAATTGAGTCCTTTGGTCTCAAAAATTTTTTTTTAAAAAAGAAAGAGATAACAAAGAATAGCTGGCCCGAAAACCTGAAAATGCAGACCAGGCAAAAGGAAAGTGAAAATAAAACTTGGTTTTTTTATTTTTATTTTTATGATAAAGAAGCATTCCATTAACTACTCCCATCGAATCAGACTTAGACAAACCATTCACCCACTTTATCACCTCTTCTCAATCATCATAGCCTCCAATCTCATCTACATTACAAAATTCAAGACTCTTTATCTCTTTCATCACTATAAATTCAAGAGTCAATACTCATGACATATGCTTAGCCTCTCTAAATGGGCACCCACCCATTATGCAAGATGGGGGCATCTTCTAAATGTCTCTAGACGGTTAGGGCTCCCTTCATGGTAAGTATTTCCCCACAAGGAGATGGCTATATTCTTTGCATAAAACTAGTGGCCACTTTAGGCAGCACCAGCAAAAGTACCTTTCTAACATGGAAATGATCACATTTACTCTACTGGACTGGGGGCTACTCTAACTAGCAAAAGCATCTTCGACTATCATTATTCTCATACATATAAGGCTTCTGTTACAACAAACACAGATTATGAATTTCTTCAGAACAGGAGCACATTAATGTGAAATTAAAGGATACCCCTTCAATTGAAAGAGAGATTCCCAATCCTGGGCAACTTATGACCCATGACATAGATCCTTATCCAATGATCATCTAACGTTTTACCCCACATCCTAAGCCATAGAACATCACCATGCCTAACCCATGAGTCTTATGTACCTTAATCGGACCTAATCCAATGGATCCCAAACTTAATATGAGACCTGCATGTATACGAGGTTAGGTTGTCATCATGTCTGCATCGTCAGCATAATCATGTCTGTATAGTCAGTACAATCGAGTCTGCATAGTCATCCCACCTATATAGTCCTACTGAGGCTAGCAAGTGCACATAAATCAATGCATAGGTTTTTAGCCTATTTATTAGACCGCCCTCCACCCTGATCACTGGGGAATCCCGGATTAAAGAAGAGTGTAATCATCCTTCACAATGACCCCATACAACCCTGGTTAGCCATGAATCTACATCAAAGGTTCTTAAGGCGATATCAACAATTGCCACAGAGGATATTTATACGTTGACTATCACCTTAATCAGGCTTAGTCAAAGAGGAGCTTTAAACTCAAAGCGGGCTTTGCTCAAGCATCATCGCCTAAGATACAAACCTTGTCAGGTACTCAGGGTCGAGAGGATCTAGTCACGGAGGACACCTCATCCTCTTTATCTTAACAAAAAAGGATGCCTCAGCATCCAGAACATCTTCACATTCCGCAGTCTCCCATTAGAAAGAGATTACTTCAATGCTCGAGTGGCTAAAAAAAGGGGGGTCAAACTTGAAGGTTTGACATATCAATATGTCATGCCATCAAGTCCTCAACAATTAATCTTCCGGCTCAAATGCCAATGAGTTCACATGTATCTAGCTACAGGTCTTTAGGCTCATACGCAAATAAGATCACAGGGGTCTGGCTATATGCCTTTAGACTTAGACGCCACCATGTTTTCAATTATCTAGCTAGAGATCTTCAGGATTCTCCCACCACTCGCATGGGCATATTCCATCTACAAAGAGCCAAGCACTCAGACTAAAAAAAAGAAGAAGCAAAGAAGACATGTAAAGAGGACCCAGTTGGGATCTCAATGTGCAGAGGAAATTGCAATCATCAAAGGACCGCAAGCATGCAAACAAAGAGGAAAAAGCAAAAGCAAGAAAGGTGGCCAATGAACTCAGTCGTGTTCCCACTATGACATGGTAGTGTTTCTCTTAAAATTACAAAAGAAGAAGAAGTCAAAGTAAAATGGAAAGGATGGATAATCTACATACAGGAGCATCCAAAGAATACACGTAAAAAAGAATAGAATGCTCACGAAGGTATTCATCAAAGTTAGAAGCTAGAACTAATGGCTTTAACATTTTGTTAATGAAATCAGCTTGACCCGTAAAAAGGTCTGTTGCTCCAGCAATACAGAGCGATAAGTAGGCATGACCTGAAAAGGCCCACTCCTCTAGCGATATAGGAAGATAATTAGGCCTGAGTCGTAAAAAAGGTCTATTGCTCCAGCGATACAGGGTTATTATTGGGCCTGACTTGCAAAAAGGTCCACCTCTCTAGTGATACAGGAATATAATTTGGCCTATTCGCAAAAACGTCCGCTGCTCCAACAACATAGGAAGATAATTAGGCCTGGCCCGCAAAAGGTCTGCTGCTCCAGCGAAACAATAAGGTAATTATGCCCGACCGGCAAAAAAGTCTGCTGCTCTAACAACGCAAGAAGGTAATTATGCCCGACCCATAAAAAAAGGTTCGCTACTCTAGCGACAAGGATGCTCACTGATCCACACAGTCAAGGACGGAAAACATCATCGACCATTGTCATGGTGAAAGTTGGTAGGCGCCAAGTCTTAGGATCTTTGGCGGCCAAACTATGATTTCTAAATCATCCACAGTCATGGGGGAAGTTGGCGGGAATCAAATCTTAGGACCCTCAGTAACCAAACTTGGATTCTATATCATCAAAGTCAAACAAGCAACTATAAGTGAAGACCATTACTTTGAGATTCGCCTTACCTAGGCTCGATCAAAGTGGGGGCTAACTGGACACGCCTAAAAATAGCGTCATATTTTAAATTTTCCAATTAAAAAAATTATACCCTGACTTGTGTACTTGTAGGTCCATTAGGGTAACCCTTCAATTCAAGTCCAAAAGGCTTATAGAGCCCAAAAAACCCAAGTTGATATTATTCAACATCCAGTTGAGATCCATTAAGTCTAGGTATCAAAATTCTCCATTGAATAAGCTTCCTAATAAAATATTATGCACCAAAGTCCAATAAGCAATGGAAAAGACACAAGTCAAATATTTGAACTTGTGTTGAAAATGACACCTATTCACTGTTTTCCATATATCTTGTTTCACACTAATCCAAAAATTATTAAATTAGTTTTATTATAAATTAGACTCAATAATATTTTAAGAAAAAAAGAATTATCTAATACGGAGGTCAGGCGTGAAAGCTATTGCCAAAACAAATTGGGTTGTCTGCAACCTAATCCAGTAACTCGGGCGGGTTCCTGCTTCCAAGAACCGAATCAGGTCCTCTAGATGGAAACCCGACTAGGCTCTCTTTCTCCAAGTCCTCTTCTACCTAAATAGGATTAATTAACTAGAGTTCTAAGCTGAGTAGTTCATCGAGATTAATTAGTCAGAGTTGAATTAGTGTACCTGTTTAGATCAACCTTAATGGGACAAGGATTAGGTCTCATGTTTCAAAACCGATTTAGACTATCCTTTAATCACTAAAAATAGGAAACTACTCCTACAGGGTTAGGAGGATGGATTAGGCATCAGTTATAGGCACCAAATTAGTTAGAGGCTTCAAAACACATCAAAATATTAGAGAGAAGAGAGCATCAAAATTGAGGAGGGAAATACTCCACATACTGAAGGTAGAGAATTGGGTTAGCCATTAAGAATGAGCCACTCTACTGGGTTCCTAAGTAAATCAAATGGGTTATCCTGAGAACAAAAACTCTATCTTTCTCTACTCTTCTACTTTATCCCTCTTTTATGATTTTTAATGCTAAATTGTCAAAGATGTAATCTTTAGATAGTTCCTCATCAGCTGTAACTTATTTACTTTACTTTTGTTTACATTGGACTAAAGTTTGTATCTTTTGCATGATTATATGGATTGTTTTAATTGGTTGCATGGATATATGTTTGTATGATTAAATTTTTATTTCTTGTAGTGATTGGTAGAGGTAGTCAGTGATGATGGGCGGTTATTGGATGCACTCCATCACATCACAATACTTTTATCCTAGAATCTAGAACCTCAGTTCCAGACCAAGGAGTCAGGAATGGTCCCCACATTAGGGATTATTTGAGGCCTTCCCAAAACCCTATATTGAAGTAGCATCACTTGGTCCTTCGGTATCTGTATTAGAATGATTTGCTTCAAAAGGTGTAGTTGCTTGTAAGTTTTCCTATAAACTCACTGGTGACTCTATTTAGTTAAAGACTAATTCATTACTATTTTAACTTGGCACCTGTTTACACGTTGCTGGCTAAAGAAAAATAGATTGGGATCTATGCAGTAGAGTGTGCCTAGACCAGAATCAGAGTACCTTATCTGACACAGGAGCCCGCTTGGGATCTTAGATCAGGCCTGCACCTGAATTCTAGGCCAGGCTGAGGAGACTGATGCCAAGGCCTAGTCTTGGAGAGATAAACCTGGTCCTGCCCAGGAAACCCAGTCGGGTTCTCAGGCTACGCCCAAGCTCGTTCTCCAGTGAACCTATAGCCCAGTACTGCCTAATGATAAGTGTTTAATGTATATATTATTTTAGGGTCATTTTCATTTATTTTTAGGAAAAATTATGTGCTTTATGTTATAGTTTATACTCTTTTTCTTGATTTATGCTTGGGTATGGTTGTTTGATGATGTTTGTAGGATTTTAGACCATTTCACCCTTGTTTTGACCCTCATTTGAGTGTATTTTGACTCCCCACAGATGCCCCTGAGTTGCCATGCTCGTGGAAAGAAAGAAGAACAGAAGAATGTCGAGCCAGAGCTTACCACAATCCGTCCGTGGTGGACCTCTTTCCTACAAGGCTGTTTGTTTTCTCACGAATTTTCAACTGCCAAGCAGTTTTTAATGCCATTTATTCGCATGGATATTTGGCTTCCAGCAGCTTTGCTATAAAATGGGGCTCTCATCCTTATTTCAAGATACATCCCCATCTCCATATCCCTACCCATTCTACTTAGATTAAAAGTTAGATTAGAGAGAGTTGAGAGCAAGTAGAAGAGGGAGATTCGCAAGGAGGCGGGATCGTGTTTGCAAATCGACGGATTCAAGCACGTTTTGGGGCTGAGCAATTCTTTCCCTTCTCTTCTCTTTTCTCCTTTAGATTTATTGCTTTCTAGATTGATAGATTAGATTATGTATTTTGTGATAACTTGTAGTTTTAATTCTTGGGATTGATGTTGAACTTGCATTTGCCTATGTTCTTGAATTGATTGTTTGGTGCGCTTTTGAATTGTTGGGTTTATTTCATCAAGTTTGGAGTTGAATTGCTTGTAAGAAGTTTGATCGCCTTCTTGCTTGTATTAGATGTTGGGCGAAGTGTTGAAAGGTGAAACCTGATGTCGGAATCACCAAATTTGACTTGATTGTGTGATGTCTTGAGAGAGAATTACTGATTGAGAGACCTAAAATGATTCTATGCCTAATGAACCTAGACTAATCGCGAATCCATGATAATTGATGATTGATTTGATTTGGGTAATTCGCTTCGTCTTAAAAGAGGGTTGTGATATCTCGATTATTGGTCTTGAAATTTCTTAATTAAAGAGAGAGTGTTTTATCTATTCTTGAACTAGGTAATTGCTTGGTCGACTTAGTTCCTTGAATATTTATCCATTAGATTAGATAGTTGGTTAGTTTAATTCACTATCAAGTATTGATTCACTTAGCATATATTGAAGGAATAGAGCCTAATAGATCAACATAGTCTCTGCGGGGTCGACCTTGATTTGCTATAACGCTACTGTATACTTGTGGGCTTATCAAGTTTTTTTGGCGCCGTTACCGGAGACTAGCATCGAATATTGGGTTTTTCCTAATAGGTTTGATTAAGCATTTTGTTTTTCTTTGAAATTGAAAATTAAAAAAATAAAAAATATTTGAAAGAGGAAAAAACAATGGGAATTTTTCATTTACCCTAATTTGAGTATGAATTATTTTGGAGGTATTTTAAGCGTTTAAATATTTTTCTTACTTAAATGTGGTTGTTGTGTGAGTAAATGGGAAATTTTGGCCATTGTTGATGAGGGTGTTAATCGTAAAACCCGAGCTCTTTTAGAGTTTTGGGGTTTTTATGCTAAAAATGCTGCTGATATATGTTATTTGCTTGAGTGGATTGCTTGGGATTTATTTGAATTTGAGAAGGCTAGTCGTGTTTCTAGATATTCATTTTTTGATCCTTGTGCGTTCTATGCTAGATCTTATTATGCCCCTTTTTGGTGTGATTTGTGTAATTCTTCTGACCATGATATTAATTTGTATCCTTATTATGCATCCTATGCTCAACCTGACTTTGTATCACCCATGGACAATACTGTTGTCCTATCCTTACATGAATCATCCTTTCCTTTAGTTCAGTGCACGGGGCTCGAGGCAGAGGAACCTTTTGGGTTTGATACTGAGTTTGGTGCTACTGATGCATGTTTTGAGTCAGAAGATACTTTTGATAAGGTGCACGATCTAGTTGAGACTCCTTTTGAGGGGTCGAGTGATATGTTTATGTATGAAGAGTCTCCTAGCATTGG
The DNA here is from genome assembly GCA_017589665.1 of Selenicereus undatus. NCBI lineage: Eukaryota > Viridiplantae > Streptophyta > Magnoliopsida > Caryophyllales > Cactaceae > Selenicereus > Selenicereus undatus. Next base: position 26,504,530 of record JACYFF010031959.1, read on the forward strand.
TTTTGATTATAATGTTCTCCCTAATCCTCTGATCATTCCCATGCTTCCCCCTCTTTGTTCACTATCCTCTCACCCTCTTTGTTCACAACCCTTTCAGTCCCCCAGGTATTATCTTGATGAGCCAATTAATAATTTCCTAATTTGTGATACTAATAATGATTTAGGCTATGAGGATAATATGTTTAGTATGCTTGGTAGGAATGTTGATGATTATGTGTCCCTAGGTTACTTAAGAGGGTACGATCCTTCCATTGACCCTTATTGTGTATGCCTAGGAGACTTGCCTATGAAAATCACATGGACTACATTCTTTAATCCTTCCAATGATTTTTCTAAGGCCATTGATAAGGTTAAGAGGATGCTTAATGTCTTTGGAACGATTTTAGTTATTACCTCTTACCTTTTATTTTCTAAATTGTTATCCCAGTAGTTTGATAAGTTCCTGCGTGCTTTAACAGCGTCTGCTTTCATGAGCCCAGTCCTGACATCATGATGGAGTGGCTGATGCTCCATGTGGCCCGATTATTACGAGGCCGCATAGCTTACGTGCACTCTGCATTTAGTTTCTTTGCTTTGAATAATAATGTTTTATCTAAGTATGGGGGAATGGTAGTTTCTGTGTTTTCTATTTCGATTATTAGTTTGCATACATGTTAGAGCATATATTTTTAGGTTTCTCTTTTGTTTGCATTAGTGTTTTGCATTTAGTTGATGTTTAGGTTTGCATATAGGATTGCATGTATGGATGGCGTGGATTGGCTTGAGATAACCTCAAATGATGCTTTTGTTTAGGCAAGATAATTTTCATGAGCTTGAGTAACTTTTGATATGTAATCCCTTTCAATGCTAAAGTTTATGAAGGTTTTGTAAATATTTCTTGTTTTGAGCCTTGTCTTGATTGAGAACTATGTTTCCCCCTAGAGTCCCTAGCACTAATCTTGGTACATGGGAGTAATTTTATGAGCTTACTGAGACTGTGGTAGATGTTCCGTGAGATTTTGAGCTCGATTTGGACTAATTCATTATATTTAGTCATATTTCTTTCATGTGTGTGACTCTTCTATGTTGCATCTCTAGAACTTGCCTAGCTTCTTGTTCAAAACCACATTAGCATTTGCATAGTTGATGATATGATAGAGGCATTTCTTTCTTTGGCCATTTTAGCCACATAGCCAAATAGCCCACGCTTCTATTACATGTTTATTCCCCTTTGCTAGCCCCTTTGAGCCTATATCCATGTTTGTTGTGATCCCTTCATATTAGCCATTTGCCAAACACATATTCCTACCTTTAACCCAAGTCTATAGAGCATCACTTCATCTATGTAGTTGGTGGTTTTGAGGATAATTGAGTTTTAAGGTGGCTTTGGTATGTTGGTTTATTGGGATTGATGATATTGAGCATTTGCTTTTATTCCCTCTTGTTTGGGTTGCGTATATATGTATTCGATTATGAGTTGACAATTGGTGGTCCTATGCCTTTCAATAATTGCAATTTTTGTTTCATTTCTCAAAAAAAAAGAAAAAAAGTCATGCTAAAGGAAAAAAAAAGAAGAAAACAAAACAAAACAAACAAACAAAAAAAACAAAAGAAGGAGGAAGAAAAAAAAGAATGAATAAATGATTGCCGTTGGATATGTAAGTAGCTTGCATTCTTTTCTTTGTTAACTCATTTCCTATGTAATTCATTGGGGTATGTTCATTGAATTGTTGGAGTTTGGAGTATTAGTGACTTTCATGGTTTATTGGTGCTTTGATTGGTTGCTCCCTAGTCACTTAGCTAAGTAGCTCTACATTGTCCCAAATGCATTTGTCCACTTCTTTCCCTTAACTTTTCTAGCCCACATTACAACCCATATAAAGTCCTCTTGATTGTCTTGTGCTCATTGCATTTTAGTGGTGGAGAATTTGAGAGTCTTAGCAAGCCTATGGTAGATTGCATCTTTGAAATGAGTCTTGAGTGAACCTATGCTATATTTCAAACACATGAGCGGGAGTGTTCCACATTTCCCAAAGTGAGGTTCTATTGGTCCATATGGCTCTACAATCTCTTGTGCTTGCATGATATGCTTTATGGTTCCCTAGGGGTGATCAAGTTTGATATCGAGCTCGTGGTCTCGTACTTTTTCGAAAACCTTCTCATTCTTCCGATTTTGAAATGTTTTGCGCGCTATTTGGAGCTACCGTTAATTGGCATTCTTGCTTGTGATATGCTATGACTTACCTACTTTAAGGAGGTTGTTCCGTTTTGAGTCCTAGATGCATCTCCCCTTGTCGGTTTTATTTAGTATTTGCTTGAGGACAAGCAACAGTTTAAGCATGAGGGAGTTTGATAAGTGCTTAACGTATATATTATTTTTAGGGTTATTTTCCTCCATTTTTAGGAAAAATTATGTGCTTTATGTTATAGTTTATACTCTTTTTCTGGATTTATGCTTGGGTATGGTTATTTGATGATGTTTGCAGGATTTTAGACCATTTCACCCTTGTTTGACCCTCATTTGAGTATATTTTGACTCCCCACGGATGCCCCTGATCGAGTTGCCATACCCATGGAAAGAAACAAGAACAGAAGAATGTCGAGCCAGAGCTGACCATGGTCCGTTTGTCGTGAAAGCCACGGTCTGTGGTGGACCTCTTTCCTGTAAGGCTATTTGTTTTCTCACGACTTTTCAACTTCCAAGTAGTTTTTAATGCCATTTATTCGGGTGGATGTTCGGCTTCTAGCAATTTTGCTATAAAAGGGGGCTGTCATCCTCATTTCAAGACACATCCCCCATGTCCATATCTCTTGCCATTCTACTTATATTAGAAGTTAGATTAGAGAGCAAGTAGAAGAGGGAGATTGGCGAGGAGGCGGGATCGTGTTTGCAAATCAACATATTCAAGCACGCTTTCAGGCTGACCAATTCTTTCCCTTCTCTTGTCTTTTCTCCCTTAGATTTATTGCTTTCTAGATTGATAGAATAGATTATGTATTTCGTGACAATTTATAGTTTTAATTCTTGGGATTGATGTTGAACTTGCATTTGCCTATGTTCTTGAATTGATTGTTTGGTGCGCTTTTGAATTCTTGGGTTTATTTCATCAAGTTTAGAGTTTGAATTGCTTGTAAGAAGTTTGATCACCTTCTTGCTTGTATTCGATGTTGGGTGAAGTACTGAAAGGTGAAACCTGATGTGGAAATCACCCAATTTGACTTGATTGTGTGATATCTTGAGAGAGAATTACCGATTGAGAGACCTAAAATGATAATTGTATGCCTAATCAACCTAGACTAATCGAGAATCTATGAGAATTGATGATTGATTTGATTTGGGTATTTAGCTTCACCTTGAAAGAGGGTTGTGATATCTCGATTATTGGTCTTGAAATTTCTTAATTAAAGAGAGAGTGTTTTATCTATTCTTGAACCGGGTGATTGCTTGGTCAACTTAGTTCCTTGAATATTTATCCATTAGATTAGATAGTTGTTTAGTTTAATTCAATATCAAGTATTGATTCGCATAACATATCTTGAGGGAATATAGCCCAATAGATCAACCTAGTCTTTGTGGGATCGACCTTGATTTGCTACAACGCCACCGTGCGCTTGCGAGCTTATCACCTAAGATGCAATGAAAATAAGAGTAAAAGAAAAAAAATAAATTGGTAATTTTTGGAAAAACATAAAAATACCTAGCAATGAGTCCTAGTCATTCAAGGGGGATCGCACCCACGGGGAGGTGGATCCTCACACACTGGCCGTTTAAGGAGTTGCTGTCGCCTGACATTGGTGCGATAGTGTTGGTGGATTTTGTGTGAGTGAGATAGACAGAGATAGAGAAAGAGGGAAGGGAGGGTAAGTTCAGAAAGAAACAGAAGGAGTAAGAGAGTTAGAGGTGATAACTGGAGTAGGCAGCCGACCGTCGCCTCCATCGATTCCATCGTTGGAAAGATGAATTCTTCATCTTTACCTTTTAATTGTAATTTAATCATGAAAAGTTGTGTATGCAGTGGAAGGCATTTGATGAAAGATAGGGGTGGAATTATAATCAAGATAGATTGTAATCAAATAATACGGTGCTAATTTGTTGGTTTATGAAGTTTCTGACATAAATTTTGGTGCAAGGATGATTTTTGTGACTTAATCAATAATTTGGAAATCTTAGAGGAGTTAGAATAAATGGTTTCTGAAAGTGTATTTGGCGAAATTACTAGTGAGTGTTATAATTTCCACAAGCGCACGGTTTTATTATTACAATACTTGAGGCCTGATCCATGAAAATGGATCGTGAAATTAGATTTCCAAAATTCTAATCTAAATTTCCAAAATTCTAATCTAGATTTCCAAAATTCTAATCTAAATTAAAACTTGGGGCCAAATTAAATCTAACCAAAGTCAAATTATTCTACCAAAATCACTATATTTAGAACTAAAGCAGGATAGAATTGAAAGGAAAAACAGGGCGTGGTTGAACTGAAACACCCACAACACCCTGAATTAGAACTCTGAGCAATTTTATAACAAATGCACCATCAACTCAAATTTACTTGAATTCAACAATCCCAAAGTGAATTTACATTGAATTAAAGCTCTGTTTTTTCAAATTTGTAAAACGAGGAAGAAAAACTGAGGATTTGAACCAACAAAAATTCTAAGTTCTACCACCCTGAATGAACTTCCTTGCCTTCCTTATAAGCCCAAAATCGGCTCGTCTTCTTGATTATCTCCATTAATCTCAAATCCAAAATCTAAAACCGTCGAGACATAAACCAACTGCCTTCAAAGCCCAATTGCGCAGCCAGTTGAGGAAAGAGAGAGGAAAGAAGGGTTAATTGATGATGATTAGTAATCAAGGTGGAAATTAATGAGCAAGGACGTAAGAAATGATGGTTGCATGCATTTCTTTTAGCATGAAGAATAAGAGCCCTTGACTCTTTTGTTTCTTGGGCAGAACCAACGAAGAAGAAGAATGAAGAGGGGGAAGTGTATCATGTAAGCCACGCGTGTGTTTAAGTGAGGGTGAGGAGATGAGCAAAAGCTGGGTTTAGCTTGAGCCAGCGGGAAGGAGTCCAGGCCCACGGAGAGGAGAAAAGGGAGAGTGGTAGGGAGAGTTGAGGAAGGATGGACTCGGGAAGAGTTGGGTTGTGGTCTCTGGGCAAGTAGAAGGCCTAACTTGGAGAGAGAAAAAGAGAGAAAAGGGAATAAGAGGGAGGCGCTGAGGCTAAGATTGGGGGCCAACTAGGCCGATCCGCGGACGAGAGGAAAATTGGCCCAAAATGGATGGAGAAAGGGGAGCGTGCGGAGTAGCCTGGGTTAAGAGATGCTGAGCTAGGCTCATGTCTTTCTTCTTCTTTTTTTCTTTTTCACTTGATCCAACACCATTCCTCTTTCCAAACATGCTTTCAAATTTTTCTTCAATTCCTATAAAATAAACAAAAACATCATTAAAATTCTAATTTACTATTTTATTTTGAACAAATTTTAGATAATTAAAGGGTATAAAATGTAATAATTTTGGATTGAATAATTACTCATGAGGAAATTGTAGAGCATGAAACATTCATAAATTAATTAGATTATTATTCAATATTACATTTTTTGGGCATATTATTATAGTTAGAGCAATCGCTCTTGACTTATAATTAAAATTTGGTATTGTGATGATCTTCATGACTTTTAATTAACAACTAGCTTTCAGTTTCCATGTTATGCACAATGTTTTCATTTTTTTTTTCAAATTTTGTCAAAGTACAAATTTGTAGTTGTAACTTGTGTGTCCATGTGTTTGACAAAAAGTCCTATGTTATCTATTGATGTTTGGCGAATATAATATTGGGTTATGTAATTCACACACATTTATGTATTTGTTGTTATAATTATCTGTCATTTGGAGCTCAGTTCTTATGGATTTATGTATGTATGTTTTTCCTTTGTTGATGTTTTTTTGGGTTAGAAAATACGCTTTTCATTACCAGTGAGAGAAATTATGCATCACACAATATCTTGAAGGGAGAGTGCTACATTCATGCGTTCAAGACCTATGCTAAGAACATCTTTACATTCTTCCTCCTATAGCAACTAGCTAGAAAATGCAATATACTATGAACAAGATATTTACATTCTTCAAAAAGTTGTAAGGGGAAGTTTTGCTTCTTGGTAAACACTCTTTCTTTCCTCTCTTATAGAGGCAGTAGGAGACACGCGTGATGTAGAGACTTGCAAACTGTATCTGCACTTTCCTCATTTTTATCTTCTTAATAGTCTTGTGAACATCCAAGATGTCTATGGTCCTCATCTTCATACCAAAATAGCTGAGCAAGTTTTGAAGTGCATGTTGGCTGTAGATGCATTTAAGAAACAAGCAAGGATGGCTTTCTTAGTGATCAAACCACAAGCAGCAAAGCAGGTCCAGTGTCTATATATTCATTTGTCTTAGACTATCTTCTGTGTAAAGCCTACCAAGATTGGTTCTGGAAGTGTAAAAACTATGCTTGGGGATATTGAATCTTTCCCATATAATCTCTATCTGCAAATCTTTCACACCATCATCCAATAGCTCTTATATTCACTTGCAATAGAGTAATGACCATATTTGTGTGTAAACCAAACATTACCTGTATAGCCCCTAGCAAAGATATCCCTATTTTTCAGTAGTTTCTACTAGTACTAAGGAGTAGATGATCTCTATGGGACATTCTAGATGTCATGCTTCTTTAAGTGAATTTCATGCACCTACTTGACCCATAAATAATTCTTGTATACTACTACAAACCATGGGTGCTTGGTAATGGCAGCCAATTTCTATTTCCCACAATTCTTGATCCCCAGCCCTCCATCTGACTTAGGTTTACACAAGGATTCCCTAGCTATAGGGGGAGCTTTCCTAAACTTGGCTTTCTGACCCCATAAAAAATTCCTACACTTACTTTTAATACTCTTAGTTACCCCTTTGGATAATATAAACAGTGAACACTGGTAAGTTTGTAAGGAAAATCAGATTGAATTAATCAATTGGAGTCTACCTACATATGATAGGTTTCTAGTGGCACAGTATTTGATTCTTTTAACAATCTTATCCCCTAATATGCTATAATCAACTTTAGACCATCATTTTGTTTTGAGAGGAACCCCCCAAATATTTTACTAGGAACTCACCTTGTGCAAAGCCAGTTAATTGTAATATTTACTCGTTGACTTCATGAGACACACCTGCCATAAATGCTTGGGATTTCTAAGGATTCATTTGCAAACCCAATACTCTTGAAAAATGCTCAAATGTATCTTTGATAATCAGTAATGTAGGTAGATGTGCTTCATAGAAGACCATCAAATCATCAAGAAAGTAAAGAGTGATGAGCTGTAAGTCTGTGCACATGGAATAAAATTTGAAGGCCTTCTATTTGGCAGCAAGTTTGAGGGATCTAGAAAGATATTCCATTATCAAGAGAAATATAAGGAGACAGATATGGTATGCCTGTCTTAATCCCTTCCCACCTTTAAATTGTCCATGATTACTTTGATTGATATAAAGATTGTAACTGCAAGATGTGAGGATAGTCATAATTCAATGGCAGACTGTAGGAGAGAACTTCATTTTATGCATAAGTTTCCTTAGAAAATCCCAAGCCACTGAGTCATATGCCTTCTTCAGATCTACTTTAAATAGGCATCTTGGAGATACACTTCCTTCGGTATAGCTGAACCATATCCTAGCATATTATGATATTATGAGTCTACCTTTAACAAAAGTAGATTGATTCTCATGAACAATACTGGGCAATACCTTCCTTAATCTGTCACACAACATCTTGGAAATACATTTGTAGATGGTATTGCAGCATGCTATGGGTTTGTAATTAGCTGTTGTGGATGGATTCTCCATTTCGGGGATTAGGGAAATACTAGTACCATTCTAGCTTTTCAAAAGTTTATCTTGTGAGAAAAACTCTAGGACTGCTTTGAAATTTTCATCCCCCGCTACTGGCCAACGGCTCTAGGATTATATTATACTAGTGGACTTCAATATATGTTTGATGGCTTTTGGGTGTTTATGTAATTGATGGTTGATTTTGGTTATATGATGGGATCTATCATTGTGACCATTTGGAAATTGAGTTGTGTTATTTGTTTACATGCCATTCATTCATTTTCTTAATCAAAAAGGAAAAGGAAAAAGGCAAGAAAAACCAAAAGAAATGAAAAACGTTTCCAAGAAAAAAGATTAAAATTTTTTTTTGGAAAAAATCTCAAAATTTTCAGAAAGAGTTGTGAATAAGAGTGATTGGCATAAGTGTTGTCATTGGACATACTCATTTCCAATGGTCCACTTTTGTGCGGTGTGTTCTTATTTTGTTTTGAGAGAATGTGTGATTATTGTAGTTGGTGTAAGTGTTGGTTACTCATTAGCTACTTGACTTTTAGCTCCTCATTTCCCAAATCATTTGTCCCTTTCCTAACCTTTACCCGTAGCCGTTACACCCTGAAAAGCCCTCTTGATTATTGTCATATTGCTTTAGTTGTGGAGAACTAAGAATCTTAGTAGGCCTATGGTACTTATTTTGATTAGAGGATGAACTGAGTGAACCTTTTTCAAATTTTAAACACATGAGCGGGAGTGTTCTACATGTTCTAAAGTGAGGCTCTACCAGTCAAGTTTGTACATAATTCTTAAGTAGGGTGAAAGATTGTGCATAGATGTCATTAGTAGGGACTGAGAATTTCTTGATGTGTACATTGTGTTTATATGTGATAAATACTTAGGTTACTTAGGTTATGTGGTTCATTGGAACATGTGTATATTTTCCTCGGTTTTGCATATATGAATTTTTGAAAAAAAAAAAAGATTTTCGATTTTTTAATTTCTTTTTATAGATTTTGTGGGTATATCTTCTACAAACCCTCATGAGACCTTCCTCGTCCAGTAGGGATAACCTAGAGGTTTAAAGGCCTTGTTGTACATGCTAAATGTAACCATAATTCCTCAGTAAATGAGTTAGGATTTTATTTTTCTTTTTTAGGATTTTGAGTTTTATTTTGCTCAAGGATGAGCAAAATTTAGTTGTAAGGGTATTGTTCAACCTAATATTATGTCATTTTATACCTTGTTATTATCTAATAGTTGCTCAAAGATAAATAATTAAATTAGAATTTTAATTTGTTTTGTTTGTTTTGTAGGTATTTGAAAAAAAAAATTAAAAAAAAAATAAAGAAGTGTTGGACCATTTATAAAAAAGGAAGAGCAAGCCTAGCCCAGCGCGCAAGCTCCTAACCAACGTGCATGACCCCCCTCTGACAAGTTCCTTGCCTCTTCCTCCTGGGCCTGCTTGTTGCTTGCGTCCAAGAACCAGTCGCTCCTCAACCTAGCTCGGTGAGCCCAGTGCCTTTCCCCCCACTCTTAGCTCCTTTTTCTCTCTCCACTTCGGGCCATCGTTTCTCAAATTATGTGGCCCAATGGCGCCCCAACCCCTCCCAGAAACATGGAGCTAGCTTTTGCCTCATATTCTCACCCTCACTTAACCCTCGCACGCGACACTCATGTGACCAAAATCCCCCCTTTCTATTTTCTTCCTCTTTCTTCGAACCCAGACAGCTTCACACTGACTCGAGTTCATCGTTTCATCTTCTTCTTCCTCACTCCGCATCATCACTCTAGCCTAGACTTAATCATTTAAATTTTTTTTATCTTAATTGATTTCTCCTCTCACACTCTTTAATCCCTTTTTAATTCACCCATCTATTATTATCATTCATTTTCTCCTTCTCTCATCAAGTGGGCAATGATGCAAGCATTGAATGGGAATAATTAAAAGAACGGTTGCAAAGCTTCAATGAAGATTAATGGTAGTTTGAGGCGTTGTATCTATGAGGATATAAATGGAGCAAAGTTGAAGCCAGAGGGCAGCGAGTAGGAGTAGAAGTTCTTCATTCTCTTCTTCTTCTTGTTTTTTTTTTTTCATTTCCAGATTTAGTAAAATAGATTTCCAATTCAGTGTTATTTGCTTTTGGGTTGTTGAATATGAGTTGAACTTTTAAAATCTGGCTTGGAACAATATTCAATTTGGGTTCAAGTGTGATGTGCTTTGTTGAGTTGGTATCAATTCTTCTTTGTTTCGGTTCTTGAATTTGCTGCTAAGAGTTGTGATATGCTCTTTAGGCATCTGGGTTTGTCAACTAGGTGTCATCTACTCTGATTTTGTGAAAATTGATCTGGAGCCTTCGTTGTTCTCTATTGTTTCATGATGTGGGCTCAAGTTCTTGGGCTGTTCCATGATTGTTCTTGATCTTTTGTTATTTTTCTTAGTTATTTAGTCATCTTTTTACACTTATTAATTACAAGTCTTTGCTTTCATTCTACTCATTGGATCGTGCTACTGTTCTCCAAAGTCCCAATTTAGATCAATAATGATGGCTAATTGAATGTGCTTACTTAATTCTTATTACTGTTAGAATTATCCTAGTCAAAATTTGCTTCATATTCTTAAGGTCTTAGATTGGCTAATAGCATTGGTCATGCCTAGGTGGTCAACAAATTTGTTTTAGGTCTTAAGTATATGTTAGATTAGGCTTTTAGTGACCAAAATTCACAATCCCTCCTTGAGGACAACATCTCAAGCACTACAATGATAAACTGTACACTTGCAGATTTCATAACAGAACTCTAGGATTGCTTTGCAAATTTCATCCCCCACTACTGGTCAGCGGCTCTTAAAAAAACCACTACTATAGCCATCTGGGCCAGGGGCTTTTATGTATAGGTGTAGAAAACAGGTTGTTTTGATCTCCTTCTTTGTGAAAGGTCTTATAAATGAGATATGCATGGAAACAGTAAAAGTTGGACCTAATGTAATAATTTGGTCTTCAATGCTGTCAGTGGTGATAGCTTTAAACCCTAAAAACTTCTCATAAAACTTTACAAAATGTTGGGTCATTTGATTGTAATCCTATGTCCATTAGCCATTTTCTATTTGGAAAGAAGAAATTCTATTACTTTGTGTTTGAGACTGTCAAAAGAATATTTATCATTTGCCTCTCCCAAATTGAGCCAATTATCCTTAGTTTCTTTGGATGTAAAACCTATGAAGGCTTTGCTTCCACAAGTGCAACTCCTCCCTTGCCATTTTGCATCTCATAGAGAAATTGGTCAAAAGAGTTAAACTTAATATCTAATTGCAGCTGGTTAGGACACTTCTTTGCCTTAGCATATTGAACTTCCACTTCTCTAAATTTCCCATTGTTTAGTCTTTTCAATGCATGTTGAAGGAGTTGTAGCTTTTTTAAAACTCTAAATATGGCATAGCCTTGAATATATTGATTTCAAATTGTAGCAATAATACCCAAAAATTTAGAATTTGAGGACCACTTGTTAAATTATTAAAATGGCATAGGTTCAAAGTTCTGCATCTCAAAGAATTTAATGAGGCTTGGAAAATGGTCAAAAGTTTCATCTGCTAGAAACGTAGTTTCACAGCTGGGAAAAGAATTAGTCCAAGCACCATTGAGGATGAACCTCTATTTTGACCTCATTTTAGCCTCTATTTCATCCCTTTTTCTCATTGTTTGTATGTTAAAACCTTGAGGAGAAAGGGTCAAATTTGCCTCATTTGGTTCACATTGTGCTTATTTAGTGGTTATCCTTGTTTTTAGGAATTATTGCCAAGAAGATGAAAAAATTGCTAATTTCAATGGAAATGGAAGCCCTGGGGATGATTCACAAGGAAAAGAAGAGGTTCAAGAGTCGAAAGAAGGGTTAAGGCTTGAAGAGTTGAAGCTAAGGCTTAAATAAGCTGTACATGTAAGCATGGTCATGCAGAACCACAATTTAAATCAAGAAAGTGCACGACCAGGTGTGCAAATTATGTATGGCCATGCACTTGAAGCAGAAAGTTTCTGCAGAGTTGTACAGCCGTGCATCTCTCCCAGAAATTTTGCATGGCTAGTCGTGCACTTTTTATAGGGTTGTGCTCCTGCCAATTTTCGTGATAAAAGCCACTTCTGAGCTTCTATTTCGAGGGTTTTTTTTCGAGGTTTTTGGGGGTACGATTTAGGCTTCTTCCTCACACTCTTAAACCCTATTAGGGGGGAATAAATTATGGTAATTAGGTTAGATTACAGGTGGATTTGGCTTCAAGCTTATAGATTGGATTCTCATTCAAGCAATTAATTAAACATAAGTTTTCTCTTCCCTTTCCTTCTCTAGTTTCATATTCTTGTTCTTGTTCTGATTATGTTCAATTAGTCGTTGTACTTGATTTTGTTTAGTTGAATGTTTAGTTTTTGTTAATCCATGCTTATTAGTTTGTTAGATTATGTTCTTGCTTTAATTTCCTCTCTAGTTCATGTTTTTGTTCATGATTATCGGTTTAGTTGTGATGAGGGTTTATTGTATTTTTATAATGTTTTGTAGTTCGATTGTGTTGGCTGGGATTGTGATTAGCCTCTTGATGTCTACTTGATCTTATTTAGGCCTTTATCCATCTTGTCTATGCTAGAATTTAGAGTTTTCTCTCACGCCCACCAAGTGTTTGATGAAATGCCTGGAAGAGCTTTTATCCGTGTTTTGGGGGTAATTGACTTATGCTAAAAGGTGAGATTGATTGTCTAGTGTGGGTAAAGAGCATAACTAACATTTGGATATAAAAATAGTTTAAATCTTAGTTAGGTCAAGGATTGTTAATCTTGTAGTGTAATTGAGCTAATCCCATGAAAATAGGTTGTTAGAACCATTGGACAAGCCTATTGACCATTGAGAGAGGACTTGGATGGTCTTCAATGATACAAACAATTATCTTTGAATACTAACATAACTTGGAAAGGGGAGGGTTTGACTTGATCAGTTGGTTTATCTTAGGCTTAATCACAACTCAAGTGCTTTTTTGTTTGCTTACTTTAGTGGTTTAGTCCTTCTTCCTTTTACCTTCTGTTTTGCCTAAATTGATACGCTTGAGTTAGCTTTGGTGTTTGGAAACACAACTCCCTGTGGAATATGACCCGTACATGGCGGTTTTTAGCTATAGTTGCGCCAACTGTAACAAGTATTTGGCGATGTTGCTAGAGAACTTGTTCATTTCAATATCAAAAGCCGATTAGAACATTCTAGACTAGGTTTTTATTTTTCTTTTGTAGTCCTTACTTCTTCTTTATCCTTGGTAGACACTGCTTATGCTTGGTGTAGCATTTGTTTTATATACATAGATGCAGTCAAGGGAATCAAAATCTTATCCCCTTGGACCCTGAGATCAAGTTACTACATAAAAGCAAAGCGGCACCCGCAGGAAGAAGAAAGCAGAAGCGACAATGGCTGGAAGACACAACCGAGTTATGAGTAACTATGTTATGCCTCAGTTGTTGGGTATCACTTCATCTATAGTGAACCCAACGGTCAAGGTGAACAACTTAAAGCTCGGCCTAGCCCTTATTTCTCTGGTGGAGAGGGATCAATTTAGTAGGCACCCTTCTTAGAACCCGAACATGCACTTTCACAATTTTCTTGTGAAGTTTGACACCATCAAGCTCAATGGGATATCCACTGATGCCATTCGACTAAGGCTTTTCCCATTCTCCTTGAGGGATAGAGCTAGAGATTGGCTTCCAAATAAGGAGCCAAATACCTTCGCCACCTGGGACGCACTTTCCTCAGATTTCTTAGGCAAGTATTTCCCACCTAGAAAGACTTCCAAGTTGAGGGGGAATATTACTTCATTCGTCCAGCTACATGGAGAGTTCTTATACGAAGCATGAGAAAGATTCAAGGATCTCCAACGCCAATATCCATATCATGGCGTCCTAGACTAGCTCCTAGTCCAGACTTTTTACAATGGACTCGATCAGACGCTAAATATGTCCATTGGTGTCGCAGCTAGAGTTGCTCTCATGGGAAAAAATCAATTGAAGTGGTGAAGGCCTTTTTGGAACACTTGGCAGCCAATAACTACCATTAGTCTAGTGAGAGGGCCACTTTGAAGAGAAGCAGTGGCAAGTATGAGGTTAATGTTGTGACATTGCTAGCCAGTAGGGTGGATGCGTTGCCATAGAGACTTGATAGAGTTAGTACTTCTCCTGTTCCAGGTAGCTCTTCAGGCTTATTAGTTGAGTATATGTTGTTTGTGAGGCCTGTGGTGCGCAAGGGCACACATCTACTGAGTGTTATAATGGTCTTTTTACCATTGAGCATGTTAACGCCCTGCATAACTTTCACCCACCACCACAGAACAATCCTTACTCAAATGCTTACAATTCTGGATAGAAGAGCCACCCCAACCCTCTTTACAAGAACCCTAACCCTTAACCCCAGAATGCCATGCAGCCACCTAAGTTCCAATACAGAGTCCCCCTTACAACCCACCTCCTCAACTCCCACAACCAAAATTTATCCTGAAGAATCTTATGGAGTGCTTTATTCAGACTCAAACTAAGACTAATGAAGCTCTTGATGAGTCGATTAATAAGTTAACTTCCAAGTTTCAGACTATGGCCTACTACTAGAAGACGATAGACACCCAGATTGCTCAGATAGCCCAACAAGTTATCAATCTGTCCCAACCTCAAGGGTGAAGGGTAGTGAAGAGTCCTATAATGGTACTCTAGGAGACAGCTTCAGTTCTTATTTCTGTAGGAACAGATGAATTGAAAGGGGGAGAGAACTAGCATCCAGAAGAGAAGGGCCATTAATTTCCTTTAGTTCACCCTTACCAGCCGCCTCCACCATTCCCTCAAAGGGTGGCCTGGTCTAAGCTATCCAAGCTTGAGCGCAAGGTTGCGAAATTCCTGGAATTGCTGAGAAAGGTCTATGCTAATACCCCCTTTCTTGGAAGCTCTCAAAGAAGCACCTTCCTATTTAAAATTTTTGAGAGAACTTCTTTCCAAGAAAGGCAACCTCGAGGAGGTCACAGTATTTCCTATTGGAGAGATCTATGACGGGGTTCTATAGAGCAATTTCACATCTAAGCTATAGGATCTAGGCAGTTTCTCCGTCCCCTGCTCAATAGGGGATTTACAGATTGAGAGAGCTCTTTGGACTTAGGGGCTAGCGTGAGCTTGATGCCTCTCTCTCTCTCTCTCTCACTCTCTCTCGGAAGCTTCAGCTGCAGGACCTGCATCCCACCAATCTAACTATTCAATTGGCATATCGTTCAATCAAGCATCCTGTGGGCATTCTTAAGGATGTCCCAATTCAGGTGGGTAACTTCATTATCCCATGTGATTTCATAGTTATGGTTATAGATGAGAGGTTGCACGTTCCTATCTTCTTAGGACGACCATTTCTAACCACTATAGGAGCTATAATTGATGTGCTTGCAGGCAAGATCTCTTTTTAGTTGTGTGGAGAGAAGTTTGATTTTTGTTTTTCTCCTCCCACAACTCCTACTATTCTTGCACCCCCAGTTCCTGCTATTCCTACAGTCAGTCATATGATAGAGGTTTTAGATGGGGAAACCCTGTAAGGTCGTGTGCTCCTTTAAGTCTTCTCCACCGATCCAAACTTGCCTTGAAGACACTTCTGTTCATCCCAGGGAGATGGTCGATACTTTACTACCATTCTATATCCTAATTGGTCCACCTCCCCCATCGTCGCCATCTACTACCTAAGGTAAAGGTCAAACTAGGGACCTAAAACAAGCACTTCTTAGGAGGCAACTGAAGCATTTATTTTCTTTTCTTAAAAAAAAAAGGTTTGTCATTCTTCCCTCCCCTCCTCCACCGTTTCCCCTTTTGCATTACGAGTGTTTTCCCCCCTTGTTCATTTACATGTCCTCTTTTTTGAGGACAATGAAAATCTTAAGCATGGGGGGTGAGGTTGTAGCTCTTTGGGTGAAATTGTGAATTATGGGGTGTGGCTGGAATGACATCTCTTACATTTGCATCATATAGATAGGACATCATGTAGTTTTACTATGTTAGTTTTGCTTTTTTTGAGCATGTAGTTTAGAGCATATAGGTTAGATGTTGCATTACAAGAGAAAAATGATCGAGCTTGGCATTCATAATCTTCACAAGTACTCTTCTTTACCCTTTTCTTCATTATTCTCCATGTGCTATATTGCTTCTTAGTTAGATTTATTCATTTTGAAAAAAAAGAAAAAAAGAGTTTTTTTGGAAAACCCCTCTTATGATGATGATGCAAGGAGTAATAGTTGATTGTTTGGCACGATTATGTATTGAGGTGTAGTCTGTCTTGGTGTAGATTTTGTGAAAACTGTATTGCCACCACCTATCTGTAATTGCCTTATCTTGTGTGTATGCCAATTACCCTTGAAGATTCATGTGGTTTGATTTAGTTGAACTTGATAAGTGGCCTATCTTGGAGTGAGTGTACTAACTATGGTATACTAACCTGTGGAATTTTGAGCCTAATGACTATTCATTATTTGTAGTTTCATTT
Organism: Selenicereus undatus; assembly: GCA_017589665.1. Lineage (NCBI taxonomy): Eukaryota > Viridiplantae > Streptophyta > Magnoliopsida > Caryophyllales > Cactaceae > Selenicereus > Selenicereus undatus. Next base: position 26,520,893 of record JACYFF010031959.1, read on the forward strand.
CTCCTTTTATGTGTGACTCCTCCTTGATTACATCTTTAGAACTTGGTTTAGTCCTCTTAAAATTCACAATTAGCTCATGCATATGTTGATATGATTAAAGCACTCTTTGTTTTATATATTCACTTGAGCCAAAAGCTACCCATTGATGTATGATACCCCCTTTGTTAGCCCTTTGCGCCTTTCCATGTTTGTTGTTGCACCCATACTTACTATACCATTTGGCCTTTGTATAACTTCCATACCTTTCGTAAAACCTAATGGAGCAACACTTTCTTGTTAAGTTAGGCATATTTTAGAGGTTGATTCACTTGGGTGTCGTGTTGGTGCTTTTCATTGAAGGGATTATGAGTTGAAATTTTGTGTTTTCCATGCCATTGACATAATTCTTGATTTTGCTTCTTGAACAAAAAAAAGGATGAGAAAAAAAAAGGATAATGAAAGAAAGGAAAGAAAAAAAAAGAAGAAAAAAGGAAAAAGAAAAAAAGGAGTTTATAATGGCAACTATCTCTTTGAGGCATACGTTACTGGTTGCTACCCTTTGAGGCAATACTGCTACTGGAAAAGCTTGATTTCCATGTTAATAAGTCAATAATGTAGTTTTTGCCCATCAAGTGGGATTGAGTTTGATTCTAGCAAGCCTAAATCCTAGAATGATGATGTACTAGCATACCAAGCATTGGGATGGATTCAAAGTTTTGATGTACAGTAAGGTAAAAAATTGGTGTTTTAATGTCATCCATCGGGGTAGAGAGACTTGATGCGTATATTAGGTTCATATGCAGTTAATATCATTGTTGCATGGGTGATTTGGATAGTTAGAATGTGTACAGACTTGTCCTTAGTATATATTTGTGCTTTGTTTGTAAATATAAACTGTTTTTCTGTTTCTGTTTCTCTTTTCCATTTTATCTTTCCTTCCTAAGATTTTATAAGTATATCTTTTATAAACCCTCACGAGACCTCACTCATCCACTTGGGGGAACCATGGGGTTTAAAGAGCTTGTTGCATATGCTAAATGCAATTGTTGGTTCCTGTGAAAGAGAGTTAGATCCTTAGGCTAGTTTTTATTTATCTTGCTCAAGGGCGAGCAAAAAGCTAATGTAGGGGAGTGATGAACCTCTATTTTGACCAAAGCTTCACTCCTCGCTCATATTCCTTCCAATTATGGCCAAAATACCTACGAAAGGAAAATTAGTCCAAATAAGACGATTACGAGCAAAGGAGGGAAAATATGATCACATTCCTAAATAAATCGAGGAGATATGTGGAGGAAATCGTTGAAATCAAGGTCCTAAAAATAGCAAAATTAGAGGTTTATCAATTGACTAAAACTGTGTCAATTCTTAAAAAGATCCTTTAACCAAAGTCTTGTTTATTTGTCTATGAATATTTGTAGCCTTTCCATCTCATGTCTTGGATTCTAGATTGACAATTACAATTTTGAAAATCCTCCACATCATGCTGAGTGATAGGGAGGCCTCTAACTCTATCATCAAGATGGAGTAGGTGATTAAAGTCAGCTAGTACTATCCAAGGTTCAGGTACTTGTTTAGCCATATCTATTAGGTTTCTCTAAAGATCATGTCTTAACTCAGCATCATTATGTCCATATACAACATTGAGATAGAAGTTGCTTGCGGAGACATTTCACTAAGCAATGAACATACTGATCAGTAGACCTGAGGACTTATACTATAAAATTATTTGCATACTGATCAGTAGACCTGAGGACTTATACTATAAAATTATTTGGCAGCCACATAATTTAAATTCCACCTCTTGCACATGCATTAAAGCTTATAAAATGTCTCCATTCTGCCAAATTATTTGTAATTTTGTCATAGTTTCTTACATCAACCTTAGTTTCCGTACAGTTATCATGCCTACCTTATTCCTTCAACAGAAGGATTTAATCTCCTTTTGCTTATTGGGGTTATCAAAGCCCCTAATGTTCCATATAGTCAAATTATCCATTAGGTGTGTGCCTGTGTGTCCCTCTACCAGGATTAGCCTCACCTAGATTAATTGATCTCATCGGCTTAGGTTCTTCTGCAATAGCTTCTAGGACTTCAAAAGCATTGCTCACTGGTGTTGAATTCCCAGTATGTAGCACTTGGCTTGGTTTATCACGGTTATATACTTCAGTCTAGTCCTCCATATCATTCTCCACTATATTTTTGACTTCCTATTAAATGTTGTTTTGAACAAAGTGTGTAATTTCATGCCTCCATTTCCATTAGCCATCCCACTTACATTTTCTGTTTCATAGCCAAATGTTTTGCATTTAGCACAAAGAATAGGTTCCTATTCAAACAATACCTTCTGTTGAATCAGCAATCCATTTTCATTCTCAAAGTATATAAACTTTAGCAGTTGTTTCTGTATTGGGACTTCAATCAAAATCCCGGCATAGCTGACTTTACTCTTTCCTAAGTATTCTTATCATGCGTAATAGGATTACCCAACAAGCTAGCAAGTTTGCTTCGAGAAGTCGCACTCCGATATTTAAAATCTAGATAAGGCATCTAAACCCATATAGGAATTTGATCTATGTTCTCCTTCTTAAAATATTCGTGCTAAGGCTTAATTATAAATGGTCTCTCATCAAAATATGTAACCCAAGCTGCAACACCTGGTCTCGAGTTTCGACAGAGTCAAATCGAACTAGTAAAACACCATTGTTAAGCATGACCACCCTATCAATAATAAAATCTTTCCAAATTCTTCGAATGTACCTATTTAGCACAAGAAAAGTGGAGATGCTCCCGAGACACAGCATGGAACAACTGATTCCCAAAATTAGATTCGGGTTCAATATCATCCATTGTGATTTTGGTGTAAGAAACATCTTGCTCTTTGCTAGGTTGAATATAGCTAAGTTTATGCCCCACATTCCTTAATTTTGAAATGTCAAAATTTTGCCCAAATTAAAAGGGCTAGTTGATTACCTAGAATGGGGATCTCCTATTGAAGGGATCAATCCAGTTGGTTAGACACCATTTGAGAATTTGATGAGCTCGCTTCATTAACCAAAGGCGTTACAGTGGCCTTCCTCGCTTTCGCCTTTCCAATAGCAGTCGGTGATTGATTATGAATCTCACATCAATTTGGTGAAATTAGTCTCACAGATGCAGATTGAGTTTTCGTAGCCTTCATTGATTCGCCTTTCCCATGGGAGCTTATACAAGTCCTTTGTCAATGTCACATATATCTGGCATCCATTTTATTGAAAAATGTGATAATGATTATTATAAAGATTCTTTAATATTATAAACTAATAATATATGAGAATAAGATAATAATATAATTAATTAAGTGAAAAATATCTCCAAGACATAAAATAAGATTGGTATCCTTATTAACCACCATAATAATTTACATTTATTCATAGAAAAATTATTATGACTAATTAGGATATCAATATAGGATTGAAATTGAGTTTGCATTTTGCTTTAAAAATCATGTCCTCTCAAAATTTCATGAGTCTTGAAATAGGCATATTGATTACCATGTCTCTAACACACACACACACACACACACACACACACACACACACACACACACACACACATATATATATATATATATATATATATATATATATATATATATATATATATATATAGGGAAGGGTTCAAGTAAGAACCCTTCTTTAGGTGAGATCCTTCACTATGGTGGGAACCTTTTATCACAGCCCTTTATTTTAAATCTAACGGTTGAAATTAATTGTAATTTTGTTTTATTTTTAAGAATAAGCCTCGCGGGATAGGGGTTCTGCTAATTGCTCATCTCAACTCCCAAACAACACATTCCTCTCCTCACTCTTCCCCTCACACCTTCTCTCTCTCCTCACTTGCGCACGAACGCCGGGGCAAGGTCAGCCGGAATTCGAACGCCACTCTCTTCGCCGGCGGTTCACTTTGACTCTCATGCCACGCATTCTCTCTCTTCCCAGCACTGGTTCTCTCTCAAACCCACCCTCGAGATGCCTCCCCCAGTCCCCTCACTTCACCGCTGGGTTTGCGCTGGTTCTGGTCGGATTCCGGTTGCAGTTCGCGCTGGCACTTTGAAATCGTGTTCTCGCCAACGGTGCTCCGGTCTTCGACTTCGGTGAGTGTCGCCCCCCCCCCCCCAATCTCAAACTGCCGAAGTCTAATTTGCAACCCTCCGTTGATTTGACATCTTCCACTGCTGTTGTCTCTTTCTGTTTCTCTCTCCATACTTGATTAGGATTTATTAGGGTCTGATAAATGTGGATTTAGTTTTGTTCAAATACGCAAGTGGCACTCGTGATTGGAGTTGGAAAAAAAATTACTTGGTTTGATCTCTTCTCTTCTCCTCCTCATTGAGTTCCCTTGACCACCATGTGTGTCTAATATCACAGGAAATCTGCCCAGCAAGTATCCATAGTAATGAAATTGTGAGTTTGAA
>JACYFF010031959.1:26570430-26610653 GCA_017589665.1 Selenicereus undatus
TATATATATATATATATATATATATATATATATATATATATATATATCTTATTAGTTCAACTTTGATGAGCATATAGTTTTCCTAGTTGGTATACATAGAACTATAGGTTGTGTTTCTTATTCGATAAGTTTGTTTCCTTTGCTACTACTATTTTAATGCATATGCTTGTCCTTCTTTCTTTTCGCCTTTAAACAATGTCTATCTTAGTGAACTTGTAAGTTCATATTAATGAAATTGCATATTCATCGTGGTGAACTTGTACATTTACTTTAGTGAACTTGCACATGTATTTTAGTGAACCTGGCTATTCATCATGGTGAACTTGTACATTTCTAATTCAATGCCTTGTCATTCATGGTTGTGAATTAAGTCATGGATTTTTTAGTGAACTTTGTAGACATATTTTAATGAATTTATATATTAATGTACTTGATCACTTTGCATTAGTAAACTTGTATGTTCATATCAATCAAATTGGATATATTTATCGTGGTGAACTTATACATGTACTTTAGTGAGCTTGCACATGTATTCTTGGCTATTCATCATGGTGAACTTGTACATTTCTTAAAGTGAACTAAGTCAATGCCTTTTACATTTGTTCATGTAAATTAAGTCATGAATTTTTTAGTGAACTTTGTAGACATATTTTAATTAATTTATATATTTGTGTACTTGGTCACTTTGCATTAGTAAACTTGTATGTTCATGTTAATCAAATTTGATATATTCATCGTGGTGAACTTATACGTGCGCTTTAGTGAACTTGCACATGTATTTTAGTGAACTTGGATATTCGTCATGGTGAACTTGTATGTTTCTTAAAATGAACTAAGTCAATGCCTGTACATTCATTCTTGTGAATTAAGTCATGGATTTTTTAATGAACTTTGTAGACGTATTTTAAGGAATTTATATATTAATGTGCTTTGTCACTTTGCATTAGTAAACTTGTATGTTCATATTAATCAAGTTGGATATATTTATTGTGGTGAACTTATACATATACTTTAGTGAACTTGCACATATATTTTAGTGAACCTGGCTATTCAACATGGTGAACTTGTACATCTTAAACTGAACTAAGTCAATGCCTTGTACATTCATTCTTGTGAATTAAGTCATGGATTTTTTAGTAAACTTTGAAAACATATTTTAATGAATTTATATCTTAGTGTACTTGGTCACTTTGCGTTGGTAAACTTGTATGTTCATATTAATGAAATTGGATATATTTATCACGGTGAACTTATACGTGTACTTTAGTAAACTTGCACATGTATTTTAGTTAACTTGGCTATTCATCATGGTGAACTTGTACGTTTCTTAAAGTGAACTAAGTCAATGCCTTGTACATTCATTCTTGTGAATTAAGTTATGAATTTTTTAGTGAACTTTGTAGACATATTTTAATGAATTTATATATTAGTGCACTTGGCCACTTTGCATTAGTAAACTTGTATGTTTATATTAATCAAATTGGATATATTCATCATGGTGAACTTATACGTGAACTTGCACATGTGTTTTAGTGAACTTGGCTTTTCATCATTTCAAACTTGCATTAGTTAAGTTGTACATTCAAATTAATCAAATTGTGTATGGGCAAATTGTATGTTTTTTATCTTGCAAACTTTATGATTGACGTACCCTTGATGAATTTTTTTTTCATTTTAGGCAAATTGGTTCATACAAGAAGCAATCAAAGGTCAAAAAACCCCAGTGATCACCAAGAAGATGTAGGGATTGAAATGCAAAACACTCAAAGGTATTATGTTAATCATTTACTCAATTACATTATAGTTTTTATAGATATGATTTAAATGTAAGATGCATTAGACCTAACTTCCAATACTAAGCCAATCAAACACTTTGGGAGATGAAGTGTACAACAAACAAACTAGTAATTACCACCTTTTTTGGGGATAATAAGAAATTATAATGGGAGAAATAATAACAAGTCATCATAGTGAACTTATACATGTACTTTAGTGAACTTGCACATGTATTTTACTAAACTTGTGTATTCATCATGGCGAACATTGTGCCTTTTTAAAAGTGAACTAATTAAATACCTTTTATATTTATTCAATACAAGCATATATTTGGGTTCAAATGATGCGTATATTTATTCAATACTAATTAAATCCCTTTTATATGTTTTAATGAATTTACATATTTTTTTGCCTTCAAATGCTGCATATGTTTGAGTAAACTTTTAATCCTACTAAAAAAAAAAGAACCTTGTATTGTAGGTTGTTAGTGTTAAATAATATGATTTTATGACAAACTTATCATAATCTCTTTCCACCACTAAATAATATCCATCTTAGTGAATTTGGACCTTTTGCTTTAGTGAAATTGTACATTCATATTAATGAAATTGCATATTAATAGTGGTGAACTTGCACATGTATTATAGTGAACTTGGGTATTCATCATGGCGAACTTATGCCTTTTTTAAAGTGAACTAATTCAATCCCTTTTATATTCATTCTTGTTAATTGTACAATTTCTTAGCTTTATACAAAAAGTTACAGTGGTTGTTGCTCCATGACAGCCATCACAATTTCTTAAATTTAGAGCCTACATTTGGAATAAATTTATCCTAACCATTGATTTTATTTTTGTTTTTGAATATTAAGAACTGTATTGTAAAAATTACAAAATATATCTAAACATTGATAAAATTAATGGCTAAAACACCGCCATAAATACGCGACCCAAGTGAAGGAGGAGGACATCGGCAATGACTATTAACCACTGCGGGGAGCTTCACGCTGGAAACAATGGTGGAGCTTCGCCGAAAAAGAGCGATTTGGTGGTTGTGGTGGTCTCCAGAAGCCTTGGTTATCGTTGGAGCCTCGGTTGAGCGAAACCTTCATTGTTGCCGGAAAACTCGTCGCCGGAAAATCACTTATCATTGGAAATGTGTAGTTGGAGAGCAACCAAACAATGTCATATTGAAAATAACTTTATCAATATTTAGATATATTTTGTGATTTTTACAATATATTTTTTAATATTCAAAAACAAAATAAAGTCAACGGTCAGGATCAATTTATTCCAATTGTCCGCTCTAGATTTAAGAACTTGAGGGGGCTATCATATAGCTACAATCACTATAACTGCACTCTAACTTTATATGATATTGGAAAAAAAATTTGTGGCAAAGAACCCAAATTTACTTTGAATAATTAGTGGTAGTAATAATCAATCTTTAATGATAATTAACAAATGCTAATGTATGTTTCAATTGAAATCAACTAGGGAGGACCATTAATAACTAATCACTAACTAAACTTTTCCAAGTAATATTTTACCCACTTTACCAGTAACGAGCTACAAACCAAAACTAGTAAAATATCATTCCGTTACAATGTAAACCCCTACTTTTCAATACTTTTAATATTGTCTTGCATATTTAATTACAAAAAAAATACATTTACATGAATGAAATTTGATATTCAGAGTAGTGAACTTATACATTAACTTTGGTGAACTTGCACATGTATTGTGGTGAACTTGGGTTTTCATGATGGTGAACTTGTGCCTTTTGGAAAGTGAACTAATTCAATCCCTTGTATATTTATTCTTGTCAATTAACGCATGCATTTTTGGCACACTTTATCATTTGTGTTAGTAACATCCCTAGTCCTCCTCTAAATGTGAACAGCAATTTCTATCTTGGTCCTTGACAACAATGTTAAGGTTAAGTCGTTGGCAACAATTTTGAAAGAAAACAGCTTAATTAGATAATGGATTGCGTTCAATCAACTGCCCTTCACTTGAATCTTGATTCTAAGAACTGTCCTTAGCTAGTTTTGTTTTGGCATTCATGTTGGCAAAAAGGCATGAAATTTGTTTTAGCATAAGCAACATTTTATAATAGTAACTTAGGTAAACTTCTTGTGGAAAGGGTTGTTTAGATTATGATAACACCTTTGAGTGTTTAAAAACCTGTGAATAAAAGCTATATTATATTCGACAATTATTTTAATAAACTTATGCATTTGTTTTAGTGAGGTTGGATATATGTTTTGCTGAACTTGGATATATATTTTGGCGAATTTATTTGTTTTTATCTTGCAAACTTTATGATTGGCGTATAATTAATGACTTTTTTGCTTTTTAGGCAAATGGTTCATACAAGAAGCAGTCAAAGGTCAAAAAACCCTAGCGATCCTCAAGGAGATATAGGGATTGAAATGCAAAACACTTAAAGGTATTTGTTTTTACAGATATGGTTTAAATATAAGATGCATTAGACCTAACTTTTAATACTAAGCCACTCAAACACTTTAGGAGATGAAGTGTACGACAAACAAACTAGTGATTAGCACCTTTTTTGGGAATAATAAGAAATAATAATGGGAGAAATTAAAATTGAACGACTTTATTTTTTTTTTTGGGAACATGTTTTTATTTTTTCAATAAAAGGGTGCTATTAGCTTTGTGTTATTGCTTGTTCTAGTTGGTGTCATCATGAATGTGAAAAGCAGTGTCGGGCTCAAGATTGAGATGGATAAGAGTTAGTAGGGCTTTTTTGCACAAAGGCAGCTTGTATGCCATTGAGATTCACAAAGGTCATTTTTTTTTTGGCTCTTGGATAATTATTTAATTTATTTATTTGTTATGAAATGGATTAATTTCAAATATTTATGGATAATACTTCATTAAGGTCAAGTCAAGAAACTCCAAGTTACCTAGCCTATCTATTTTATCTACTCTTCTCAGTAGTTCTGTTGGTTTCTTTTGTTTGGTCACTTCATTTTGATCACGAGATGTTTGATGTTGTGTTGCAGAGAACCCACTTGGGATTTTGGATGATTTTGGGCTATTTTGTTTTCTCAAAAATTTGATTACCTCATGGTGCAGCTGTGAGAAACTTTTAATGGGCATGGCTTATTGAAGCTTGCATTTGATTTTCTCTCTTCTATGGAGGTTTTGCATATTGGGTAGTTATCCGTTGCAATCTGCACAAATGTGATCGTCCTCTATGTATGTATGTTAATTGCATCCATATTAAGTGTACAACTCATCCAATGTGATCGTCCTTCACAAATGTAGATTTAAGCTCATATGTATCCATTTTAAGTGTACAACTCATCCAATGTAATCATCCTCCATGTATGTATATTAATTGCATCCATATTAATACAACACCCGAAGGTATAGCAAAGAAGCAGCCTAATTTAGTTGGTCTGGTTTAGGGTTTTCTCAAATTTGAAGACAATGACAAAATGAGCGCTGGGAAGATGTCAATTGTTTTTTATGTCATGCGCACACAGTAGTAACCAGGCCCGGACAGTTTTTCTAAAAGTTAAAAACCCACTAGAAAAGCTGTATGACCAATTTGCTTTTCTTCTTTATTGATCTATGTGTCTTGAGTGGCACACCAATTTTTAGACTTAGTTAGACAGTTAGACACTTAGGTTTCTGTTAGCTTGTTGTTTGGTTTGTTATAATTAATTCCAGCTCAGCCTTTTCTGTTATGAGCTAAGTGCTTGTACAAATAGCACAACGTTTGTATTGCAGTGTTTTGATCATCGTCATCATTGATGAGTCCTTTGAATAAAGTCTAGAGAGAAATGTTCTCTACTTTCATCTTTATGAATACTAATATCAGTTTGCTAAAATGATTTTTGCAGTGAACAATCTAGAAGTAAGCGATCTCAAGGATAATAAAAAGACAGAAAGGGTAAGAAGTTTTATACTCAACCAAAAAGATTATGCATCCAAGCTAATTCAAAGGGACCAATATTAGTGTAAATTGCTACCGCTGCCGATTCTAATGAAGCGTCTAGTGATGCACACATTGAGGAGTATATCCCTCTGGGGACAGCAACTCCGACACCCATGCCTACCTCAACCTTCCCCACTCAATGTTCCCAACCAAGCCTTCAACCTCCAAAGGTACACACTCAAGTGGATGTAGAAGATGGCAGAGAGGCAGCACCTTTGGATAGTCAACCCAATGTCCAGCAAGGTACACATAGAGATGGTGATATGGGTGATACACCACCATGACCAAAGAATAAGAAGAAATAGTAGTGGCATTAGGCAGCAATCAAAAGGGTGTTCACATTACCCAGTTGATAAACAAACCAGAAACCAAGAAAACCAAGGCAAAAGAATTCAACAATCGGACGTTACTTAACGGGTTGAAGCAGCTTATTAAAAAGCTAAATGACAAGCAAAAGGAAGTCGTCAAAGAAATTGGTTTTGGCTGCTTCTTGTGCCTGCAACTTGACATGATTCTAGGGAAGTTAGCATTGTCTTAGTCCGAAATTTTGACAATTGCTCAGGCTCCCTGCCTCTTACCCATGGCTGGTTGATAATCACCGAGCATGATGTCTATATGATATTAGCTCTTCCCAAGGGCCCTCTTGAGGTGACTGAGGCCAAAAATGAAACCAATTTTAGTATAGGATTCAAAAGCCTACTCAAGCGATGGATAAAACAATGGCCTGAATGGGATGGTGTCCCTAAATCTAGGGAGATGGCTGAGATGATTAGTAGTTCGGTAGATGGGAAGAAGACTTCAAAAGAAACCTCATACTCTTTGTCGTGTCTACATGTACCAATGAGAACCAAAGAGGTGAAGTGAATTACTTGGTACTTGATGCATTATTAGATTTAAGCAAAGTGAGAGAACTAAATTGGGCGTGATACACAATGGGAGACCTTGTGTCATTGGTTGATGACTGAAAAAAGAAGACCTCGAGGTTTTTTAGGGGTCCAATACTCTTCCTAATGGTACGTTTAGCACTCTATTCATTCATTTTATTCATTCACTTAGTTGAAATCCTTAAAATTTTAGATCATCTAATTTTTCATACAAGTTTTGTAAAAAGCAATTGAACTTTTTTCTTATTTCACAACTTTGTTACCTTGATTGGGTTGTTTTCAAAGTACCGTCTATCCAGTGTCAATTCCCAACATTGAAAGGATGGACAAATGACAAAATTAAGTCAAGGGAAGAACAAGAATTTGAAGTCAGTTTTGGCACAGGTGCCTTTGAGGACCGATTGGATGAGAACGAAATGCCCGATGAAGCTCAAGAGGTTCATGAAGAGGAACCATCTAATGCAACCCCTGAACCTGCTGCTGAAGTTGAACATGATACTGCACAGTCAAAGATTAAGGTATATGACCCCCTTGGCCACTCTCTATCAGTGCATTCTTATTGATAGTCATATGCACAGAATGCATTTTTACACAGGTAGTGGTACAACCTTCTAATACCTCACCGATCATGATAAAATAATTTCAGATCTTTTTTTTTGGAAAAGCTCCTATAAGGTGTTGAAATTAACTTGCAAAAAAAATAGTATACACAAAAGAAAAAGCAGCTTTTGTTGTAGGTACAAAGAAGTGCATAGAGTAATAAGAAGAATGAGTATGAGTGTATGACCACTTCAGCCATGGTTGAAGTTTCCTATTATTCCAAAAGAGTGGGAAAAAAAAACTCACTTATTGGTGAGATCTAAAGTAGGCTTAATAGACTTTAGCCCACTGTACACCCATTTTCTTCTGGCCCATTTATGAATTTATATAAAAATACACCCCCTACGTTAGACCCTTTGCTCTCTACTATATGTAACATCTAACAATTTCATGTCACCATCATCTCTCTCTCAGTGTTTGCGTAGTTGGTAAATGGCCATACTTTTATGTCTGTGTGTTCATAGGGAAATGTCAAAATAGCCCCCAAGTAGGTAGACTTGGTTCAAGTCTCAAGGATGAACGTAACCTAGCACTCACACTCAACATCGACCTTATCTTGCTTAGCCTATCTTTCTTCTCATTTATCTCTGCTCCTGGAGTGGCCCATCCATTCAATTCATATGTAGGCTCCATTTTGTTCATGGAATATATATCGTTAGCTTGTAACTGTGCCTTTACTTGGGACTTGAGAGAGAATGCAACCAAATTTTGGTGGCCTTGTCACAACCTAATAATGACCATGGTAAAAGTTATGTGCATTTCCAAAACACTCACTCTATTTTAAAGTTTAATTTATAGAGAACCCCTAAGCAAAAATTGCTGCCATTTAGGGGTTCTCCTTTCTTGGTGTAGGTGGATGTTGCTTAAAATAACTTAGCTAACGCAACAAATTAGTGTTCATTGAACACAACATGGTGTCACATTTTAGTGATGTTAGTTGTATTCATTATTTGACGCCAAAATGTGTTTCTTTTGATCAGGCACTTCTTGAGGATGCTAAGAAGGCAAGCAATGAAATCATCACCAATAGTCGTGTCTTGGCAGGGGTGATGACGGAATTAGAGAAGTTGGTTCCTAAAACACATGCTTCACTAAAGAGAGTAAGAACGATAGCTGTGTAGACCACAATTGATGCACTATTTGCAGAGACAACTTTGTCGGGGAAGTCAAAGAGTACCACACCGGTACTCTCACCCGACTCCTGTGAGTTGGAAGGTTTCTTGTTGGCAGTTGAGGCAATTGAGAAGCAATTTTTGAGTGCCCAAAAAAGCAAACATGACTTCCAACAATTTACTCCGCTAAGTTTCAGCCTTGGCATGTCTCAAGAAGAGAATAAGCCAACAGCCACTCAAATGTTCATCCGTGAAGAAGAGCCTCAAGAAAAGAGTGTTTCCCTTGCTACTGGACTTGTGATCAGAGAGCTAGATGTCGACGTTCCAATGCGAGATGTACAAGAAGCAAGCTATGTTGGCAAAGGCAAAGCTATTATGGAGGAAGGGTCAAGAAGACCAACAATGAGGTCCATGCAATGCAGTAGCATGCAACTACCAACAGGTATGTTTCCACCTTTCTTCTTTAGCCTCTCTCTATGTCTTTCTCTTTCTCTCTCTCTGTGTCTTCTTTTTTGAGGATTTCTTTATACTCTCTGTCTCTCTGTGATGGTGTCTCTCTCTATTTCCACCTTCTTTTTTGGGGGGGAGGGAGGAAGGGGGAGGATAGCAGTCTAAATATGCTGGTGGACTAGCCCAAAAACCATCACAATTTCGAGCAAGTTTTTTTTGTTTTGTAACCACACAGTTGTGTTACAAAAATGGAAAATACTCTCATTTAGCAACACGCAAGCCTTTACAGAATGATAGAGCTCAAGAGCTCTAGGCCTCTAGTATGTTGGTGGAAATTTTTGTAGCAAAAATTGCAATTGCCAAAACATGCTTTTTTCCTTTAGTTATAGAACATACTTCTATTTTTTGTGAGTTATAGAACATGCTTCTGTTTTTTCTTCTTTAAAAAAAGGATCTAATAATTTATCCACGTTGAGAATCATAATATATGACCCAAACACAATGTTACATGCATTGCTACTCCATTTCTCCTTCATCGTTCTTTGGGATTTCCTAACAAATCTTACATGCATTGCTACTTACTATTCTTCCTTTAAAGTACTACTTTATGAACTTAACTAATATGAAATTGTTTGTCTTGAAAATAGATGGAGGAAACACAATGTTAGAAAGGCGCAAATATCCTCACCGTGAAAGGAAAGAGTTTGCGCTTTTTTTGTGCTCTCCTTACATGCAAAGGAATGTGAGTATTTTTGGGGTAATAGGCTATGATCCAAAGCTATATGCAGATTTTGTGTTTAACTTGTCAGAAGAAAAAAGGTAACTACACACTCTTTACACTTGCTAGTATGCATTTCACCAACCTGATCCCAAAGGATGGTCTAAGCTAGGTGATTCTTAAATTAGGCATTGACCATCAATATTCCCTCTAGCATTCTGCTTTTGAGATTTGGGGACATAGTAATTTAAGGAATATATGAATGTATATAAAATATTAATAAATTAACTATTATTAATCTTTACACTGCATTGATTGATTTTAATGGGTTTACAAAGGCTAAATTGCTAAAGCTACTGAAGACTATACAAACATTTGCTCATGTCATTGCTTTGGAAATATAGTAGTTTGTCTGTAGGAATTTCTCTGGTTCCTTTTTTCCTTCCCCATCCTCCCCCTTCTCTTTTTTCCCTTTCAAATAAAGGAAGTTGTAGTGGTAGCTGTTGTTTATGACCCTAAAGTTGAGAGAATAGCTAACCACAATTATGTGCATTCATAGAATTGGTTCATTGACTGTAGAAAGGATATTCACCAATGCAATTAGTAAAATACTTCAGTTTTGTTTATCATAAGCCAGTTAACTAGTGGATTGAGTAATATGCCAAATGGTACATATCTACTTTGTCTATTTCTGTGTTTGCTATTCTGAGTTGACTTCTATATCCATTCGATAACTAATATGACGTGGGTGATTAATTTAGTCTTTGCTGTCCTGAGTTGCATATCTAAGCCATTCATACTTGAATAGCATTGAAATCATCAAAAAAAAATTCCATGTAGAGTCGAAGCGTAGTTTAATGTATAATTTATCTATTTATTTTTGTAACCAAGTGTTGTATGATGATATGTACCATGTGGCTACAAGACGTGTGCTTTCGAGTCTTGCTGAGGATGATGTTGACAAAACTATCAACAACATTTGGGCACATATATTGAATGAACGTGAGTTGTATAGAGATCAATCTAGTGTTCATCGGGTTTTATTTACAAGTGAAGCATTTACAAGTCAATTAAAAAGATTCTGATATAACATTTTCACATGTATGTATATATATGCTTTTATAGATGAAGGGTTAGTGAAGTAAAATTCCTTTTTTTTTTTTTGCCTTAAAGGATCTATACATCAAGACGAAAGATGAAACCCAAGCAAAACCTACATTCTTTCATAGGCTAAATAAGGAGCTGTCGTTGACTCTCCATGTCAAATTCAAGGAAGTCGACATGGTAAAATTAAATCAAACAAATTACTTTAAATGTATTTTTTTGTAACTGTTTTTGCTAGTAGGTACTGTTTTGGAAATTAGGTTATCACAAGGATGGGGATGTTAATCTACATTGACAAAAAAACTTTATGTTGGGTTTTCAGGTATTTTTCCATTGTGTACACAAGAACACACAAATTCTTCTTTGCTTTAATTTCAAGGACAAAACTATGGATATAATAGACCATATGAAAAAAAAAAATGCCAAAGGATAGTTGCCTATACGAGTTCTTCACAAATAATTTGGTGAGGTTACACATTGTTGTTTCGTTTTATTATTTTTACAATGAAGCATATAATGATACTAATTTTTTTTAATCATACGCAAACCAAGCAGAGTACACTCTTGGGAGAATATCTTGTCAAGCAATGGAGTGATGATAGGAGAGGCAGTTCCATTCGACAGTTTCAAGAAAGACACATAGATATGCCTTGGAAAATCGATGGTTCCAAACAAGATCATAATGGAGGTATTTATGTTATGAGGCATATGGAGGAATACAAAGGCGTGGCAACCCGTTGGGATGTTGGATTGAGGAAGAATGAGGTAAGCATGTTGTAGACCTTCTCATCTTTTTACCAATTCCTAAGATTGTCTTAATTGGAATGTGTGCTTCTAATTGCTGTTTTCGTTCCATCAGTCATACACGTGTTAACATTAAGAAAAAGTAGGGTTGTCATCCCTTAAATTTAGAGGTTTCTTCTTGGTTCATCCATTACTTACAGTGCACTCAAAAATGTTTTTGGTATGTACGTAGTGATATAGGGTTTTATACATGCAGTACTATAGGATTTCACCAATATTAAGTTTAAATTTGTGTGCTAGCTAGGTAGCTTCTGCTTTGGCTTGACTTTTACTCAGTTAAATGGGACCTTCCTTACAACTTCATGCTTATATTAAGTACACATACATATATTATGTTTGAAATTTACTATTAATTAGTAACGATGATATTTTTTTGCGGGGTTCCATTAATGGCAAATAGATGTATATGTATATAATTTTACAAGCATTAAATCAGCTAGTTGACCATGGAGTACCAAACAAAAAGCCTTAAAAAGTTTATCTTGCAAAGTGCTTAGTTTGCACATCAGACAGAGCATTCTGCATGCTTTCTATACCAACATCACCACTCAGATTCTGTACTTTCTCCTTTAAAAGTGTTTGATCTTGCATTACCTGTTGTTATCATTATTAAATAAGAGAGAATGGATTGGTAATATTCAAGCAATATGACAACAAAAAAGTGCAGAAGAAACGTCAGATTCTCACCTGTTTCTGGATAGCCATCATGTCATGGGTAAGATCACCGTTATCTCTATCAAGAGTTAGCTTACATGTATACATCATTGGTAGCTCCAATCACTACCAGAAAAGGGTAAAGTTACGACAACCTAATTACGACAGGGTGAAAATACTGCCATTGTTGCTTAATAATTATGACAAGAATATATGTCTGTCATAATTAATTAAGAGAAGTTAGGTTATTTACGACTGGTAAAAAATCCTATCATAATTATTGTGAGATGCCCGTCGTAAAAGCTCTAAAACTACGCAAAGGTATGCATTGGGGATTGAGCCAAAAAAAATTGGTGGGAGACTTGACCGGGAAAACGAAAATCTATGCGAAAATTGTGAGAATTGAAAATTAAAAAATTCAAATAATAATATGAAAAACCCAAACGCACAAAGCCAGATAATTAGTTGACTGCCAACTCTCTCTCCTCCTTCATCGCGACCTCCAATTCTCTCTCCAAAGTCGTGACCTCCAATTCTCTCTCCTCTTCGCGACTCTTCCCCTGAAAATCGTTAGCCATAGCTTCTTCAAAATCGTGATTTCTTCAATTGTGATCGTAACGACAACGTACTTGTAGCTGGGTGTCGTCCAAATTTCGTCTTCGTTCAAATCAAAGTGGAAATTTGGAATCACTGAGCAACC
The DNA here is from genome assembly GCA_017589665.1 of Selenicereus undatus. NCBI lineage: Eukaryota > Viridiplantae > Streptophyta > Magnoliopsida > Caryophyllales > Cactaceae > Selenicereus > Selenicereus undatus. The sequence goes on from JACYFF010031959.1 coordinate 26,583,204, forward strand.
CTGCGAAACGTGGTAGCCCTAATTTTGGAGCACAACTTCATCTAGCCCTCTGCATCTTGCTGGTATACTCTCTTTCTCAATTAATTTGTTACTTGCATTTGTTTGTGTGATTCCATTCTTTTGTTGTGTAGTTACGTTTAACCTAGAATTTGAGAGCTCGAATTGGAGGTCCCTGTTAGCTTCGATGGGTTCAATACAGGTAATACATACTACTGGCTTTGATGTACTGTCAACTGGGATTTACTTAATCTTCCCCTGTTTTTATGTTTTTTATTTTGTTTTAAGGTGAATTGAACCTTTATGCATAACTGAGTGTGGTTTCTGCTAAGTCGTTGAATGGGATTTGAGCTACTAAGAAATATAAACAGAATTGTCTTGTTGAATTCATATGTTAGTTTAGATTTGTTAAGGTTAAAATGATTTGATATTTTCTATCACCCAGTCCCAATGTAAGGTTATATTTTGCTGTAATTCTTATTCAAGTTTTCCTGGGTCATATGAATCTTTTTATTTTTTGGGGTATCTTGAATTATTTGATGCCAATGCTTTTAACTTCTTTGTACATCTAGACAACTTAGGAGTCATCTAAATATGAATCTAAAAATTATTTTGATCACAAAAGGATATATGTGACAGCATTGAGCATGAAGGTGGAAGCTTTATGAGTCTAAAATTAGTGTATCATTAACTTGAAATTGTTTGATGCCTTTTGTTGTGTGTCAATGTCCTTTGTACTATATGTATCAGAATTCCCATTGGTGCTATTGAGCTTCGTCTCCAGCTTAGTTGCTTTTAGGAGTCAATAATGGTAGGCTATTGCCTGGTGAGGTGTTTATGCCTAAGGTTATTCTACAATGCTCACTTCTTCTCTTCCTTTCACTATCTTGACAACGATCAGAGTTTTTATCTCGTCTGATTTTGTTAAATTTGTTGTTTGTCTCCATATGCATGCTTCTATTGGATCGTGCTTGTTCGAAAGAAATAATAATCAGTTACTACTTACAGCTTGATGCTTGTCTATTTTCTTTTTGCATTTCTGTTTAATGTATGATAATGTACAACACTAAGCACTTATTACATACTGAAGATTCTGAACTTCTGTGAAGGCAATTAGATAGGTAAGTTAACCCAGAATACATGAATATTCTCTAATCTATTCGCCATCTCCTTTTCTACCCCCCTCCCCCATAAAAAAAAAAAACCAGAAACAAGTTGCCACATAGCTGGCAACAAGAGGTTGGGAGTCTTTAGTGTAGCTGATGATGTGATTATTATAAAATCATTACATGAGCATTTGAATTGTGTATAGATTGCTCATCGCTTGGTCTACCTCTTACTGTATTTCTTCATGCATCCTCATTTATGAACTTCAGAAGTGCTACATATTGGGTGTATTGAATTTATCCAATTTTTTCATTTACATGGACCCCCCTCCCTTTTGGTGGCCAATTGGGGGGTGGGCTGCTGATTTTCAACCCACACCAAGCTTACTCATTCCTACAATTCTCCATAAGTTCATAAACAAAGTGCTTAATGGTAGTTTGGATATGAGGACCTTCTGGAGTTTGGTCTGACTGTGTCCTTGCTTGGGTAAATTGTAATTATTTCAGTTTTTATTTTGGGTCTCGAATATGGTGTAGTAATCATATTATAATGTCCCCCCTGTTTATGGTGTTCTTTTTTGGGGGGTTGTCCACACTATCTTGGTTTTCATGTAGTTTAAGTCTCCATGTGTACCCAACCTTCACTGTGTATTTCCCTTGGGGGTTGTCATGCCAGAACCAATGTCTATTATGTTTGTTCTCCTATTTAAACACTTCCTTAACTCCATAAAGCCTTTTCTAGTACCAGCAACAGTATTTGGGGGGGGGGTGTAATGCCACCAGTCCTTTGATTTAATGTGCCTACCATGCACCCACTTTAACCACGACTGCTTCTTCTTTCAAGCGACTTGCCACACCAATTTTGCTACACGTGCTTGATTCCATATCCCCAAATTCTTCAACCCTATGCCCCAGTGAGATTTTGGCTTACAACTATTGGCCCATGAGACTGAGGGCACTTTTTATAGGCTACATCAGCACTCCATCTATACTTTTTACAAAGTTTGATGATCTCTTTCATAATTGTGGTATTACAAAAATTATAGCCCAAAAATTGAAAATGACTAGTATAACTGAATTGATCAGATCAACTATGCCTGCATAAGATAGTGTTCTAGATGATCATACCTTGATCCTTGCTATTATCTTATCTAAAACTATTGGCACTCAATTTTCCTGTTTGTACTTGCAGTTATAGGTACTCCTAGGTACCTAAAAGGGAAAACCCCCTCTATAAACCCAGTTTCCCGCAAGATTTCATTTCTTCTTTGGTCGGTGTAGCTTCCAATAACTATCTGTTGTTTGCTGAGATTTGCAGCTAATCCTGAGCATACTAAAAACTTTTGAACAGCTTGCATTAAGCTTCTTACACTTGCTATATCTGCAACACAGAACAAGATTAAATCATCTGCAAATAGGAGGTGTGACAGTTTAAGCAATCTACAGTTTGGATGATAGTGAAAGCCTGAATTTGCATAGGCGTGCCCTATCGGTCTGGATAGATATTTCATAGGTAACATAAAAAGTAAAGGGGGCATACGATCCTCCCCTCATGTAAGTCCTCATTTCCCCTCAAAAGAGCCAAAATTTTCCCCATTCAATTGAATTGTGAACGTAGTGCTTGAGATACATGCCTTTATCCATTTGATAAATTCAATACAAACTTTAGACAATCCAAGGCCTCCTTTATGAATTCCCAATGAATGGAATCATAGGCCTTTGTTAAATCAATCTTCATCATACATCTAGGAGTACCATGCTTTCTTACATATGCTCTAGCCAATTCTTGACAAACCAGGACATTGAATAAAAGCTCGTTCCCCCTAATGAATGCTCTTTGTTTAAGACCTACTTGGTGGGGTAGCACATCCTTAGGCCTGCTAGTCAGCAACTGTAATGCATTTGTATATTGCATTACAAAAAACAATAGGCCTAAACTCAGTTGAGGAAGGAGATTGTATCTTAGGCAGTAGATCTAGGTTGGTGGTGTTGCATAGTTTGAGCATTTTCCCAGTTTTAAAGAACTCCCATACTGAATTACACACTAGTAGGCTTACCTCTTGCCAGCGGCTCTTATAAAAACTACTACTATAACAATCTGGCCTAGGTGACTTGACATTAAGTATTGAGAAGATTGCTTCCTTTATATCCCTTTCTGAAAAAGGTCCATACAAGTTGAGTTGTTGTTTAATGGACAATTTGGCCCCTTTATCCATAATATCTCTATCAAATATGTGCCATGTCATGTGACTGTGTCTCCAGTAGCTTGTTGTAGAACTTTGCAGTCACCCTAGCTACTTTATCAAACCCATAGACCATCTGGTCATGTTCATCCTTTATAGAATAGACATATGAGTTAATTTTCAATTTTTTCATATTTGCAAAAGAATCTTAAATCTTGTTCTCCATCTTTAAGTCATTTTAGCTTGCTCTACTTCCTCATCAACATGAGTGAGGATTTAAGAATCCCCACATAATCCATTCTGCATTTCGTCTCTGCATGTTGTAATTGCACATTACTTGGATCATTTTGTAACATCTACTGCACATCATCTAGTTTCTATTTGAACAAAACTTACTGATTATGAATGTCTGAGAATTTATCTCTATTCAACTGTTGTAGAGGCTTCTTCATGCTCTTGAGTATTTGTAATAATTGAAACATTTTGCATATCTTAATATTCTGGTGCATTTTGTCTCTCACTATATCATTGAATTCTAGATTAGACACCCACATTTCACAGAACTTGAAAGTATTCTTGGGCTTTGGACAGGTTTGAAAACATATTATTAGGGATGTATGGTATGATAGCCTCTTCTCTTTATTACTCACCTGCACATGGTCAAAAACATCATACCATAGAACATTGCAAAGTACAATATCTACTCTTGACTAGACTGTCTTATTTGTCCAAGAAAAGTAGGACCCAATGTAGTTCATTTCCTGTAACTCACAATTAAGTTAACAGTTGGCAAAATCTCGTCTCACTGTCAACCACCTCATTCCCTCCCATTCTATCACTTGGGTACATGACAACATTAAAATCCCCTACTATACACTATGCATCATCCATGCTAACAACTATGTGATTGATTTCATCCCATAATTTCTTTCTCTTAGCTTCTTTGTTGTGCCCATAGACAAAATTGATATAAAACATCACATAATTTACTTAATCTTCCCCTCTTTTTATCTTTTTTGTTTTTTTTTAAGGTGAACTAAAGCCCTTATGCATAATTGATTGTGGTTTCAGCTAATTAAGTCATTGAATTGGATTTGAGAGCTATAGGTATCAGTTCGATTCAATGGTTCCAATTGTTTTGTTCACCCCTACTTATAACATTGATAAATAAATGATAATGACGCTCCTAGACCAAAGGCATACATAGCATTTATGTATGTAAGCCTGAAGGTTACCTAACATTGATAAATAAATCGATAATAAGGTTTCGTCCACTACAAATATCAATTGATATTAGTCAATATTAGCCAGCATAACATTGGACAATTCATTGTGGTGTGACACTCCTTAGTATGTAATGGTAGAGTCAATCATGTATAGAATTTATACATGCAACACAATTCCATTTAGTCAGGAACCTTAAGCTAAGAGCAAAGTCCAAAAAAAAAGGATGTTGCTACTTCATAAATGCAAAGGAAGCATACAAAAAGTTCAATGGCAAACCATTGGAAGATTGTAAAGAGTACAAAAATTACTGATACTAGGAACAGATAGCTTAAGTAAACGAAGGATCAAAAACTACAGAAATCTTATTCTAAATTTGCCTTGATATTTCAATGGTATGATATTTTAACGATAGTTCCGGTACACAGGGTTATACATGCAGCTCTCACCAAGCTTGCAGAGATCATTTGGCCTTGGAAGAAGGCTAGCCAAACCTATGCAGATACAAGATAGCGAACTAAAGCCCTTATGCATAATTGATTGTGGTTTCAGCTAATTAAGTCATTGAATTGAGCTGCTAAGAAACATAAACAGAATTGTCTTGTTCAATTCATATGGTAGTTTAGATTTGTTAAGGTTAAAATGATGTGATATTTTCGTATACCTCGCCCTGGTCCCAGGTTAAGGTTATATTTTGCTGCAATTCTTGTTCAAGTTTCCCTGGGTTATATAAATCTTTTTACTGATAATACATAATGTTGGCTTTGATGTGCTGTCAACTAGGATTTACTTAATCCTCCCCTCTTTTTAGGTTTTTTGTTTTGTTTTACGATGAATTGAAACCCTTATGCATAATTGAGTGTGGTTTCTGCTAAGTCGTTGAATGGGATTTGAGCTACTAAGAAATATAAATAGAATTGTCTTGTTCAATTCATATGTTAGTTTAGACTTGTTAAGGTTAAAATAATGTGATATTTTCTATCACCCAGTCCCAGGGTAAGGTTATATTTTGTTGCAGTTCTTGTTCTGGGTCACATGAATCTTTTTTATTTTTTTAGGTATCTTGAATTATTTGATGCCAATGCTTTTAACTTCTTTGTACATCTAGACAACTTAGGAGCCATCTAAATATGAATCTGAAAACTATTTTGATGATAAAAGGATATATGTGAAATCATTGAGCATGAAGGTGGAAGTTTTATGAGTCTAAAATTAGTTTATCATTGACTTGAAATTGTTTGATGCCTTTTGTTGTGTGTCAATGTCCCTGTACTATATGTATAAGAGTTTTCGTTGGTGCTACTGAGCTTCATCTCCAGCTTAGTTGCTTTTAGGAGTCAATGATGGTAGGTTATTGCCTGGTGAGGTGTTTCTGCCTAAGGTTATTCTACGATGCTCACTTCTTCTCTGTCTTTCACTGTCTTGACAAGGATTAGAGTTTTCATCTCATCTGATTTTGTTAAATTTGCTGTTTGTATCCATATGCATGCTTCTGTTGGATCATGCTTGTTCGAAAGAAATAATAATCAGTTACTACTTACAGCTTGATGCTTTTTTATTTTCTTTTTGCATTTCTGTTTAATGTATGATAATGTACAACACTAAGCACTTATTATATACTGAAGCTTCTGAACTTCTGTGAAGGCAATTAGAAAGGTAAGTTAACCCAGAATACATGAATATTCTCTAATCTATTCACCATCTCCTTTTCTAACCCCCATAAAAAAAAAAAAACTAGAAACAAGTTGCCATATAGCTAGCAACAAGAGGTTAGGAATCTTAAATCTTGTTCTCCATCGTTAAGTCATTCTAGCTTGCTCTACTTCCTCATCAACATGAGTGACGATTTAAGAATCCCCACATAATCCATTCTGCATTTCATCTCTGCATGTTGTAATTACACGTTACTTGGATCATTTTGTAACATCTGCTGCACATCATCTAGCTTCTATTTGAACAGAACTTGTTGATTGTGAATGTCTGAGAATTTATCTCTATTCAACTGTTGTAGGTGCTTCTTCATGCTCTTGAGTATTTGTAATAGTTGAAACATTTTGCATATCTTAATATTCTGGTGCATTTTGTCTCTCACTATATCATTGAATTCTGGATTAGACACCCACATTTCATAGAACTTGAAAGTATTTTTGGGTTTTTGAGAGGTTTGAAAACATATTATTATGATTTAGAGAGGGAGATGGGTGAAGATGTGTCATAGGCTTTAGAATGATTTGAAGTTAATTATGCATATGATTTTCCTTTGACGTCTTTGAAGTGCCTTATTATCTTTAATTGTCAGAATTGAAGCTTAACCATATGTAATAAAACCATAGGTTGCATATCACTTTTGGTTATTGTAACTTGCATATCAGTCACTCCAACTACTTGGGCAACTATATTTTGTATATTATTGCATCTCCCATGCCAACCACTATTATTCTTTTTTTCAATTCATTCTTTTGCATTCTGACTAATTAACTCTATATTTTGTATTGTCTCATAACTACATGTGCTCACTATTGGTTGACCTCAACTAGTTCTTATTCTGATATGCAATATATTTTCTTTATCCACTTGGAGTACAATGCATAGTGAAAATCTACAAACATGTTAGAGGCATAAAAGACTGGACTACATCTTTGTCTTAAGCAGTCACATAAGAAATGATAATAATAATGTTGAAGAATTTCAATAATTGAATTCAAACATAAGCATGTACATGTATGTGTATAATTAATTATTAAATTGAATTAGAGTACCTGTACATGCTACGAGACAGTGTCATTAATGAACCATATCTCATAAGTTGGCTACGTCGATATGTAATGTTTGTCTGTAATACAATATGAAGCTCAAGTATGACAATTATTACTCCAGTGCTACAATACAATGTTCATCTATCTTGTGTTTAATATTGTCGAAATCGATTTAATACATTAGTTGTTTTGTCTATTATATGCAGATGGGTTTAGATTTTAATATTACACTTCAGTGGCACTATGGGGGAAAATTTGAAGAAATTGTTTCCTTCATACAATATGTAGGGGAGACTGGTTATAGGCCGATTGAATATGATTGTGATAAGTTGTCTTTACCTGATTTAGGAAGCATGTTAAAGGAAGATTGTAGGTATGAGGGTGATGTAAGGGAGTTTTGGCGGCAAAGTTCTCAAAAGAGCAATGAGTTAAGGAGAATAATAGGAGACAAAGAGGTGGTTGATATGATATCCAGACATGGCAAGTCCAAAACTGTCCATATATTTACCATTGATCAGACACTTGATGGGCTTGTACTAGTGACTCAACAATTTGTTGACCGACATGCAACTATGACCCAACCTGCAAGAAAACACATGGTGGCTTGATCATTGTTTACTCCAAGGCTTCTTTTACCTGAAACTATAGATAATGAAGGATAAAATTCAAGTTTATTAACTCCAGTTTGTGGTGGAAATGGTAAGATAGTTTTAAATAAAAGAAGTTGTATTTCTATTGCTAGGTTTTTGTATTTTGCATTTGTGTTAGCTTTGATCTACTTTGATGTTGTGCATATGTTTCAGTTTGTTCAAGACGTGACTTGAATGCTTTCTTAGGCGCCCTGTATTTAATTGATCCAAATTTGGTTGTTTTCATTTTTCTTGGACACATAGTTTTAGTTAATACAGAACAAACCTGGTCATTTAATTGAAGACATTTGTTAATGATCATATTTGATTGTGAATTTTGTTCTGCAAATGTATCCATATGACAGTAAGTTGGTGGCTTTTAGATGCTAACTGGATTTTCCCCCTAATATGTATGTACTAGTCGATGGCACCTAGCAAGCATTGGATGAGGCTTGTTAATGAACGCCTTAATCCAGAGTATGAGAAAGGCGTCAAGGAGTTCATAACATTCGCAATTGGCCGATTAGGAAATGAGAGTGAGGTTATCAAATGTCCTTATGTAAGATGTAAAAACAGTAATGACCATCAATATTCAGCTGAAACTGTTGAAGATCATCTTATTGCAAATGGAATCCTTTCGGGTTATACATTCTGGTGCCACCATGGAGAAACAGCAAGCGAGAATCAATTAGAGTCTGAGTCGTTAGGGTTTCACGATGGGAATGAAGATAAGTTTAATGAAATTGAGGCAGAAGAAAATAAAATAGATGATGAGATTAATGCCATGTTAATGGAGAGGTTTCAAATGTTCAATAATTTGTGTATGGGTGAAGTTGGTGTAGACTCGTCTAGAAGCATTGAGTTTGAAAAAGAGGCAAATGATGAAGCAAAGAAATTCTATAGGTTATTGGAAGAATTGCAACAACTTTTATATGAAGGATGTAAAGCTTCTAAATTGTCCACCGTTGTTAAGTTACTTCACATTAAATCTCTTGGTACGTGGAGTAATGAATCATTTACAATGTTGTTGGAGTTCTTAAAGAATGAGTTGTTACCAATGGACTCATTGTTGCCTAATTCTTATTATGAAGCAAAAAGGATCATTAAGGATCTCGGTCTTTCTTATACCAAAATAGATGCATGTGTGAATGATTGTATGCTGTTTCGAAAGGACCATGAGACACTAAATGCTTGTAAGTGGTGTCATGCCTCTAGGTGGAAGGATGATAAACATAGTGGAGAAACCAAGAGAAATAAAAATGGCAAAAAGATACCGGTAAAAATGTTACGTTATTTCCCACGAAAGTCAAGGCTTCAAAGATTGTTTATGTCTTCAAAGATGGCATCTCACATGAGATGGCATCATGAATGTCATGTTAAGGATGACATTTTGAGGCATCCAGCCGATGCCAAGGGATGGAAACATTTTGATGAGACTCATAAGAAATTTGCTTTAGAGCCGCGCAATGTAAGGCTCGGTCTTATAACAGACAGTTTCCAAACTTTTTCAAATGCAGCTACCCCGTATAGCATTTGGGTGGTGATGCTTGTTCCATATAATATACCCCCTTGGATTTGCATGAAGCAATCAAATTTTATCTTGTCTATGATCATCCCTGGTCTTGATGGTCCTAGAGATGCCATTGATGTTTATCTGCAACCATTAATCGAAGAGCTGAATGAACTATGGGAATTTGGTGTGGAGACACATGACTTGTCAACAGGTCAAAATTTCAACATGTATGCTGCTTTGATTGGCACAATCAACGATTTTTCGGCTTATGGAATCTTATCTGGTTGGAGTACAAAAGGAAAATTGGCATGCCCTTGCTGTCACAAGTTCACTCATTCCATTAGATTGCCAAATTCTTCCAAGCAGGCTTATATGGGCCATCGAAGGTTTCTTCCTAAGAAGCACACCTGGCGGAAAAAGAAGGATTGGTTTGGAGAGATAGAAATAAGAGATGCTCCTGTGCCATTATCTGGGGATGATGTTCTTGAGCAAGTGAAAGATCTTGAAGGTATTCCCCTGTCCAAAGCTGCACATGTAAAAGTGAAACTTTCTCATGAACAGAGGGGAGACAATTGGAATAAAAAGAGCATATTTTTCAAATTACCCTATTGGAAAACCCTTTTGTTGAGGCACAATTTAGATATCATGCACATAGAGAAAAATGTGTGTCATATCATTCTTGGGACTATCATGAACATGAAGGGAAAGACCAAAGACAATGTGAAGTCTCGTTTGGATTTGCAAGCTCTAAATATAAGGCCAGAATTGCACCCTCGCCAGAAGGGGAATAAACTTGAGTTAACTCTTGCTCCTTACACTATCTCGAAAGCAGAAACAAGTATTGTGTGAGTTTTGGAAAGGGGTGAAGGTTTCAGATGGCTTCTCATCAAACATCTCTAAGTCCATTAAGTTAAAAGAGTTTAAAATCTTAGGCTTGAAGAGTCATGATTATCATATCCTCATGCAACAATTACTTCCTTTAGTCTTACGTGCAGATATCCCAAACAAGGAAGTTAGTGAAGCACTCCTTGAGTTATGCACATTTTTCAAAGTGTTGTGTGCTAAGACATTAAAAGTTGAAGACTTGGAACATATCGAAGCTCAAGCTCCGAAAACTCGGTCAAAATTAGAGGAGTTGTTACCTCCTGCGTGTTGGAATGTAATGTTGCATTTGGTCATCCATTTAGCTGATCAGGCTTTGATTAGTGGGCCCGTGCAATACCATTGGACGTATTTGGGAGAATGGTGTCTTTATGTGTATAAGTTGCTTGTGGGGAATAAAGCTCACCCTAAGGGTTGTATTGCAAATGGCTATATTGCAAATGAATGCATGACCTTATGCTCTAGATATTTGCACAGTATTGAAACATAATTCAACATGCCTGAGAGGAACTATGATGGAGGTGTAAAATTTGATAGAACTCTATCTATCTTTGCACATACTGGAAGACCTGTAGGAGCTGCTAGATATATTGATTTGGATGCATTTGAGAAGGAACGAACTCATGTGTATGCGTTGAAGAACTGTGAAGAAGTCCAATCATTTTTTAAGTACTAATATTTTAATTTTACTATAACAACTTTAACATTGTTTTTCAAACATTCAGTAATAACATCACACTTTTTCTTTTGCAGTGAGCATTCTGACATAATGGCACAAAGTGGTGTACAACTATTTGATGATGAACAAGATAGGCATTTCGTGCAATGGTTTAAAGAAAGGGCGGGCATATTTACAAAATAAAGTGGAACTATACTCATATTAGGTTTAACTTCATGGATAATATGTCTAATTCATTTTATATGATTCTTAGGTTGCAAAGTTGTGCAAGGAAGGCAAGTGTGCCCATGGTGATGAGATGTTGTCATTAGCTCGTAGTCCTACTCCCTATGTCAAATCATTTAGCGGTTACACTACCAATGGGTTTAGGTTTCATACTATAGACCGTGACAAGTGCATGACAATGCAAAACAGTGGGGTCCTTATCGTGGGTAATGCTAGTGATGGATCTGATGATATTGAGTAATATGGCGAGTTAATTGATGCAGTGATGTTGGAATATCTTGGGGGAAACCACATCGTCTTTTTTCATTGTAACTGGTGGGATGTGTTGAAAGGAGTTAAAGAAAGATTCGGTTTTGTTAGTGTTAATAGCAAACGACGTTTGAAAACAAATGACCCCTTCATATTGGCTAGCCAAGCATCACAAGTTTTTTATGTCTCTGATATTGCAAATAAGGGCTGGCATGTTGTAGTGAGATCACAACCTCGATATGTATATGACATGAGAGTGGAAGGAAGAAACATATGCGGTGATGGTAATGATGGTGGAGATGCGCCTGATGGAGCTTACCAAAGAAAGCCAGTCATTTGATACTCGCTTACTTACATGCATCTCATCTGAAGACGTAGAGTATTCTACTTCTCATCCAAGGACTGATATAGAACCTGACATGGTTGACATACCTTCAGTGAAAAAAAAAAGAAAAAAAAGTTTTATAAAGCGGTATTACAAAGTTATTTCATTTTCTCACATTTTAGGTGTTTGTGTTATTTCTTTGATTTATTTAAGCTATTGCAATAGTGCTAAAGATTACAATGTTCACTGATTTTGGTCATATTTAAATGTTTAGGCAAAATGGCATGTAGAGGTGGCAAAACTTTGAGGTGAAGATTCATAGCACCAGGTGCGCTGGGTCGTAATCGCACTCCAACATCAACACTTACTCCAAGGTTTTCTTTATAATGACCTTTACAAATATAACTCTGTTCATTATGCTTTTCCTAATTAATATAATGAAATTAAAATGATTTATGCTTTCTTATTCAGTTGAAATCCAAATTAGAGTAATTGTCTTTTATATTTGACAATGCTATTTGACTCATGACACTTTTGTTGTCTTGAAGGGAAATGTATGCAGCTGAATGTGATGAGAAAGATTATCAAACAAGAGGTGTGACTAAGAAGGCGAAAAGTGCTACGCATGTCACTCTACAACCTCTATCCAAGATGGGTGAGAAAAACACACAGCAGCCACTTATTTAATTGGTTCTGGGACTAGCAATGCCAAAGACCAAGGATCTAGCAATGGAAAAGATCAAGGTTGTGGGAATGATAAAGGCAAATCTGCTGCAATAATGAAGCCTACTATCTTATTGTCTAAAAGCAATGCTCTTTCTCATACTCAGATGGAGACAACTGTTAATAATAACACCCCAAATGGTAAGAGATACTTAACAATAGAAAGTCACATTTCATTTAAAAGATTATTAATTTATTGTCTTATTGATTTTGTAATTTTGGTTGTTGGTGTTGGGAAAGATGAAGGTGGCACATCTTCACCAACAATGAAAAGAAAAAGGAATCCTAATGCTAGACCTCGAGGCATGAATTTGGTGAAGGAGGTAGCTAGGCTGAAAGATGGTGAAAAACTTGGAGTGGAATTCTATAACAATGCTGTTGTTGGTGATAAGTCTAAAGCATTTTCAAGGTATCTAGGGAAACTTGTTCGTGATCGTACGATGTGCCCCATTAGAGTCCATTCTTGGGATGAGATCCAACATGAGTACGTAGAAACCATGTGGGCTGCAGTTGTGGTAATGTACTTGGACTGTGATTGGTGTTTATATGTGTCTAACTTTTATCTATCATCTAATGTGGTATATGTCTTACTTTAGGAAAAGTTTAAAGGTGGTGGAATTGAAAATCGCAAGGTTCAGGTAATGAAGCATATGAGGAAACTCTGGAGAAGTTGGAGAGGCAGTATGCAACATAATAACATTAGGAACGCAAACAATCTTCAAGCTGCTCTAAAAAAGCGACCAAGGGGTGTGCTTATGGAGGATTGGGAATAGCTTGTTACAAAGCACTATTCAGATCCACAATTTTGGGTAATAAAATTCAAATTATCAACTATTGTTAGTTTGTAAATTCACTTCATTAGTTTAAAAATGCATATCTTTTTCACTTATCTTGATTAAAATTCATCATATTCGCTTCTTTCAACTTGACTTCATTTGTTGCCAATTCAGATCAAGAGTACCCGAAATTCAGAGAATAGATCTAACTTGAAGATGCCTCATCGCTCAGGTAGCAAGCCATTTAGGCAAATCATCTATGTTGAACTGGTAAGAGCATATTTAGTCTTGTTTGATTGAGGGTAATATATACATGTCCTGAACAATTTTATCTTATAAAGGGGGGCAAGGAAGGGAAACAACCAACTGTCGCAAAGATCTTCAAGGCTACACGAAAAGCAAAAACTGGAAATTTAGAAGGCCAAGACGCAGAAAAATATGTATAAGCTCTTTAACTTGGCTTATATAATGGGTAGTGTCTATTCTTCTTACTTTAACTAGGGTTAAGATATTGTTTTTCAATTTTACAAACCAGGAGGAGATTATTTCTACAGCAGACAAACATCCTGAGTTCTCCCAATTTGAGCTGATTGAGAAATGTTTTGGGCCCCAAGATCATGATCATGTCGGTTGCTTTGGTCATGGAGTGACACATAAAGATGTTCGGGGACCGCAACCGAGTAAACTTGACCTGATGACAGAAATTCAGGAAAAGAATCAGCAAATTAACTCATTAACTGGTCGTGTGGATGCTTTGGAGTCAAACCATCAAAAGAAAATTGAGGAGATGAAAAATGCTCATAAGGTGCAAATGGCTGAAATGAAAGAATCTCATCAATAAGATATGGCTAAAATAGAAGATGGTCATCACAAGGACATGGCTACTGTAGGTGATAAACATGAACTACTTACCAAATTAGTTCTTCACCAAAGGCCTCATGAGATGCACTTGTGAGGTATGTATCATTGGCTTGTTTTTCTCTTTTTTAGGTTAGTTTTCTTAATTACTTTCTCCTTCTTTCTGCTTCTTTCTACTTTAACACCCCATTCTGATCTTCTCTACACTATTTTTCAGTTTAATAAGGGCCTTGCTATTATACACATGAATGCAGGCCCTATCTTTGTTGTGTTTGGCAGTATTTAGAAAAACATGAGTATGGTATCATTGTGATTTCTATGTATATGCCACTCAAATATTTCTGGTTTTTTCACTGGGGTTGAGCATTTGATCTTCGTGGATGTTTCACTTGGTTTGAGGATGGTATTGCTGTTAATCATAGTTGCCAGTCGGCTGGTGGCCAAGCAATGATTTTAGTGTTATTTAGTTGGTATATGTTATATGATATTTAGTCAATGCAACATAGTTCATGAAGCTTCTTTGAATGTTGGTGCAGTTGGTATTACTATTTTAGTGTTATTTGGCCTTCTTTACAAGTTAATCATCTTCCTCTTGATCAGGATTCAGCACTTATAGTCAGCCTTTTTTATTTTGTCCACTGTCCACTGGTTGAGGCAATGCTATCCTAGCCTTTGTCATCCAAGTGTAAGTGCCGCACTCAGTCACTCTCACTCTCCTCTCTTCTTTCTCCCCCCTCCTTACTGTTCATCATAGTTGATGTATTCATAGAATGCTAATGTTCGATGCTCTACTCTCAAGGCCATATTCCACCAGCCACCACTGCCTAAGCATGTTGGAATAACAAGTCTTGAATCATAGTGATTTGGAGTTATAATTTGTAAAATAATCACTATATATGTGCTTTTCAAATTTGTTGAAAAGCCTGGTTTTAGGCATTCAAAGTTAGCTATATGTCCTTGTCTTAACTTGCCTTCTTCATGAGGGTTGCATGAGACTGTTACGAGTTGTGCATGGATAGATGCGGATAAGAAAGTTAAGTTGAAATAATTTTTGGTGCATTTATGCAAGAGTCTCTTTACAACAGCTAATATGGACATCAGTTTAAAGAATGAATAACACTTATCAGCGACTTCTTAGAGAATGACTTTATTAGTTAAGGAGCATTTACTTTATAGTTCAGTTCTACAATCATGCAATTTTGTATTTTGTTCAATGGAGAAGCCAGAAAGTGGTAGATGAGAGAAATGAATTTTGCTTACTGAAGGTGATATTTTGATAATGAATGTCCTTTTTAATTGCTATTAAGCTGGCAAGTTTTTGCATGATATCTGCTATGTTGTAACAGCCAATGCAACAAGGTTCATGAACCATAGTGTTGCTGAAAGTATTGGGGTGATTTTATTGAGGAATCATAGTTTAAATATTTTGTAATCGTGAATATGACAATTCTGTTGGAGCTTCATTGAATTAGGCAGTGGGGTAGTGCTTGCCTTGCCTTCATTTTTCCTGCCTCAATGAGTAACTGATGCCATCAAACAAATGACTCCATAATGGTTTTGGGGGGGGGGGGTTACAAACTGAATAGTGCAACCTGTTAGAGAGTTTTAGGTGGCTTCTTATATCCAACTTGTTTCTAAAAGCAAAAATGATAGCTCCAGCATGTTCTGTTGCATTTCCCATAATTGGAAGCAAGATTATGCTGATGAAACTCATTGATAATCCCCAGGAATCAGATGCAGCCTACCACCAAAATTTACCACTTTTAAGTACATTGCATTCCACGTTAGCAGGAATTACTGTTTATTATCATACTTCCATTCATCCAAGGGCTAGAGAACTGTGGGATTTACCCTCAGTCTGGCTGAACATAATGTTATGAAAATCAAAACTATACATTCTTTTATAGCCAGTTGCAAGCCTGCAATTGTCAATGTCCATACATTTAGTTACTTACCTCCCCCAACTCTTTCTTTTGCATCAGTTACTTCATTTTTAGACGAGGTCTAAATTTTGGAGGTTCAGGAGTTCAGGTTTGGATTTTGGAGCTTTATTGAATCTAAATGTCCCTATTTACTGTCATGTGCCTTTGATACTTAAGCAAGTGCCTGAGTAACTTGAATGTCCATGCACTTCAAGAGTTTAGGTCTAGAATGAAAGCTTCAGTTGTGGTTGTTTAATTTATTGAAATGTCATATTGCTTTTATGGCTCCTCGAAATAACTTTTTTCTTAGTCATATTGAAATGTCATATTGAAATTTCATATTGAAATGTCACCATACGATTTAGATTGTAACCATATACTATCAAATACTTGGATCTATTCTAATTTAGGCGTGATTTTGACAGGCAAGGTATGGGATACTCATAACATCAAATAGCACTTTGTGACATTGATTCTGGGTAAGTGTTGTAAGCAACTTCTCTCTATTGCCACCTTGAGCAATTACAAACTCATGTTCTGATGTATTTCAATTCCATATTTATTATCTTTAATGATCGAAAGCATTCACCACATTCAGTGGTCTATATTCTAGCAAATATGGATAATATATGTCAAAACTGATATTGGCTTTGCTTATACTTATTTGTTGTAGGTGGCAGGATTTGGAAGATTAAGTAGGGCAGTTCATTGGTTTTTTGGAAAATGCATATAATTTTTGGAGAGAAGCTTCTTATGCAATACAACTTCTGTGGTCTTGTATAAAAACTAATTAATTTAGAAGTTATCACTTCCTAGCACATGCAATTGAGCTTTTGGGTTTTGTACAGCAGTTGATGATAAGTTTATAGGCTAATATATACTTCATAGCCTCATCTATATGCATTGGAACCAATCATTCTATATAGAGCTAATTATATGATCTCCTAGTATTCGCTAGCTATTTTCTTATGCCTCTTAATTGTTAGTTTATTTTATGCTTTTGTATAATTTTTTTCATTTCGTGGAATTAATAAGCTAGATGTGTATTAAAACTTTTGGAGGAATATATATATACCATTCAGAGCATCGATTTATGAAATAGAATATCATAAGGGCTGCGCAAACACATTCTTAATAATTTTGAATCAATAGTTTATTACGACGAGAGAAGTAGTTGTATGTGAATTTCTTATTTACAATAGGAACAATGGTCTATCATAAAAATTTTCTCTACTTATAACAGGAGACAAGACCCATCATAAAAAGATGTCATATCTTTTACGACAGGGTTGTCACAAAAGATCATTTGTGTCGGCCACATCTACAATAGGACAGTTTCCTGTCACAAACAGCTTTAGTGACAGGATTTGAAGTCATTTACGACAGTTTTTCCTTTCGTAAATGACCACTTTTCTTATAGTGAATTGGCAAGCAACCCTCACCAAATCCTCCTCTAATAGTTTAGCATCTTTAACCTTCCACACCATAAAACGAACCATGTGTGTATCAAATGCCTCCAGCTGTGACCTGAATGTCACATTACCATAGCCTGAGAAGGATTTCATAGAGCTATTGTCTAGAATAACTCTTATGAGTAACTCAAACTCCTTAATGAACTTTACAGCAGCCTGAGCAAGGGATGTCTCATGAACCCCTTTAACACGTAGTACGGCTTCTGGATGTCCCAATATCACATATGCACAGAGGACAACAAAACATCTTAATAGTTTGCGGTAGCTGTGAGAACTCCCTTCCCCAGACATAGACCACTTTTGTACTGTGCTTCTACTTGTATGGCCAACATTACCCTTACGCTTAGGAGTACCAACACGCTTAAGAAGGTGGTTTATGCTCTCCATCCTAGCAAAAGACTGAACTCTAACATGGACTTCAATCCGGTCAAGCAATGATTTTGCAGTCTTAAGAGCCATATCTGATCCAATCAGGAGTGCTAGCTGCTCAAAAGGCATTGACTTGACTTATCTCACACTGATGTCCAGGCCCTCAAAAGCTTTCACTAAAGAATAAGTAGTTCCTCTCAATTTGATAAACCATCTTTAATACCTAAGAGGGATGAAATATGTCATACCATAGTTAGAGGACTTGAGACCCAAAAGCTATAAGAAATAGCTGAAATCATAGCATAGACCCCAGCAGAGACTAAATGAATACATTACAATGAAAATGTCATAACTACATTTTAGGTTCAGGAATCAATAATAACATCTAGTGAAACTCATATAACGGCTTCAATTACAGATTTCTCTCCTTCAATGATTATGTGAAGGAGTCCAAAGTAACAATAAACACTGTCTAACACACGTTCTTATCAAACTTAACCATTACGCATCTGAGCCTTTGCAAGGATCCTCAACCTGAAGTGTAATCTTTACCATCGTAAACAACTTAGGATACTGTTGCACCACAGTAGGGTCATCTAGATCAACAGTGATCTTTTCCTCCTAAACTGTGAAATTGTAGGTTCTTGTGTCCTCAAATTTGGTTAGCAGTTGATATATTTATGTGTATACTGAGAGTTTGAGGGGTGATTTTGGTTTTAAATTATAAGAAGGAAGAAAGCTGGCGATGTCAGGAGGAGGAATAACAAACTTAGCCTTATATTCTTAATAGTCTTATGGTACTATTAGCTATATTCAGAAATTAAGGGTCCATGCTGAGAGTTTTAAATTGTCCTTTGTTATGCATGTTGATCTATTGTTTGTGCTTATGTTATGAGGTTCTAATACAAGTTAATGGATCCCCTTTCTGCCCCCTCTCCCCCTCCCCGCCCTCCTAATCTTAGGTTGTTGGAATTCATAAATAAAGGGTCTAGTACTGCCACAAGATCGTCACATCATCTACCAATGTCATTGCTCCAGAGCTGAAGAACATGGTAGCTGTTTATGAAACTACAAAGCTCAAAAGTTCAAGGAAGTAATGGTAAGTTCTAGGAAACTCCTGCTTATGTTTGGCCCTTCAGTTTGAAAGCTCATGGATATATGCCATGAATGTAGTAGCTTAATGAATTCTACTTATACAAGGAATCCATCAATATATTTTATTGCCTTGCTAAACAAGAAGACAGTCTAAAAGAATTTATGCTAAACTTGTTGTGCCTATTGCTTGTTGTAACAGAGCATGACAATGGGTGTTTGCAACTGACTGGCTAAAAATAGCATCTTCTTAACTATAAGCAAATGCTGGGCATGGCTACATACGTGTTAAACTCTGATACTCTACTTATGTAGTGGCACCACTGTGCAGGACAGTTGTTTTGAGGTTGCGTTCACTGATTGATGCAGATTGAATCCACTATAACTTTTTCATTAGTGGAAACTCTACGATGGGGTTTTAGATTTGGGGGGTTTTATTGTTCTTCACGGTTGAATTCTATGAACAGTGGTCCAATTGTGAACTTGTTTATTGAGGGCAAAGTTTGATGTTTGGTTGTTTGGGGTAGTTGGTGTTGATATCTGCAATTTGACTATAATTTATGGTCTTGATGCTGAATGTGTTCATGTTGAACTTAATTCGCCTTCATGTAGGTGAAGGTGCAAGATATATAAAGATAGAACAAGTTAAAAATTAGGCGGTACGTCTTTTTTTTCAATAAATAATTATTACTTTCTATATTTTTAAATAATTAGTTTAATTTCTTTTTTGGTATGTTGCAACATGTAGATTGTCAAGAGACTTCTTTTTGGTCTCGGGGTTGATTTTTGGGAGTACAGATGCGTAATTACTAGTAGAAAAAGTATGTACATGACTCAGTAGAAACCTTCTCTTAGAAAGTGAATTTCCATGTTTACAAAATTGTAACACACTCTTGTTACATATTTTTAAATTACTATCTGGTGAATGGAACATCGCCGCTTTTTTGCTTCAATGATGATAAAGGCAAGTGCATCAATCAGCGGAAATCTTAGCTTATCAACCCATACACTGGCACATCTCATGTCCAGATGAGACATGCTATTCATAGCTTATTCTTTCACTACATTTTACTTTCTGTATGTTAGTTAAATTATGAATGTGTAACTTGAACATATTAGCAATTATACTAAAATTTCACGTTAGAAAACAAAATGTGTCAAATATTCACCAAGAGTAAGGGCAAAATTCATTATGAACAAGATGAAGACTTTATTATTCTTAGGCTTGTATAGGGAATTGTAAGCAGTTGAAAGAAGTCATACGTCTAAAACTAAAAGACACTTACGATGCTAGTGGGTATAGATCACCTAGATATCATTCGCAATACAAAATCATCTTATTTGTGATCCTAACAAAACCTCATTATCTACCTTAATATTCTTGAAGATAAGTGGGAGAGATGGAAAATTGCACATAAAAATTCTTCTTTTTTTATTTGAAAGGTAACGAATTTGGCTATATAAAATTATGTTTATCAATTGTGCTCATATGAATGATTTTTCAAATCCAAAATAAACCTTTAGTTCACCATAATTAAAGCTAAATATTCAAGTTTTGTTATATGTAAAGGTGTGCTTTTTAACAACTAATTATTCATTTTATAAATCAAGAACATTCATTTTTTAAATCCAAAACATTCATTTTTTTTAATCACTCAAAGTTCGCTTTCTAAAACCTACATATTTATTAAATGTTCACTACTTAAAACTTAAATATTCATTTTTTAAATTTTAAGCATTCACTTGCTAAGCGCTAACTTTCCAAAATTTTAATGTTCGTCTTTTTATCTATATTTTCTAAAAGATTATATAAATCATTGAAAAGAAAAGAATCAAACATGAGATCTAAAAGCCATTGTGGATATGTGGAAGAGGAGGAGGATATCTGTAATTATCCCACTAAGACATGAAGGAAAGAAGGATATACACCTTCATCACATTCTTTTGGAACTTGAACAATAGGTTCACTTCATTTCATTTCACCATTCCCTTTCAACACTTTATATATAATAATTGCCATTGCAACGAATCATATGACATCATTGTCACCATGAAAGCATAATAAGTATTCAGGATTCAACACATCATTTTCCTAAGAAGCACTTATTAAAAGTGATTTCAGTAACCATCAAAGGACCTCAAACTTTCCATGCTAATATTAATTCATAATTAAATAAACATGAGACTTGTACAAGAAAATTGAAAGAAGTCATATGACTAAAACTAAAGGACACTTACAATGCTAGTTGGTATAGATCATCTAGATGTCACTTCCATTAGTTGTTTCTCAATTTGAAGCCGATATGATATATAGACATTTATTTGCTTTATATTGCACTGTAATGGTAATTCCCTAGTAAAAGCCATAACAAATTGGTGTTCAACTTCTACTTTGATTCCATGAATAACAAGATATCAGAGTGGAAACTTATAGGTATTGTAATGGACCAACTAACTTGTATGTACAAAGCAACCTAGATAATATTCTTTTTTAGTTGGTAATATTGAAATAAACATTGTAAGTTTGATCTCTCAATCACAATAGAGGCTCAAGAACATAGCTCCTTCTTACTCCTTTAGCCACAAAGCTAATAGGAAGATACTCCCTCAACCCCTCGTTCCAAATAAAGGTTGTAGCCAACTTCAATTCATCATCCAAGGACCCAGTTTCACAATTTAGCTTCACATCTACACCGGATGTATATACAAAGCAATCGTCTTTGGTTTTTAAGGATATCGTTCCATCCTCTCCGCTCAACCCCTTCACAATGAGAAACTTATGAAATCCTTTTTCAGAATCCGAGTTTATCATGAGCCCTTCCCCTGTACCTTTGTGTGCAACTACCATTCTAGGATAATTAAAAAGCTCAAACATGATTGTTTTTCCAATAAAAGTGTCTAGTCCTAAAAATTTTGCCTTGATCTCGGAGGGATCCTCCAAAATTAGCCTAAAACTGGCATGTACATAAGAGTCATTCCCAGCTTGAGGAGATCTTTCCAAGGTGATCACTTGGTCCTGGTTCAAAAGGAACAACTCTTTTCTCCGATCTTCTTAATAAGAGATACCAAGTGAGAATTGTACTCATTAGGGATTGGGGTTATCAAATCAGAAGTAGACTTTGTTGGTCTAGTTTGGATGTCATAGTCACCCTTAGATAACCCAGCAAGAAAGTAAGGCCCATAGAGAATTGTTTGAAGTGAGGCAAATTCAGGCTAATCATCTAGAATTCACCAAGAGGAACAGAAACAAATATTTACTACTTGTGTATTAGTTTGAAATTGCATCCCTGAAGAGACTACTGGGATAGTCATAGTATTATAACTTAAATAACCCCTGTCCTAATGCCCAGGGAAAACTCCAGAGCGATTTCATCTCCTTCACTCCAGCTCTTACCTATTGATAGAAAACTACCTGCCCAACATAGGCACATACTTATAAGCTAATCACCATGACCAATAATTCTAGGGAAAAAAAAAGACAAATGCAAACCTGGATTTAGTAAAGATACAGGGGACCTATTTGGTGAAGGCTTTAGACCGTTTGTAAATGTCCAAGATGGTATATGGAACTTCAAGGTAGCCAGTCCAGAATCATATATCAAATAAGCAGAGAATAAGAAACACTGAAAAAGCAATAACAAGGTACGATATTGAATTATTTTTCTGGTTCTCAATCGAAGTTCATGGAACTACCTCCTTTGATGACACTTTTATTTTCACTTTGAGGCGTTGATCTAAGGAAAGGACTTTATTCACATCCTCACTCAGAGAAATTTGTGCATTAATCTAGTTGATTGAGCTAGATATGTATTGAATTACATACAGGCTGGCCACTTACCTTATATAGTTCATCACCTGTTATCCCATATCGCATTTGAGCACCGATAACAATTGGGATGTGGATGTTTGCATGAAAACCGAATATATGATTAGCCTTCAACAAAAGGATTATCAACACATTACTGGTAATACGATATATATAAAACTTACATGTAATCAAATAGATATGGAATGGAATGTAAATTTAACCTTACTGGGAATTCTGAAGAACAATGCATGACAGGGTGGTCGATACAGGTCATTCCTACCTTCATTGCAAATATTCCTAAAAAGCAAGCCTTGTCAAAAAGATGAGCCAACAAGAAGTGCTTCTTATCACCGTGTATAGTTAAGCACCAGTTTCTTCATTTAGGGATAACCAATGTCGTTTTATACTGTAATTTTTTATGACATTCTGTAGACGCGTGTAAAAATAATCAGCCATCCATGTAATAAAAAAAAGGATTAAACAAAGAATAATCACATAAGTTACAAGCAAAGAAACAAGGGTAAGTACACTTACCCACAAAATGGCCACGAAGCTCAACATTAGGTCTTCTTTTGTGCAATTTTGGTGAAAAAATCTTGAGCAAACGAATGCAATTTCGCACGAAAAAAAAGGGCAATTTCACCACAAGTTCTGAGAACTAGTAAGCATCAAGGAAACATCAATCTAAACTCTTAAATTTTCAAACTAAAATAAAAGCAATATGAAGCCATGGTAAAACCAATAGCTGAAATCAAAAGCATTCCTTCGGACTAGATCAAAATTAGGGTAAGCCATACATAACAAAAAGCATCAGTAAACCACTATTTAGGGGCTCTCCATTATAGTGATTTGGAACGAAATTAGCTACATAACTTTCCTCATTAGCTACAAAGCTAAAAAAAAAACACAAACCAAGTTCTGCAAAAAAGGGCGATAAAACGGGGTTGGCATGTTAGAAGCCAAGCTTGGTGCGGCACCAATGGCGGCGCTTGGCATTGTACCTGAAGAAACATCCAAACAATCACGATTTAATTACAAAAACCCTACACCCATGACTGACAATCTGCAAATAAGTGAAGAAAAATACAAAAAAAAATGTTAGAAAAAGAATCAACATTTTTAAAGTGAAAAACATGCCAAATCAAAAATGGGTATACATACTTTTAAGATAGTGCACTAGTTCCTCTTCTCAGGACAGTTTCTACTGTCATGAGAGGTGACCTGCTTATAGTAGTGGCACATCTGCATATGCGTTCGCTGCTCAACTGCTTTCTCAACTCTTGTCCTCATTCTCTTTCCTCTTCCTTTTGTGGCCGAAATTGGAGGGGGTTGTATTTCAACTATATCTAGCACCGTACACCCAAAATATGCTTGAAGATCTATAGATGCATTACTCATGGAACCACTACCAGCCACTTCTTCAAGCTTCTGTTGAATTGATTTGGCTGCATTTATCACATATTGCAGCTTATCTACATCTCGCCCTACCAAATCCATGCACTTATACAACCGTGGCCAGGCATCAGAAATCATCCTACTTTGCCGCCACACTTGTGCACAGCCTGTGGACATAATTGTGTCAAGCTCAAAGATAGGTTTCTTAGCCACTGGTTTGGTCTATTTATCAACTATAAAGCATGCAGGAATCTCTTTCAATGACTTCAACACGAGTAAAATATAAGCACAAGGAATCCCTTTAGATTGAAAAAAGCAGCATGTGTATGTAGCATCCTAGGATTCCTTGTTATACACAACATATCTATATCTCTTATGCCTTTTATCCTCTATTTTGTAAGTGATGTCACCCTCTACAGTGCTGATGCTTAATATCTCACAATCAAACAATGCATCGCATAACTGATCGCGAAAGATATAGAAGTTAGTACGTATGTACATGGCCCTCACATGTTTTTCTATGGCCATAAGTGTCTTCAACTTAGGCAAGGAGATTAAGGATGCATTTTCAGCCTTACTTTCTCGATACCACTAGGACTCAAGGGCAAGCACAAACCCAATCCAAAACTTCACCAAACTCAATATTGGAGTTGTCAAGTTGCCAAACATAACATTTTGACTCTCAGAACCTGATGTAGTCCCCATAATGCCCCCTACAAAATCCTCCTTGAAATAAACTTGTACCCAATCCTCTCGAATGTCATATATATGCTGCAACCAATCGTTACTGCCTAAGTTGAATTCAACCAGCATATCTATCCAATTTGCTTCAAACTCCTCTGGGGTATTAAATGCCCAAACACATAGCTTAATCCGCTCTAGGAAATCTTTACAGCCATTCAATAAGTGACTCACTTTCTCGGGAAATTTTCTCATAATATGCCACATACAGCACCTATGGGTGCACCCCTCAAACACAGAGAGTACCCCTCGCCTAATTGCTGGCTCCTGATCAGTAATTATGGCTTTTGGCTTGTTTCCCCTTATTGCATCAATGAAACACTGGACTAACCACTTGAAAGACTCCACCGTTTCATCCCGTATCAACCCTACACCGAAGCAAGTGAGTTGGCGATGATGGTTGATGCACGTAAATGGAGCAAACACCATGCCGTATCTATTAGTCTTATACTTTGTGTCGAAAGATAACAAGTCCCCAAACAACGCATAGGACCTCCTACATAATGAATCACACCAGAAGACATTCTTGAGCCTATTCTCCTCATCAAGCTAATGAGCATAATAAAAGCTAGGATCAACTTCTTTTCTTTTCTTTTCTTTAAGGTATCTACAAACATGTGCGCACCTGAATCCTTGATCATTGCCTTTAAATCCCTCTTGTAGTTCTTGAGATCTTGCTAGTCACATCCCACATTTTCATAGCCCCCAACTTGCTCTTTCATAAGGTGATAAACCTTCGAAGCCCCAACATTTGCTCTCCCATATTCACAAAAAAAGTCCTTGTGAATAGAACTGATATTCCTAGAAGATCGTAGGAATTGTCTTCAGCTCGGGGTGACTAGAGGATGCACATGATGTGCATGTAAAGTACACACTTCAAATTGACCATCATTTGTAGAGCTCACAACCATACGTACATTGCATCCTTCTCTAGTCTCAGTCGTTCTCTGTTTAACCTTTCTTTCCTCAACATTCTCTCTTGCTCTAGATATTGCATTAGCTAAGGCAACTGCACTTTGGGTTGGTGTTTTGCGATGCTCCATATACCCTTATTTTGAACAAACAAAGACCTTCCAAATTTTCCCCGACTTATTCTTTGTGTTGGAAGAATTTCAAAAACTAAACCCCACACAATTAGCATATCTCTTGTAAAATGCTAGAGCATCCTTAATGTTTTGAAACCCCATTTTCAACTTAGGTATAAAGGACGCTTCCTCACAAACTGGAACCCACTCCCCTTCAGCATCAATGGATGAATTGGTCAGGACCAATGTCAAATCATTCGAATCTATTTTTTATGGAAAAAAAAAAAGCACGACAATCAATATCACCAGATATGTAATGCCACACATCATTATAACTAAATAAAACAGTAAGCAAAAAACATGGTTTGTTGTATGAATATATCTTGAAACTACAACATTTTAGCATTAATTCACCATAGCCCACCACATATGCCATCCCATATGGAACCACATAACTGAATCACAACAAACACTTAACAATAAGTATCTTGCCTAAATACGTGCTCTATTCATACAAAAAGTTAATGCATAGTCTTGTGATTTTCATGCACAATATATCATAATACAATTAACCAATGTTGAAAACCAATAACACATATAAATAGCATACAAATAGCAATCAATAACACCATATACTTCCCAAAATGACAACAAGCAAGTTGAAACAAAAAGGAAAATATGTATAGGTGACATTACAAGATCTTCTTGTGCTCTCTACCACACAAGGATCACTTTGCAGGTGATCAGGCTCGGAATGCTAGGAATGTCGCTCTTTATTACTAATACTTTGATCATCAACATTGCCACCGATGGGAATAGTTCGTGAAGTGGACATCTCACTGCATGACGTATCATCATCAAAAAACAAAAATGGACATAAAACAAAACCTCAACTCTGAAATTTACCAACGCAACTACAAATGTTCACCAAATTAATTTATATAGTTCACCTACCAAATTTAAATTCTGGCCTATGAAAAGCATCTAAGCAAATTCCACTATGTACCCTTTTGCCTAGTCTTGTTTCATTGAACAAATTTCCTAGTCTTGTGATTAAGAGAGTCAAATAAGACGAGGGAAAAGTAAGAAAAGACCTTTGCTAAAATGGGTTAGACCAGGTGGTTGTCAAATATGAGAATCCTTTATCCCAATGCCCTAACATGTTCAATTTGTCCTTAATATTGTGAGTAAAGGCATAAAAGAATAGCCCCAAATGCCACTAAGGTTCTCATTTTAGGAAAAATATGGCAGAAAAATATTCACCACCATATTTTTGTTGGAAAGTAAGCTACAAACAACATAGTGTTTAAGTAAAAAAAACGATAAAAAGACATCAGTAATGAATGAACAAATCCTTATGTTTCTTTTTTTCTACCCCCCAAAAAGAAAGCCAAGAAAAAGATTGACTTTCAATGAAACTGCAAAAAAATTGTCATGAACAGAACCTCTGGATGCAAAAACAACACCACAAAATCAGGATTTTGAACTCACTAAACAAGGC
>JACYFF010031959.1:26620653-26646037 GCA_017589665.1 Selenicereus undatus
TATTTATGTATGTATGTATATATTTTATATTCAAGCTGAAATTACACCATTTTATGCCATTTGTTGTCTAGCATTTGCTCCAAATAAATTATCAAATCAGAATTTTAATATAATTTTTTTAATTTGTAGGAATTATGGAAATTTGAAGGATTGAATAAATTTCTTGGAAAAAAGAAAGAAAGATTGGAACAAAAGGTGATTGGATCAAGTGGAAAGAAACAAAAAACAAACGGGATGCAAGGTTGTCCGGCTGCCCAAACATGCGACCCAGTCTGCCTTTTCCCCAAGCCTGATTCTGACTCTCAGTTCGGGCCTATGCATCTTGTTTCAGCCGCGGCCCAATCCTCAGCTCCTTCCCATTTCGTGCGGACCAGTTTCGTCACTATTCCGCGGGCCTGTCCTTCTCATTCTGTTAGCCCAATTTCCCAATTCTCCTTCATTTCTCTCTCTCTCGTTCGGAACTCCACCTTTCTATCTGAGCCAGAATTGCCTAGGTCGTGGCCCAAGGCCTGCGCCCAGACCCAGCCTTGTCAATCCATTTCACTTGGAATGTACGCGTGCGTCACGTGATCCTTTGCGTCCTCCCCCCTTCTTCTTGTCTCCAGCGATGCCCAAATGCCCAAAAAAGCTATTGCTGCTTCTTTTTCTTCTTCATTTCTCCAAATCAAAGCATGGCCTTCTCTCTCTCCTCCTTCAATCATCATCATTATTATTTTTTTTTCTCATAACTATCCGTTGCTCTCCATTAGCGTCGTTCACTTGGCGGTTTCAAAACTTTATTTCAAGAATTAAGCGAAGAAATAGGAGGTTTGGGGTCAGAGATAACTCGATGAAGCATAGAGCAACAGAGGGGAGAACAGAGCTTGGTTCCCAGTTTTAATTTCCGTTTTCCTTTTATTTAAGTTTCAGATCTAAGTTATGGGTTCACCATTTTGATGTTATTGAATCTGGGGTGTGGATTTTTGTTTTGTTTTTGTTTTTTTTCTTCTTCAATTTTCGTAGCCTACGTTTCCTAAGTTCAATTCTCATAATGTTGGGGTTCATTGTAATTGCTTTGAGATCAATGTCAGCAGAGTAATTCAACACTTTGAAGTCAATACTGAAGGGAAATAATTTGAATCACAATTTATTGCTCTACCCCTACTGTGATGTACGCAATTCACTGAGTTGCAACTTGAGTTTTGGTTTTTCTCTCTTCATTCTTAGTTCATTTCGATTTCAAATGTCAGGACTAACGATAGCGAGTGCGTTGTATTTGCACATTTCAAGTCTAAATACCGATGTAAGTAGCGAAAGGAGATAGCTCGAGTCTGAGTAGCTGACCTACTATTTTTGCCTTGTTCTTGTATCTCACTGCCTAGCATATTGGTCTATGTTTTAAGCTATTGTTCTCTTGTAATGTTGCATTAGCTAACAATCATAATTTGGTGTGGTTATTTATTTCATTGAGGCTAATCTTCTTTAGCAATTTAATTTCATGATTCATCCCTGATGACGACATTCATAATTGCTATGACGATAAATCGTGCACTTGTAGATTTTACAAGAAGTTTTTGGTGTTATTGCCAGGGATGAGTTTGTGAGATTAGGTTGCATCGAGTCGTTGTTGAGTCATTTGAGTTGTTTTCGTTTTTGTTTCACATTTGTAGTTTTGATTTTTTTTTTTGTGTTAGTCTATTTGTGGTTTAGTTCTAGTTTAATTTAGATTTTTTTGAGTTAGTATTTTGATTTTTTTTTTTTGTTTTAGCCAACTTTAATTATAATTTTTAGTGATATTTTGCAGCTAGATAAAAAAAATTGAAACTAAAAAATTTTGGACTCATTTTGAACTGAGGTTTGATCTCATCTGAACAAAGCAGAACAGGCAAGCAATGCAGATTTTATCAATTTTTCATATTCCGTTTGAATTATTCAGAGTAATTCTGGTATGAAATTTTCTCATCTGATATTTTTTTAGATTCTCCATGATTTTTAGAGTCTAGTTGAATTTTTAGAATATTCTGGAATTTTCTGTGTATAGGTTTCTGATTTTAGGAGTTTGATTATCTGTTTTATTTTTATTTTTAGACTTTTCTTATTTAGGTTTAGTTTATTTTTGCTTTTCTTTTTGTTTATCTTGTGTTTTTGTTTTGTTCCTAGGATTAGTTTACTTTCTGTCTTTTTTTTTTGGTGCAAAAAAAATTCAGAAAAATCAAAATCTAAAAAAAACATTAGAAAAAGAAAAAGACCAAAAATAAATACTTTTGTGAGGGTGTGGGATTTGCATGACTGGTTGGGTTAGAGATCCCAAAAGTAAAAGACTTGTTAGGAATTCGTCCAATCCTAAACTAGAACCCGAACTTGAACCCAAACCTGAACTAGAATTGCAAGAAATGGCACTAGAGATATCTTTAAGCCATATTTTCTATTCTCATAGGACTGCTTTGCCATCTTATTTTACTTTAATTGAACTAGGACCTAATGTGATCTTGGAATTTAGACCTCACTACACTCATATGCTCCCTAAATTCACGGATTTGAAGGATGCATATTTGTTTTTGAGGGAATTTGAAGAAGTGTATTCTATGATGCATTTTCCTAATATTCCTGTTAATGTTGTGCGAACAAAATTAATTCTTTTTGCTTTAAATGATTCTGCTAAACAATAGACATATGGCTTGGATGCTAATTTTGTTTCTTCTTAGAATTACTTTGTTAAGTTGTTCTTAAGAAAATACTTTCCTAGTGCTAAAACTATTAAGCTAAGGAATGAAATTAATTAATTTGTTGAACTAAAAAAGGAATCATTTTAGAAATACTTGGATAGATTCAAGAATTTGTTGGCCTAATGTCCTTACCATGGTTTAGACCAAACACTTTGATGCCAAATTGTTTATGAAAGAGCTGACCAACAATCCCAAACCATGTTAAAGTCTATGTGTTAGGGTGACTCTCTTTCTAAGAGCGTCACTGCTGCTTGGGAGTTTCTAGAGGACTTAGCTGAGAAGACTATGCAGTGAAAAATCGCTATGGATAACAGTCTAAGTTCTATATTTGCTATGGGTGGGTTACAATCTTTTTCTAATGTGAGTCACTTATAGTCTAAGATAGCGGTTTTAAAGAACATGTTGAAGGGGTTGTCTCCCAAACTCCCCCTATATCCCAGACTTCTATGGTGTCGTGTTCTCATTGCCAGGCCTTATATCACTCATTGAGTATGTGTCCTTTTTTGCTCGCCAGTTATCAATTGGACAAGAGCAAGTGAGTATGACCTTTCAGAGACCTAAGAATGACCCCTTTTCCCCTTACTACAACCTAGGGTGGAAAAATCACCCTAACTTTTCTTGAAAATACTGGACCGAATGCTACGATCCCTAACTCCCAACCTGGAGTGTTTTTTTGGAAATAACTCCCAACCCATCTCGCATCCCTCCAATACTTTTCAGAGATCAGCTTTTCTAGGTGTGCCCAGTGCACCTAGACCTCCACCACCTATAGCTCAAGTTCAACCTTCTCCTAGTTACACTAATATTGATAAGATTGAGATGAGGATTAATAATAATGTGGAGAGAATGATTAATGCTAATATGGAAAGAATGATGAGAATGATGACTGAACAGTTTTTTCACTTAGCATCATCTTCTAGAGAGTCAGGTACTTTTCTAAGTTAACATGAGGTGAATCGTAAGGGGCACGCCTCTTCTTCTTCTGGTGTTAACCCTAGTAAGCCTGTGAGGAAAGTGAATGCAGTCATATCTCTTAGGTTTAGTCCAGAGATTGATAATCAAGTAAGAACTTTGAGTGAACCTTTCAAGTATCTTCACAGTTTCTTCCTAAATTCTTCTCCCTCTCCTTCTTCTCTAGAAACTAGTTCATCCAGTAAGACAGGAGATGCTACCGATGGTGTCTCCAATGGTTCTGCTAATCCTCTGCCTTCTAAGTCGCCTTCTGATAAAGAGGAACCTAAGGAGAAAGATTCTATTGATTCGGTGGATCCTTCATCTCCTAAGGATTCTCCTTCACCTCTTTCTGTTGAAAGAGTCCATAAACCTCTACCTCATTTTCTCTATAGGCTTAAACAGAAAGACAAAGCTCATGTTGAGAAAATGAGAGAGACATTCTCTCAAGTCAAAATCAGCATTCCTTCACTCGATGCTATTCAATAAATGTCTCCGCATGCTAGGTTTTTAAAGAATCTGTGTACCACCAAGAGAGCAACTAGTGTCCCTAAGAGGACTTTCTTATCCTCTGGCACTAGTTCCATTATTTCTCACCAGATCTTAATGAAGTATAAGGACCCCAGTTACCCAACTATTTTTATACTTATAGGGGTCTACCTTATTCAGAGAGCTTTGCTTAATTTAAGGACCAATGTCAATTTGATACCCTTCATTGAGTATGAGAGGCTAGGGTTAAGTCAGCTAAAATAAAACCAGTTAGAAGAAGTCCATTTGGCCAAATAAAGGCTTCATCATCCAAGTGAAGACCCTTGAAGTTGAATACCTCTAGAACAACCCAAATAGAGGAAAATTCCAAATCAAAAGGAAACTCTTTTGATTCTTGAAAGAGCACCAAGATAAGCAACCCACCAATTAATCCCCTAGAGCCTAAGCACCAAGGATTAATATAAAGGGATGACTCTAAATCACCACTCTAAAAATAGATAAAGATTAAGATATTTTTGAGAGAGAAAATGGTCTCTAGCCTTTTCATTCATTCATTTTCATCAAAGCTGAATGTAATACAAGAGATGAGGAATTAAATAGCAAGATACCCTATTCCCCAAGCTTAGTACTATCCAATAGCATTATAAGGATTTTGTCTAATGAAATTTAAGCTAATTATACAATTAAAAGGCGACCACTAGGGGATAATGGTATGCTACAATTAAGGTAGGGATTTTTATGGGAGCCTTATAGAAGAGTCTATCAGCTTCCCACCAAGTTTAGACCCTGAATTCTCCCATGTAATGACCCAAATAAATCCTTGAGTAAAAATGTGCACCTTCAAACCCTGCATGGACCATGACTCGGTTAAAACCCCATAACTTGCTCGATTCTTAGAATTTGATGATGCTCTTGGGCTTTTTAGAAAATTGCCATTCAAGGCTATCCATCCATGAAAAACTCACCTAAAACAGATCCCATTTATCTAGCCAAAAAATGAGCTAGAAGTTAGGCCATATGTTCTGACCAGAACAAGGTAGTAAAATAAAATAGGGTGACTTGGAGATAAAATAGCTAGGCTCCTTATTTATGCTATTGAGTGACATGCCACTTTTCCTAAGCTTACTTTGGGTCCCTCAAGGCTCCTAAACCAACAAGGACTTAGGAGAGCCAAGTATTTGGATACCACCCTCATAGGTGACTAAAGGCCCAAGTTGAATCCAAGCCTTGATATTGATTAGGAGGTTAGGTTTCATGGTTTGCTTCGCATCAACCTCCCCTCCTTGAAGAGGATTTGCCCTCAAATCTCCAATGTCATCATCTTCTTCCTCAATGTAGGGAGTAAGGTCTCCAACATAAAAAGTAGTTGAGATGTTCATGTCACCTGAAAGTTCCACCTTGCAGGCATTGTCTCCCACCTTGTGCACGATCTTATAGGGGCCATCTCCCCTTGCTGTGAGCTTGTTTTTCCTCCTTGAAGGGAACCTCTCCTTCCTCAAATATAGCCATACAAGTTCTCCCAATTTAAACTCAAGATGAGTTTGATTCTTGTTGGCCTTGGCCTTATATTGCTCATTTGCCTTCTCAATTTGAGCTCTCACTTGCTCATGTAGTTTCTTCATAGCTTTAGCCCTTTCCTTTGCTTCAAAGCTCACTTCGGACTCGTGAGGAATGGGAATGAGATCAAGAGGAGTGAGAGGGTTGAGATCATAGCATACCTCAAAGGGTGAATGAGAAGTAGAATAAGACAAAGCCCGGTTGTAGGCAAACTCCGCATGGGGAAGCTTGGTGTCCCAATCTCTTAAGCTCTTACTCACCATACCTCTCAACAAGGTAGTAAGTGTGGGGTTGGTCACTTCCGTTTGTTCGTCGGTTTGGGGTTGGCAAGTGGTTCTAAAAAGTAATTTAGTCCCCACTAGCTTCCAAGGCTCCTCCAAAAGTGTGATAAGAACTTGGTATCTCTATCCGTTACAATGGTCCTTGGGATCCCATGAAACCTCACGATTTCTTGGAAGAAAAGATCCGCAATATATATAGCATCATCACACTTGTGGCAAGCAACGAAATGTGCCATATTGGATAACCGATCAACAACTACCACGATGGCATCCTTCCCTCAAGGGGTTCATGGAAGGGCCACAATGAAGTCCATGCTAAGATCTTCCCAATGCCTTAAAGGAACAGGAAGAGGGGTGTAAAGGCCTTGGTGGAAATGAGCCAATAGAAGTGCTTCTTAAGGATCTCAAGGGTCTTGTTGATGCCAAAATGCTCGGCTAAGGCTCCTCCATGAGCCTCCTTGACAATTAAGTCCCTTAGAGGACTCTTGGGGATGCATAAATTGTTTCCCTTAAAGAGGAAACCTTCCTGCAAGGCATAGGTGCCATAGGTAGAGGGATGTTTAACCACCATCTTGAAATCTTCATCTTCTATCTACAAGGTCTTGATGGAATGGAAGCCAAGAACCTTGGCCTCTAGGACCGATAGAATAGCATACCTCCATGACAAGGCATCGGCAACCACATTCTCTTTTATGCTTGCAAGAAAAAGTGAAGGATTGAAGAATTCAACCCACTTAGCATGCCTTGTATTCAACTTGTGTTAGCCATTAATGAAAGACAAAGACTTGCGAGCCGAATGGAGTACAAAAGGCTTAGGCTTGAGGTAATGATTCCAATGCTCCAAAGCCCTAATAATGGCATAGAACTCCTTATCATAAGTAGAGCAGTTGAGTCTTGAACCTTTCAACTTCTTACTAAAGTAGGCAAGAGGGCGCTTGGCTTGAGTGAGAACCGCACCAATCCCAACTCCACTAGCATCACATTCAACTTCAAAAAGGAGCTCAAAATTGGGTAGGGCCAAGATAGGGGCTGAACAAAGCCTCCCCTTGATGGACTCAAAGTCTCTTTGGGCGGCCTTTGCCTATTCAAAGGTACCCTTCTTCATGCACTCAGTCAAGGGAACCATAATAGAGCTAAAATCCTTGATAAACCGACGATAGAAAGATGCTAAACCATGAAAGCTACGGACTTCTGCGATGGTTGTAAGAATAGGCCAACTCTTGATAGCCTTAACCTTAGTTTCATCAACTTGGATTCGCTCACCGGAGACAACATACCCAAGGAAGATAACTCGAGGAGTAAAGAGCTCACACTTCTCAAGTTTAACATATAGAGCTTGTTGCCTCAAGACTTAGAACACTTGAGTGAGGTGTTCCATATGAGATGTCTCATCTTGGCTATACACCACGATATTATCAAAGTACACCACAACAAACTTCCCGATAAATGACCTTAAGACTTCATTCATGAGCCTCATGAAAGTACTCAAGGCATTAGAAAGACCAAAGGGCATCACTAGCCATTCATATAACCCATATTTGGTCTTAAAGGCCATTTTCCATTTATCTCCTTCCTTAATTCGGATTTGATGATAACCACTCCGAAGGTGAAGTTTGGAAAATAACTTGGACCCATGCAACTCATCAAGCATGTCGTCCAATTGTGGCATAGGAAACCGGTACTTAATGGTGATATTGTTGATGGCCCTAGAATCCACACACATCCACCACATACCATCCTTCTTTGGTACCAAAAGAGCAGGAATGGAGCAAGGACTCAAACTCTCCCTAATATACCCACGATCAAGCAACTCTTGGACTTGGTCTTTGGAGCTCTTTCGACTCATTAGGATTAAACCTGTAAGCCGACTTGTTGGGCAAATGAGCACTCGATAGGAGATCAATTTGGTGCGCAATTCCTCTTATAGGAGGGAGCCCTGGTGGTAGATCATTGGGTTCCTCAAACTCTCTCAAGAGTGATTGAGCAAGAGGGTGTAAGGGCTTCACTTCCTCACTTACCTTTGATTCAACCATAAATAAGACAAATAAAGGCTTGCTCTTACTAATGGCTCTCTCTACCTGTGTCTCACTTATGTAAAGGCTTTTCTCACTTCCCTTCTCCGGTTTAATTTTGAGAGGTTTGGTTGGTGGTAATGGGATTAAAGTGAGGTTACTTCCCTTGAACTTAAGGGCATAGGTGTTGGCATGCCCATCATCCATCACATGATTGTCAAATAACTAAGGTCGACCCAGCAATATATGACAAGCATCAATAAGAAGAACAACACAAGGGACGACAACACAATAAGGACCAATCAAAAAAGAGATAAGAGCTTGTTTAGAAACAGTTACCTCGCCTCCTTGCTTGAGCCATTGAAGAGTGTAAGGAGTGGGGTGCACCTTGGGGGGAACTTGTAGCTTGTCAATGAGAGTCATAGAAGCCACATTGGTGCAACTACCTCCATCGATAATAAGCTCACACACTTTCCCTCCAACGGTGCATCGAGTGTGGAAGATTTGCTCCCTTTGAGTAGGTTCAAGGGGAACCTCTTTGGCATGGAGGGCTCTTCGGCATGGAGG
The DNA here is from genome assembly GCA_017589665.1 of Selenicereus undatus. Lineage (NCBI taxonomy): Eukaryota > Viridiplantae > Streptophyta > Magnoliopsida > Caryophyllales > Cactaceae > Selenicereus > Selenicereus undatus. The sequence continues at coordinate 26,629,216 of JACYFF010031959.1, forward strand.
GCTCTTCGGATCACCAATAACTCTCCAACATCCGGAGTGACTAAGGTGCAATCTTCCTCTTCAAACTCTTCTTCACTAGTTTCTTCCTCTAGAGCTTGGATCTCTTCCACCTCTCTATAGAGAGGGTTCGTCGATTGGGACAATCCGCTTGGAAGTGTCCATAACCATGGCATTGGAAGCATTTCTTTCGCTCCAACCTCCTAGGAGGTTCACTAGCAATCCATTTACCCCTTGATGGGTGTAGGGATAGTGTCACCCTTGTTGTAGGAAAGGAAACTCTTAGGTGTGCTTTGGGGTCTATGAGGGGAAGGAGTTGCGAAGGGCTTTCGACCCTTAAGTTGTTTCTCAACCTTGATTACGAGTTGGCAAACATCATTGAAAGATAAATATGGTTGTAGTTCCACCTTGTGAGCTATGCGAGGAGAAAGTCCTTTGATGAACCTAGAAATAGTAAGCTCGTTGCCTTCATTCAAGCCAACTCTCATATCGAGTTGCTCAAATTCTCGATCGTATTCCTCCACCCGAAGATTCTCTTGGCTAAGGGTGGTAATCTTGAGATAGAGATTTTGCTTGTATGAGGGAGGTAAGAACCTCTTCTCCACGTGTTTCTTGAGCTTGGACCAAGTCTTTATCTTAGACTTAGTTTTCCTTGCTCTATTCTTCTTCAAGGTCTCATACCACAAGGAGTTATACCCCTTTAACTTGAGAATGACCAACTTGAAGGCCTTTTCATCATTGTACTCCTTAAGTTCAATGATCCTCTCAATAGCTTGTACCCAATCAATCTAGTTTTTTGGTTTGAGGTTGCCACTTTGGTGTCTCAATCTTGAGGTCACTACGATCATCTCTAAGATGACCTCTTCTCCTAATACCTCTATGTTCATAATCATCATGAGAATATAAGTAGGCAATGTCAATGGGGTTGACATCAAGCTCCCTAGGTCGGGAAACTCGTTGTTCGGATTCCTTAACTTACTCTAGCTCCATGGTGAGTTTTCTTACTTGTTCTTGAAGGTTGATTATGGACTTGTCTCTCCTTATTTCATGGGCTAACTCTGGAGAGTTGCCTCTAGGTTGAGAAGGTTCCGCATCATTGGACATGGTTGAAGGTAAACAAGAGAATGAAAAAGGCTAAGGGTTTGGGAAAAAGGAGACGCGGTCATGCCAGAGGAAGCACAGGCCAAAACAGGGGGGCACGGTTTGGGCAAGAGGTGGCACAGTCGTGCTAGGGGGCACAGTCAGGCCGTGCCAAATTTCTAGTTTGCGCAGATGAGTGTTTCGGCTCTTTTGTGGATTGTGCTTGGGCTATTTTGGAGGTACTTTGTGGCCTGAAAGAGGAGTTTTGTGGAGAAATCAAATGTGCGTTTTTAGGGTTTTGGATTGAAAAGGAAGCATGGAAGAGTGCTTGGGTTATTTGAGGAGAGTAAGAGAATAAAGTGGAGCAGCAAGTGTCCAAATATAAAAATAACAAAAGAGAGAACTCAATCAGCAAATTCCAATCACAAAGTGTGAGGACTTGATGTTTAGCCTTGAAGGATCCTTGTGCTCTAAGACCAATTGAAGCGGATATTAGAAGTAGTCCATTTAGCCAAATAAAGGCCTCATCATCCAAGTGAAGACCCTTGAAGTTGAATACCTCTAGAAAAACCCAAATGGAGGAAAATCCCAAATCAAAAGGAAACTCTTTTTATTCTTGAAAGAACACCAAGATAAACAACCCACCAATTAATCCTCTAAAGCCTAAGTACCAAGGATTAATACAAAGGGATGACTGTAAATCACCACTCTAAAAAGATATAAAGATTAAGAGATTTTTGAGAGAGAAAATGGCCTCTAGCCTTTTCATTCGTCCATATCCATCAAAGCTGAATGTAATACAAGAGATGAGGAATTAAATAGGAAAATATCCCCTCCCTCAAGCTTAGTACCAGCCAATAGCATTACAAGGATTTTTTCCAATGAAATTCAAGCTAATTGTACAATTAAAGGGGGACCACTAGGGGATAATAGTGTGCAGGAATTTGGCTTCACATTTCTTCTCATTGGTGATATTATTCACCTATCCAAACGGGAAAGATTAAGGTGGGGATTTTTATGGGAGCCTTCTAGAAGAGTCTATCAACTTCCCACCAAGTTTGGACCCTTAATTCTCCCATTTTATGACCCAAATAAATCCTTGAGTAAAAACGTGCACCTTCAGACCTTGCACAGACCATGGCTCGATTAAAACCCCATAACTTGCTCGATTCTTAGAATTTGATGATGATCTTGGGCTTGTTGGAAAATAGATATCCGGAGCTATCCATCCATGCAAAATTCACCCATAATGGATCCCATTTACCTAACCAAAAATGAGCTAGAAGTCAGGCTATATGTTCTGCCCAGAATAAGAAAGTAAAATAAAATAGGGTGACTTGGGGATAAAATAGTTAGGCTCCTTATTTAGGCTATTAAGTGTCATGCCACCTTTTCTAAGCTTACTTTGGGCCCCTCAAGGCTCCCAAACCGACAAGGACTTAGGAGAGCTGTCAAGTACTTAGGTATTGCCCTCATAGGTGACTAAGGGCCTAAGTTGAATCCAAGCTTTGATATTGATTAGGAGGTTAGGCTTCATGGTTTGCTTCGCATCATGAAACCTACTAAGATGTTCATTAAATTAGCTAATAGGTAGACCAGGTTGCCCAGAGGTATAGTTAAGGATGTTCTAATTAGAATAGGTGAATTTATTTACTGTGTGGACTTTGTTGTGATTGAAACTGACAAGGTGGCTAATGGCTTGATTAATTATAAGAATGGCTTGATCAGACTGTCTTTTGATAACATGACGTTAGAATTGAATATCTTTAATATGCAAAGACAGTCCTCTGGTTTTGAATATATGGAGTTTTCTACTCTTAACTGGGTAGAAGATTTTATATTTAATGATGATTTTGATAACATGTTTGCTGCTAAGTATGAGTCTTTTCTTATTGATGATGAGCCTGAGTATGATGTGTTTAAATTTGATGAATTGTGCTCTACTGCTGACTGCCTGCTTGCTACTGCTTCTAAGTCTATTTCCCCTCCTACTGTTCTTGAATTGAAACATCTTCCTAACTCTCTTAAGTACTCATTTCGAGGACCCGATGAATCTTTACCTGTTATTATTGCTTCTGACCTAGACCCGGACCAAGAGGACAAACTAATTGCCCTACATAGAGAGAACATAGAAGCTATAACTTGGACCTTAGGGTATAATAAGGGTCTTAGACCCTCCATTATGCAACATAGAATCCATTTAGAGGACAATGTCAAGCCCTACCGAGACTGCCAAAGGCGTTTGAACCCAACTTTACAGGAAGTAGTGAGGAAGGAGGTGCTGAAGTGATTAGATTATGGGATTATTTATCCCATTCTTGATAGTGAGTGGGTTAGCCCTGTTCAAGTTGTTAATAAGAATACCGGTATTACCGTGATTAGAAATGACAAGAACAAGTAAGTTCCTATTCAAGTTCAATCTAGGTGGCGTGTTTGTATTGACTATAGGAAATTGAATGCTGCCACTAGAAAAGACCATTTTCCCTTTCCCTTCCCTGACCAAATGTTAGAGATGTTGGATGGACATTCTTTTTATTGCTTTTAAGATGGACATTCTGGCTATACCCAGATCTCTAGTGCTTCTAATGATCAGTAGAAGAATACCTTTACCTGTCCATTTGGGATGTATGCCTTTAGAAGAATGTCTTTTGGATTGTGCAATGCCCCTGCTACCTTTCAGAGGTGCATGATTTCTATTTTCTCATATTTAGTTAAGCAATACATGGAAAATTTCATGGATGACTTTTCTGTGCTTGGGTCTTCATTTAATGATTGTTTGTCTAATCTGAGAAAAGTTTTGGAAAGGTGTAGGGAGAAAAAATTGACTTTGAATTGGAAAAAATGTCACTTCAGGGTAAAAAGGGGACAATCTTAGGCTACATTATTTCTTAAGATGGAATTGAGGTAGATAAGGCTAAGACTGACTTGATTGTTATTCTCCCTCCCACTTGTGTGAAAGAGGTGCGGTCTTTTCTTAAATATGCTGGTTTCTATCGTCATTTCATTAAGGACTTTGGCAAGATAGCTAAACCTTTGACCAACCTGTTAGCTAAGGATGTGCCATTTCACTTCTCTAAGGAGTGTCTTGTTGCATTTACTAAGCTTAAGGAGGCATTAACCTCTGCCCGCATTCTTTATCATCATGTCTGGGGAGAGCCTTTTGAGTTGATGTGTGATGCGTCTAATTATGCTGTTGGGGTTACTCTAGGATAACGGGTTGATAAGAAGCCCCATGCTATCTATTATGCTAGTCATGCTCTGAATGATGCCCAACTGAACTATACTATTACCGAGAAAGAATTCTTCGTAGTAATCTTTGGTTTTGAAAAGTTTAGACCTTACTTGATTGGGTCTCATGTGATTGTTTATACTGATCACTCTGCTCTTAAGCACCTTCTTTCTAAAAAGGATGCTAAGCCTAGATTTGTGAGGTGGATCTTACTTTTGCAAGAATTTGATTGTGAGATTAGGGATAAGAAAGGTTTTGAGAACCTTTTTGTTGATTATTTGTCTAGGATTCTCTATGGTAAAGAGCTTGAGTCCAGTATTTCTGAATGTTTCCCCAATGAGTAATTATATGCAGTTCACCCTGACCCTTGGTATGCTGACATTATGAACTACCTAGTTTCTGGTAAGATCCCTACGGGCTGGACTAAGAAGGATAGAGATAGGTTCTTCCACCTTGTGAAATTCTTTATTTGGGATGACGCTTACTTGTTTAAGTATTGTTCTGATCAATTCTTTAGGAGGTGTATTCCTGATAATGAGGTGAGGAGTGTCCTTTTGTTATGTCATGACCAGGCATGTAAGGGGCATTTCAGTGGGAGAAAGAGTGCAACCAAATTTCTTTGCTGTGGTTTTTATTAGCCTACCTTGTTTAGGGATGTTTTTTAGTACTGTAAGAGTTACCATAGGTGCCAACAGTTGAGTAGGATAAGTAGGAGAGATATGATGCCATTTAATCCCATCATTGTGGTAGAGATTTTCGATGCTTGGGGTATAGATTTCATGGGACCATTTTCATCTTTTGGGAATGAGTACATTTTATTAGCTGTGGACTATGTTTCTAAATGGGTAAAGGCCATCTCTTCTAGGACCAATGATGCTAAGGTGAGTGTGAAGTTTCCTAAGGAGAACATATTTGCTAGATTTGGCATGCCCTGAGCTATCATTAGTGATCAGGTAACCCATTCCAATAATAGGTCTTTTAATGCCTTGTTGAGGAGGTACTCCATAATTCATACACTAGCTTACCCTTATCATGTCCAAACAAATGGCCAGGTTGAAGTGTCCAGTAGGCAAATTAAGTAGATTTTTTAGAAGACTGCGAGCAAGAAAAGAAAAGATTGGGCTGACAAGCTTGTAGATGCTCTATGGGCTTATAGGACAGCTTTCAAAACTCCCTTGATTATGTCACCTTATAGGATTGTTTATGGCAAGCATTGTCATCTCCCTGTTGAAATAGAGCATAGAGCTTGGTGGGCCATTAAGATGCTTAACTTTGACTTGACTTAGGCAGGTGAAGAGCGAAGACTGCAACTGATTGAGCTTCAAGAGATAAGAGCTGAGGCTTATGGGAGTGTTCGATCCTACAAACAGTGGAGACTGCAACTGAGTAAGCTTAAAGAGATCAGAGCTAGATCTGGCAAATGGATCATTTGGTTCGAGTACGGGTTGGGTCAAGTTCGGGTTGGGTCATGTTCGGGTTAAGTGACATTTCAGGTCGTTTCGGTTTGGGTCGAGTATGGTTCCGGTCGAGTCGATTTCAGGTCAACCAATTTTTGGTCAAATATGCTCGTCATGCCAAAACAAACTTTGTAGAAAATTTCGAGTCGGGTATGATTCGGTTCGGGTCAATTCAGGTTTTAGGTCTACTTTCGGGTGAGCATATTTCAAGTGTCGGGTCGGGTATGGGTCCGGGTCGTTTGGTTCGGGTTTCGGGTTTTGGGTCTCGGGGCAATTTTGCCAGGTCTAATCAGAGCTAAGGCTTATGGGAGTGTTGGCCAAGTTATTTTAGGACAAACATATTCTTAGGAAGGAGTTTACCCTAGGATTGTAATATTAGGAAAGAGTTTGCCCTAGGATTGAAAGTACTCTTCTATGGATCAAAGCTTCATTTATTTCCAGGAAAATTGAGGTCTCGATGGATGAGTCCCTATATTGTTTCACGTGTTTTTCCTATGGTGCAGTTGAAATTCAAGATCCTAAAAGTGGGACCACATTCAAAGTGAATACACAACAGTTAAAGCAATTTCTGGAGCTACCGAGCGTGTCTGATACTTCACCAGCCGAGTTCTGATCAGCGACGTACTTTTGAGATAGCCCGGTTGTACTTAGTTCCCGACCTGGTTTGAATGAGGTCTCTCTCCTTCCTTTCTCTTTTTCTCATTTTTCTTTTCTTTTCTTTTTGTATATTTGGATGTTTCTTTTTCCTTGCGTGTATATGTTTGTACATTTGTTTTTAAGTTGCATTTTTTTTTAGTCTTGTTTTTCTTTTTGTATATTTGTTTTTATTTTTAATTTTTTGTGTTTATGTTCCTTTCTACTTCTAATGAGGACATTGCCTGATTTAGGTGCGGTGGTGGGGAAACTCTGTTTAAAATTTTTTTAACAAATGAAAAAACTAAAATTATTTGGAAAATCCAAAAAGATTTTTTTTGTTTGATTTTGGGAATATATGTGCTATTCTGATTGATCATGTTCTCTTTTACCTTAGTATTGTGTTGTATATAGATATGGTCTACATAGATAGAACTCAATCCGAAGTGTGATGTTTATGTACGATCCTAACCCTCAACATTATTTTGAAAGCAAGCTTCACTTTGGCAAAGAACCCATGAGATTTTGAGCTTTAAAGATTAATTCATTAGTTTTAGTTTGATATTTTTTTTCATGTGTGTCTCTTCCTTGATTACATATTTAGAACTTGCTATGATTCTCTTTGAAACCACATTTAGCATGTGCATATGATAATATGATGGAGGCATTCTTTGTTTTGTGAGCTACATAGCCAAATTGCCACCTTGTGTTGAATGTTTACCTTTTTGCTAGCCCTTTGAGCTTTGACCTTTTAGTGTGAACCCTTCATTTTAGCCATTGGCCTAAACACATTTCCTATACCTAAGTCAAGACTAGTAGGACAAAACGTCATTATTTGGTGGGTAGCTTTTGGGTATCTTATGTATTGGGTGGCTGATTTTTGTTATATGATGGGATGTATCATTGTGACCATTTGAAAATTGAGTTGAATTATTTTTTGTACATGTCATTCATTCATTTTCTTAATGAAAACAAAAAGGAAAAATAATGCAAGAAAAACAAAAAAAATGAAAAAAAAAATGTTTCCAAGGAAAAAAAGTTGAATTTTTTTTTTAAAAATCTTATAAGAAAAAAAAAAGAATTGTGAATAAGAGTGTCTGGCTTGAATGCATCATTATTGCATATACTCATTTCCAATGGTCCAGCTTTGTGGGAAATTACTGACATTTAAGTCCCTAAGTTCAAAGGTAACTATTTTTGGGCCCTTGCCTTTTCAAAACTAATTCTAGGATACCCTATGTTTTTAGAAAACTAATTTTTAGGTCATTTTTATTTTTATTTTAGTCCTTGAACTTTTAAAAATTACAGAATAGTCCCTGAAATAGGAAAAACGTGTAAATAAATTGTTTTAAGGGGCTTTTTAAAAAAATATGCTTGTTGTAACTAGTTAAACTTCTTATAATGACTTTACTGGTACTAGTTATCACAATTTACTTCTTATATCTTATATATTATAATTTTTGTGGTTATAGGCCCACCATGCTAAGCAAAAATAATTAAAACTTCATTAGAGAGTTTCGACCATTACCTGAACTTAGCCAGTGCTGGACTTCGGCGTTCCTCTAGCTTCCGGTTTACAGACATTGTTGATATCAACCTCACCTTCTTTAGATCAGGCACAACACAAATCTGTTTCGTTTCCTACCTCAGATTGTAGTCAATAATCAAGTTTTAAGTATTCTAAAGGATGGTGCGACTTTAATTAAGAAATTATAATATTTAAAACATAAGATTCTATTAAATAGCATTCCCTACTGGGAAATTTCTTTTATTGAAAGCTTGAAAGTGGTTATATTACAATGGAAAGCTTTGAAGAGGCACTTAAGCTAAGATTATTAGAGATGCTTGCTCATAGAGAAATGAAGGATCCCAACTTCTCTTTTGCTCAAGAATGCTCAAAATGATTGTGTCCCTTCTCAGCACTCGACCTCTCTATTTATAGATGGGATGGGGGTACCTATGATGCCCTAACGGCTATAGTACATACTAATTTTTCACATGGCTATAGTTCATACTGACGACTATAGTACACGCTGATGACTACAGTACACTGCTTTATTTTACTAACCAAACACTTGACAATATAGTACAATGATGGGGCAGCCACTTTTCAGTAATGATGACAAGGCTAGTCATCATTATTGAGATTTTGCATGCCTTCTTCTCTAGTTATATCTCCCAAACCATCATTATTTAGATAATTATCAAAATCTTCATCAAGTTGCTTAAGATGTTTTAAATCCCATTTCTCAAATAATTCAAGAAGATATTTCTTTCCTTTTACTGATAGAAATTTTCCAGCTCCCACGTCAAAGAGATAATCGAAGATATCTTCTGAGACTACTCCTTCCACCTTCATGTATTCTTTAAACTCATTATTATAGGCGAAAGTAGTATTTTCACAATACATTAGTGTTTTTCCTTATTTGATTAATGCCTAACATTGATGATAACTATTAAAAAATTCAATGGCTCTTGATAAAGTAGGATCAGTAACCACATGCGTTGGTAGCTCAGAAACCCATTCCTCTCGTTGATCATTGAGATCGTCGTAATCAACGATCTGAATAAGATAATGGGCTGGCTTAGCTTTTCCATTTTCATATTCGATTAATGCGCTATACACTTCCAAATTTAGGCATCTGCGAACAGCGAACTTTTGTTGGACCATCAAGAGATGTAAGAATCCAATGGATCCTTCTGAACATGCATTGCTGAAATTTTGTTAGTTTTGAGAAACATGGGAACTTCGGACCTGGGATTTCAATGAAGTAGAGTACCATCCCGTATTCCCATGTTTTAAAGACAAGGTCATTTTGAGATACTGAGTTTGCTGGAAAACTAACACCACCAACTCCAAATATATCGGAAAAATAGATCATTATACCCCAAGACTCCCAAATATCATAGAAATAATGATGGTAAAAGTCGATGCAGGCTGCATAACACTCATTGAACCATTTTTCTCGAACATGAGAACTTATTTTTTCTTGGATATCGTAAGGACACTGAAGGTAAATAACTTATAACTCTAAAAGGGAAAATATTTGGGCTATTAGGTAGGTAGTAGAAAGTATACCAAAACGTGACCAACTTTTTGTGTGGAATTCCAGGTTATCAATAAGGACTTTACTAGAAGGCATAACCCGTTCTAGTAGGAATGTCATTTCATTAAGGATTTCCTCCTTTTCTGGCAGGAGGTCAGCTTTGACGATCACCATTCGCGAGTTCTCGAGTTAGACTATCTACCAGAGAGTTCTTCTATCCCTATATATGTTCAATAGATAAGAAAAACTGGTTAAGCCATAATTGCCAACGTAGGAGTCGCCCTTGCACTTGCAAATTTGATAAATTCTTTTTCACAAAACCAAGTATTCCTTTGCAATCTGTTTGAATAAGAAAAGGTTTTGGGGCTAAAAAGATTAAGCATTTTTCAATTCCCCTTATGAATGCAAGGATTTCTTTTTCCATTATAGGATAGTTGCACTTTGCTTTATTAAAACCTCCACTGCAATATTTGCAGAGTTTTTCTCCTTCTTTGATTTTGAGTACCGCACTTCAGTACTCATTTTGTTTCAAGAACTAAATCATCTCCTTCATTACAAAATTAAGAACAGGAAGATTTTTACACATCTTTTTAAAATTTTGAACAATCTTTGTATCATTAATAGTCCATATCCAACTTACTTCTTTCTTGAGTTTCTGCTGCAATGGCTTTCTTAATTTACCTAAATCTTTAATGAAGTCTGAAGCATCGGTAAGACATCCAAGAAACCTTTCTAATTGCTTGTTGTCTTCAATTTTTTCAGAATTTTTTTTTATTTTTTTCCTGAATATGCTTTTATAGGATGATTTGTCCAACTTTTATCTCTAGGCCTAAGAACTCAATTTCTTGTTCAGCATAATGCATTTGTTTTTACCAAGTATGATACCATGATCAATGCATCTCTGGGTGACAGTTAAGACATCATCTTTGTGTTATTCTATGGTTTTGGAAAAGACAAGGATATCATCGATGTATACTAAACAACAATGATTAAGGTCTTTAAAGATGTTATTCATTCTTCTTTGGAATATTTGATGTGCATTTTTAAGACCAAATGGCATTACTATCCATTCATAATGTCCTTGTGGGACACTAAATGCAGTTAAAGGAATACTTTTCTCATCCATTTTTATCTACCAATAACCGCTTTTGCAATTCGTTTTCGAGAACCAAGAGGCTCCTTGGAATCTGTTGAAAAGAACTGTTTTGTTATGAATATAGTAATCATCAAAGACAGTATTATCATTAAGCTTTTTGTAATTGATTACCATTCTCGCTTTCCCTCTTTTTTCTTCAGCATGATTTCTTACCATGAAAGCGGGACTAGTGTGAGGACTCCTGTTATTCCTGATTAATCCTTTATCCAGGAGTTCTTTAATTTGTTTATCAAATTCTTGAATATCCTGGTGTGTATACACCATTTGTTTGACTCGAATAATAGTGTTGGGATTTAATAAAGTAATTTTTACAAAGATCTTATCTTTATCCCAAAAATTTAGTGGATTATCAGAGTAGAGTTCCTTATAGAATTTTTATTGTTGTTCGATAATCTGTTCTTTAATAGATAATTCGAGTAATGAGATTGGCAGTACTACTTCACGTTGTGCTGGCATTAGCTTCTCACCACACTGGTTGTGCGTAAACTCAATTTTCTGAAGAGTGTAGGCTTTACTTAATTTTTCAATAGGAATGGAGTGACCGTTAATTGTGAATATTATCTGGTTTATGGTCTGGGTGCATGGAGAATACAATCTCTAAAAATTATTTTCTATAATCATATCATGAGATGGTTTATCAGTAGCCCATAAGATTGGTATAATGCATTGAACTCCTCCTAATTCCATTGTTAACCCTTCTATGGCTTCATTGTGACTTATAATACTATTATCGACTATCCTTACTTGTAAAGGATTTTTTGCTCTTTTCTACATAAACTCATAAAACAGTGATCTTTTCCCAAAGCATACAGAACAACCACTATCTATGTAAGCACATAGCTCATACTTATTATATCCCTCTAAGCATATGTTTATTGGGATATAAATGCTATTAGGATTTGTGTTGGTGGCTGCATAGCATATCTCCATAGTCATATTTTTTTACTAATTCATCCTCATAAATTGGTTCGCTAACAATTCTCGTTTTGTACCCAATGACCTTTCTATCTAGACTTGTACTTTGATCTATACAGGGTCTTACAGCTTCAAAACTCATTCTACTCATTTCACTGGTCAGGCTAATTGTGCCATCTTCTTTAAGTTCTTCTTTAGCTGATGAAGATTCTTCTCCTCAATCTGATTTTGTACTCATGCTCCTTAATAATTGGGGTTTAATGGTGATTTTACCCTCCTCATCAATTTTATTATATTTCTCTTATTTATCTTAGTAGGGTTCGCAAAGCTAGATACCCATGAGCTATCTATTTTTATCTCTTGAGGATTAGACTTAATCCTCTGGATCTTTTGCATAGGAGTAGGACTTTTAAATTTTTCTGCTTCTATCATTGTTACCTTAGTCTTTGGATCTATTATGTTATCTAATTTATAGTTAATTTTCCAAAATATCCTTAAAGGATATCCTCCTCTATTCATGTCTATCCCAACTGTTTTTTATCTTAAGAGATAAAAAGTTTTTAGCAAATTCATCTTTTAGACTCACATAATATCCTGGTCGGCAATTGAAGCCTACTGATCCATTACATAAATTGGTTTTATCCCTGTGATGATTTGATTATTAAATTTGGTGTGCCTAATATCACAAAGTAAAGCGTAAAGATCAATATCTTTACCATAGTACTGTAATAGAGTAATTTGAACTTGGACACTTCTGACATGGATATACCTCTACTTTCTATCTTTGTTATGCTTAACGATATTCTTCCAATTAATCAGGTTAACTTCCCCAACGTCATACTCACAATCCTTTATCTCAAGATCTCCTTCCATCATTTCACATACGTATTTGCTTTTTAATTGAAAGATGATTTTTTTATAGATCATGTCTTTTTGGATTATGGGAAGAACCCAGTCTCCTTTAACTTCTTCATGATCATTATCTACTACAAACTCTTTTCCTTGAAGATGACCAAGGCTAACTGTGCTACTTTCTATCATATAACTTGTTTCTCATAATCACTTTCTTCATATTTATTGTCCAATATAATTTCAACAACTCCTTTTTTGTTACTTAGGGCTAGGTCGAGTGCCTCATCTTCACTAAGCTCAACATGATCTAGGCTTCTCAAGGTTTCAATAAGTTTTTTATTCTTCCTATTTTTGCATTCATTAGCATAATGCCCTGCCTCTCTACATACCCAGCATTTGCAGTTGTTTTTTCCTGCATGGCAATAAGCGGCTTTCCTAAAAAATCTTCATTATTTAGGACTTGTTTTGTTATAATATTTTCTTCTATAATTTTCGCCTCTCTGTTTGTTAAAGCTCTTTTTCTTATAGAATTTTTTTTTTCTTCTTTTCTCATGTTCTTTTCCCCATTGATGAGGTGAATCCCAGCAAGTTAAGAATTGCTTCTTAATCTTCTTTTGCTTTTGAAGATCAAGACATTGTTCATTGACCCATTTTCGTAAATAGGAAATTCTTGAACTAAGAGTATCAACAACATCTGTTCGTTCAAGCCATGCCATGTATTTTTCATTAATTGTAAAATTTATGGGATATGGCAATTTGTCATAGAACATACCAAGATTTGTTTCATTATGCCTAATTTTATAGTAGTATTGACTGAATTCAGCAATATAAGTTTCTAGATATCTCATATTCCACAGTTCTATGTTGTTAATCTTTCTTTGCCATTCTCTTGCTTTTTCTTCATAATCAAGTTTAGCTCCAATGAATTCAGTTTCAATTTCTTTTCACAAATTTCTGAACATAACAGTTGGTGTTTCCATTACTCTTAATGTATTTTTACCATCTTCACTTAATGAACCATACTAGTCAGCTACAGTACCAGAGAAACTATGCTCGATATAATTTAGGAAGTTTGCTGCAGTCCATGTAGTATTTAGATTTAAGATACTATTCATTCCTCTTTTCCAGTGCTAGAATATTTCGTCTCTACTTCGAACTCCATCAATGTTTAAGATATAACCAATTTGGCTAATTGGGGTAAGGCCAATTTCTTCATAGGTCGTGGTTTTCCTTGGGATAAACCTGAAAGAAAAATTACTTGTACGTCATGCTGGAACACACCTAGGCCTTAAGAAATTAGTATTTCTTCTAGATAGTTCCCTAAATTCTTCAGGTTTAGGAATGACATTCTTAACTAGATTAGTCTCTGTTTCATATAGGTCGATTTCTTCTCCAATCTTATTGTTTTCGTTTTTAGTAGTCATCTTACCATATCTCTTATCATGTTTTCTCCTAATTTCTTCTAATGGTAATACATTGAGATCCTCTAATTTTATCATATTCATCTGCTGATTTATTACTTCTTCTAATTGGACATTATTGGTCTCTTCATTATCATCACACAAAACGTCATGTTTATTACTAATTGTGCCCATGATTTTGTTTAATTCTTTCGGATTTTGTTCCTTTTAGAACATTTTTTGGAGTTCTTCAAGAGTATATTATTCATACTCCATCTTATTTTTCTTTCTTTTCAGTCGATTTTTCACCAGATTATTCTCCTACTTCTTTTTGAATTTTTATCTCTTGCAAAGGAAATAGAATTTTATTTTTTAGGTTTTGGAAAGGATATTTATGCAGAAAAGGAGTACTAATACTAGGAGTAGCTTTTTCGCTATGCCTAACTTCGTTAATAAGTGAAAGATTGACTACATTTAACTGATTCTTAAACTCCTTCAGTTGAGTCTTAATTGTAGCTAATTCGGCTTTTAATTCTAAAACTATATCAGTGATATAGTTTAACTGAGGTGCTAGTGAGGTAATCCCCTCTGGTGAGTGGACAATATGTGAATAATTGGGACTAGGGCAAGCAGGTGATGTTTCAAGCATTAATCATAGTTAATCACATCTAATTAGCTTAATTAGTTATTAATTATCTTAATAATCCTAATTATTTTTTGTCACATGGCTCTGATATCAGTTGAAAGAGGGCCTCAAGTTATACTAGTAGGCAAAATATGACAAACACAATTTTAGATTTTTCGAAAGTAACTTTTTAAGGATTAAGGGTAGATTTGCAAATATGAAAAGTTTTTGGGCATGCTTTACAAACTAGAATAGTGTCTGGGTCTAGAAAATAGCTCAAATAAAACTTTTAGGATCCTTTCTGTTAGTTACCTCAAAAGACAAGGTATCTTATACTTAGTTTTAAACACCGAGGGTCCTTAAAGTAGTTTACACTCAACTGAGGGTACCTCAACGATAGTTTATTCAGTTTTGTGAGATGTGTTTTGAGAGAATGTGTGGTTATCATAATTGGTGTAAGTGTTGTTTGCTCTTAAGTTACTTGGCTTTTAGCTCTTTATTTCCTAAATCATTTATCCTTCTCCTAATTCTTAACCTTAACCTCGCTACAACCCCTCAAAAGTCCTCTTGATTATTGTGTTGCATATTGCATTTGAGTGGTGGAGAATTGAAAATCTTAGAGCCTATAGGAGTTTGTATGATCAAAAGATCAGTTGTGTGGGCCTTATCATATGTTAAACACATGAGCGGGAGTGTTCCACATATCCCTAAAGTGAGGTTCTACCAGTCGAGCTTGTACATAATTCTTAAGTGAGGTGAAAGACCGTGTATAGATGTCATCAGTGGGAACTAAGAATTTCTTGATGTATCCATTGTGTTTGTATGTGAGCTAATTCTTAACTTACTTAAGTGATGTGGTTAATTGGAATATCCCTATATTTTTCCCAGTGTTGTATATATGACTTTTGAAGAAAAATCAAAAATATTTTTGATTTTTGATTTTCTGTTTTCTTTTTCATAGATTTTGTGGGTCTATCTTCTGCAAACCTTCATGAGACATTACTCATTCACTAGGGGTAACCTAGATATTTAAAGGACTTATGTGCATACTAAGTGCAACCTTGACCCCTGCGAAGTGAGTTAGGATTTTATCTTCTTTTCGGGATTTTTACTTTATTTTACTTGAGGACAAGCAAAACTTAAGTGTGGGGGTATTGTTCAACTTGAAATTACGTCATTTTATGCTCTTTTATTGTCTAACTTTTGCTCAAAATAAATTATTAAATTAGAATGTTAATATAATTTTGTTTATTTTGTAGGATTTATGGAAATTTGAAGGATTGAATAAATTTCTTAGAAAAAAGAAAGAAAGATTGAAACAAAAGGTGGTTGGATCAAGTGGAAAGGCAAAAAAAAAAAAAGCAGAAGAGAAGCATGGTTGTTCAGCGGCCCAGACCTGCAGCCCAGTCTGCCTTCGTCCCCCCTAGCCTGACTCTCACTATCACTTTGGGCCTATGCTTCTTGTTTCAGTCGTGGCCCAATCCTCAACTCCTTACCATTTTGTGCAGGCCAGTTCGTTCCACTCTTCCGCAGGCCTATTGTTCCCATTCTGTTGGCCCAAGTGCTCTTTTCTTGTTCATCTCGCCCTCTCTCTCTCTCTCTCTCTCTCTCTCTCTCTCTCTCTCAGTCCAGGCTCCGCCTTTCTATCTAGGCTAGAATTGCCCAGATCGTAGCCCAAGGCCTGCACCTAGACCCAACTTCGCCAATCCATTTCACTCGGAATGCACATGCATGTGCACGTCACATGATCCTTTGCTTCCTCCCCCCTTCTTTTTGTCTCCAGCAGCCCGGGAAAGTTGTTGCTTCTTCTTCTTCTTAATTTCCCCAATTCGAAGCAAGGTCTTCTCTCTCACCCCTCCCTCAATCATCATCATTATTATTTTTTTCCTCATAATTGTCCGTTAGTCTCCATCAACGTCATTAACTTGGTGGTTTCAAAACTTTATTTCAAGAATAAAGTGAAGGAATGGGATGGAGTTCAGGGTCAGATATAACTCAAACGAAGCAGCGAGTAGTAGAGGGGAGAATAGAGTTTAGCACCCAAATTTAACTTCCGTTTACCTTTTATTTTAGTTTCAAATCTAAGTTCTTAGTTCACCATTTTGATGTTATATAATCCAAGCTGCACATTTTAGTTTTGTTTTTGTTTTTTTCATCTTCAATTTTTATCGCCTAGGTTTCCCAGGTTCGATTCTCATAATAATGGGGTTCATTGTAATTATTTTCATATTGATTTCAGCTGAGTAATTCAACACTTCAGAGTCAATATTGAAGGGAAATTATTTGGAGCACATTTTATTGCTCTACTACTATTGTGATGTATGCAATTCACTAAGTTGCAACTTAAGTAAATATATATGTATGTATGCATGTATGTCTGTGTGTGTGTGTGTGTGTGTGTGTGTGTGTGTGTGTGTGTGTGTGTGTGTGT
>JACYFF010031959.1:26651037-26881340 GCA_017589665.1 Selenicereus undatus
TATGTGTGTGTGTGTATGTGTGTGTGTGTAGACACCCCTCTCTCCACCTTGCTAGTAAATTGATTGCTGATTTTCTGATTACGGTGTCCATCTCTATGAAAACCACTTCTACATAGCTGGCATATTTTTTCTTAATTAAACACTCAAGTGTAGAAGAATATGTAGTATATAGTATATTTTCTACAATACACACGCATACACGCACGCATGCATGTATACATGTGCGTGTATGTGAACAACTAATTTTGGTAAGCCTATTATATTCTAATAAATGTAGTACACCTAGTAAGCATTATATAGACAACTAATTCCAATAAACATAACATTCGCAATCAAAAATACGATCAAACCAACAATTAGATACTTACGGAGTTATCCCTTTAAATAGCTTGATTGACCTTGTGTTTTAGAAACATTTGAAGGTAATATTTCACTAATTAGATCTTCAACTTATCCGTTGCCAAATCTTGCTTATTTTTCTTTCATTTTGACCATTTGAGTGACGTGCTCTATGTTCCATGCTTTTATTGTAGGTAGTCCTCAAAAATATTCCTAACAATGGGCACTACTTGCTCAAAATTTATCATTTATTACTAGAGAAGAAACAATTAATTGTTAAAAGAATATTAACTAAATCTAATAAGTTTAGAATTGTTAGATTTATGTAGATTAAAGGTATCTTATCACCACGAACAAATATTTGTGCAATAGTTGTTACTTTTTGCTCTTATTGAGCAATTACTACAACCAAGTTCATTCTCTTGTCGAATAGATATTGATTTTTTCAAGCTTCCTATTGTGTAAGAGCTCTAATCATAGTCTTTAAATCTTGATGAGAAAGGGCAAACAAATATTAATTGTTTCATTTTGATTTACATAAATTGCTGATGACATCATGTATAGAATATACAAGACCCCTTTGAAAACAATCTGAAACAAATGTCTATGCTTCTACAAAAAGATCATCGTGTATGTTGAAATTTGCCACTTTTAATTAAAATATTTCACCGAAGCTTCATAATTCTTATATTCATAGCCCTTAGGATTTTTTTTAACACTTTCATTCCTCTATATAGTAGGTAAGATGTTAGGTGAACAGCTTTATGAAAAATGCGAAGCACTTGACCATCATATATGGGTAGAGAACAATCATATGGTTGGAAGTTTTGAAGACGCAAATATGCTAAATTGTTTGTCACCTTCTTGCAATCTAATTTTAGGAAACCCCTCAATCCTGTACTTTGCCTTGCTCTAGCAGGTTTGGAATGCCTTTTTTGATAGGTGATATAAACCTAATACGTGTTCAATTGCCACTCTTGTTGGAAAAAAAAATCTCTTGCTCTATTTAAGTTTAACATTTGCTACCTGAGCTTCCTAATTTTGAGCTTCCTTAATTATCATTGTTAACTATTCTAGGATAGAACTTGATAAAAGAGAAGAAATTGCAGTACTATGAGCATTAAGTTTACACTTTCTTGATATCCTTTGTCTTGTTCGTTGGGTGTTTTTGGTAGGGGTGAAAATCATTTTTCTGAAAAATAATTTTCTCATTTTGTGCTATTTGGTAAAACAAAGAGGGTAAATTTGCTTTCAGGGGAAAATCATTTTCCCCATAATGAAAAAAATATTTTCACTTTGAATGGAGCGTAAGTTGATTTTATGTTTCTTTGGCACTCACACGGTTTCACATTTTTCGTCTTTTCCGTGTCTATTTCCACGACATATGGTTTGAAAATTAAGGCAGTGACATGTAGTTCGAAGATTAAGGCAACATATTAAATATTAGTGAAACGGTATCATCCTGATGCCAGTACCGATACCGATGCCGGTGAATCCAACAACCATGACTTCATCGAAATTCAAAACGCTCTATAATTTATCGTCAGGGTTAAAAAGATAGAGAAACTCACTAGGTTTTTCCTCTTCTTTGATTGGATTCCTACTTGAAGGTGGAAAATCAATAAGTATTACTAACATCAAATTATTGGCAGTAGGTAAGGTCAAAAAAATTGACAAATGTACATATTGTTACAACTTTGATCTGGATAGCAACACTATTGTAATATAATTTCCCAAAGAACAAAATATAAATCCCCAATTTTCTAAATATCTTACTTATTTTTGTTTTTCCACTAATGTGCTTCTTTTTAGCTTTTTTGTTCAATTTTTGCAAATCAAACTCATTTTTCAGAAACTTCATTTCCGCTTTTACTAAACAACTGAAAATATGAGCTGAAAATCATTTTACATGAAAAATCGTTTTCTAGGAAAATGGTGTTCAACCCTACCAAAAACACCCGTTGTGCATTTACATTTCTATTGTCTTGAGAGAGCTAGTATGCTATGCTTCTTTGGTGATAGGTATGTTCATGGTTGTGATAAGTAAAGAGGGAGAAGACAGAGTAGGCCTACATGGACTTGACTTACATTTTTCTTACGAAAGACTTCCTCCATTTTGGAAGACCTATTTTCTAATCTTCCAAAGAATCTTGCTTTACTCTATCTTGTTTCATGCTCGGTGTCTCCTCAAAAGCATTATATAAGGAAGGTAGTTGGACTATCATATAAGACGTTGGCCTTCACATTTTCTTACTATTAATTTTTTATTACTGCATGCTCCTCGAAAAGCCCTTTGTTGCTAGTTTAGTTGGTCAAAGCAATAGGAGTAAAAAAATATGTCAATATACATGAACTTAACTTTTAGACATTAGTTCAAAATGAATTCAAGAAAGTATGACGCAATATGATTATCAAAACAAGCATAACGTAACTTAATTACTTACTTCGTTTGGCATGTTGCTAATGTAACATAAATCAATCCTTAAGAGCAAAAGAAGCACGTTATGATGACAAGCGTATATTTCTATATCCTTAGAAATGTTTATCAAGAAATATTAGATAAAATGACACAAAACCAATTGCAATAGTACTCATCAGTAGGCCTCATGAGGTAAATTGATGTGGCGTGTGCGATCTGTGTATATTTATATTTTAAAAGTATGGCTATTAGAAGCCACTTTATATAGTGAGGTGATCACAAGTATTCCTTCAAAATCCCCTGCCTCTTTGTTGAGCTTAGGGTTATTATCTAGTATTTGTCTAAAACTTTCATAAAAAAGTGCTTTTCACATATGAAGGAATTCTTATTAGCATGTAAAAGGAAATGTAGCATTTTACATGTGATCCATGAGATTTGATCCCTAACTTGTCCCGTTAAAGGAAAGTACTTGTACCATTGAAGCAAGAGCTAAGAGGCACTATTTCCCAATACTTGCCTCCCATCACAGTCATCATATATTGCAACATATCTCATAAATAAGTGTTGAGCCCTATTAGAGGCTTAAGTCATTTTTTCTGGGGTAATTAAGTAAGATTGTATTAATCATCAAAAGAAGACATTACAAATACTCTTGGCATGCCTAAGGTTCTCTATATGTATCTATTTATAATTGACACTGCATAATCATACCTTTCACCTCCAGTCGTGCTTGTAGTCTGACTCTTTACTAAATACATAAAATATTTCATAAGTTAACCCTTATCTCTTTTTATGCCCCTAAAAATCGACCATGTTTTCTCTCCAAAGAACATAAGCTAAAAAGTATAAATGAATGCATATATCAGTAATGTTCTTTGATTATTACCCTTTCGTTTCACTAGTCTTCTTCAAAGCATAATCTGAGATATCTGAATTCCCAATACACAGCCAACTTCATGCAACATCGAGAACTAAACTTCCATTCAAATAGTAGAGGATTTCTTGTTTCCATTTCCTCATAGCACAAAGCACGTTAATCATCCTAAACTAGATTTATTATCTTCATCCCATCTCTTGTTTGTTATCTATTTTACAATGACCAACCTTACAATAATGAAGTTTTTGGAATATTGAACAGCAAGTATTTTAGAACGTAGTAAAAGCTAATATTGAACAGCAAAAAATAGTTATTATCTTGGAGTCAAAAGATATCCTGGAACTAAATTAACAATCAACCAAACCATCTTTGGTCCTTACACTAGCTATTAAACCATCTTTACTTTGTCCTATTACAATTGATATGGAAAGATGATATCAAAATCGCATTAGTTTAGCAAGAGAGACAATTGAGTTGTTGTTAGTTTAGCAAGAGAGACAATTGAGTTGCTTATGTAAACATCTTTCACGTTTGTATCTTGGAGGAAAAAGACACATAGTATATAAAAATGACATTTTGACAAAGGCTAAATACTTTAGAAGATATGATATTACATTTTCCATACATTTGTTTTTGTTTAGTAAGGTTTTCTTTTTCCCTTCCTTTTCTTGTCTCTTTTTTGCCCCTTGACTTTTAAAGAAGATTAATGGGGCTAAAACAAAACTAGAGAAGTTTATCACAACTGGAATATTAAGAGACTGCAATAGTCTTTTCTTTAAAAATAAGTATGTAACTAGATTAGCTATTCTTTTGAAAGAAACACTTGAAGTATTAACAATTGCATTATATAAACTACAATACAAATGACCAAAGATAGGACGTCACACATTGTCACTATACTATTTGTTCTTTAATTTATCATATTCATTTCAGTTTCATTGTGAAAGACTAATGAGGTGATTGGACATGATACGAGACACTCAAGACTTATGGAGGATGACATGACTTAAAATAGGAGTTTCTGAAGGTCTATAACTAGAGAAACATATCTTAAATAGACTCTTTTTTTTAACACTTCTGGTTCTAATCACTTAGCAAATATTGATATGATGTTGTTTGATTTATATACAAGGCAATAATTTGGTCTAAGCGGCTTCCTAATGGTTTTAACATTAAAATGTCACACTCAGTTTCATATTAATTATGTATGTATGGCCATATTTATTGTAATTGATACTTTTATTTTTGAATGTGTTTCAAAATATTTCAACTTAATAATATGTTGCTTAAAAAAATTTTATATGACCATCTTGAAATCAGCTTCTATGTTTACATAGGTATTTGTGGGGTTAGACTCCCCAATGTAGATCTCCATAAATCTCGTGAAGGCAAGATCTAACTAAGAGGAGTTGTTATCGTATTTTAGCATCCCTAAAATGTAATATGCATCCAAATAGTTGACATTCTTATCAGTGCGTTACAGAAAAGTTATCTATGTTAGACTTAGATTAGAAGCCATCGAATTGACTACTACTTTAGAAAAAAGGATGTAGATTGTAACAACCCCATATACTAATTATCTGATTGCGTTTACTTAACCACTCATTATCGTAATTGTAGCGGAAGTCTTAATGATTGGGGGCATTACCGCCGCCCTAAGTCAAACAAGGCTATATATGAACTATATGGTTTTAACGGAAACGTTGTAACAATTTCAAATCCTATCAAACTGAAGGCATTTGACACACCTTCAAACCATAATTTAATCTTCACACAACCTAAAATATAACTAGATTAGATATCTTCTAACTCTCTACCTTAAGCGTTCTTACTCAAGTTGTAGACTTAGCATGATCTTTAAGCTCTGTCAAGTCTTCATACTACGTGAGAGAATCTACTGTGAGCATCTAACAATGTCAAATTGCAAATGTAATGAGTCTTTCCTTCACTTCTTACTTCCTTCAACTTGTTAGGGACAAGTATATCCACTTATCCCTCAGCTAAAATAGAAAATACAAAATATTTCAAAAAATGAGCCAAAGCCTAGTACATTTATCCCCATACTGTAAAATTTAACTTTTAGAACAATTTAGTTTCAATTCCTTTGTGTTCAAAAACAGGAGATGTGAAGTTATAAAGTAAAATTGTTACCAGTTATTATTTGATAGTGGAACCCAAATTGATGAGCACATGTGAGTACTGTGATCATTGAATAGATGTACACCTGTCAGGCTGATCGAATAGCTTGACTTGAGGTCGCGCGAGTGAATTGAATGGCGTAAGCCTGATGATTGATAACTGGTGGATCTACTTAGTTATGCGGCAAAATAATACTTGAAAATGATTCATTAAATAATTATATATTATGAGACTTTGGTATTTATGAAAGGTATGTGAACTTTTGAAGGGTACAGGCAGTAAACGCACCTGAATTCTTGAAATCTCTCTCCCTTTCAAGAAAACATATGTTTATGGCTTGCCAACGACAAAAATTGCCTCACTTCTGCTCCAAATGTATATTTGTAGGATTTCAAGTGATTTGTATTAATTGCAACCTTAGCAATTTATAATTCTCGTTGGTGTTTTCTTAATTATTAAAGCACTCATGATTATTTGATTAAATACAAAAATTGATTTTATCTCCTTTTTTTCTATATTATTCCCGCTTCTTAACACTGTCATTACTCTTACAATTAATAATATTAATGTCTTGTAGTTATTGTAGATTTTTTACTATTGCTTTCTTCATTAATATTGTTATTATTGTAAAGGTTATTATCATTGCTACTAGTATGGTTTTCATCAACATCATCATCATTATTGTTATTATTATTATCATTGAGAAAAGCATTCTTACTAGCTCCTAGAAAATATGTTATTTTTAACCCTAAAGAACCTCACCTAACTCCCAATTATTTCTTTGGGTAGTGCATGTAGCTTGAGTTATTCTTAACACCAATTATGATTCATCATCTTCACTACTAGATTAAATTATACATCAATTCACTATTGCTCTTACACCCCGAGTCTCCCTCAATTTCCATGTTAAGCATTAGTTCACTATTTATGCTTCTGAGATTATAGTTTGCCATATTGCGATATTTATTATTGTTTTAATATCTACCTTAGAAAAATCATATCTTTCACCCCCGAACTCAAATTGAGACCTAAAACCCCATATGAAAAGCTTAAGTAGTCTCGAAACGCATTCATTTACAATGCAAAATACAATTACCACCACACGACCTCTAAAGTTGAGCTTAAACAAAACCGTGCAGAGCTCTAATTTAATCTGCACAGTCTCAGTAAATTGGTCATAAATTTGTCCACAAAATTCAAAATCAAGTAATTTTAGACACAATTGAAAGACAACTCATTGAGCTATCTACCACCAAAAATCATAATTTTTCGATGCACCCATTATCACCAGTTTATCCCAAAGTTTCCCTTGTTTTTGGGTATGTTTGCAGCCCCAAATGCTCTTTTTTCTCAACCTCAAGTCTCCCAACTCTTCTGCAACCTTTCATAGCACATCCCTCAACCCTACAACCTTTGATTCTATTCAAAACACAATGAAAAATCCTCAAAATTCAGCAATTTAAGTATAAGATCACAATCACCACAACCTATGTTCAAAATCTAATTCCTCCATGAGCACCAACGTGCTCCCGACAACTTCAAACCTCAATATCATCATTTAAAACTCCAAATTAACATGAATTAACAATTATCTATATTAGATTGTTATCTGTGAATCAAATTAAGAAATAAAAGAATGAAAATAAGTGAAGGGATAATTAGGTTTTACCTCTAGAAACATCAAGAACTAGGCTAAGGGAAGGTGGAAAAAGGTAGGCAGACATGCTGGACTTGCATGGGTGCTTGGCTGGCAGTAGATAGCGGCTTCGACGGCCAGACAACTGGCTGCGAACTGGGTAGTGGAGGAGGTGTGGTGTGACTGGGTATGGGGATTTCAATATATATATTATACACATGGGAGTTTGTACTCCCATGTACATGTTGGCAAATTTGACACATGCTGGCTATTACAAAAAAAAGGAAAATTAAACAAAAGAAGAAAAAACTGCGCGCCACTACCTGTAAAAACCTGAGCACGCAACCTCCCCAGTAACCTTCATTACAATGCTTTTGGCTTCACGATACTCTTCTCCTCCAACCCGGTGAAGCTGTCTTTCACTCAAAATGTGCACTTGCACTTGAGATCCATAGTATCAACATAAGAGATATAGAAATCAACAACAACAACAACAACAGAAGAAATCAATGTAGTTCACTTCACCTTGCAACCACCATTAATAACAAAAACCGCGAAAAACTTGGTTGACGAGGATGATGAGGCAACTCCAGCAAGATTGAGCAATGAAGACAAAAGCCAGGAGGGATTTACAATCACATACAGGAGGAAAAGAAGGTAAGAAATTGCGTAGTTACTGTAATACCTCAACAGAATTGCAATTTAGGGTTCAATGTTTGATTTCATGGTATTGATTAAGTTACCCAAATCTTGGTTGAAATTGGTGAAAACTCTCAATGAAGTTACAGTCAAAATTGGTGAATAATTTAGGCTCTGGATGCATCTCTAAAATCATCTTCTCAACTGGGAGGATTTGTCAAATTGCTTCTAAAAGCATATTTTGGGAGTTGGGGTGTGGCCAGTTTCATCCATTTAATCTTTTGAAAAATAAGAATAAACTTCTAGGTACATGCAAGCATTCCCCTTTCAAAATAAAATTTGCAAAATAAAACCATTCATCCAGAAATTATGCCCCGCTTATTTTGTGCTTGAGTAATTGTTGATAAATGTGCTTTCAATATAAGGAAAAACTTAACAACACAAAAAAGTGTCTGTAACTTTGGGATATAGCTCAACTGAGACTTCAAAACTTTTGTTTGAATTGGTTCAGCTCACTGCAATAGCCCAAGCAAAAAAGACAAGAACTGAATATGAAATTGCATGCACAGATGTTGCACCCTACATTCACCTCAGCAGCACGGCTAGAGATCTTTCCTTTAAAGTGGTGTTCTGGTTAAACAGAACACCAGTCAGAAGCCTGACATCAAACAGAGGGATTAACTTTTTTACCTGAAAGACAAGCACAGTGAACTTAGTATGACAATGTAAAAACAGGCTAATATGGAACTGCTTCAAAGCCTGGCAACCTCAATAAGTTGTCTATTATGTCAAATCCTTGCTTCTCAATGGCCTAAATTTGCTTGTTTGTTCAGCCTCGATACGGTGCAACTCCCTAGCGTGCATACTTTGAAATTTGCTTGTTTGTTCACTGTTTAAGTACATGATGTTAATTTATTTTAATTACCTTAATTACTCCTTTATATACACATCATAAAATCAGCAGAATACAGCCTGGTTGTATCTGTTTCATTGAAACTGAAATGCTGACCTAATCTATCTACGACAAGTCATGGCTATGCCAAATTGATGCAAATGAAAAAGCTTCCAAAGCACAAGTTGAGCACCAAAAATCTGATGGCAGAGATATGATTCATATGGTATATGAGCATGGGCAAAAAAAAAACAAAAGAATCATCATGCCAATGAAGTTCAGCAGCATACTTCAAAGCGAAGGGCGACAAATGTAGCTTCCAAGAAAAGCAAAGTTCAGCACTGGCGCGTTCATGTTCAAGAAGCTAACATTACCAATCTCGAACTTTCAATTATTAGTACAAAATCAAGGAAATGACTGCTTCAGCATAGAATGGCCCCTGGTGGCTTCTTAAATTTGGTGGAGAGGCTAGACTATGAACAATGGTCAACACTTATAGAGACAGGATTTGGAGGAATGTTAGCAGTGAGAACAAGATTGATACGAAAACAATTAGCTAGATGGTTGCTAGAGAACTATGACCCATGGGAAACCTTGCTAAAGCTCCCGAATGGAGAAGTGTTGATATATGAAGAAGACGTGCATGACACATTAGGTTTACCAATGAGACCACTTGAAGTAAGAGAAGAGAAAGCTGCATAAAATGACACAGAATATGCAACATTCTTAGAGCAAGGAGGCAAAGATGGAATATTGAAAGAGGAGGACCACCGGTTGGAAGTATGGAGTAAGCCATTATAGAATGTGGTATTGTGAATGGCCTAATTTTGATGTACATGTCTCATAATTATGTAATCAACTAAATAATAGCAGGAAAATTTGCGATTATAATGATACCTCTGGGTTACTAATTTTTGGTTAAGTATAAGGTGCAATCTCATTGCAGCATTTATCTTCCTTTCATGGTACACAAATTTTGATTTCTGTTCATTCCTAAATCAAATGATGTTCAGATTTATCCTAGTTATTCATTTCCATGGTTTTGTTTCATTTTAGATTGTTCGGTGCTAAAAGGAAATTTGTTCTATGTCAAACAGTAGTTTGTTCATAGTTTCACTTAGATTTGTTCATATTGAAACTTTTCACTCCAAAATGTAAAATTTATTCAATATTGAGTTCATTGTCAAACTTAGATTTGTTCAAATTTACCTCCAGTAGTTTCATTTTATTCACACACAAGTAAAACTTAGTTGACCATCACAATCAAGTATGTTCCCATTGTTCAAAATGAACAGACTTCAGTACTCGAATGAACAAACCTATAGATATGTATGAACAATAAAGAAAGAACTGAATATGCCATGTGTCCCTTGTTACTCCATCTATGAAATCTTTCATTTTAATCAAAGTTAAATCAACACACCATTACAACTTTACTTTTTCCGCCAACTACCTCAAAACCAAAACCAAAACTGCTTCAAATAAATATACATGCTGGCTTTTTGATTTTTTACAAAAAAAAATGACAACTTTACTCTTTCGTCTTGTGAGTATGCAATCGATCCAACTAAATCAACTACCAAAGGGTCCAAACTAACAATATCTCGTCCAGAAGAAATATTACCTGCAAAGTGAACAACATGAATGAATAAATGAACGAGCTCATAACCATAAATGAACAACATCTAACGAATAAATGAACAACTATACTCCAATTTATATAGATTAAAATAACAAAATCATAAAAATAAATGAGCAACATCACACGATCAAATGATTATCTATAATCCAATTCACAAATACAAAGTAAGAAGCTATATTAAAACAAACCTAATAATGAACATGTTAAGCCAAAAATTATGCATTGTTTTAATAATTATTTCGATTATATTATATATTTTATTTCGTCTAATTTACTTTAATTTATATATTTTTCAGGTTTAGCATTAATAAAATAAAGAGAAGAGGAGAAGAGAGGACGTCGAAGTTCGGGTTTTACACGCTTGGCTATCAAGACTGTCTAAGAATAATAATTTATGGAAAATATTTCCATAATTATTTATTTGGGCTAGGGTTACAAGCGTTGAAGAAAGGCTAGAAATCTTGGGGGATAAGGAGTCTAAGGAAGAAAGGAAGAAGAGAAAAAAAACCCCAGCTACCCCACCCCTCTTTTCCTCTCCATCATATATCATCATTCTCACCATGCTTACCCACGACTGCCATAACCCAAGCCACGCATACCCCTCTCTTCATCTCATTCCCACCATCTCCTCATACGCAATCACCATCACCATCAACCTTCATCACCATTTTGATCATCAACCCAAGCCACGCCTAATCCTGGGAAAAGAAGCACACGACAACCCTTTTTCAATCACCTCCACGCTTATCCCCAACCTCACGCAGCTCTCTTCTTCAATCTTCTTCCCTCACCATAATCATCATCTCCCCCCCCCCCCATATCACACCACCTATCACGCCTCTTCATCCCATCAAACAAGGCCACGACAATCCTATTTTTTTCTATTTTTATTTTGATATTTTTTTGTGTGTTTAGTTCATTATTAAACATGATTTATTTGGGTGAATTTTGTAATGTTATTTTTAATATGAGTGAGTAATTTTTTTGTGCTTGATATAATCTATTTGAAACCATGCTAAATTAATTATTTTGAAACAAGTTTCATGCTTTATTGTCTAGTTGATTTGTATTCATGATTCTATACCGATTAGTATTTATCGTTCATGATATTCGTATTATATTAATTAGAATGTATGCTAGTTAGTTTAGTACAAATTCATATGATAGTTAAAAAGGCTTTAATATGTAAAAATTATCGTCTTTTAAGCATTAGTATCACCCTAATTAATCATTGATGGTTCAAACTCATCTATTTTAATTAGGTAATTGTCATAGATCTTTGTTAAATCGATTTACTGGTAAATTGATTACAAAGCGTTAAATGATGTTTTTCTAGTACGTAATGCTCTAGTTTGATTAAATTCTTGCGCTGGTGTAAGGGTTATCAAATTAGTAAAGTTTATATTAGGGCTGGACCTAATATTAAACTATAATATAAGAAAAAATGGGGAAGATCCGCTGGTGGGTGTCTTCTACAGTTTAACTCATGGATGAAATTGACTTGTTTGTTAATGATAAATATTAATTTGCATGGTGGATATAGATTATTCTAAGCATTTTTCATAAATTTGATATTTTTTGATAATTATTTGTTGCTTTTAGTTAATTAGTTTAGTTTGTCAATTTTTCTTCTTTAATTATTAGCTTCGATATAAATTTCGTTTCCCCCCCCCAAAGAATAGTCTTTTAGGAGTGTCTTGGTAATTTTAGATTAGTTATACTTTGATTTTTGGAGTGGTTATAATTTTTAGATTTATTTTATATTCTGTTTTGCCGTTTAATTACTGGTTGGTTAGAAATTAGGCTAAAAATAGTTATGTTCATTTTTTTTTCAAGTTTTAATCCATCATACAGTTTATACAGTGTCCTAATCTGCCTCTATTTAATTTTGGAAGTTTTGGAAATTATTTGATAATTTTTCATAATTATTTCGTGAATTGGATATGTGCAGGTTTTAATTTCAATAAATCTGAAAATTGCATTTTTAATTTTTATTTCATGTTTTTTTAGGTGTTATTGAGTCCATAAAACTATATCCTTAAATTTTGGTAATTGTTTTAATTAATTTCGTATTTATATTAGTGCATTTTATTTATTTTCTAATTTCAGATTTAATTTTCTGTTTTATTATTCTGCAGCAATTTTCTGTTTTAATTTTTCTGAAATTAATTAGATGTAATTATGGTGTTACAAGCTTATAAACTTGAAGAATATTAGTTTCGGTCACTGTTTGTGATTTTTAATACTAATTTTCTGTTTATTATTTTCTGCTTTGATTTTTAGTTGAAGATTGAGTTATTATTCTGTTTTATTTTTCTAGATTATTTAGGATAGCGATTTACTGATTTATTTTCAGAATTAAATCTAGAATCTTTAGGATTAATATTGAGTATTTTTCCATATTTTTATTTATTATATTTGGTTTATTTTAGAAATACAAAGAGAAGAAACAATAAATTAGATTAGTAAAATTATTTAGCATTAAATTAGCTTTTTGATATAATCTTTCCCCGTGGATTGATCCCTACTTTCCTATGCTATAAATATTATTTATAAATCGAAGTAGTGGTTGAATTTTGTAGTTGTACGACAAGCTTAACAGGGCAACATCACAATTTAAAATGAACAAAATATTCTCAACCTCAATCAACATAATTTCAACAAATTAACAATGAAAAGTAAGCTGACAAAATTCTGTCATTGTCACCATTCTGTCATCATCACCATTTCCATTATCCTCCAAGAATGCTGATCAAAATTAAAATATTCAATTAAGAGATATATATGAACTAAATGAAGTGAGTTTAATAATATATGAAATAAAATTAATTGGAAAACTTACGAATCAAATCTCTTCCAACTTTTTTGACTATGTTTCCTGTCATTCTTGACTATAAGTGAATTTCAATTTCTAGAGACTCTTATCAAACACTAGCATGAAGAGAAATGATGGGAAAATTAATCAACTTACAAATGCAAAGTAATCGAAAAAATACTTCCTGTTGTAAATAAAAAAAAAGGTTGAACTTTTAAAAAAAAAAGTAATCACGTTAAAAAAAGAGGAAGAAGAAGAAACGTGGGATTAGTCAGCCAAAAGAACCTTGATTGAGTAAAACTATAATTGATAAATTGTTAAATAAAAAAACCCATAATTATCCCAAAAAAACAAATAAAGTGATAAAGTGGGACTTCTCCTTAATTGCTTGGGAAACGCAACGTGAGGCTGCTTATTTTTTTTTATGGTGTATTTTTTAAAAAAATTTCTTGACATGACATTTACGTTATTCTTTTATTGACATGAGTAATGATGTGGTACAAGAAAGCATATGCTCCTGGGTACACATAAGAATTTACATGGGGATTTTGGGAGGGGGGTGTGATGGTGAGTATTTTTAGGGGGGTTGCATGAGTTTATTTTGGGGGGGGGGGGGCGAAGTCGGTGGGGTGGGGGTTAAGATAATTTTTTTTACGTAATTATTTTGTTTTTGTTTATTTGTTTGTTTTTTTATTTTTAATCTAGTTATTTTATTTATTTATTTTTAATTTTATTTTCTCTTCCCTTGTTAAGCTAATAAATATTTGGGTCGAAGTTTGGAATGATTTTTTAGCTATTATTAGTATTTACATTATTTATTTAGAACAAAATTTTAAATTCCACCCATATAAGTTAATTTGTCTTTGGTACTTATTTTTATTACGTTTATTCACATTATACTCTAAATGCTTTATTATAACTAAGCAAATTATGCATTTTTATATATACATCCCATGATTACTCACATTTATAAATTTGTCGAGTTGTTTATTTATTCATAGTTCTTGTGAGCTCCTAATGATTTAATACATATTATGACTTAGTTTATTCTGAGACCATTTCGTTGTTCCAACCTGTAAATGCTTAAGTATTTAAAACATTGAATCGAAATGTGCCGCTCAATTTTATTAAATTGAAATTAACTAAGGTAATTAATCATGAGTTAGGTTGGGGCTATTATATACATGATGATTCTATGAGAAATATTGTCATAATCCACTATAAATTCAAGATAAAAATTGCCCGTATGATGGCTTTGTACTATTAAAAAAGTGGACATTAGTAGTCTCTATGTAAAACAACATTATTATATTTCTTACATGTTACTATACCCACTAGATTGTTGTGGCAAATGCAATCCGTACACAACTTTCTATCATGGCTGGTTGTTTGTGGCCTCTTTATCTAATGAGGTGGCAACAACTGTCTGGTTAAAGTTCTCTTTCTATGTTTAGCTCACAGTAACTCTCTTGTATACTGTATAAGTTAGATGCATAAGTTAGCGGTAAAATATAAGCTGACAAAAAATTTGCTTCTCTCATATGATATTCTCTGAGTAAGTCGATTCCATTAAGATTCTATAGTGTCTAAGGATGGTAAAAACGAGCCAGAGAACTAAAAACCTCCAATATCAAAATTGACAATATTTCAAGGAACTTACCTAAAGGCTAAAACTCTCAAGAATACAAGGTTGTCAACCTTCTTTGCTAAACCCTAAAAATAGCATGTGAATAAATCTAACAATATGAACATTTCCAAGGGTAAGGTAGGCTAAGGAAGGTGCTGACACCAACTCATTATAATATTGTAAGCTTTCTTTTGCAACGTCTATTGTAAAACAACTCAGTTGGTAAAAAATATTTAATAAAATATTTTTGGTAAATGATGCCTAAATATAGATGAGGGGGTACATAAATAAACAAATGAAAAGTTGGCTAAATGATGTTAAAAAGAGAAGAAGGTAAAGAAATTCAGACAGAAAAAATAATCGTTGCACTTCATGTGAATCAAGTCATTGATCACATAGATAACATAATGAGATTCTTATTATTGCCCTTCACGTCCTTTCTGTAGCATGACTGTAATAGATTTTTTCATAGGATATTGCTAACTAGACCGGGAAAATGCGACGCACATGACCCTGACACATCAATATAGTTTTGTTATAAATAATATTTTTAATTGGATTTTTGGTCGTTGATGATCCAAACTTTAGGAGTTTGGACAGATATAATCCGACCATTAACAATAGTCCTATTGCTCCGACCTTTGAGAGTATTTATTTTTAGTAGTACATGAGTTATTTTAGATTGTATTTTTTAGGGAATTGGCCTTCAAAATTAATGTAAACTATTTGAATTGCCTATTTTTATATTTTTTTAGGGCAATATCATTTAGAATTATTTAAAAAATAAAATTTACAATGACCATTGTATTAGCGAAAATAAAAATTCCACGTCAAATCATTAAGAATTATTTCTAAATATTGACGTATTAATGTCCAAACCCCTAAAATTTGCATTGTTTGCATCCAAAAATCCCTTTTGATTTTTGACAAAATCTAAAAAAATGTCATACATTTTTTTACGAGGGTGAAAACTAGAGTGCTTAGCCAAAATTGCCATCAAGCTTTTAGTTTTGGATAAAAATACCATCAAATTAATTTTGTACCTAAGCATGTCACTAAACTCTATTATTATTGTCAATTTTGCCACGGTGACTTGTTTTAACCTGGTGTAGCCAGTTTTTATTTATTTTCCCTTTAAAATTTAAATATCTTAAAACTGAAATTAATTTTCAGCTTTCCCTCCCTCATCTTCCCCGTTAATGAACATAGGAGCATAAAGTAAAAACCATGACATTCCTAGCTTCCCATAGCTAAGCCCAGTTGATGGATATTTCACCATGTTTAGTCCTCAGTAGAAGCGAATAGGAGTAAACAAGAACAACACAAAGATAGGGGACGGAAATTGAACCAAGTCAAGAATTAGACAAGTGAAGGGAAGTTATAGGCTGCCCTGCCCTTTTAAGGATCAACCTAGGTTCTGTGAGCTCCATCAATGGAAGAAGTGAAACAACAAGAAAAACCTAGCTTTGAAATCAAATGAACATAACAACAATACCATCATAAATTCGATCCCAACAAAATGGAAAATAAATTGAAAGAAAAAATGGCAATCAAGCATAGGACAAGAGCAGGGGGAGAGCGATTTAGAAAGCCGACCAAATTAAAACTATAACCAAGCTTCGAAGCTCGCCAAAAATGGTGGAGTCACCATTGTAATACTTCGAGTTCCAACAAAAAAGGGGGGGAAATAGCAAAATTGAACCAACTATGAGCGAGTTCAAACCTAGAAATCACAATTTTGATTCAAAGCTACTGAATTCAGCCCATAAACTTGAAGGATTAAAATGAAATTACATGAAATTCTAAATCTCAAAATTAGATCTAAAACCTGAAGATGAAATAGGGGAAATGGATAGTGAAGCTAAACCCTAAATTAATCCTACAAATTGTCTAAAACTGAAATTAAATATTCCCTAAAACCCTTGCTAAACCTTCAATCGCTAGTACACTTGATGTATACCCTCCCAAAGATCGGTTTGTCCTCTCAATTCAATTGTTAATTTTGAGCTGAGTTGGATGGTAAAGATGACCCTCGTGGTAGGAGGGATTCGAAGATGGGTAGTGCACAGATGATGATTGAGATGATGATGCGGGATGATGGCTAGAATGGTGGGTGATGATGATGATGGTGGTGCGCTGGTGACCTGGGTCAAAGAAGCTAGAAAAAAGGGTGTGGGTTTCTACTCTGATCTGATTTGAAAGATGAGAGAGAAAGAAGCAAAAAGGGGAGAAGAAAGTTGGCTGATGCGAAAGAGCACTTGCTTACCTGGTGATTATCGATAAAGAGAAAGAAGTAGAAGGAGAATGCTTTTGTGGATTTCTAGGGTTTTCTTCAAAGGGCAAGTTCAGAGGAAGATGAACTGAGAGCTATGGCAGAGGGGGGTTTAAGAGTAGTTAATGATTTTTGTTCATTTTTCATTTATTTTTCAAGGCCCACAAACAAAACCCTTTCACTTTCACCAGTAAAACACTCTCTTACCTGCTACAACCAGTTATAATGGTAAAATTGACAATAATAATAGAATCTAGTGATACGTCTAGGTACAAAGTTAATTCGATAATATTTTTGATCAAAATAAAAAGTTTGATGTTAATTCTGGCTAAACACTTGTGAAAACTGTCATATGTATCTTCCAGCGCTTATCTCATTTTCTTTAGGCCTTCGCCCTCCGCTTCTGCTTCCCACCTACTGTTACAATGGAGGAAGCAGAACCCTCCATGAGCACATCGCCTCCTCCAAACCCCCAGCCCTCAACCGCGCCACTCTCTCTCTTCCCCGTCTCCGACGCCATCGCCTTCGTCGGTACCGCCGCCGGAGCTTCCAATTGGTTGTTCAATTCCAGTTTCACCGTCGACTTCGCCGTCGTCGATGAAGCCGTTTCTATCCGCCACAACGTTGGCACTATCAAAGAAGAGGATGAAGATAACGACGATAAGAGAGAGGAGGAAGAGCGGAAGCCTACTTCGACCTCGTACGAGCTTTTGGAGTCTTCTGAATCGGACAGAGATGAGAGAGATTGCTCCGATAGGAAGAAGAAGAAGAGAAAGAAGAAGCGGAAGAGAGAGAGGAGAGATGAAGATGATGACGCTTCCTTCTATGCTTTGGGGTCTAGGAAGTCGGCTGTTCGTGTTTGGGATAACTCTGAGACCAAACCTTCGAAGGATTATTACTTCGATTCTCGTGGTGATCCTGATAACTTGGCGTTTGGCTCCTTGTACAGGTGATTCTTCTTCATTCTTTTGCATCAATTTTTGTTGCCGTGGCTGGGTGCTTTATGTGTTTTGGGGTATGATGGGATTTTTACCAAATGCAAAATTGAAGCACAGTGAGAAGAAAATACAGCTGCACTTGAAAGCACAATCAAATGCAGCCTTAATTTCCATATGTAGAGCATTTTTATATGCATTTGGATTGTCTTGGTTAAGTCCCAAACTGTCAGGCCGTTTGATATGTTTTGCGATGTGAAATTTCTTAGATAAAACTTGTCTGGCTATCAATGATGCTGTGATTTAGGTGAGAATATTTTGAAGTTGCATGAATAAAAGAGGAGGCAAAATCCCTGTTCCTCATTTCGTTTATACGTGCTGTTGATATGAGGAGATGATCATGTGTTCGGTGTGAAGCTGGGAGCTCATTTTCGTTTTTAACATGTGTTAGGATGGATATTGTGCGCTATAAGCTTCATGATGCTGTCAGAAGTTCAGACATTGATCTTCAAGTGTATTCTCGATTAAGCAAGGGTTTGCTTTGTAGAGGAGAGCTTGATGTGGATAGATTGGATAGTAAGCTAAAGTCTAGTGGGCGCTATTGGTCTGCTAAGTATTCGGCCTTGGAAAGGCACAAGAGTTTTAAACGCATTAGGATTGTTGCACCAGAGAAGCATGTGCAAGCTCCAGACGATGACTTCATCTCATTATTGGATCAAGATGAATCTGCTGACTTCCTTCAAAGGGCTTCTACGATTGAGGAATCATGGGAAGATGAGATACTGCGGAGAACAAGAGAGTTCAATAAAATGACTAGGGAGCAGCCCCATAATGTCAAAGTATGGCTTGATTTTGCTGAATTACAAGACAAGGTTGCAAGTAGGCAACCACAGAAAGGCGCTCGTTTGCAAACACTTGAGAAGAAGATTAGTATATTAGAGAAGGCTATGGAGCTGAACCCAGAGGATGAAGATTTATTGCTGTACCTCCTAAAAGCTTATCAGGAAAGGGATACTGCAGATGTTGTCATTGTTAGATGGGAGAAGGCTTTGATGCAAAATCCAGGAAGTTACAAGTTATGGAGGGAGTTTTTGCACGTCATTCAAAGCGGGTTCACCACATTTAAAGTTGCGGAACTCCGGAAGATGTATGGCCATGCAATCCAAGCTCTTTCAACTGCGTCCAGAAAGAGGCATAGGCAGGTTCTTACGCCCACTGTCCACCCGAATTTTGCATGAACATACCCGTGTGGTCTTTTTTTTTTATCCCTCTTTTCGTTACTCATTTAATTGCATTGATTTGAGTTCCCGAATGAGAGAATTGGAGAAGTGTATTAGACTCACTATCCAGCTTTGTCTTGCTGTGGGCTGAAGCGAAGTGCTTTGCTAAATTGTTCTCAATTTCTTTTGTTGTGGAATAGTTGACAATTAATATCTTTAAAGTCTAGAATCCAATGAATTGTCTCTCTAGAATTCAATTGTCC
Organism: Selenicereus undatus; assembly: GCA_017589665.1. Lineage (NCBI taxonomy): Eukaryota > Viridiplantae > Streptophyta > Magnoliopsida > Caryophyllales > Cactaceae > Selenicereus > Selenicereus undatus. Next base: position 26,670,753 of record JACYFF010031959.1, read on the forward strand.
TGTCAAGATTTCAAGGTTCACTTTTTGAGAATGTTGTATAGTTGGAGTGCTATGCTTAATGGTAACAGAAATTTGATATATTTTTTTTGGAATTTGTAGATTCTATTATGTATGATAGCTTGAGGATATAATGTTTTTGTATTTGAGCCTTTTGTACATGGGTGCTGAGTGCACATTCCTTAGGTGTTTTATCAATACAATTTTTGATTACTTATCCAAAAAAAAGGTCTAGGTACGATGAGTTGGCTCTCTAGAATTCAATTGTAGAGTCAAATTATGTATAGTTGGAGTTAAAATCTATTTTTAGAAAATTTTGCATAGTCTGAGTCAACTGTTGAATTGTGGTAGAAATTTGTCTCTTCCTGGTTTTTGCAGATAATATGATGCTAAAGAGCTTGAGGTTATGATGATTTTTGTAATTGTCCCTTTTGTACATGGATGTCACGCTTGTGGTGTCTCATGTCTTGATTACCCCCCTCCCCCCCAAAAAAACCCACTACTACAAGTGCAGCCAACATGAGGAGTATGGTGTTGCCATCAACCATTGTGATTGGCGGTGAGCCCTAATTTTCTCAGCTTGTAACGCCGTAATTAGTTTAATAGCAGATTTATTGGTAGTTTTATATGGCTTTTTGATAAATTCTCTCTATTGCATGAGATCAGAGTTAGGGTTGTTGTCTATGATATGGGTTTTGTCTTCTCATATTGATGTGATTTTTTCTTTCGTCCGAGTGTGAGTTTTGGTGTTCTCCTTGGTGTTTGTTTTGTAGAGTTGAAGGTATCAAGTTGTTTAAGATCGTTAAATGTATCATACGAGGTTTATTTGGTCTTGTTCTGGGATGAAATGATGAATCAACAATGAAATTTCTTATGATCTTCCTTTTAAGCATAATCTATCACACCAATTAGATATTTTTTACGTTGTGGAGCTAAACTAATCACTACTATTCCGCAATGACGTTAGGATGCGGTTAGTGGCCTGAATGGTGCTATAAGTTTAGAGCTGATCGACAGTATATTTACGATTAACTTTTTTGGACATGAGTATTTATATTGATGTTTCTGGATTTATTCTTGTTAGATAATTTTCATTTAGATGCTATATGACTTTTCATTAATGATAGGGGGAAAATATGAGGAGTATGGGTGGAAAATGTAGTGCCATACATGGTGTTCTCAACTTTCTGTTTTCACTTCCTTGGAGTTTTGAGTAGATTTAGCTTCATAAAGAGTTTCCATAGTACAGTCTGAATATGCTGTCACTTATCTTTAAAGCACTTGGTATGCTCATCAATGAGTTTGATATGCTTTATAAGTTTCTAGAAGATTATTAAAACAAGCACTGAGGTTCATGTGACGTGTTTTTTGCCATTTTCTATCCTTCTATGTTTTGATTGTTTACCACTTCATCTGGACATTGCTATGATTTTTATGAAACTAAAGTTACTGCTTGAAATGTTTTTGTATGTCTTATTGTCATTAAATATATCCTTTTAAGATGGAAAACTGAAAGAAAGGATGTGTTTTGAATCAGATTGGGGGGAGTTTTTGTGGTTGTGGTCTTGACTTGGCTGATTCATTCAAATTCTGTGGGAAAATTTTATTATGGCATCTTCTAATTATTCTTTTTTCTGAAGCTGAGTTTGTTGGGTTCTGCATGCGTCTATGTGCTATATTTTCATCATTTACATAGTCTATGGATTCTAGTTATTGTCTTTAGACTAGGAGTATGTGCTTTTGGATTTGTATTCACCTCTTTTCTATTCTGTGTAAATGCAGCTTCATACCATGGAGCCGACTTTTCCTGATGCTGTAGATGTAGACCTTGAGTTGGGCCTTGTGGATATGTTTCTCAGTCTCTGCAGGTTTGAGTGGCAGGCAGGTTATCGAGAGTTAGCTACTGCATTGCTTCAAGCTGAAATGGAGTATAGTTTGTTTTGTCCTCCCTTGCAGCTTACTGAGCAGAGCAAAAAAAGATTGTTTGAGCATTTCTGGAACAGTGATGGTGCTAGAATAGGAGAAGATGGTTCCCTTGGTTGGTCTACGTGGCTGGAGAAAGAAGAAGAGAACAGGCGAAAGCTCCAGCAAGAAATGTCTTCTAAGGAGGAGGAGCAAGGTGGCTGGACAGGGTGGTTTGTACCACCAGAGAAGGATGCTGAAAATTTAACTAACATAGAGAATGTTGTTGTTAATGATGTGGAGTTAGATGAGATGGAGGATGAGGAAGAGGTGGAGGATGCAAAGCAAGAAGAGGATGATGATGCTCTATTGAGAATGCTGGGTATTGATGTTGATGTTGAAGCCAACAGGGAAGTCCATGACACAAGAACTTGGGCTAGGTGGTCGAAAGAGGAGTCATCAAGGGACTCTATGCAATGGATGCCTGTTCGTGCCAAGTCTGGTACTTCATTTCTTCTAGTTGTATTGCCTTTGATAAACTTGTTCCTTGTGCTGGTTTAAACTTGGTCCATGTTCTGCCTTTTCCTCTTTTGTCTTGTTTGCTACTTTTTCGCCCTCATCTTGTTTCTCATTTAATTAACAGTTCAGAAGTTTGTGGCATTGTGGTAGGAGTGGCACATTAATATGCAATAGCAGGGAAGCATTGATACATAATTGAAATAGATGAAGGAAGAGGGATAGATAAGAGAAAGAAAGGGATAGGAACAGGAATTAGGGAATAGAAGAGGACTACAGTGAGGAAATGAGTAATAATGGCGGGGATAGAGCATAGAGGGATCTAGTGGGGTTCTAATGAAAGGAATCAATAGGAGGGAATATTTATTATATTCTTGGTTGGCATCAATCGATGTAACAAGATTATAATAATTTTTTTTTTTTGGTAAGTAAACATAGAAGTATATTAAAAGGACACCAAGGGGATGTCACCCATGTACAAAAGGGGTGCTCGTCTGGATTATATCCCAAGATATAGAAAGAGATTTTGTTTTCTCTACTTATAGTTAGTATTGATTGGAACTAGTCCATTATGTATATGATTTAACATGCCAACTATTAACCAACTTATTAGAAACACAAGACAGCCAATCAGAAATGTCAAGAAATCCCCCGCTCTTGGGGATGTCCTCAGCGCCGAGGAACGTGTACTAGGTTGTATGTGTGACTCGTTCAGATTATGAGCTGGAACAAAAAAGCAAAAGAAAGGAAAGAATTTTTCTAGTATTAATGATCATTACCAGTGAATAGGATAAAATGGAAGAACTCCAGTCACTATCTAAAATGAAAAAGATCTATTCATATGAAATTTATGGTTTCCATTGGTGTGAATCCGATTTAAGATGAGAAATTTTTTTCCATTGGTAGCGAACGTTATCCATTAAGCGGGGAATCCTATTTTTAGGGCAAAACAAAAAAATTATGCTCCCATTCTTGCAAGAACGGACTAACAGGGCCAACTATCTAGCTAACCTTTCAAATTCAATACCGTTACTGTATAAGTGGATCTCATTGTAAAAGACCTATTACTGGATAATTCATGGGTAGAGCCAAAAAGTTTGAACTGGACAAGTTATCAATAACACTCAGTAAATGAAGTAAAGGGCTCCGGTGTATAGAGAGGACCTCACCGTTTAAGAAATCACCATAGAAACGAAGGAACCCACTATTTCTTTATTCATCTATATTGAAATTGAATTTATATTTATTTTTTATTTGTTTGATATACCAATACAATTTCTTATTTTTTTTGGTCTTGTTTCAAGGCAAAATGTCTAAAAAAAGAAAAAATAGTGGTCGGGAAGGTTATAGTAGCAAAAGCCAGTCAATAAAATCTAAAAAATTTAACTCTTTGTCACTGAACCTCATACACCAACTATACAACAACCTCAAAAAATAGAGCTTGAAATCTTGAAGAGCCAAGGTCTTATCCTTGAAAATACGGCGATTCCTCTCCTTCCAAGTAGCCCACCAAATAGGTAAAGGAATCATGCCCCAAACTTGACGGACCCAGCTCTTTTTCATCCTTTGGCTCCACGCCACTGCCACATCTCTCACATTAGAAGGTTGAACCCAACTAATCCCCATAGGCGAGAGCGATAAAGCCCAAATCGAGGAGACCCACCGACAATGTACAAGAAGATGATCCGCTGTTTCTTCCTCCTCCAAACACATGGAACATCTACTTGGACCTCTAAAATTTCTACTCTTAAGCATATCGTCTGTGGGAATCTTGCCTAGAGTAGCAGCCCAAGCAAAGAAACACACTTTTGTGGGGGTTTTGGACTTCCAAGTGGACTTAGCGGGAAACACACAACCGTCCAAGTCTTCAAATTGTGCAAAGCAAAAGCTCTTGACAGAAAAGGAACCCCTAGAACCTGTTGGCCACGCAATCTCATCATTGCCTTGTTGAAAAACCTTTTTGCCAGCAAGAACGGCTAACAAATTACAAACACTATCTTCTTCCCAGTCATTAAGATTCCTAACGAAATTCAAATCCCAGTTGCTAACTTCACCATCCCAAGAGACAACTTCTTTAACCGTGGCATTCTTAAACCGAGCCATCCTAAAAAGATTAGGAAAAAGATTCTTTAAAGGACGGTCTACACACCAGACATCGTGCCAAAAAAGTACCCTTGATCCATCCCCCACCTCAAAATGCACTAAAGATTTGAAGCGTTCAAGACTGGCTAGGATAGATTTCCAACAACCAACCCCATGAGGGTAAGGACTCTTCTTACTCCACCAACCGAACGCATCTATCCCATATTTTGCCTTAATCACCTTGTTCCACATGGCACCATCCTCTTTAGCAAACCTCCACAGCCATTTGGTCTTCAACGCTTCATTCATAAGACGAAGAGGTTTTATGCCAAGTCCACCCTGCAGACTAGGACGACATACCTCATTCCAATTGACCCAGTGGAGGCTGTTACCATCTTCAATGGAGTTCCAAAGGAAATATCTCATGATCTTCTCTATCCGACTAGCAATGCTAGCTGGGATAGTGAATAAAGACATGAAGTAGATGGACAGACTACTCAAAGTGCTCTTCAAAAGAGTCAATCTGCCCCCTCTGGACAGAAGCTTTGACGTCCAGCCTGCCAACTTCTTATGAAACCTCTCGATAATTGGGTCCCAAATTGATATGCTCTTATATGGAGCACCAAGAGGAAGCCCAAGATATGAAGAAGGCAGGTAATCAACTCCGCATCCAAAAAAGCGAGCCAACTCATGAACATTGGGCACATCACCCACTGGAATGAGTGCACTTTTGGAGAGGTTTACCCTTAGACCCGACATAGCTTCGAACAGAAGAAGGGTGCACCTTAAGTAGCCCAGGTTACTCTTGTTCGGGTTGCAAAAAACGAGAGTATCGTCGGCAAAGAGCAAGTGGGAAATCAACAAACCCTCGGTGTGAGGATTAGTAAATTGAAACCCATTTAAGAAACCTTCCTCCCCTGCCTTAATCACCAACCTGCTGAGTGACTCCATAACCAAAATGAATAATAAGGGCGACAATGAGTCATCTTGCCTTAAGCCTCTTGAGCTTGAGAAAAAACCAGAAGCTTCTCCATTAACTAAAATAGAGAAGCGCACAGTAGAAATGCAGAAGGAGATCCATTTCCTCCACTTGTCAGGAAAGCCCATTTTCTCAAGAATAGCCAAGAGAAAACTCCAAGAGACATGGTCGTAAGTCTTCTCAATGTCAAGCTTACAAAGGACACTAGCCATCCCTGATTTGATATAAGAGTCAATACATTCATTCGCAATCAAAGTTGCATCCAAAATTTGACGACCAGAAACGAAGGCGTGCTGCGAAGGACCCACAACTTTTCCAACCACTCTCCTCAATCTTGACGCGAGGACTTTTGCAAGAATCTTATAAACACTTCCTACCAAACTAATGGGCCTAAAAGACTTAATATCATTAACACCAGCCACTTTGGGAATCAAAGTAATAAAGGTGTCATTTAAACTTTTCTCAAACACACCCTTCTTATGAAAATCACCAAAAAATCCCATAATCTCCCCCTTGATGATAGACCAACAATGCTGAAAAAAAGCTATATTGAACCCATCTGGTCCTGGAGCTTTCTCAATTCCTAAGTCGGAAATGGCCTTCCACACTTCATCTTCAGTAAAGTCTTTCACAAGATCGCTAGCATCCTCCGGGCTAATAGAGGCAAAAGCGATTCCATCAAATAAGAACCTAGATGATTGATCTTCATGATACAGGTTCTCATAGAACTTGACAATCGCATTTCTGGCTGAGGCAGCATCAGCATAGGACTCGCCATCAACTTTAATTTGATGAATAGCATTAAACCTTCTTCTCCGATTTGCCACTTGGTGGAAAAATTTGGTATTACGATCACCATCCTCGATCCACTGTTGCTTTGCTCTTTGGCGCCAGAAAATATCAATAGATTTTCGCACCATAGAGAGTTCTTTTTTAACTCCCAATCTTTCAAATCTATCCGCCCAAGAGAGAGACTGCTGCTGCTCCTTCTCATCTAAACGCTTCACTTTATCCACCAGACTACCGATCTTGAACTCTAAATGGCCAAACACTTCCCTATTCCACTGTTTAAGCTTGGTCTTCAACAAGTTGAGTTTTTTTGCCAAAATGAAACACGAAGAGCCACTAACATTCTGAACATCCCAAACAGCTTTCACAAGGTCATCGAATCCACTCGCCTCAAGCCACATATTCTCGAATTTGAAAGGGCGTCTGCCTCCAGAGACTTCCCCAACCCGCAGAAGAATGGGAAAATGGTCTGAAGTAATCTTCGGAAGGGTAACTTGATGGACCCCCTGAAAATGATCTTCCCATTTCGCCGAAAAGAGGAATCTATCGATGCGAGATAACACCGGGACCTCATGACTAGACCAAGTGAAACGAGCCCCTTCTAAAGGAGGGTCAGCACGAATCAATAAAACTAGAGAACTCTCTCATTGTCGAAGAGGACCTACCACTTGAGGATCTCTCTGAAGGGAACCTAATGACATTAAAATCCCCACCCAAACACCACGGAATGTCCCACGGAGTCATGAAGAGCGACAACTCCTCAAAAAAGGCCCGTCGCAAGTAGTCGTCATTAGGCCCATAAACCCCAATCAAACCCCACTCAAAATTGTCCTCCAGAGACTTAAACCTACAACACACTGAAAACGACCCAATGCGAGAATCACCGAGTTCCAAGACTCGAGGGTCCCAGATGACAATAATACCTCCTGATCGACCCACTGAAGGTAAGAATAACCACTCAATCGGTTGACGTCCCCACAAACTAATCACTACCTGCCGGCTAACCACCTCCAACTTAGACTCTTGGAGAATAGCAACATCAGAAGCAAAAGACCGTAACACCCACTTCACATCCCCCCGCTTGTTTGGACAATTGAGCCCCCTTACATTCCATGCAATCAACTTAATGGCTGGCCCCATCTGAAAACAGCCTAACCCTGCCACCTTCATCCCCCATACTAGGTTCAACCGATTGTTCCCTTCTCAATCTATTTGCTTCCAACGATGCAAGAAAAGAAAGCAGCTCCGTTTCTCTCCCTTCTATGGCCAGACCCATCTTTTTACAAAAAAAGACCATTCTTTCCAAGACCCATGGTGCCCCTTCAGTAGCATTCCCTGAATCAGAAGAACCAGGTAATGCACCATCCAATTCTTGAGGGTGGGCTTGAGGTAGAGCTTGCTCAAACGATAAAGACCCTCCCTTCTCTTGCACAATAGGAGAACCCGCCTCAGAAGCGACTAAAATAGCCTTCCGGGACTTCTTCCTACGAGCGTAAACAAGCACACTAGTAGATGGAGAGCACTCTGTAGGATGCAGCTCCTCCTCCACCACCTTCAGCGGCGATTCAGGAATCCTTGAGGCGCACGGAGTGGCACACAGAGAGCTGTCGTGTGAGTTACACTCCCTCTCCGGTGACAGATCATTCTCCCACATGTCTCTCAACAGTCAACACTTTGAATTGGTTAGCACAGGGAGTTGGAGCCACCAGCAGCTCCTTCGCAACATCCTTCTTATAAGGCATCATCACGTCCATAGCATTGTCTTTGAAGGAGACTTTCTGTTTCAACGCATCCTTGCTAAGATTGTGATCTTCACCAATCACACCAGCACACACATCCCAAGAACCACAATTCCTACACTTCCACCCCTTCAAAGGAGAATTTGAAGAGCCACCCGGAAGACCTTGCACCACATTAGCAAAAGACCTATCCCTACTCACCGGCACTCTGGAAGGAAACATTCCCTTCCTTGGTGGGGGATGGGGCTTCTTATGACCCTCAATCAACATCTTCTTAAGAATCTTAGTCACCCTAAACCATCCCTCTGCCTTGGCTCCCTCAGGAAAAATCACTGACCTAACCTGCCCACCGTTGCCTAGCAGAGAAAGGACAATGAATCTACCTTTGGTATTCTTTCTCAGTTGAAGTAGTAGGCACCTCTGACCCCACCTGAGAGATTTGAACCACAATGGTTCTCCCTTTGAGAAACAAAATTTGACCATTTGTACAGCCAACCAGCAACTCCTGGGAGCTCAACCTAATAAAGGACCTTTTCCTCCTACTAGCCTCAGAAACCTTAAAAGGAAAAAGTCCTCCATCACCCCCAAACACCTCCAGGACCTTCCCTTCCACTCTCGCAGTGGCATACATGATCAAACAGCAGGCAATGCAGCTTAGCCAGGACAAACAGAAAACCAGAGCAAACAGAAAACCTCCCCTAATACCCAACTGGGAAATGTACTGGCCGGGGAGAAGGAAGAACCGGAGAAACAGCAGAAAAAGAGCGGTAACCGTGTCTGGCAGGAGACCACAGCAACCCCAAAGAGCAAAACAGGAGAAACTCACCAGTGGAGAAGAGCAGAAAAGACTCCGGCGAAATTCCGGCGGCCGGAAAATTTTCCGGCGACCGGAAAAAGTCGCCGAGCTGGCTGGTGGCGGCAGAAAAGGCCGGCGAAAATCACTTGACCAGCAAGGACCAGCAGCTCCCCCCCACACACAGAAATAGAAAACGGGAAAGCTCCCTTCGAAACCCAGAAAACCGTCGCCCGGCGAAGGGGTGACCGGCGGCTCCCGGAGACCCAAAGTCCAACGGACCTCAGGTACACCTCTGATGACCACTCCAGACACCCAAACTTCACCGGCCAGCTGGGTTACAAGACGACGGCGAGTTCCTGAGTGGCCCGATGCAGAGGGAAGAGAGCAGAAGATGACGGGGGTAGAACCAGAGGAGCATGGAGGTGGTTACTGGGTGGCCTACCGATGACCGGCGAGTGACGGACGGCGGCTGTGAAGACTGTCGAGAGGGAGGGAGGCTTGGGATGGGCTCCAATCGCGAGACCCTCAGTTCTTTCTATTAAATACCTCTTTTTGCTAGTTATAAGATTATAATAATTTTACTCAAAAGAAATTTAGAACAAGACTTCATAACATATGTTTGCTTATATACTCTGTTAGCTCATTGAGAAATCCTTACGTCAAGAGTTCAAGCTTCTCTAATCTCAAGTATACTCATAACAATATAGAATCTTGAAAACAAGAAAAAACTGCACAAAGCAATATTCGGAATAAGAAACCAAATCTTACTAAAGCTATTCTAAACAATCCTATTTCAGCTTCTCTGCAGAAACAACAACAAGAATAATGACAACTATCTCATTATGGATTTCACTAAAGGGGCTTCTAGGGTGATCAAGATGTAGGCAAACGTAGTCACTTACACCTAGCAAGCCTATAGGCTTTTCTGAATTATCCTCTATAAGTTTTACAAAAGAATGATCTTGCAGGTGGATCCATGATTTTATCTTATAGATTTCCGATGGAGTCCCTTTATTCCTCGTCTCTATTATCCTTTCTCATGGTTTCTTTTTCTATTTTTTCTTTTCCTTGAAGGGGTGGGAGGGGGCTCATCGTAGAGTTTGAAGTTAGAATGTGAAGTGTTGAAGAACGGAGAAGGTTGCCTAGTTGCTGTTGCATAAGTGAAGAAATTGAAATTCGTTGATTTCATTCAATAAAAGCAGCTATCAAGTTGTAGTGAGAGTAGATCTTTACCCTTGGGAATGCCAAAGTCAATGTGCTTTTCTCTCATTTTTGACATGTCAAGATTCTGAGTTTCTTGGACCATATTTGTAGATCACTGGGATTAGTGAAAATATGATACTTTCTTAGGTTCCTTCAACTTTTTCTCTAGTATGTTATTGGGGTTCTTTATCAACGTTCTTGACATCTAAGTTAGCCACTTTTGCCTGAGTACATAGATTAGCTGGGGCTGTGGTTGGTGAAGGAAGGAATTAAAGTGAGTAGAGAAATAGAGCAGATCGTGAGGGGGAACCAGGGAACAATGTGAATTAGTGAAGGGTAAGAATGGTATACCAAACATCTTGCAACTATAAATAAAATTAAGAATCCAATATAACAAAGGGTCCATATGAGACCAAATAAACTCTTGATATTCTTTAACCTTTTCCGAGAACAATTCTTAAAATCCATCAATAAGTCAAGTCCCTCGACGCCCCCTCCTCTCGCTCGACACCTTTTCCTCTCTCCCCAGGTGCCGGTCCTCGGTGGTCGGTGAAGCTCAGGGTGCCCAGAGTGGTCACCGGAGGTCTACTGGACTTTAGGTCTCCGGGAGCCGCTGGCCGCCCTCTTCGCCGGTCGTTTTGGGTGTTTTGGGGCTTCTCCTTCTGTTTTCTTCAGATTTCCGCGCCGGTGGAGGTTTTAGGGGATCTCCGGTCTCTGCGTTGGGTTGGCGGACAGGTTCTGTCAGCGCCGATGAGTTCGGTGGCGGCTTTCCGGTCGCCGGCGACTTTTCCGGTCACCGGAATCTCGCCGGAAATTCCTCAGCTCTCTTTTCCTGGCCCAGATTCTGCCGTCTTCTCCCCTGGTTCTGCTGCTCTCTCCGTCCGATCGCCGGTGAGTGGCTTTTGTGTTAATCCTCCTCATTTTCTCTCTTCTCCGGCCACGGGGTGGTGTAGGTGGGTTCAGTGGTCAGTTCTTTGACTCCCTTCTTAGCTTGTTTCGTTCTGTGGGTTGTCTTCCTCCCCTTTCTTTGCAATGGCCGTCAGTTCTGTCATTTATGCTGCTGTGAGGGTGGAGGGGAAGTTACTGGAAGTGACTAGGGGTGTGGGAGGTCCTTTTCCTTTTAAAGTTGCTGAATCCAGTAAAAGGAGAAGGTCGTTTATTCAGTTGAGCCTCTAGGAGTTTCGATGGGTGGCAGTTCAAATCGCTTTTGCTTCTCAAAGGGAGAACCATTGTGGCTGAAAACTTTTAGGTGAGGTCAGAGGTGTCTATTGCTTCAACTGAGAAAGAATAACAAAGGTAGATTCATTGTTCTCTCTCTTTTGGGCAATGGTGGGAAGGTTAGGACTGTGATCTTCCCTGGGGGAGCGAAGGTTGAGGGTTGGTTTGGGGTGACAAAGGTCTTCAAGGAAACTCTAATTGAAGGCCACAAGAAGCGATCCCATTCTTTAAGGAATGCTCCTATTCCATCTAGGCGTCGTGTGAGTAGGTCTTTTGCTAGTGTCGTCCGAGGCCACCTAGGTGGACCCCCTGATTCTTCCTTGATGGGCTGGAAGTGCAGGGAGTGTGGATCATGGGATGTTTGTGCAGCTGTGATAGGCGAAGCTCATAATGGTAGTGGTGGCTTGTCCAAGCAGAAGGTTTCCTTCAAGGATAATGTTAAGGATGTGTCAGTGTCTCCTAGCACGGTGGGCAGTCCTAAGGAGTGTGTGGAGGTCTCTCCTCCCTGCATTAACCAATTTCAGGTGTTAAGAGATCTTTTGGAGAATTATCCCTCCTCCGATTGTGAGTGCAGCTCCCCGTGTGCCTCAAGGGTCCCAGAATCTCCTTGTAATGTGGTGGAGGAGGAGTTGCATCCAGCAGCTCGATCACCAGCCACGAGTATGGTGGTTTATTCTCGTAGGAAGAAGTCTGGAAAGACTAACCTTGTTGCTGATGTGGGTTCGGGTGCTCCATGTGGGCAGGAGGTGGAAGGGTTTTCTTTGTTTGAGGAACCTCTCCATCCAGTCCACACTCAAGGAGTAGATGATGATGCATTAGTTAGCGCTGCATATGGAGGTAATGTTAGTGAAGGCTCTGCCTGGGTCTTGGAAAGAATGATCTTCTTTTGTAAGAAGATGGGGTTGGCCATTGAAGGTAGAGAGATGGAGCTGCGCTCTTTTCTTGCCTCACTGGAAGCCAATAGAATGAAAGGTGATCAAGTGGTAGAAGAGGGTAGGGGGGATGCTGTTGCAAGGGAGAGTTTGTCTTCGGATGGGGCCAGCCGTTAAAGTTCTTGCCTGGAACGTCAGGGGGCTAAATTGTCCAAACAAGAGAGGGGATGTTAAGTGGGTGTTGCGCACTTTCGCGTGCGATGTCGCCATTCTCCAAGAATCCAAGTTGGAAGTTGTAAGTCGTACCATAGCAATTAGTCTGGGGGGTCGACGTCCGATTGAGTGGCGTTACTTACCCTCAGTGGGCCGCTCAGGAGGCATTATTATTATTTGGGATCCTCAAGTCTTGGAGCTTCGCGACTCTCGTATTGGGTCGTTCCCTATTTGCTGTAAGTTTAGGTCGCTGGAGGACAATTTTGAGTGGGGTTTGATTGGGGTTTATGGGCCTAATGACGACTATATGCGATGGGCCTTATTTGAGGAGCTGTCGTTCTTTATGTCCTCTTGGGACATACCGTGGTGCTCGGGTGGGGACTTTAATGTCATAAGGTTTTCCTCGGAGAGATCCTCAGGCGGTCGGTCATCTTGGGCAATGAGAGTTCTCTAGTTTTATTGATGATTGCAATCTGATTGACCCGCCACTGGAAGGTGCTTGCTTTACTTGGTCTAGCCATGAGGAGGTTCCTGTGTTATCTCGCATTGACCATTTTTTATTCTCGGTTGAGTGGGAAGACCACTTCCGGGGGGTTCGTCAAGTTACCCTTCCGAAAATTACTTCCGACCATTTTCCCATTCTCCTTCGGGTTGGGGAAGCCTCCAAAGGTAGACATCCGTTTAAATTTGAGAATATGTGGCTTGAGGTGGATGGTTTTAGTGACCTAGTCAAATCTTTCTGGGATGAGTTGGTTGTTAGTGGCCCCTCTAGTTTTGTTTTGGCAAAGAAACTCAATTTTTTGAAGTCCAAACTCAAACAGTGGAACAGGGATGTGTTTGGCCATTTAGAGTTAAAGATGGCTAGTTTGGTGGAGAAAATGAAGCTCTTAGATGAAAAGGAGCAACAACAGTCTCTCTTATGGGTAGATAGAATGGAAAGACTCGGAGTTAAAAAAGAGCTCTCTTTGGTGCGAAGGTCCATTGATATTTTTTGGCGCCAAAGAGCAAAGCAGCAGTGGATGGCGGATGGTGATCGCAACACCAAATTTTTCCATCAGGTGGCAAATAGGAGAAGAATGTTTAATGCCATTCACAATATTAAAGTGGATGACGAGTTCTTTGATGATGCTGCCTTGGCCAATGAGGCAATTGTCCACTTCTATGAAAATCTGTACCATGAAGATCATCCATCAAGGATCGTTCTTGATGGTATTGCTTTTACCTCTATCAGTCTTGATGATGCTAGGGATCTTGAAAATGAGTTTACCGAAGTGGAAGTTTGGAATGCAATCTCTGAGCTAGGAAATGAGAAAGCGCCAGGGCCTGACGGTTTCAATTTAGCCTTTTTCCAGCACTGTTGGTCTACTGTCAAGGAGGAAGTTTTGGGTTTTTTTGCTGATTTTCATAATAAAGGTGTCTTTAAGAAAAGTTTAAATGCCTCTTTTATTAGTTTGATTCCAAAAGTGGCTGGCGCAGATGATATTAAGCTTTATAGGCCTATCAGTCTGGTAGGGAGTGTTTGTAAGATCCTTGCCAAAGTCCCTGCTTCAAGATTGAGGAAAGTTGTCGGAAAAGTTGTGGGTCCCTCGCAGCATGCTTTTGTTCCTGGTCGTCAAATCTTGGATGCTGCCTTGATTGCCAATGAGTGCATCGATTCTCATTTAAGATCTGGGATTTCCGGTATCCTGTGTAAGCTTGACATTGAGAAGGCTTATGATCATGTCTCTTGGAGCTTTCTTTTGGCTATTCTTGTGAAAATGGGTTTCCCTGATAAGTGGAGGAAATGGATCTCTTTTTGTATTTTCACGGTGCGCTTCTCTATCTTGATTAATGGTGAAGCATCTGGTTTTTTCTCTAGTTCAAGAGGTCTAAGGTAGGGGGACCCTTTGTCGCCTTTATTGTTCATTTTGGTGATGGAGACGTTGAGTAAGTTGGTGATCAAAGCAGGTGAGGAGGGTCTCTTGAATGACTTCCGGATTAGTAACCCTCATTCTGAGGGTTTGTTGATTTCTCATTTGCTCTTCGTTGATGATACCCTTGTTTTTTGCAAGCCGGATGTAAGTAATTTGGGTTATTTAAGGTGCATCCTTCTGCTGTTTGAAGCTATGTCCGGGCTAAGGGTTAACCTTTCCAAAAGCACACTCATCCCTGTTGGTGAGGTGCCTAATGTTCATGATTTGGCCCGGTTCTTTGGGTGTGGAGTGGAGTTTTTGCCTTCTTCTTATCTTGGTCTTCCTCTTGGTGCTTCTTATAAGAGTATAGCTGTCTGGGACCCAGTTATTGAGAGGTTCCATAAGAAACTGGCAGGTTGGAAGTAAACTTTTGTCCAGAGGGGGTAGACTGACTCTTTTGAAGAGCACTTTGAGTAGCTTACCTATCTACTTCATGTCTTTATTTACTATCCCAACTAGCATTGCTAATCGGTTAGAGAAAATCATGAGAGATTTTCTTTGGAATTCTATGGATAATGGTAATGGCCTCCATTGGGTTAATTGGAACGATGTGTGTCGTCCTAAACAAGAGGGAGGACTTGGTATAAGACCTCTCCGTGTTATGAACGACGCTTTGAAGACCAAATGGTTGTGGAGGTTTGCAAAGGAGGAAGATGCTATGTGGAGAAACGTGATCAAGGCAAAGTATGGGGTTGAGGAGAGGGGTTGGTGGAGTAGGAAGAGTTCTTATGCCCACGGTGTTGGTTGTTGGAAAACTATCTTATCAGGTCTTGAGCGGTTCAAATCTTTAGTACATTTTGAGGTGAAGGATGGTTCAAGGGTGTTATTTTGGCATGATGTGTGGTGTGGGGAGTGGCCTTTGAAGACTCTCTTTCCAGATCTGTTTAGGATGGCTCGTCTGAAGCATGCTACGATCCAAGAAGTTGTTTCTTGGAATGGGGATTCTAGTCATTGGAGCTTGACTTTTGTGAGGAATCTTAATGATTGGGAAGAGGACAGTTTTTGTGATTTGTTGGCCGTACTTGCTGGCAATGAGGTTCTGTCGCAAGAAAAGGATGAGATTATGTGGCCTTTTAACTCTAAGGGTTCCTTCAGCATCAAGAGTTTTTGTTCCACACATTCTGATGCCTTGGATGGTTATGTTTTTGCCGTAAAGTCCATTTGGAAGTCTAAAGCTCCCACAAAAGTGTGTTTCTTTGCGTGGGCAGCCTCCATAGGAAGGATCCCGACTGATGACATGCTTAAAAGAAGAAATTTTAGTGGTCCAAGCAGATGCTCTTTGTGCTTGGAGGAGGAAGAAACCGCGGATCACCTTCTTGTTCATTGTCGTTGGGCTTCCGCTCTTTGGGATTTAGCTCTCTCTCTGATGGGGGTTAGTTGGGTTCAACCTTCTAATGTTAGAGATGTTGTAGTAGCTTGGATGAGAAGGATGAAGAAGAGTTGGGTCTTCGAAGTTTGGAACATGGTGCCTTTGGCTATTTGGTGGACTACATGGAAGGAGAGAAATCGTTGTATCTTTGACGATAAAGCCGTGTCGTTTCAAGAGTTCAAGCTTTATTTTTTGAGGTTGTCGTATAGTTGGAGTGCCGGGCTTTGTGGTAACAAAGCTTTAAATTTTTTGGCTTTTGTCGATTGCATTATGGATGAGAGCATAAGGGCATAATGTTTTTGTATTTGCCCTTTTTGTAGATGGGTGACATCCCTTTGGTGTCCTTTTAATATACCTCTTGATTACTTACCAAAAAAAAAAAATAAAAAAAATCCATCAATAAGTCGAGGAAACTCACCTAAATAAGTGTCTTTGAACTGTGCTTTAGTTTGATGAGCAAAATTGTGGGTTTCGTCAAGGAACACAAATAAACATTAGCTTTTAGATATCTTATGTCTTGGAGGAACCCTTAATGGGTAGACTTCAAATGGGATATGAACTTGTTGATAATCTCATTAGAACATTTCATTTACAAAAATTTGTTGTTTCGGAGGTTGTCTTGTTTGCTGGTCTACTTTTCCATGCTTGTCGTTCATTCTTTCGCTAGAGCCTCACAAAGTTCACTCTATGTGAATGCCACATGAATTGATCATTATGATTGAGGAAGATTGGTAGTTGGTGCTACTCCTTTTAGTTATGTGGACCCTGATTAGCTCATAACATTTAGCAACATGATCTAGTATTTGTGGTTAGGTATTTGAGCATACTTTCGAAGGAATAGTTATGACTGGCTTTGTTTCTGCAGTCCGTCTCTCAGGAAATTAAATTCTCTCTCCTTGTATATTTTTGATGAGCAATCAATAGTTGTATTAATCGACATCAAGGTGATGGCGCTCATGTACAAAAGAGGCGATTACAAAAATATCATGCCCTCAAGCTTCATACATAATATTATCTACAAAATCCAAAATGGTCAAAATAGTGCCACCATTTAGAACGTGACTCCAATTGTAGAGCTTGAAATCTTGAAAGGGCATTTCTTTGTCGTCAAAAATCTATCGGTTCCTTTCCTTCCAAGTAGTCCACCGAATAGCCATAGGGATCATCTTTCAAACTCCTAAAGCCCAACACTTTTCATCCTTCTACAAGCCACCAACAAATCTTTGACCTTCAAATATTGCACCCAACTTACACCCATCAAGGAGAGAGCCAAATGCCAAAGCCAGGAGACCCAACGACATGCATGAGGAGGTGATGGACCGATTCTTCCTCCTTAAGTCACATAGAGCACCTACTTGGCCTATGAAAATTTGTACTTTTAAGTCCGTGGGATTTTTTTTTCTTTGGTAGCGGCCTAGGAAAAAAGAAAAAAAGATTTTGAAGGACCTTTGACCTCCAAATTGCATTTGCGGGATAATTAGAGCAACTTGACCGATCATGAAGAGTATTACAAAAACTCTTGACTGTGAAGGACTCTTTAGGTTCCTGAGGCCAAACCATCTTATCATTGCCTTGAGGTTCTATCTTCATGTCAGCGAGTTGAGGAAGAAGATTGCAAGTACTTTCTTCTTCCCAATCATTAGGGCTTCTCAAAAGAGAGAGGTTCCAGTGGTTGTGATCCCCATTCGCTATGATCCCCATTCTAAGACATCTTTGCATCTTTGAAACGAGCCAGTCTAAAAAGATCAGGGAGTTGAATCTTAAGGGGACGATCACCACACCAAACATCATGCTAAAACAACACTCTAGAACCATTGCTAACCTTAAAATACACCAAAGCTTTAAAGAGCTCCAAACCTGCTAAGACAGATTTCCAGCAACCCACCCTATGGGCATAAGGACTCTTCTTCCTCCACCACCCGAAGTTATCCAACCCTTGTTTAGAAGTGATCACCTTTCTCCAAAGCACATTCTCCTCTTTAGCAAACCTCCAAACCATTTGGTCTTGAGAGCATCATTCATTTACGAAGATGCCTAATACCTAGCCCTCCCTCTTGCGTGGGATGAAAACCTTTCCCCCAGTTGACCCAATGAAGACCATTAGTTGAGTCATATTGGACCAAAGAAAATCTCTAATGATTTTCTCTAAGCGACACGCTATGGTAGCAAGAAAACAAGGACATGAAATAGATGGGCAAACCCCAAAGAGTGCTTTTCAATAAAGTTAACCTCTCTTCTCTAGACAACAATTTAGATTTTCTTTCCACCTCTGCCAATCTCTTTCGAAACCTCTCCACCACAGGTTCCCAAGCTGTGTTGCTCTTATAAGTGGTGTCCAGAGGAAGACCAAGATAAGAAGACGGAAGATACTCAACACCACAAGTGAGCTAAGTGATCTAAGTGAGCAAGCTCTGGCACCTCACCAACGGGGATGAGAGCACTTTTAGATAAGTTAACTTTGAGCTCTCACATCATTTCAAAAAGCACAACGATACACCTCAAGGAACCTAGATGACTTTCATTAGGCTTGCAAAAAATCAAAGTGTCATCAGCAAAGAGAGTAGGAAATCAAAACATCCTTTGAACGAGAGCTATTAATATGGATGCCTTCTAAAATTCCCCCATCATTTCCATCAATGATCTTTTGTTTTTGATAAGGAAAACTTAATATTATATAAAAGGGTAATAGAAGAGTGGATGCACAGCTAGCATCCTACAAAGACTATATACATCCTAAACACAAACTATACGCACACTCAACCACATCAAAAGATGATGAACAAATCTTCCCGTTATTGCAAAATAAATAATCAATTGTCTTTTAAGTCCCCAAGAGAAGTTTTAACGCTGTTTTTTTTTTTTTTTGGTAAGTAATCAATAGGTATATTAAAAGGACACCAAGGGGATGTCACCCATATACAAAAAGGGCAAATACAAAAACATTATGCCCTTATGCTCTCATCCATAATGCAATCGACAAAAGCCAAAAAATTTACACTTCTGTTACCACAAAGCCCGGCACTCCTGCTATACAACAACCTCAAAAAATAAAGCTTAAACTCTTGAAACGACCCGGCTATATCGTCAAAGATACGACGATTTCTCTCCTTCCATGTCGTCCACCAAATAGCCAAAGACACCATGTTCCAAACTTCGAGGACCCAACTCTTCTGCATCCTTCTCTTCCAAGCTACCACCTCGTCTCTAACATTAGAAGGTTGCACCCAACTAACCCCCATAAGAGAGAGAGCTAAATCCCAAAGAGCGGAAGCCCAACGACAATGAACAAGAAGGTGATCCGCGGTTTCTTCCTCCTCCAAGCACAGAGAAGTTTTAACGCTGTTAAACACTCTTTGATTTCTTTCTCTCCAAATACTCCAAAAATTCACTTGAAGTACAACCATGACCTTCTTCTTCACTTTCCTATCGAAGAAACCCTCCCAAGCCAAGAGATTGTTCTGAATGGACTTCGAAGCGACCCAAGATATGCCCAAGCAACTAAATGTGAGTTCCCAAAGAGCCTAGCAAAATGACAATGAAGCAACAAATGATCAGTAGAGTCAAAGTCTTCTTTGCACATAAAACATATATTCACAAGGATCTTTCCCCTCTATTGCAAATTGTCACACATTAATGTCTACCTATGCATTGCTTCCCACATGGAAAAAGAAACCTTTAAAGGGGCTCAAGACTTCAAAATTATCGTATAAGGGAATCTCCCATCATAAAGAGTACGTAGGGATCGAAAACACCATTGTTGGAGCTCCAAAAAATAAGATATAACTGAGAAGACCCTTTTGGAGTTCGAGTCCCATATGACTATATCACGCAAGGAGTCCCCAAGTTTGGCCTCATTGAGCTTGGCAAAAAACCTTACTAGATTGTCATCCTTACTAGATTGTCATCCTTAACAGAGCCATCTCGGACAAAAATTGGGCTCCAAATATCAATGTCAAACACTCGCTCACGATAATTAACAACGGAAGCATCTCTATCAAGAGTGGGAACAAAATGGGCAGCTAATAGTTCTCTTAATGGAGTGACAAAATCGTCATTTGCTTTAATTATCAACCTAATTAAGGTTTCCATCACCAAGATAAATAGCAAGGAGATAAAGGGTCACCCGCAATCCTCTTGTACTAGGGAAGAAGCCCTTTGGCTTCAGCATTAACCAAAATTGAGAAATGAATGATAGATATACAAAATACACCCACGTTCTCCACTTGCTAGGAAAGCCCATTCTTTTAAGAGTAGTCATAAGAAAGTCCCAAGACATATGATCATAGGGTTTTTCGATGTTGAGCTTACAGATAACACTGTGAAGATTAGATTTGAGGTAAGGGTCAATACACCATTGGCAATCAAAGCAGCATCCAATATTTGATGACCGGCGATGAAAGCATGTTGATGGGGGGCAACTACTTTGCCGAGGACTTTCCTCATGAGGCAGACGCTTTAGAAATTTTATGCACGCTTCCCACTAAGCTAATATGTCTGAATTTGTTAATATCGTCTGCCTTGCCACTTTAGGCAGTAAGCAAAGGAAGCAAAAGTCACCTAGAAATGATCATCCCAATCAATGGTAAACAAAAACCGATCAATACGAGATAACACGGGGACCTCCTCATGGCTAGACCAAGTGTAGCAGGTGCCTTCTAAAGGAGAGTCAATGAAATTGTAGGAATCAATGAAGTCAGAAAACTCGATCAGAGTAGATCTCTCAAAAGGAACCTAACAACATTGAAGTCACCCGCTAAACACCAAGGGATATCCCACAGATATAAAAGTCACTAGCTCCCCAAATATGGCGAACCTCTCATTGTCATCATTAGGAACATAAACCCCAATAAGACCCCAAACAAAATCGTATTGCGAAGATTTGAACTTGCAGCACACAAAAAGACTTGATTCTAGAGTCAACAAGCTCCAAAACACGAGGGTACCAAATGATGATAATATCTTCAGAACGTCCCACCGATGTAAAAATAGCCACTAAACATGAGGACCCACAAACTAACCACAATGTGACGACTTACGACTTTCAGTTTAGATCCTTGAAGGATAGCAATATCACAAGCAAATCTACACAACACCCACTTAACGTTCCCCCTCTTAGGCCCCGTGCTTCTCATGAGTACATCTGTGGCCTCCACTCCTTCCCACTCCTTACAGATAAATACCTCTCCTTTCCAGTATCTTCCATTCCCTCTCGCTCCTTTCCACACTTTTTCATTCCCCCCGCTTCAACTCGATTCCACTCTTTCCCACTCCGTTCCATTTCTTACCATTCCTTCCCACTTCATTCCATTCCTTTCCATGCGTTCCCAGTCCATTCCATTCCTTTCCACTCTTGCATACAACAAACCACTCCTACCTACTCCATTCCGCTCCTTCCCACTTCGTTTCATTCCTTTCCGTTTCACACCTGTAATATACGCATGAAAAGAGTAGGGCTTTAATCAGACAATTGAGCCTGCTTACATTCCAAGAAATAACTTTAATACTAGTCCCCCTCAAACAATGTTCTTACTGCCTCCTCATGATCCCTACCCCTTTCATCAACAAGTTGGTTCCCCTTGTTGCTGATAGTTTCCAGTGATGCTAAAAAAGAAAGTAACTTCATTTCTTTGCCATAATATCAAGCCCCATCCTCTTGTAGAAAAAGATAATACAGTCCAACACCCATGAAGAACTTTAACCAAAAACCTTTACTTGATCACAATGAGGAGAAGATGGTCCATGAGAACCATCAGTTTGAGCTTGAGCCAAAGAAAATGCGACGTCCAAATTAGCCTCTCTATGCTCCAGCAGGCTGGAAGAATTTGAACTGGCTTCTTTTATCAACTTCTCGTTTCCTTTCTTCTTTTTATGGGAGTAAACAATCCAATCCTTTTTGGTAGCACAAGGCGAAGGTGAAGATTGAACAGCCACCACATCATCAAACGTAGACTCTAGAATGACCGAAGCACCCCAGGATGAACTACTATTGTAAGAGGGTAGTTCTCGGAGAGATCTCTTGGAATTGGTTGATACCGGAAGGTGAGTGAAGCAACAACTCTTTTGGCCTACTCTTCCCACTAGGAGGACGAAAATAACTCTTGGCCTCCAATCCTTTTTATGGGAGTAAACAATCCAATCCTTTTTGGTAGCACAAGGCGAAGGTGAAGATTGAACAGCCACCACATCATCAAACGTAGACTCTAGAATGACCAAAGCACCCCAGGATGAACTACTATTGTAAGAGGGTAGTTCTCGGAGAGATCTCTTGGAATTGGTTGATACCGGAAGGTGAGTGAAGCAACAGCTCTTTTGGCCTACTCTTCCCACTAGGAGGACCAAAATAACTCTTGGCCTCCAAGAAAAACACGCTATATTGAAGGTGAGCACTTAGCGGCACCCTGCCCTTTGTGTACAACATAATTAGACTCCCCTTCACCAAGAATCGCTGCATAAAACATCCGAGGAACCACACTCCCTACGCTCGCAACACCTCAGGAGAGAGCTTTGAGAGTCACCCATTCTGCCTCAAACTACATTAGCATAGATTAGATGATGACCCACTCTTGACTTGAATGGTGCTGCACCAGACCTTAGCTTAGGGGAGACCTTATGATGCCCATAAATCAAAGACTCTTTCAGAATCTTAGTCAGTGCAAACCATCGAACCCTCCTTCTGCATTTGAGCCCTCTGGACAGTTGATTGTCCTGGACTGATCAGAGCTTCCAAATTGAGAAAAGACGATAAATATACCTCTGCCATTCTTTTCTCTCTGGTGTTCAAAACCTTCAAGCTGTATTCCATTTTATTTTGTTTCTTGTTTTTTTCACTTGATCCCTGTGATCTCCAGCAGTAAGTTCAATTCAACTTTCAACCCTAGAAATACTCCTTAAATACTTGCCTTTTGGTCGAAAGAGCTGAATTGTTTCAAGTTCTTGTTCTCAATGCTTGCTTGCATCCTGCTCAAGTCGATTTCTTTCCGTCTTAATTTGCTTTCTCGTCACACTCTTATGAGAAAAATCTTTGGTGCAGGTTAGGGTGCACAGTAGGAAAGATGCTTGCTGTATCTGTAATAGCAACTCTGCGTGCATGTTACACACAAAAGTATCAGAAAATTTACTTTCGGACATAATTGACATTAAATGAGGCACATCTTATATAAATGCGTCGTATAGTCAAACTCATCAAAATAAAAAAGGATGGGTGATCGCTTACTAAAGTCATAAAATCTTGGATCTTCTTTCATTAAGTGCATTAAGGTGCCTCTTCTAAGGTTGGCTCTCAAATATCTGGTGCTGAGATATGAAAGTCTCTGAAAATATATATTTCTGAATCGTGATAATTGTGTGGTTTGTTTGCTGCTTGATGTAAGTCTTGACTCTTGACCAAAATGCAGAGGCTTCTCACAGTAATGAGGGAATTGAAGATGAGGAAGAACAACTCTCAAGAGTCATATTATTTGAAGATATTACTGACTATCTTTTCTCATTAAGCTCCACTGAGGCCCGTTTATCTCTTGTTCTGCAGTTCATTGATTTCTTTGGTGGGCAGGTGTCCCAGAGGTTAGCATGCAGACTGCCATTTGTCAGATGTTTATGCCTGTTTTTGTGTTACTTTTGTGTGCTTGCTTTGGAATTCAGGTGAAGTTTGTTTTTGTTTATACTTGTCAATTTCACTGGGTGGCACATCTATAGACTTGCATGTAAAGAGGGATAGTGTTTGAGCAAATTATTGCGTAACACTTGAAGGCGATTTGCAGACCTGAGTGATCCAAAGATGGCTGATTAGTTTCCTAGTTACACAATTCCCAGGAATTTTAAAAAAAAAAAATCCAAAGATTTGGTGACATAAAGTCAGACTATTAATGAGTCTGGTTAAATGTTTTGAGGAACCATTAATCTTTTATTTTGTCAGATGATGAAAATATGTTCCTTTCTATATAAATGTTGAAAATGGCTTCACCTCATTCAAAGAGCATGAGGTTGATTTGTCTAGGCTATGCTTGTATCTCAATTTTGGCAACTGTGCTAGACCTGGGATTCAAGTACTTTTAAGGTAAGGGGCATATGAGAAGTATATCTGCTAACTTTAATGTTTCCTGGCTGTAAAAAATGAAATTTGGTGGGTCAGTTTTGGATTTTATAGATAATTTTATGCACGAGAGCTTGATGGCATGATGATTTCTGTAATTTTTCCTCTCATACGTGGGTGACATTCCCTTCATGTCTTTAGCAATATATCTTCTGTTTGTTTTTCGCCTTTAAAAAGAACTGAATTTATTTTGTCTTCTGGAAGATCGAGTGTCACGTCACATTTCTATTACACATGTAATATATGTCTTGTAAAACATTTTGATGTTCCAAATAAGGTATGTATGATCAATGATGATCTCAAATCTCTTGTGGACTCCTGAGTCTCTGTTCATGGATGGTTTATAATGTGTAGTGAGAGATCAACACAATGCTTGCACTGTTGATGCTGGAGTCAGCGGCCAAAAATGAGATAGTTGATAAGTGAACTATGGCAACATGGGCCATATGGCATTCATGCACAGACCAAAGGCACAGTCTAGTTGCATTGGATCCACCTTCTCATAGAGGAGTTGTGGGGTCTAAATCCCACAGGGAGGCATTTGGGAGGAGGATTCTCCTATTGTTAATCCCTATCCCCTGACTTTCCTCCCAAGCCATCCTGCACTTTACAACTGATGGTGCCACTAGATGCATTATTGTAATTAACTCAGGAGTTCAATCCTCTTTGCTGAAAAGGGGAGGGGATTTGAGACTGATGACGACAGCTCTGAGGATCTTTCTTTTGAAGCTAACTGTTGTACGTTTCTAGCAGGCGGATTGGGGATGTGGATAAAAGACAGGACCACGATGTTCATTTTTCTCATGTTTTTGCAGCTTCTGCTATTTATTTGCAAGGCACTCGTTTAGTTCAACAGTTTGACATGAGCTTTCTACAATCCGTGATTTAGGTAATAGCACAGTCTCCCTGGGTATGAGGTCAAGCGATTAGGGGATGGGATTGTGGCAAGTAAGCTTTATATAGTTTGGTCCTATACTTGGAGAAGCAAGGAGAAAAATGGCCATGCTCGAGCTCTCTTTGACAAAGAGGGAACCTAAGTGTTGTTTTCAACGCCTTCCATGGATGGATAATTGAAATATGAATTCTCATCCCAACAAAAAGGAATATTGAATTGAAATCCAAGTTAGAGATTGCGAGAGTTGCATATATAGGGGTAAATTACATACATTTCAATCTCTACATGTCAATTCCAAGGGACCATACTTGGGTGTGTGTCGTTGCTTGATTATGGGATCATGGGCATAAGAACAAATTCCTTGGTATGATTTAATGTATTGTTTGTTTGATGTAATTGACTGCGAATATAAACAAAATTGTACTTGATTTATGTTACCATGTGTGGATGCACAGAAGAATCATAATCAACAGTCCATTCAATTGTGATTACTTAGAGTAATGTTATCATATGCATTCTCAATAAACTAAGAGAGGTGTTGATTGCAGTGCTGAGAAGGATCCAATTTCTGTTATGCAGTTGATTGCAAAACATTCATACCTCATACCTTTCAGCTCTCTATCCTCCTCCTTTCTGCGTTACACAATCTTTCCCTCTCCGGTTCTAACCTTTCAGTCAATGTCTTTCTCTGTCTCATTTTCCTTGGTCCATGCCGTTTCCTCGGCCCTCCCTCACTTCCCTAGAGTTCGCCTTATGAAAAGGCTCCACTCAAATCCCTTCACTCTCTCACACTTGAGATGATGCCTAGCACGCCAGAATTTAGAATGCGATAATAAACACAGAAATTCTGCTTCATTTCATCTAAAGTTTTTATCCAATCTCATGACCATTGTATTTATGTGGTAACTAACATGCTAATATAAGTATTTTACCCATTCGAGTACCTTGGTAATTCCACTACCTGATTGGTTACGTGACGTCGTGATTGCATTGCATTGAGTCAAGCGCCACTTGAGTTCTTTTACTTCCCCGTTAGGTAATTTATGTGGACGGTGCCATCTTCTTCTTCTTCTTCTTCTCCCCATTTTGGGGGGGGGGGGTGAATGAAAATTTTTGATGTTATGAGAAGTTGAGAAAGATGCTTTGAGGCATTCCTTGCAACTTTAGCCCATGGTGGTCGTTTCGCCAATTTGCCATCCACTTCTTTTGTCGTGTTAGTAGTAGGCTAGGATTCAAAATGTAGTTTCGACCGTTTTGTGAACTGTTCCGGTATTGTGAAATCGCTGTATCAGGGTAATGTGGCAAGCATGTGGCAGATCATTGTTGCTGAGTTAATTTTCAAAAAGATTCACCGAACTATATTTGGTAGTGGTATTTGGAAAGATTGACTTCATAATCTTATTAGCTAATATAACAAGATCGGCAACAAGTAAACGTAAATCATAATATGCACCATATAAGTTACTAAAAGAATAATGTACGAGGATATAGTGTCATTCTTCATTTAACAATGGTTGTGGAGCAGTGATCATAGGTGTTATTGCAGCCTTTCTTCTTTTGTGTCGTCACCATTCTGAGGAGGAAGGTGACAGACAACTAAAATGCAACAAAAACCTAGTTTGCTGAACTTCAAAACCCTCTTGATATGGCCGTTTTGTTGCAGAACAATCTCTTTTGGGTTCCATGTGCGTATGGAATTAATGCCTTTTAAGTCTAGGTTCCAACAAGAACATTCCTTGTGAAATATAAGACTGGGATTGCATACATTGACCTGTCAATATTGAATGCAGGTAGGAATATGGAATTTGCTCGCCTTGCCTTTCTTGGAGTCAATGACATCTTTGCGTGGCGTATTAGATTTCCATTTTGTTACGTCTCAATAAGGGAAACATATACTTCGAACATGAGGAATGATCGATATTGAAATTTATGTATTTTCATTGCGAACCTAACCACATTATTCTATCATACGATAATATTTTTTTTGGTTTTTGGACTTCTATTTTAGTAGAGTTGAGATATCTTCGTAGATTTTCTCCATGCATAGACTCGAACCTGAAACCTTGCTTAAGGAAAGCAAGTGCGAAACCACTTGAACCAACTTGTTTTGGTATCATACAATAATATTAGATTGAAGAGAAACATATTTTTTAATGAATAATCACTGAGCATATTAAAACAACACAAATGGGATGTCATCCTTGTACAAAAGCATCAACTACAAAAGTAATTATGCCTTCAAGCTCCCATGTATAATGTTTTGTTTTACATTGTGACATAAAGACCCCAGAGTGGAACACCTCCCCCTCCCTCCTTTCCCCCCTTGCTATTCTGAAAATTTTGCCAGATTGAGAAGAAATCATATTAGGAAGGGATAAGTAAGAGTATGAGGTGGAGCAAGCTCAAAGGAGTTAAGACTACAGCTATACTCATTCCATTGAATTTTAATGGAGAATTCCCATTAAACATGCCTCTTGCATGCTCTCGGGAAGACATCAAGTACACTTCTCTGTCCCACAGAAAATCTGCTGGCACGGACTTGCCTAAGTGTGATTATATTTTGTTTTATTAATTTTATGTGTCTTGTAGGGCTTAGTTATCTCTTGTTGCTAGTTGTTTGAGTCCAAAAAAACGACACTTCCATGTTATGAGGGAGTAATGCCATAGAGTGATGTTATCTGCATCATATTTGATAACTAAATTCCATGAGAATCAGGTCCTACTCTATGCAAAGCTGTTATTTCATTAATATCTATGAAGAATAATCATGCTTGTGTAGTCCTTGTAGAAGATGAGAGAGTTGATATGCAAGAGAAGCTGAACTCGAATGTCTTTTCTCATCTTTTTGTGGGTCTGGTTCCTCCCCCCTCCCCCTTTTTCTGCTGGGGTGTGTGTATGAGGATGTTTTGATTCCATTGTTGTTACATGCATGATCTTTCTTTTGCCTTTGCTATTTTTTAAATGCTTGCACAACAGGGTATGTTCATATTTGGTGTAACACCCATCTCTTTTGTGCAGTATTTGCACAAACTCTTCCAGTTGGACTGAGAAAATATTGAGTTTGGAAACATTGCCGGAGTATATTCTGCAGCATTTAAGAAAAGTTAATGACGCATTCACTAAAGTGGAAAGTGGCTCAAGCGTCCACTGCTTGGAAGTTTTGCTGCACCATCCAGATAGCACTGCAAGGATGGAAATCATGAAGTTTCTGCGGAATGCTACACTCTTGTGTTTAAGAGTTTTCCCTCGTAATTACAAGATAGAAGAGGCTATTCTCATTGCTGAAGAGCAATCTTATACCAGAACCAAACCATCACAAGAGGCAACTACGCCCTCGCAAGCTTTGGCAAAGCGTCTCCTGAAAAGTGATAGACAGGTAATCATGATATTTGATTCTCTTTTTTGCTGGAGTCCGCTTCTATCCCTATACATACATGGAAGAGATGATTACATGTTAAGAACCATGTTTAGAAATGCCTTTTGTAGGATGCTAGCTTTGCATCCAACCTTTTGCTAATGAAATATGTTTATTCTTTTCCTGATCCAAAAAAAAAAAGGAACGATGTTTAGAAATAGTTAGATTTTGGGAACAATGAAGCTAATTTATACTGTAGTGAAGTGAGAATATACTTTGTACTCACTATCTGACTTAGCTGCTACACTTTTGTGTTTTCCTTTTAGGATGTGCTGCTGTGTGGAGTTTATGCACGAAGGGAGGCTGCTTTTGGAAATATTCATCATGCCAGGAAAGTCTTTGACATGGCCTTATCATCTGTCAATGGATTGCCGTTGGTATGATGCTGCTTTTAAATTTTCTTTTTCCTGCTTCTCATGAAATGTGTTTGAAATGAAAAGAGTTAGCCTAATCCATATCCTGTGACTTTGAAAATTAGACTTATAGTGAGTTTGAAGAATTCATTCTGTGTTGGTTTGATAAGCTGTTTTCATTTGCTTATACTCCATCTGGGTGAACATTTTCTCTTTTTGACTTAGAAAAATGCAAACTACAGTCTGTCGGAATATCAGTGCAGTTTACTGACATTCATTAGATGGAGGTAGATGTTATGTTAAAATGATACTGCCTCTTTAGCTAGTTGGTCGTAAATCAAAATATCACCTAATATCTGGCTAGCTTTCATTTATATATTCCACTTTGGAGAGGGATGCTGCATGTACAGGGTGTGATGCCCAGCTGATATCCTACAAGGCTGCAACTCATAAAATGCAAATTTGATTAAGGGGAAACAAACAAACTCGAAAACCAAGAGACAGAGAGGAAAAACAAATCAAGGCAAACAGCCAGAAAAGAGAGCAGTATGAAAGACCCAAAAAAAAAGGAATGAAAGATAAGTTATGCTGCCATAGTTTTTGGCAAATGATTTACAGTGCTTTACCATACTCTTTTTTTTACCGGCTCCCTAAATTTTTGTCGATAATTTGTCGAAGCTGTTGGGCTGTGCTTCTGGTAGCAGAACCAGAGCTGCATACAGTTTGCTAGTCAACAATGGGGTTTATGTATTCTCAAGCGTCGTTCGATTTTGATCCTGTTGCTCAGATCCATTGACCAATCATCAGGAAGTGAGGAGATGACTCTGGGGAATGTATGAGAGGAGTTGTCCTCCATGGTATTGGGCGAGGCAGCTGTAGGTTGAGATCCTCCATTGCAGTCGATTTAGAGCCTGGAACAAGTTGATGTCTTCTCCCTCTACCTACTCATTCTTGATAGATTTTTTTTTTTTTTGGAAAAGAAAAATATATTTCATTAACAAAAGGTTGGATGCAAAGAAAGCATCCTACATAAGGCTATACACATCCCAATACACAGTATCCACAAAATCTAAGAGATCAAGAGAAGAGTAACAAAAGATCCCTTTGTTCTAAAAATGGAGAGCCTTAATAAAATAATCTTTAAAGCATTGAAGTGGCATCTCCACACCCTCAAAGACTCTCCTATTTCTCTCATGCCAAATGCTCCAAAAAATTGCATGGGGAAATAATCTAGCAATCTTCTTCTTTGCTTTCCTTCCAAAAAAGCCCTCCCATGCATAGAGGTGATCCGAAATAGAATTGGACAAAACCCAAGAAACTCCTAAACAACTAAAGGCTAAATCCCAAAGAGCTCTTGCAAAAGGGCAATGAAGCAATAAGTGGTTCACCGATTCTGCTGCAGCCTTGCATAACGGGGACCAGTTCACCAAGATCTTCCCCCTCTTTTGCAAATTATCGTAACTCAAAATACTGTCATGGTAGCCTCCCAAACAAAAAAAGACACTCTAAATGGAGCCAGAGATTTCCAAATGATCTTCCATGGAAAACACAATCCCCAAAATCGATGCAAAGGTGCTGAAGGTACAGAAGCAAGCCTCATATAATAAGACTTCACCGTGAAGCTCCCTTTAGGATTGAGGTCCCATTTGACTGAATCAAGAGATGATTGCCCGATATGAATCCCATTCAGCTTAATAAGCAAGCTTATAAGGGAGGCGTCATCCACTAAGGCATCACGAATAAAAATAGGTGACCAAATGCACAACCCCGACACATTGTCACAATAAGTGGCCACAGTAGCTTCTCTATTCTCAACAAGAGTATAAAGAGAAGGGAAAAGGTCCCTCAAAGGAGCACCTTCACACCAGCGGTCATGCCAAAACAAAATGGTAGAGCCAGCCCCTACTTCAAAAGAAAGATGAGGATAGAATCTATCCCATCCTTTATAAATAAACCTCCAAAGGCTTACTCCATAGGGCCCATTTGGTCTAGAGGGAAACCACCCAAGCCCCTCCTCACCATACTTGGTACAAATCACCCTCCTCCAAAGGCTAGTCTTCTCATTTGTGAATCTCCATAGCCACTTACCAAGCAAAGCCTCATTAAAGAGCTTCAGGTCTCTAACTCCCAACCCTCCTTGTGACATGGGAAGCTTAACAATATCCCATCTCACTAAGTGATACTTGAAATCAGCACCGACGGAGTCCCAAAGAAATTTCCTCTGAATGGCTTCCAACTTGGCCGCCACAACCGCCGGTATCGGAAAAAGAGATAGGAAATAAATGAGAATGCTAGAAAGGACGCTTCGGATGAGAGTGAGTCTACCACCCTTGGAAAGACAGTTAGCTCTCCATCCAGAGAGCTTTTTCTCAAATTTTTCCACTACCGGCTCCCAGATAGATTTAACTTTGAATTTAGCTCCTAGCGGGAGACCAAGATAGTAGGTAGGGAAAGAATCCACGATGCATCCTAACACACCCGCTAGCAAATGAATATTATCCACCTGGCCCACCGGCAAAATAGAGCTTTTAGCCAAGTTGACTCGTAGACTAGACACTGCCTCAAACCAAATGAGAATACAACGCAAGTTCACCATCTGCTCACAATCATTGTCACAAAAAACAATTGTATCATCAGCAAAGAGAAGATGGGATACATTAATAGTAGTTGCGTTCCTTCGGCCCATTGCAAACCTAGATAGGAGACCTGCTGAAGTGGCTGCAAGCAACATCCTCGTGAAAACCTCCATGACCAACAAAAACAAAAGTGGAGAGATTAGGTCCCCTTGGCGAAGGCCTCTAGAAGCCAAGAAAAAATCTATAGGAGAACCATTGACAAGTATTGCAAAGGAAGCTGAAGAGACGCATTGCCGAATCCAAGTGATCCACCTCTCCCCAAATCCCATTCTACTCAAGACATACATCAAAAACTCCCAATTGACATGGTCATAGGCCTTTTCAAAGGCCTTTTCAATGTCCAGCTTGCATACAATTCCCGGAATCCCGGATTTGATTCTAGAGTCAATAAGCTCATTTGCAATGAGTACGGCATCCAGAATCTGACGACCCCCTACAAAGGCATTCTGATTCTCTGAGATAAGAGACCCTATGACACCTCTCAATCTTTGGGCTAAAACTTTAGACAGAAGCTTGTAAATGCATCCTACTAAACTAATCGGTCGGTAGTCAGTCTCTAATATCCTCTGCACTGGCCTTCTTAGGAATCAGCCCAATAAAAGTAGCATTGTGGCTTGCCACAAATTTCCCAGTGTGGTAAAACTCTGAAAACATCCTTACAACATCACTCCTAAGAGTGTCCCAATTTGCCTAGAGGAAAGCCATAGTCATACCATCTGGGCCAAGAGATTTATCGCCACAGCAATCATGTAGAGCTTTCAAAATTTCCCCCTCTGAGAACTCCAATTGAAGCCCAAGCCCCTCTCTGGCAGAGTCTGATAATGAGGGCATCATCAAGTTGTCAACCTTTGGTCTCCAAGCTTCAGACTCAGTAAAGAGGGATTTGTAGAAACCATGGATGGAGGACTTCATCTCGTCCCAATCCTCAAAACGGTTTCCATCCACAATCACAAAAGACATAGAGTTGAATTTCCTGCGAGAATTAGCTACTCTATGAAAAAATCTAGTGTTACGATCTCCAACTCTAAGCCACAATGCCCTCGACTTTTGTCTCTAGGAAATCTCATGCATAAGGATGACTTTCGCTAGCTCATCTCTGTCAGCTTTTCGCTGCCCCAATTCCTCATTAGAAAGACCAGAAGTTTCCTCTTTCACGTCAAGTTGGTTAATAGAATCCATGAGGTTGTACTTCCGAATCTTGATATCCCCAAAGACCTCTCTATTCCATTTCTTGATTTCCGCTTTGATCACCTTCAATTTCTTCGCAACCACGAAACTAGCATATCCCTCAATGCGAGCCTCTTCCCACCATCTTTTAATAAGATCCCGAAAACCCTCAACTTCAAGCCACGTATTCTCAAATTTAAAAGGAACTCTCCCCCTCTGAAATGACCCATTTTCTAAGCAAATAGGGAAATGATCTGACAGAGGTCGAGGCAGCCTTTTTTGAATTGCGTCGATAAAATGATCCTCCCATTCCAAGGAGATAAGAAAACGGTCCAATCTTGAACTGGCTGGAACCTCTCCACTTCTAGACCAAGTAAAGTCACCCCCTTGTAAAGGAAGATCAACCAGAGCACAACTATTAATGAAGTTGTGGAATTCCTCTATAGCATTAGAGGGACTTACACCCGAGCTCCTTTCATGAGGGTATAAGATCTCATTAAAATCCCCTCCTACACACCAAAGCCCAGACCACTTGTCCTTAATAAGACGGAGCTCTTCCCAAAATCTTAATTTATCAGTCCTCGCTTGAGGGCCGTACACACCTGTGAAAGCCCAATCAAAACCACTCTCGACCGTTTGAAGAATGCAGGTGATCGAGAAGTCTCCACAAAAAGAAGACACCAAGGAGTACGCACTCTTGTCCCACATTACAAGGACACCCCCTGATAAGCCTACTGCATTAAGGGCTGCAAAATCAATAGAGTGATTACCCCATAACGCTCGAACATCAGAAGGTGATACGGCCTCCAATTTTGTCTCTTGTAGACACACAAGGTCACATTTCCAGTCCCTCAAAAAACTTTGAAGCAAAACTTTCTTGTCGCGGTCATTGATGCCCGTCACATTCCAAGAAAGCAATCTAAACATAAGGCACCAGCGTCCCCCTTGTAGAGGCACTAGCTCTGTCATAGTTCACTCCGAATTCAAGTCTCCGCAATTCTCTTTGTCTTCTTGTTGCCGGAGGCGTTCTAACCACATTTTGTTTAGGCGAACTATTGTTTCTTTCAATTCTTGACAAAAGCTGAATCACCTCAGTCTCATACCCTGAAACGGCCACACCAATACAAGATGCAATGCCTTTGAGTTTGGAGGCTACCCATTTAGAGACCCTCTCAGAATTCACATTCTGACCATCCCACACCTCCTCAACAGAGAAAGACTCATCGGAATTTTGAAGAAAAGAGAAATCAACTGCAAGAGGGGCTACCAAATCTTCCGAACCTGACGGTGGCCCAACGGAGATCAAGGGCCAATCATGCGCTGGAGGCTCCCCCCCCTGCAAAGTTATCCTCAGAAACGCCTCCAAAATTCCGCTGTCCTACACTCAGGACAAGTGCATCCCTTACTACATCTTGAGGCAAATCACAGGAGACACTCCCATACAAGCCTACCCCCAATTGAAGAGAACTTCCCACCGAAAATAGAGAAGAAGAAAAGGGATGGTCACCGTCCCCCTTGAACCAAGGAAGACTCGCAGTAGAAGATAGGGCCAAGGGAGGAGGAGAAATGGGGGGAACATAATTAGAGAACAGATTCATAGCAAAGCCCTTCGATGAACCTGAGACTACAACAGAATGGCCCTTAGTCGAAGCACCAATATCATTTGAAAGCTGACCATTGATTTCCGCCTCAAACCTTGCAGGGTCATACGAAGAAACTCTAACTGGAGAAAAGGAGTCCAACTGGGCATTAAGGAGGGAAGCAAGAAGAGCATCTGGAGTAGCTTTGACCCCACCCGAGTCCTCCTTGTCTGAGAAGATCCCCCCAGTGACCCTAGATCTGGAGCCAATGGAACGATTTCGACGAGTATAAGTGACCCTAGATCTGGAGCCAATGGAACGATTTCGACGAGTATAAACCTGAGAACTCTTAGAACAAGAGACACATTTTAGGCTCTCCTGGTTCAACCTTGTAGTCCCAGAAGACAACCCCCTCCTTTGCACCTCCAACGGTTCGGCATGATCAAGAGTAATACCCGAATCACTCATCTCCTTGCCTCTCCTCACAACTAAAGGAGATAGTGTATCAGCATATGACCGAAGAAAAGTAGCTGGTTCTCCCTTGAATCCACACTTGGGACAGCACCCAAGCGGGGGAGGAGGGGGAGGAGGAATGACGGCATCAACCAGAGAGGATGATGGTTGGGAGGGTGAAGTTCTGGACAGAACTAGAGGATCTAATGGAGCACGACCGACTAATTCAGCAATGAGGCCAAACATGTTGAGCCATCCCCATTCATTCCAGCCTGCAGGGAGAATAACAAAGGAACGCTTGCCATTAGTGATCACTGAAAGTTGCAAGTACTTTCCAGCGCGATTACTCTTGGACTCCAACATAAATATTCTTGATCCTAGTCTCATTTGATTGCACCATTTTGCAGACTTAGACTTTCGAAACCTAGTCCAAGCCCTCATCAGCCATAAAACCACTTCCTCAGGCAACAGGATGGAGAACCTTCTGCCCGTACCATTCTCAGAAATCTTCA
Source organism: Selenicereus undatus (assembly GCA_017589665.1). Lineage (NCBI taxonomy): Eukaryota > Viridiplantae > Streptophyta > Magnoliopsida > Caryophyllales > Cactaceae > Selenicereus > Selenicereus undatus. The sequence continues at coordinate 26,705,480 of JACYFF010031959.1, forward strand.
GAATATCCTCTTTAGTACCCACTACACTCAAATCAAATGACTTGCTTTCAATAGCCAAGAACTTCTTACAGCCCCCTCTCATATTCCTCACCCACAGCAAAACCCTTAAACAGCTTGATCTGGAGGGGAAAAAAGAGGCGGAATTTTTTCCGGCGACTCTCCGGTCACCGGAAAAGTCGCTGGCGGCAGCACTTCCGGTGGGAGTGGCTCCGGCGAGGACAGAAGGTGCCGCACGACCACTGTAGCAGAGGAAGGAGGAGGAGGCAGCTCACCAAAAGAGCAAATCTGGGAGAAAAGGAAATCCGGCGGCTTTCCGGCCACCGGAAAAGTCGCCGGCGGCAGCTAACCAGCGCGAGTAGGAGGAATCGGCTAAGACAGAAAAAACCGGCCACCAACCTGACACTTGAAGAAGGAGGAGTCGACCCACTAATCACCGCAGGTCTGAAGAAACCAAGGGAAGGCCGCGAAGAGATGCCCACCGGCTCCGGCGACGTCAAGATGCCCACCGGCCGGCAGGGGAGCAGGTCGACTGAGGCTCCCAGAGACCCAAGGACCACCGGACCTTAGGTTTGCCTCCGATGACCTCAAATCGACCCAGAACTCTCTTGCCCCTCTCTTCCTCTAACTTTCAGCAACTGAAGCTAACGGCGGCGGCGACTGCAGACGGTGGCCGGCGGCTCGGCAGAGGGCAGCAGTCCGGCGGCCACTGGAATCTCAGGCAACAATCTTCAGGTGAGTGAGGGGGGAGGGGGGGGCGTCTCAACCTCGCAGAAACAAATCAATTACTTGTAAGCACCATCATAAATTCTTGATAGATTTTACTATTGAGTAAACAAAAAAGTCTAGTAACCTTCTCCTTTCTCCCTTTGAGCTGTATCTGTCTTTTATTCGACAGCTTTACATTTCTATCGCCTCTCTGCTTTAAATGCTGTAAAACAACTTTTTTCGTGTTTATTGCTAAAAGTATGCAGTATCTTTCTGATAAGGAAAACAGAAATATTATATTTTACAATAAAAAGCAACCAACACATAGTGTCTTGCTGAGGAACTATATACATCCAAACTGTGACCTCTCCACATTCTCTGCCACATCAATTAAGAGTAGCAGAAGTTCCTATTATCGTTAAAATAGAGTCTGGATCCTATTATCCTCCTCTCTCTCACCCCATGGTGACTTGATATTTTCTATTGTTTTCAATTAAAACTGTAATTACACCCATTACAATGTACCATGTGACCCCTAATCGTATGAGTACCTAACTCCTAATTGTTAGCGTCCAGGTTTGATGCAAGCAAGACTTTTGTGGCCAACTAGTAAATTTGAGTTCAATGAATTTTTTCCTTTTCTTAATAGTGCATGGTGCTTCCATTTTTGTGCTGCAGGAAGCTCAGTTGAGTGCTGCACCGTTGCTTACTTTGTGGTACTCTGAGATGGAGCTTGCTGATGTGTCCACCAACGAATCAGAGTCAACATTTCGTGCATTGCATATATTATCCTGCTTAGGTAGCGGGGTCTCTTATACTCAGTATAAAGGACGACCATCAAGCACACAACTGCTCAGGGCTCACCAGGGTTTCAAAGAGCGCATAAGTAAACTGAGGTTGTCATGGCAAAAGCAGGTTATAGATGAGAGTTCTATTGCACTTATTTGTTCTGCCGCTTTATTTGAAGAGTTAACAGCTGGATGGGTGACAGGGGTTAAAGTCTTGTCTGATGCCCTTTCCATGGTGCTTCCAGGTACTTACAAACTTATTCCTTGTGATCCTGCATTTAATCAAGCATGTCCTTTTTCATATTTACCTCTGTGTCTTTCTATTTTTGATAAGGAAAAGGTAATATATTTTTTTTATCAGGAAAAGAATAGATATATTTCATTAACAAAAGGTTGGATGCAAAGATAGCATCCTAGAAAAGGCTATACACATCCCATATGCATAATATCCACAAAATCTAAGAGATCAAGAGAAGAGTAGCAAAAGATCCCTTTGTCCCGAAAATAGAGAGCCTTGATGAAATAATCTTTAAAACATTGAAGTGGCATCTCCACACCCTCGAAGACTCTCCTATTTCTTTCACGCCAAATGCTCCAAAAAATTGAATGGGGAAATAATCTAGCAATCTTCTTCTTCGCTTTTCTACCAAAAAAGCCCTCCCATGCATAGAGGTGATCTGAAATAGAATTGGACAAAACCCAAGAAACTCCCAAACAACTAAAGGTTAGATGCCAAAGAGCTCTTGCAAAAGGGCTATGAAGCAATAAGTGGTTCACCGATTCTGCTGCAGTCTTGCATAACGGGCACTAGTTCATCAAGATCTTACCCCTCTTTTGCAAATTATCATAAGTCAAAATACTGTCATGGGTAGCCTCCCAAACAAAAAAAGACACTCTAAATGGAGCCTGAGATTTCCAAATGATCTTCCATACAAAACACATTCCCCATATTCGATGCAAAGGTGCAGAAAGCATAGAGGCAAGCCTCATATAATAAGACTTCACCGTGAAGCTCCCTTTAGGATTGAGATCCCATTTGACTGAATCAGAGAGGATTGCCAGATAAGAATCCCATTCAGCTAAATAAGTAAGCTTATGAGAGAGGCGTCATCCACTAAGGCATCATGAATAAAAATAGGTGACCAAATGTACGACCCCGACACATTGTCACAATAAGCAGCCACAGTAGCTTCCTTATTCTCCGCAAGAGTATAAAGAGAAGGAAAAAGTCCCTCAAAGGAGCACCTTCACACCAGCGGTCATGCCAAAACAAAATGGTAGAGCCAGCGCCCACCTCAAAAGAAAGATGAGGATAAAATCTATCCCATCCTTATACAAATAAACCTCCAAATGCTTACTCCATAGGGTCCATTTGGTCTAGAGGGAAACCACCCAAGCCCCTCCTCACCATACTTAGTACAAATCACCCTCCTCCAAAGGTTGGTCTTCTCATTCGTGAATCTCCATAGCCACTTACCAAGCAAAGCCTCATTAAAGAGCATCAGGTCTCTGACTCCCAACCCTCCTTCTGACATGGGAAGCTTCTCAATATCCCATCTCACTAAATGATACTTGAAATTAGCACTGGAGGAAATGGATCTCCTTCTGTATTTCTACTGTGCGCTTCTCTATTTTAGTTAATGGAGAAGCTTCTGGTTTTTTCTCAAGCTCAAGAGGCTTAAGGCAAGGTGACCAGTTGTCGCCCTTATTATTCATTTTGGTTATGGAGTCACTCAGCAGGTTGGTGATTAAAGCAGGGGAGGAAGGTTTCTTAAATGGGTTTCAATTTACTAATCCTCACACCGAGGGGTTGTTGATTTCCCACTTGCTCTTTGCCGACGACACTCTCGTTTTTTGCAATCCGAACGAGAGTAACCTGGGCTACTTAAGGTGCTCCCTTCTTCTGTTCGAAGCTATGTCGGGTCTAAGGGTAAACCTCTCCAAAAGTGCACTCATTCCAGTGGGTGATGTGCCCAACGTTCATGAGTTGGCTCGCTTTTTTGGATGCGGAGTTGATTACCTGCCTTCTTCATATCTTGGGCTTCCTCTTGGTGCTCCATATAAGAGCATATCAATTTGGGATCCAATTATCGAGAGGTTTCATAAGAAGTTGGCAGGCTGGAAGTCAAAGCTTCTGTCCAGAGGGGGCAGATTGACTCTTTTGAAGAGCACTTTGAGTAGTCTGCCCATCTACTTCATGTCTTTATTCACTATCTCAGCTAGCATTGCTAGTCGGATAGAGAAGATCATGAGAGATTTCCTTTGGAACTCCATTGAAGATGGTAACAGCCTCCACTGGGTCAATTGGAATGAGGTATGTCGTCCTAGTCTGCAGGGTGGACTTGGCATAAGACCTCTTCGTCTTATGAATGAAGCGTTGAAGACCAAATGGCTGTGGAGGTTTGCTAAAGAGGATGGTGCCATGTGGAACAAGGTGATTAAGGCAAAATATGGGATAGATGCATTTGGTTGGTGGAGTAAGAAGAGTCCTTACCCTCATAGGGTTGGTTGTTGGAAATCTATCCTAGCCGGTCTTGAACGCTTCAAATCTTTAGTGCATTTTGAGGTGGGGGTTGGATCAAGGGTATTTTTTTGGCACGATGGTTGGTGTGTAGACCGTCCTTTAAAGAATCTTTTTCCTAATCTTTTTAGGATGGCTCGGTTTAAGAATGCCACGGTTAAAGAAGTTGTCTCTTGGGATGGTGAAGTTAGCAACTCGGATTTGAATTTCGTTAGGAATCTTAATGATTGGGAAGAGGATAGTGTTTGTAATTTGTTAGCTGTTCTTGCTGGCAAAAAGGTTTTTCAACAAGGCAATGATGAGATTGTGTGGCTAACAGGTTCTAGGGGTTCCTTTTCTGTCAAGAGCTTTTGCTTTGCACATTTTGAAGACTTGGACGGTTGTGTGTTTCCCGCTAAGTCCATTTGGAAGTCCAAAGCCCCCACAAAAGTGTGTTTCTTTGCGTGGGCTGCTACTCTAGGCAAGATTCCCACAGACGATATGCTTAAGAGTAGAAATTTTAGAGGTCCAAGTAGATGCTCCATGTGTTTGGAGGAGGAAGAAACCGCGGATCATCTTCTTGTACATTGTCGGTGGGTCTCCTCGCTTTGGGCTTTATCGCTCTCACTTATGGGGATTAGTTGGGTTCAACCTTCTAATGTGAGAGATGTGGCGGTGGCGTGGAGCCGAAGGATGAAAAAGAGCTGGGTCCGTCAAGTTTGGGGCATGATTCCTTTGGCTATTTGGTGGGCAACTTGGAAGGAGAGGAATCGCCGTATTTTTGAGGATGAGACCTTGGCTCTTCAAGATTTCAAGCTCTATTTTTTGAGGTTGTTGTATAGTTGGTGTATGAGGTTCAGTGACAAAGAGTTAAATTTTTTGGATTTTATTGATTGTATACTGGATGAGAGTTCAAGGAGCTAATGCGCTTGTATTACCCCTTTTGTACATGGGTGACATCCCCTTGGTGTCCTTTTAATATACTTCTATGATTACTTAACAAAAACAAAAAAAAAATTAGCACTGAAGGTGCCCCAAAGAAATTTCCTTTGAATGGCTTCCAACTTGGCCGCCACTGACGCCGGTATCGGAAAAAGAGATAGGAAGTAAGTGGGAATGCTAGAAAGGACGCTTCGGATGAGAGCGAGTCTACCACCCTTGGAAAGATAGTTAGCTCTCCATTCAGAGAGTTTTTTCTCAAATCTTTCCACTCCTGGCTCCCATATAGATTTATCTTTGTATTTAGCCCCTAGAGGGAGACCAAGATCCACGGTGCATCCTAACACACCCGCTAGCAATTGAATATTATCCACCTAGCCCACTGGCAAAATAGAGCTTTTAGCCAAGTTGACTCATAGACCAGACACTGCCTCAAACCAAATGAGAATGCAACGCAGGTTCACCATCTGCTCACAATCGTTATTACAAAAAATGATTGTATCATCAGCAAAGAGAAGATGGGATACATTAATAGTAGTTGCGTTCCTACGGCCCATTGAAAACCCTGATAGGAGACCTGCTGAAGTGGCTGCAAGCAACATTCTTGTGAAAACCTCCATGACCAGCAATAACAAAAGTGGAGAGATTGGATCCCCTTGGCGAAGGCCTCTAGAAGCCGAGAAAAAATCTGTAGGAGAACCATTGACAAGTATTGCAAAGGAAGCCGAAGAGATGCATTTCCGAATCCAAGTGATCCACCTCTCCCCGAATCCCATTCTACTCAAGACATACATCAAAAACTCCCAATTGACATGGTCATAGGCCTTTTCAATGTCCAGCTTGCAGACAACTCCCGGACTCCCGGACTTGATTCTAGAGTCAATAAGCTCATTTGCAATGAGTATGGCATCCAGAATCTGACGATCCTTACAAAGGCATTCTGATTCTTTGAGATAAGAGACCCTATCACACCTCTCAATCTTTGGGCTAGAACTTTGGAAAGAAGCTTGTAAATGCATCCAACTAAACTGATCTGTCGGTAGTCTCTAATATCCTCTGCATTGGCCTTCTTAGGAACCAGCCCAATAAAAGTAGCATTGAGGCTTGCCACAAATTTCCCAGTGTGGTAAAACTCTGAAAACATCCTTAGAACATCACTCCTAAGAGTGTCCCAATTCGCCTGGAGGAAAGCCATAGTCATACCATCTGGGCTTGGATATTTATCGCCACAGCAATCATGAAGAGCTTTAAAAATTTCCTCCTCTGATAACTCCGATTGAAGCCCCTCTCTGGCAGAGTTTGATAAGGAGGGCATCATGAAGTTGTCAACCTTTGGTCTCCAAGCTTCAAACTCAGTAAAGAGGGATTTGTAGAACCCATGGATGGAAGACTTCATCTCGTCCCAATCCTCAAAATGGTTTCCATCCACAATCACAAAAGACATAGAGTTGAATTTCCTGCAAAAATTAGCTACTCTATGAAAAAATCTAGTATTTCGATCTCCAACTCTAAGCCACAATGCCCTCGACTTTTGTCTCCAGGAAATCTCATGCATAAGGATGACTTTCGCTAGCTCATCTCCGTCAGTTTTTCTCTGCTCTTATTCCTCATTAGAAAGACCAGAATTGTCATCTTTCACTTCAAGTTGGTTAATAGAATCCATGGGGTTGTACTTCCGAATCTTGATATCCCCAAAGACCTCTCTATTCCATTTCTTGATTTCCGCTTTGATCACCTTCAATTTCTTCGCAACCACGAAACTAGCATATCCCTCAACACGAGCCTCTTCCCACCATCTTTTAATAAGATCCCGAAAACCCTCAACTTCAAGCCACATTCTCACATTTAAAAGGAATTCTCCCCCTCTGAAAAGACCCATTTTCTAAGCAAATAGGGAAATGATCTGACAGAGGTTGAGACAGCCTTTTTTGAATTGCGTCGATAAAATGATCCTCCCATTCCAAGGAGATAAGAAAACGGTCAAGTCTTGAACTGGCTGGAACCTCGCCGCATCTAGACCAAGTAAAGTCACCCCCTTGTAAAGGAAGATCAACCAGAGCACAACTATTAATAAAGCTATGGAATTCCTCCATAGAATTAGAGGGACTTAAACCCGAGCTCCTTTCGTGAGGGTATAAGATTTCATTGAAATCCCCTCCTACACACCAAGGCCCAGACCACTTGTCCTTAATAAGACGAAGCTCTTCCCAAAATCTCAATTTATCAGTCCTAGCTTGAGGGCCATACACATATGTGAAAGCCCATTTGAAACCACTCTCAACCGTTTGAAGAATGCCGGTGATCGAGAAGTCTCCACTAAAAGAAGACACCAAGCGGTACACACTCTCGTCCCACATTACAAGGACACCCCCTGACAAGCCTACTGCATTAAGGGCTGCAAAATCAACAGAGTGATTACCCATAGCCCTCGAACGTCTGAAAGTGATACGACCTCCATTTTTGTCTCTTGAAGACACACAAGGTCACATTTCCAGTCTCTTAAAAAACTTTTAAGCAAAACTTTCTTGTCGCGGTCATTAATGCCCCTTACATTCTAAGAAAGCAATCTAAACATAAGTCACTAACGTCCCACTTTTAGAGGCTCTAGCTCTGTCATAGTTCACTCCGAATTCAAGTCTTCTCAATTCTCTGTCTTCTAGTTGCCGGAGGCGTTCTAACCACATTTTGTTAGGCAAACTATTGTTTCTTTCAATTCTTAACAGAAGCTGAATCACCTCAGTCTCATACCTTGAAACGGCCACACCAATACAGGATGCAATGCCTTTGAGTTTGGAGGCTACCCATTTAGAGACCTTCTCAGAATTCACATTCTGACCATCCCACACGTCCTCAACAGAAAAAGACTCATTGGAATTTTGAAGAAAAGAGAAATCAACTGCAAGAGGGGCTACCAAATCTTCCGAACTTGACGGGGGCCCAACGGAGATCAAGGTCCAATTATGCACTGGAGGCTCCGCCCTGGAACGTTATCCTCAGGCGTTCAAAATTCCGCTGTCCTACACTCAAGGCAAGTGCATCCCTTACAACATCTTGAGGCAAATCACAGGGAACACTCCCATACAAGCCTACTCCCAATTGAAGAGAACTTCCCACCAAACATAGAGAAGATGAAATGGGATGGTCACCATGCGCCCTCACCAATTGAAGAGAACTTGCCACCGAAAATAGAGAAGATGAAATGGGATGGTCACCATGCCCCCTAAACCAAGGAAGACTCCCTGGAGAAGATAGGGCCAAGGGAGGAGGAGAAATGGGGGGAACATAATTAGAGAACAAATTCACACCAAAGCCCTTCGATGAACCTGAGATTGCAACAGAATGGTCCTTATCCCAAGCAGTACCAATATCATTAGAAAATTTACCATTGATTTCCGCCTCAAACCTTGCAGGGTCATACGAAGTAACTCTAGCTAGAGAAAAGGAGTCCAACTGCGCATTTAGGAGAGAAGCAAGGAGAGCATCTGCAGTGGCTTCGACCCCACCCGAGTCCTCCTTGTCCGAGAGTATTCCCCCCATGTCCTTCAATCTAAAGCTAAGGGAAAGATTTCGACGAGTATAAACCTGAGAACTCTTAGGACAAGAGATACATCTTAGGCTCTCCTGGTTCAACCTTGTAGTCCCAGAAGACAACCCCCTGTCTTGCACCTCCAACGGCTCTGCATGATCAAGAGTAATACCCGAATCACTCACCTCCTTACCTCTCCTCACAACTGAAGAAGATACCGTATTAGCATATGATCGAAGAAATGTAGCTGGTTCTCTCCCTTGAATCTACACTTGGGATAGCACCCAGGCGGGGGAGGAGGAATGACGACATCAACCAGAGAGGATGATGGTTGGGAAGGCAAAGTTCTCGGCTGAACTAGAGGCTCTAATGGAGCACGGCCGACTATTTCAGCAACGAGGCCAAACATTTTGAACCATCCCCATTCATTCTAGCCTGCAAGGAGAATAACAAAGGAACGCTTGCCATCAATGATCACTGAAAGTTGCAAGTACTTACCAGTGCGATTACTCCTGGACTCCCAACATAAAAATTCTTGATCCTAGTCTCATTTGACTGCACCAATTTGCAGACTTAGATTTACGAAACCTAGTCCAAGCCCTCAACATCCATAAAACCACTTCCTTCGGCAATAAGATGGAGAACCTTCTGCCCCTGCCATTCTCAGATATTTTCAAAATATCCTCTTTAGTACCCACCACACTCAAATCAAATGACTTGCTTTCAATAGCCAAGAACTTCTTACAGCCCCCTCTCATATTCCTCACCCACTGCAACCACAGAATAAAGTTTCCTGAAAAAGCCTCCCGGAGCTAGACAGAGAAAATGCCACAAAACGACTAGCATAGGCACCCCAATTGGACAAGCTAATACTAGAACCCTTAAAACGGCTTGATTTGGGGGAAAACAGAGGCGAAAATTTTTCCAGTGACTTTCCGGTCACCGGAAAAGTCGTCGGTGGCAGAAATTCCGATGGGAGTAGCTCCGGCGAGGACAGAAGATGCTGGCGACCACTCTAGCAGAGGAAGAAGGAGGAGGCAGCTCACCAATAGAGCAAATCTAGACAAAAAAGAAAATGCTGCGACTTTCCGGCCACCAGAAAAGTCGCTTGCGGCAGATAACAGCAGCTCACCAATGGAGCAAATCTGAAAAAAAAAAAGGGAAATCCGGCGACTTTCCGGACACCAGAGAAGTCGCCTGCAGCAGATAACCGGGCGAGAAGCAGCGGCTAAGACAGAAAAAACCATCCACCTACTTGACAGATAAAGGAGGAGGAATCGACCCACTAACCACCGCAGATATGAAGAAACCAAGGGAAGTACGCGAAGATGCCCACCGGCTCTAGCGACATCAAGATGCCCACCGACCGGCAGGGGGGAACAGACCGACTGAGGCTCCTACAGACCCAAGGACCACCGGACCTTAGGTTTGCCTCCGATGACCTCAAATCGACCCAGAGCTCTCTCCCCCTCTCTCTCTAACTTTCATCAACTGTGGCTGAAGGCGGTGACAACGGCAGACGGTGGCCGGCGACTCGACGGAGGGCAGCGGTCCGGCGGCCACCGGAATCTCAGACACGAATGAGGAACCTTTTCATGGTCAAAGAGAGTATCCAGCACTAAGCAAGAACTATGTTGGTTTTACTAATACATACCAGTTTCACCCTCATAATTTTCAACATTCATAAACGGGTAATATATTAATATAAAAGGATCAGAAACTCAGCACAATGAGCATCATACAAAAAGGCTATATAAATCCTAAATACAAACTATCCACACAATCAGCCATATCAAAAAAGGAAGAGTTAAGTTTCTCATTCTTTCAAAAGTAGAGAATCTTGATGAAACTCTCTTTCAAATGCTAAAGAGAGTTTCTATACTTTCAAAAACTCTTTTGTTTCTCTCTCTCCAAATACTCCAAAAGATGACATGAGGTAGGACCATGGCTGCCTCCTTAACTTTCTTACCAAACAAAGCCAAAAGATGGTTCTTAATGGAATCAGAAGCAACCTAAGAATTGCCGAAGCAACCCAAGAATTGTCTAAGCAACTGAAAGCTATATTCCAAAGTATGCTCATAAACTGACAATGGAGTAATAAGTGATCCATAGATTCAACATCCCTTTTAACATCCCTTTTACACATGAAGCATCAATTAACCAAGATTTCCCCCTCTTTTTGGCAAGTTGTCACACGTTCGTATGTTCCTATGTGTAGCTTCCCAAACAAAGAAAGAAACCTTTAAGGGGGCCAAAGACTTCTGTATGAGCTTGCAAGAAACCTTTTTCAAAATGAGCCTCCCATGGTGAATAATCCCAATCTAGAAGCTTCAAATAAAAAGATCTAACAGTGAAGCACCCCTGAATGATTAGATTCCACCTCATTGTATCAATTGAAGAGTCTTTTAGTTTGGCCTCATTAAGCTTATTAAAAAAGCTTATCAAGGAATCATCATCAACAAATCCATCTCCAACAAAAACAAACGCCCAAATTTTGCTACCAAAAACTTGCTCCCTATAGTAAGCAACCGAGGCATTTCTGGCCACCCACCGCCAGAACATAAAGGCTACGGAAAAGGTCATTCAAAGGAATCTTGCTACACCAGCGATCATGCCAAAAACAAATTGTAGAGCCATCACCTACCTCAAAGGAAAAGTGTGAAAAGAATATCTCCCAACCTTTCGAAATATATCTCCAAAGACTATACCCATAAAATTCATTCGCAATAGAGGGAAACCATCCGAATCGATTGTCACCATATTTAATGGTAACTACCTTTCTCCAATGTTGCCCTTTTCATTCATAAATCTCTAAAGCCACTTACCAAGAAGAGCCTCATTAAAGAGCCGCAAGTCCCTTATACTTAACCCTCCTAAATACGGTGGTTGCTTCACAATGTTCCATCTCACAAGATGATACTTGAAGTCACTCCTAAAAGAACCCTGAAGGAATTTTCTCTCGATTGCTTCTAATATATTGGACACTAAAGAAAGTAGGAGAAAGAGAGAGGCAGTAAGTTGGGATACTTGAGAGAACACTCTTGATGAGGGTTAATCTCCCCCCTTTTGAAAGGTACATAGACTTCCATCCAGAAAGTCTTTTCCCAAACTTCTCGACAATTGGGTCCCAAATGGCTTTCTCCTTAAATTTGGCACCGAGAGGGAGACCTAGGTAAGTAGTCGGAAATGCATTAGCATTGGAGCCTAAAACACCTGCAAGCAATTGAATATCGTCCATATGTCCAATAGGCAGGATAGAGCTTATTGCCAAGCTAACACTCAGACCCGAAACCGTCTGAAACCAAGTAAGCACACAACAAATGTTCACCATCTGCACACAATCATTATCACAAAAACAATAGTGTGGTCCGCAAAAATAAGATGAGAGACACTCATAGTTATCATACTAGAGCGGCCCCCCGAAAACCCATTGAAAACCCAGATGTAAGCCTTGCACTAAAATTCAAATCAATCACCCTTGTAAATACCTCAATGACCAGCAGAAACAGAAGGGGGGATAAAGGGTCTACTTGACAAAGACTTCTAGAAGCCGAAAAGAACTCCGTCGGACAACCATTGATAAGAACTGCAAAAGATGTAGAGGATATGCAATGGCTGATCCATCCAATCCACTTTTCCCAAAGCCCATTCTTTTCACGACATGCGTCAAAAAGTCCCAGTTCACATGATCATAAGCCTTCTCAATATCCAACTTACAAACGACTCTCAACTCTCCCGACTTGACCATAGAATCAATAGGCTCATTTGCTATAAGCACCGCATCAATGATTTTACGGCCTCCAACAAAGGCATTTTGGTTCTCCGAAATAAGATTCCCAATGATGCTTCTCAACCTTCAGGCTAAAACCTTAGAAAGCAACTTATAAATGCAACCAACCAAGCTGATTGACCGAAGGTCTCTTATATTTTCTGCATTTGCTTTCTTAGAAATAGGAACAATAAAAGTGGCACGTAGGTTGGCCACAAATCTTCCTAAAGAGAAAAACTCTGCAAACATTCTCATCACATCTCCACTGCCCTAATTGGGGGAATGCCATAGTCATACTGTTAGGTCCGGGGGCCTTATCCCCACAACAATCTAGAAGGGCTTTAGTAACTTCTTCTTCACTTAAAGGCATCTCAATAAACGCCTTATTGGAGTCTCGTAACAAGGGCAAAGGCAATCTATCGACTTTAGGTCTCCACGGTTCTGACTCAGAAAAAAGAGATTTGTAGAAGTTGTAGATTGCAGACTTCATATATGAAAAGAGCATCATAGTAAACCCCATGCACCACCACAAAAGACAGAGTTAAACTTCCTATGCATATTAGCTACAGTGTGGAAGAATTTGGTGCTACGATCACCTGCCTTAAGCCATGAAGCCCTCGACTTTTGTTTCCAAGGGATTTCCTCTACCAAAATAATTTTAGCCCAATCATCTTTTGCAACCCTTCGTTGCTGAATTTCATTGCTAGCAAGGCTAGAATTCTCTTCTTTCACATAAAGAGAATTTATAATTCCCAAAAGATTATACTTTTGAGTCTTGATGTCTCCAAACACATCCTTGTTGCACTTCTTCTCTTTGGCAAACTTAAGTTTATTTGCAACAATATAAATAGCAAAACCGTCAAATTGAGCCTCCCCCCATCACTCTTTGATAAGATCCGAGAAACCCTTAAATTCTAACCAAATATTCTCAAACTTGAAAGGAGTCTTACCCCTTTCTAGCCTCATCGTCTCAAGGCAAATAGGAAAGTGATCCGAAATGGGTTTGGCAAGTGACTCGAAATAGGTCTGGCAGCCTTTTATGAAACATGTATGGAAGAAACTCCTCCTAGTGTGCCGACACAAGAAAGCGTTCACACCTTGAACATACCGATTCATCTCCACTTTTGGACCAAGTAAAGTCTCCCCCCTCATGGGAAGATGCATGAAGGCTGAGTAATTGATGAAATCCTGAAACTCCACTAGTGCATTAGAAGGGCAAACACCTATGCTCCTTTCTTGAGAATGCAAAATTTCAATAAAATGTCAACCTATGCACCAAGGACCAGACCAACCATCTCCAATACGGCGTAGTTCGTCCCACATCCTCAGTTTGTTGACTCTTAACATTTGCGGACCATAAACACCAGTATAGGCCCAAGAGATGTTGCCATCCACCAATTGCAGAAAGCAATTTATCGAAAATCTACACAATGTGAGGAAACCAAATGGAAAGAATTTTTATTCCACAAAACTAAAATTCCACCAGTTGAACCTATCATCTTGAGAACAACGAACCCAAGAGGCTGGTTTCTCCAAACTCTACGAATATCAGAAAGCTCAACATCCTCAAGTTTTGTCTCTTGAAGACAAATGAGATCGAAATTCTAGTCCCTCAAAATTTTTTTAAGCAAAACCCTCATCACGATCATTAATTCCCCTCACATTCCTAGAGATAAACCTAAACATAAGGTACCATCATCCCGCTAGAAGAAGTACACGGCCTATCGTAGTTGACTCCAAACTCAAGTCTCCGAAGCTCCCTCTGCCTCCTGGTAGATGATGGTGTTCTCTGCCCACTTGGCTGGGGCGTAACATTGCTATTCGCAATTCTAGATAGAAGATGAATAATCTCATGCTCATAAGTCATAACCAGAGAAGGCCACCCCAATACGGGCAGCAATGCTTTTAAGTTTGGAGGCCACCCACTTGGAAACATTCTCAGAATTATCATTCTCGCCATTCCAAACATCTTTCATCGAATAGGAATTGCTAGGGCGATAAAAACAAGAGTAATCAACAGCGAGGATTGTTACCAAATCATAAACTCCTGAGCAACTGACCATTGGTACCAACGACCATTCATGCACAGCGAGCTTTTGACTGGTGTCGCGCAACCTGGAAACAAGAGCATTATTGCGAGAGCTAACACTTCAATTGCGTCACGAACAACTTCCCGAGGTAATTCACAGAGAACACGACCACATAAATCCAACCCCCAATTATGAGCTGAAAGTGTTGACTGATTACCCATAGAGAACAAAGAAGACGGTGCATTAACCACTAAGGAGGGGGATTGGTCCTTCTCCTCAAAGAACCAAGGCAAGCTCATAGAAGATGATGCAGCCAGCTCGTTAGAAAGATTGAAAGAAGCCGAAGTAGGATGAATGTCCAGAACCATAGAACCCCTGTGAACTTCATGAGAGACTACAACGTCCGTTGCCGAAGAAACAGCAATGTTGCTAGAAGCCTGGCCACAAATATTAGCTTCAAACAGAGCAGGGTCAAAAGTGGTAGCCTCACTTGAAAAAGGAGAACTTGTATCAAGCACAAACAATGCGTCTGGAGGCCAATTTGCATAGACAGAGACCCTGCCCCCACTGCTGGACCTATTACTTTCATGCACCCTATTCCTTCTATTCCTGAAACTGTTGTGTTGGGAATAAATTTGAGTGCTCACAGAACTAGATGCTCTCATACCATGCTCTGTAACGACCCTTTGCTTTGTTCTATCCACCTGCATATGCTTGGATAACGAAAGCTCTTCAACAGCTTCATTGACACTCCTCGAAGGCGTAGTTGTAGCAACATGTGGGACCGATCGAAGGAAACATTCTGGTTCACCAGTAAGTCCACACTTTGGACAATAGCTTGGAGGTGGAGGTGGAGGCAAAGGTGGAGGCACAGCACCATTTGCCAGCGTCACTTGGTGTAGGGCCCTACTCAGTGCTCCCGTTGTGCCCAAGAAGGAGATTTACACTCAGTAAGAGTGTCAAAGATTTTTTACCCAACCCCTCTCATTCCAGCCTGCTGGGAAAATAACAAAGTTCTCTTGCCATTATTTATTACAGATAACTGCAGAAATTTTCTTGCCCGATTTCTCTTGGATTCTAAAAGAAAAATACTTGAGCCTCAGCGCATTTGATTACCCCAATTGGGGTATTTAGACTTATAAAATCTGCCCCAGGCCCTCACGAACCATAAAGCAACATGCTCTGGCAGCAAGAGTGAGGTCCTCCTCCCCCTCCCATTCTCAGAAAATTTTCAAGATATCCTCTGCAGTCCCAATAATAGCTAAATCAAAGGATTTGCTTTCGATTGCCACAAACCTCCTGCAGGCTCCTCTCATACTAATGTGTCACAGCAAGATAACTAAAAAACAAAGAACATTATCCAGGCAGAAGCACAAGACAGCAACCGAAGAGGATGAATACAGACAAACCTGGCCCTAGAACACGTAAGACGGCCTCTTCTGATAACAAACAAGAAAGTTGAAACTCTGGTGACTCTCCGGTGATCGGAAAAGTTGCCGGCAAGGGCCTCCGACGAGAAGACGCACTGGCTGCAAAAGAAACTGCTGGCCACTGCAGTGGAAGCCTCGAATACGGAGAAACCAAAAGGAAACAAGCAGATCTGGAAAAAAACCAGTCAGCATTGATCAGGAAGGTCGCCGGCAACAGGACTGCGGGTGGAAGCCTCACTGTTGGCAACAGAGAAAGCTGGCAACCACAACAATAGCCTCAACCAAGTAATAAACCGCAGAATATGAGTGGATCTGGAGAAAAACTAGGGAGCCAGCAGGAAAAGATTCATCAGCGGCAGGTGAGCAGAATTGAAGGAGGCTCGCAGAGAACCAAGGTCCAGCAAATCCCCGGTAGACCTCTGATGACCTCGACTCAGCCCTGAGATACCCACGATGCACACCGCCAGCTTGCTCTCTCTCTCTCTCTCTCTCTCTTCTAACTTATATTTTTAAAGAATTACCTCTGCGTCTTTCTACCGTCGTATTCGTAGGTTCCATCACCACATCATTGCTGTAGACCTTTGAGAAAAGAGGCTTGAATTTTGAACTTATGTATTAAAGTTAGCAGAATTTTTTACCTGCTTTTTGTATTACGAGCGTCTTAGTGGAAGCCATTCTACTATGATAAGTAGGGATGAGCAAGACAAGACTGCTTATCTGGTTGACAAACCCAGATGTGATCAAAACCCAGCTCCAACCAGGTCTCGAATATGTGGTACTGGTGCAGATTCAGTTGGGACTAAGTCCAAAAAATTTGAATCCGGTCCTGCACCCTCTGGGAATTGATTTTGGTTGCAACTTGATGGTACAGGTTTGAGCGTGTTAATATTATGCACGAGCACACCACTAATTTTCTTTTTTTGTGTCCATAAATTATAAGAATGAATTACTTTTTCTATCTTCTTCTTTTCTTCCCTGATCTTAAAAAAGAACTAAACGGATGTGTCATCACTTTCTGAAACCCTGAACGTGCATGCCATGATTTGCTTTTGTTTCATTTGCTTTGTTCATTTCATCTTATAATTTCCAAGCAGATTATCCATTAAAAATTTTAAAGCTCTGCTAAAAGTGTAAAGAGTTTTTTGTTTAGAGAATGAGATTCTAGGGATCATCTACGAACTCATCTACAAATTTCAGTACTCTGCTACAAGTTTGTGAGCATCTTTTGAAGGTTTTTTTTGGTCTTCATCTACAAATTTCAAGGTTCTCTAAAACTTTTAGAGCTCCACTAAAAATTTCAGAGCTCTAAAAAAAATTACAGTGCTACAGATTTCCGAACATATCTTAGCAGATCAAACAAAGTGAACAAATGAAATGAATGGAGATATTGTACTGTCACAATATTTGCCTTCTCCTATAATATCATTTTCTGTCGTAGCAGCACTGCCATCCTTTGTTCTAATCCAAATGTGCTGTTGTGGCTTGGTTCAGGCCTTGAAGTTCCTACTGCCCCCCCTCCCCCCAAATTGCTTTTTAAATTCTAGAAGCGTCTGGAAGCCGTTGAATTTGTAGCTGAAAGATTATTCACTTATGGCCATGAAATACTTTTTTCCTGAATGCATTACCCTGTCTCTGCAATTTTAGGGTAGTGTTCGAGTCTTTTTGCTTTTGTTAATGTGACATTCTCCCTTGTGGGAATGGGACTCGCACTTATCATATATGCAGTCTTCCCTATTACATATGATTTGTTTGTCCAAATTATTGTTCACTTATGGAGCGCTGGATTTTTTTTTTGTTTCCTGCAGAAAGAAAGAGTCGAAGCTACCAAGTCGAACTTTTGTACAATTATCATGTAAGAATGCTTCAGAGACATCATCAGGAAGCAAAATTATCAAAACTATTGCAGTCTGTGACAGCAGGATTGCAAATATATCCCTGTAATCCAGAACTTTTTTCTTCCCTGGTGGAGCTCAGTCATCTGTATGCCGTACCCCACAATCTTCGCCGAATATTAGATGAAGTCTCTAAGAAGTAAGTTTTTATGCACAAGTTATTTTATTTCTTGTGTGAATTATTGCATATTTCAAGAACTAGTGAACACTATGTCCAAAATCAATCCGGAGAGAGACTTCCAACACTTATCATCACGAGACGTAGAGGGAGGGTTATATTTATAGGAGACCGTGGCCTGGCAGCTGTACGCGGTTTTGGCATTTTTATGTGGAATTTATGTGGTCCCGTATAATAATTTACACTGTATCGGCGAATGGTGATGTAATCCCTGTTCACCACTTCACCCTGGTTTTTACTTTTTCCTTTTTGACTGAAATTATATTTCTCTCATTTAGAAAAGGTTTTAAATTTTTCCCTCACTAGTGAGGTCAATGATGCAACATATGTATCAGGAGTTAGGGAAATCGAAGATTACATGTACTAAGATTTAGCAAACATTGAATATCTTGTTAATTTTGATTGGTGTTGTGGCCTTAAACTTTTACAATATCTATGACGACGGATATAAATATTAAAGTGTATAACAAAGCGTCGAAAGCATACGTTGGTAAGATAACAAAATTGTCAGGGCCCGAGAATTAGCTGCTGCTTGGGATTTGTCTAGGAGGTGGTATTGTGTAACAAATAACAAAAGCTCGTAGGTCCACAAATTTAATCTGCAGTCAGCAGAGCCAAGCCAATTGGGGCCATGGATCAAACCAACTTAATATGCCTTATGTAATCAAACAAACAAACTTGAAATCAAACCAAATAAAAACCTCAATTACATTTCACTCTCCAAGCTCTTATACTTGCTTTTTAAGGACTAGGTGGACTCACAAGGAACTTCGTGTGATGAAAGAGACTAACAACCAAAAAAGATTAAAGTTAAATTGGGTAATGTAAAGTGATTCTAGAACTATACAGATCCTTTAACCACAATTGGAACAAATGTTGATGTAACACTGACGCTTTAAGCCTTTGCGCATGATAGACAAGAGCTTAACCACACCAGCTTTTCAACTCTATAGAGCTTGCCTAACTCTAGAGATCTAAACCAGAACTAAAAGAGAAGTGTTTTGCTCAAAGTAACTGATTTTGGCTCCCTAATGATCTGAATTTACAGGGGAAAATCTTGGTATTGATAGCCAAGTTGGGCTGAAAGAATGACCTTTTCTTGCTGTGAGGGCCTATTTGTTTTAGCGGTTGTAACTAGTGGTTAGCATTT
The DNA here is from genome assembly GCA_017589665.1 of Selenicereus undatus. NCBI lineage: Eukaryota > Viridiplantae > Streptophyta > Magnoliopsida > Caryophyllales > Cactaceae > Selenicereus > Selenicereus undatus. The sequence continues at coordinate 26,724,387 of JACYFF010031959.1, forward strand.
GGGAGCAGTTCGAAGCGGTTATGATTAGCACTTAGCAATTAGAAGCAGTTGGGAGTGGTTGTGAGGAGATGTGAGTAGTTGGGGTGCGATTTTGAGCAGTTGGAGCCTTTATGATTAGCTCGGTTGGAAGCTATTAGGAGTGGGTGAGTGCTGTTGGAAGCGGTTAGGATTAGCGGTTAGCGGTTGGAAGCAGTTGAAATGGTTGCAGTTGGCCAAATGGTAGAACGAAAGGCCCTGGGTAGCCCACGATGCCATCGAAGGAACCAGCTAAACAATGCTTAATTGGGGAGGAGAGGAGGTGCCCTTGCTACCATCACCGTGACTTTAGCAGGTGTTTCCTCTTCTTTCCTAAGCATTAGTACCAGTCATGGAGTACTAATTCCTTGGAATCTTTCCTTCAAACCAATGGCAAAATGCCACCATGAAGTAAACTTCCAATTCGTTTCATGGAGAATAGTTCTGTTCTTGGCTGTTCATATGCATCTAGTGCACCAATCCTGAATTTTTCGAACCCTTATTTGGTAAGTGTATTGAAACTCCAAACTGGCCCTTATTGATGGCCATCAAGGTCAAATTACAAGAAAACATGAGCTGGAAGCTTATTAGAAGATAATTCAAATCAGCTGCAATGCAAAAGCAGAAAAACTTGTCTGTGATTACTGATTATATTCCTAAGCATGATTCTCCTTGCTAGTCCCCACAATTGTCTTCCTTTTCCTTCTAAACATAGTAATGTTGGAACCAAGTTGATAATAAGGTTTGACCAGCTTAAGATTCCAAATTATTGATCAAAATTTCCATAACTAGTCCACAAAAAAATCACGTGAGGAAGCTTATAAGTAAAAGTTGCAAGTTTGTCTATTGCTTGACTGCTTGCTAGCTTAAAAGTTTCTTCTGGTGATTTTGAAGCTTTTAAATCTGTCGACTTCAGATCAAATGTCAAATTATCAGTCTTACTTGATAGATCAATACAATGGGGATTTGGAAGTTTAGAAACATTAATTTGTGAAACATGACTTAATCAATTGTATCTTATGGAACTAAAACTAGTATTTTGTATTAGGGTTTTCAAAACTTGTGGTGTTGTCAAATGACCAATTTTCTTTTTAAATAGATAGTTACTCTTATGCAACTCATGAAAGGTGTACAAATACATTGGGATAAAACCTGCAAGTAACCACTAACCAGATATAAAGAGAGGAACCAATGGATTCTTGAGGGCAAAGCTTTATCCCTTTAGGATTTCAAGCTCTATTTTCTGAGAATGTTGTATGGTGGAGCCAAGTGTTCGATTGTCGTTCAAAGGTGTCTCTGTTGGATTTTGTGGATAAAATTATCCATGAAAGCTCTAGGGCATGATGATTTTTGTACTTACCCCTTTTGTATATAGGTGTCACCCCCTTGGTGTCTCATTAATATAACCATTTGTTATTGATAAAAAAAAGATGGCAACTAGGTTTGCCAATGCTTTATTTTACTCCAGTGCCCCCTTATGCCTCTCTTAGTTCATGATTGGGTATTCTACTGTTATCTTAGATTAAAAAAGCGCGAGGCGCAAAAAAGCGCAAAGGGTCTTCCAACTTTGAACTCAAAACACTTACTAGATTGCTGTCACTAGGGTTTCCAACTTTGAACTCAAGTTCAGTAGCGGCAATATGCTTTATTTCCTTCCAATAGCAGTTTGATTGAAAGGCTTCCACAAAGAAAAAGAGGGGTCAAGGCCCCTAAAAGGTTGTCTTCTTTTTTTTTCCCTAAATGGTCTGATATGATCTATAAAGTGCGGGCTTCGTGGGCTTTCCTCCTCGGTGTGAAGTTAAGAAAAGCCTAGAAAAGCGCATGCTTAGAATGGGCTGAGCCTGACCCATTCCAAGGCGCAACAGGGTGGGCTTCGGCCTTTTGTGAGTCCGGGCTTGCTTTTTTAAACATAGACTGTTATGTAGTCTAAAAGGGTGCTGACCAACTTGAATGGGACCCCTTAGCTTGCAGACTCGGTTTAGAGCTTCTACAATCTGGCTTGCATTGCATCACTAGATGAGCATGGTTTGGGTGACAGTCTGACAGTCTCCGAATGACCACTCACGAATGTAGGTTTTTAAGCTAGTATTCTTGCGTGCTCAGTTGAAACGCTTCTTAGGTCCTTAAGTTTCTTTATGCTGGAAGTTTTTGTAGGTTCAGACAATAAAAACATTGTGTCTCCCCCCCCCCCCTCCCCCCTCCGCGTGGGCATTCTCATGTATCCTGTATATTGCTGCTTTTATACGATGGTCCTTTTTCTCCTCTTGGAACCATTATGCCCTCCTGCTTTTTCGCCGACCCTAAGCCAACAGTGGAGCAAAGAGATCACTATAGCTATTAGCTAGAGCTTCATCATCAATATCGGCTGCTCTTGGTTATCGGTGCAGTAGAAGGATAGTATCTTACTGAGTTGTCTTTCTTATTGTAGAAGCTCTTTCTTGAACCGTGGTTCATCCTTTGTTTTTCTTGTGAATACTTTACCAGGCAGAATAGCCACACTAGATACCCATCTTGAATGCGGTAAACCCTATCTGAGACTAAGAATTGACGAATTTGAGCAAACATGAACTTTCTCATCTTAGCTAGTAGTAACCCAGAACTGATCTGAATGCAAAATGACAACTTGACCTGAACTCTGCCCTGAATTCCATTAACCTGATGATGACTCTGCCTAGACCTGTACCCAATGATGCTTTCGCTAGGCATAGTGAATGTCGTGTTACTAGCCCCCCCCCCCCCCCCTCCTCGGGTCTTCTTCTTAATGTATCCCTTCCTTTTTTTAGCATCAATTTGTATTTCCATTTTTTTTGTCTGTTGGGTTATACAAGAGCTATCAGTAGATTACATAGGGATTGACCTTACTTTGACTGTAGACCGTGCGCTAGCTGGATCGCTGTCTTATCTACTTTTCTAATGATACAGGAAGGTACTATGTCCTTAAATCTCAAACATTGTTCTACTAGTGTTGAGATTTTCACTGGGGCCTTATTACTGTCATGTATGTACTAAAGCTGCATTATTGGTCCAAATTTCAATAGTCAGTTGTGCAGCTAGACAACGAGCCTTCTGGAGTGCCATCGCTTTGCCCACCAGAGTTGACTTACAATATAATCTTTCCTTAAGTTGTTTCCGAGGCGAGTTATTTTTTAGTGCGATAATTCCTAAAGTTCCCCAATATATTTTTGGGTTTCCATGATCCGTCAATTTGAATGATCATATCAGGAGGCCGATGGTTGTTCCCCCAGACAACAATGTGCGCCAATGTTGATACAGGTTTCAAGAAATTGTTGCATACTTACATTTCATGCAATGTACGCAAGTTGTTTTGTAGCATTTTAGCCTGGAGGGGCCTATAGTGGTCCCACGAAAGATGACTTCATTGTGAAACGTCCAAACACTCCATAGCACCACCTCAAAAATGATTTCTGGCTTCTTATAAATACGAGCTTTGCCGTATAGTAGCCACAACCAATCACAAACCCAATGCGTCCAAGGAACAAATGTGTTGGCATCAATGTTAATGCCTAAAAGGGAGGCCCACCAAACGAGTTTAGATAGCTAACAATCTTGGAATAGTTGATGAGCCGATTCTTCACTTGCATGGCAAAAAGGACATGCAAACTCATGTCCCAATTGCCGCACCCCGTCTATTACAGCCCAGGGGCAGAGCGTTATGAACACCTTTTCATGTGAATAATTTCCCTCGAGATGGTATTTTTAGAGACCAGATAATCTTCCACATCTTTCCAAATCTCCTATCTTCAACCGGGCTGGTTCTGTTGATAAGCCAAAAATAGCCAGATTTAGGGATGGCAACGGGGCGGGTTGGGGACGGGGAGTATATTCCCCGTCCCCGTCCCCGCTGGAATCCCCGCCCCCCGTCCCCGCCCCATTCCCCGCTGCGGGGAAAAAATTCCCCCCCGTCCCCATCCCCAGCGGGGATTTAATCCCCGTCGGGGCCCCAACGGGGATTTTTACCCGCTGATTTTTCCTTACTTTCTAAACTCTTTACGATCATGACTACCAAATCCAGTATATACCTAAGATTTTTACAAAGAAAATTACATATATAGCCTTAGTTGTTTCATTTAAAAATTTTGAAAATCAAGTTATTTTTGTAATTTTAATTAAAATTGGAGGCGGAGGTGGGGATTTTTCCCCAATCGGGGAATTGCGGATGGGGATGGGAAAGGGGCAAAATCCCCGGCGGGGAAATGGGGACGGGGACGGGTTGAACTATGTCCCCGTCCCCGTCCCCATCCCCGAGCGGGGATTAATTTTCCTCCCCGTCCCCGTCCCCGTCCCCTTTGGGAACGGGGATTTTCCCCCACTTCGGGGCGGGGCCCCGGCGGGGACGGTTATTCCCCAACTTTTTGCCATCCCTAGCCAGATTTAACAGAATCGTCTCCAGTATGTTCTCCAGGTCTGTTTAAAGGCCAATATAACCTGTATAGGGTAGATGGACGAACAATCTGGGCTAAAACATAGTGTCTTTTTCTACTAGAATGATTACGTGCCCTAACATAGTATCTTTTTTACATTCTAAAATGTTTTACGTCCCAACGGCTCTTCATTCTTCTTTTTTTTTTGGGGGGGGGGGGTTACAATGTGTCCTTATCTCAGTCAACTTCGGATGTCTGCAGGGAACCATCAGCCATTGTTTGGCTGTTTGCTCTCTCGTATGAGCTGAGTAGAGGAGGTTCTTCTCATAGGATCCATGGATTGTTTGAGAGGGCATTGGCAAATGACTTGGTACGTTCATCTGTGGTGCTTTGGCGTTCCTATATTGCATATGAGATAGATGCCGGAAACCTTTCTGGTGCGAGAAGAATATTTTTCAGAGCTATCCATGCATGTCCATGGTAAGGATGCCTTTTACTTGAAGGGTTTTTTTTTTTGGGGGGGGGGGGGGGTGAATTATATGGTAGTGGAACTATTGGCTATTGCCTCTGCATCACAAAGTTGGCTGGAAGTGGGTGCTTCTCTCTTTGCACATCTTTTCATTAGAAGTTACCCTTGATTCATAAAGCTTTTTAAATTTTGGGAAAGGCAAGATGGACCAACACATAGAACCCAGCTCACTTTATTTCTACTGGGAAAACAAGTTCGCAGTTTAGCAGCAATGTTAATCAGAATTTGAAGTTATTCTGATTTATCTTATTGTTTAGAGGCCTATTGTATTTTACAAAATGCCATATTTCCGAACTTGCTATATGTTAAGATATTCAATGCGACCAAAGATTTTGATCTGATTCCTTAGGGGCTTCATTATGCAAACGTACACTTATTTCTATGTTTTATCCGTACTCCTTAAGTTGATGGAGGGAGATAGAGTGACTATTTAACTTTTGACAAAATTATCCGTAGAAATTAAAAAGGAAAATTTGACTGTGTTGGGATTTGGGACAAGGGGAGTTACTGCATTTGGCAACAGGGAAAATTGTTTATTTTGAGAAAACTCCTTGGTTCACTTCCATTGTGCAGGAGCCGCAATTTGAGCTTTAGTAATTGCTCCTTATTGCATAGTGCTTGAAGAAGTTGCTTTAGCATGAAGCATATGATCTGCATAAGAGAACCAGTTAAGGTTGCACGTGTATAGGCTTGCTGATCAGACTGTTTATATTTGATTGAGCTTGTTGACCTGGACTTTTGATGCTCACAATTAAAATTAGGCTTATGTATCAATGCGGAGGTCTGGGGGGGGCGGCCCCCCCCAAACACCCTGTTTCTTATCCTTTATGTTCAGGCCATATTAAGATGTGTTTCTCATACCTAGCTGATTGTGTCCTTAGGTCTAAGTTGCTGTGGCTTGATGGTTTCCAGAAACTGAGTAATGTACTGAGTGCAAAGGAACTCATGGATCTCCAAGAAGTGATGCGGGATAAGGAGTTGAACTTGAGGACAGACATCTATGAGATTCTTCTGCAGGACGAACTTACTCAAAACTAGATGTGAATTGATGTCTAGAGTCTCTTGTATGAATTGTATGGATTGTGTACAGGAAATTCTTGTCAAGTTTGACTTCCAAATCAGTCGAAACAGAAATGAAACCAGTTTCCTCCCCCCCACCCCCAAACAATGTTTTAACAAAATTTTTAGGGTTCCGTCACTTCGGTGATATGGCAACAAAATAATATGTTATAGTTTGGTACCGAGCAGAACTGCAGAAGCATCCGCGTTGGGGAAGGAAAAACAATGTGGGTCTTGTACAGGCACAACATCGACATGTAAATGCCAACCTCAAATGTGGTTGGTCCTATTCATAAATACAAAACATCTTGCTTCCACTTCAGGAGACTGGCAAGCGGGGACGGAAGGCGAGCCCTGTTTCAGTATCAGTTCAAAGGCTCAAAGTTAAAAACACGTTTATTCTGTCCCTTTTGAATGATTATAACATTTTTTTTGCTTGATAATTTCACTACCAAATCTCAAAGTTCAATACATATTAGCTCAATGAGTTTTTTTTTTTTTTTGTGGTAGTGATTAAAATGTTGTATTGATGTCCGAAATTTGAATGTCGATCAATCTATATAAGAGATTGTAAGGTCCTTTTTTTAAAATCCTAAACCCTCTCCAAAATGAGACAATTAATCTGGTCCTACTCTCCTTAATTTAATTAGTTTATGTTTTGCAATCCTTTTAATTTAGCACCATTCGAAATAATTTCTTACCCCATATGTCAGTTATTTTTGCCTTTCTAAATGAGTGTATAGTATCTAATATCCCCAACGATGCACAATAGTTACTATTCAACCTCTGAATGTGTGTTTTCTGATTAAAAATCAAATTGAAGATATTCGTTAAAAGAGAAATTGAGTTTTATAAAGTGGTCTCTGAAATTTATCGAACAAACACTGAGCATTTAAGGAGAAAATGAAAAATAAGCAAAATTATCAACCAAAAAAAATAAAATCTGAGCATTTAAATTTGGAAATGAAAAAACTGTAGGGAATTTGACTGGGTAATGTTGCTTAAAGAGGAGCATATCTGCTTGTTTTTTTTGGGGGGGGGGGGGGGTCGTAGCAAGGTGGTGGTGGTTTTGGAGGGAAGATGCAATAGGGCACCTGCATTTGCCTTTTTTTTATTTATTTAACATTTTGCTAATATTATTTTAAGTACAAGGTGTGAGTGCCCAAAGCTAGCAAGAAGAGAGAATAATGTTTCATAATTAATCTGTTGAAGAACGGTGAGCTTTTGTACTGGATTTCGAAGAGCAAAGTGGCTGAAGTTCACGGGGATAGAGTAAGGTCAGGTGCGTAAGCTGGGTGAGAAGAAATGAATGAGACAAGCTAAGTTCACTTTCACACTACGAAGGGCATAGGTGTGAAACAGATATCATTTTCATAAAGTATGCATGAGTTAGAGAAGTTCATATGACAGAATGGTCGACAAAGAGGACAAAGAAATTGCAGGAAGTTAGATGGGTAGATGAGGACAACTATCAGGGTGGACAAAAGGTATGTGATATTTGATTGATAACATCAACTATTGCTTACAGATTTGACGCTTTAATGATTGTTGCTCTTGTTTTGCATGGAAATGGTGTGAGGATACATTTATGTCCTAGTTTTGTTGAGTGCTTACCTATATAGGAGTAGTACAATGATGTTGGGGGTGCGTGGGAAAATGTATGTATGAGTTAGGAAGGAGTAAAAGTTTAGTGGGAAAATAATAGCAGTGTTCTAGGAAGATAAACAACTTCAGTTACGATTCGTCTAGTGGGAAAAGATAAGTTGTAGGGTAGAAAAGAGGTTAAAAAAATAGTAGAAGCTTAGACCTGGCAAAACTGGCCCCAAATCCAAAATCCGAACCAGATGACCTGAACTCTTGTTCAACCCGACATCTAAAATAGACTCGCCGAAAATAGACCCGAAATTTGAATTGACCTTAATCAGACGATACCATATCCGAAATTTTCTACAAAGTTGCTTATTTTTGCATGACATGTGTATTGGACCAAAAATCGGTTGACCTGAAGTTGACCGCAACCAAAGTTCACCCGACCTAAACCGGACCGACCTGAATTGTCACTGAAACCGAAACATGACCTGATCCAAACTTAACATGATGCGTATCCAAACTGAATGACCCATTTGTCAGGTTTAATATTTATTGATTTGGAGATCGAGACATTAATCATTGATCAAGTTTCTTAGATAAGAGGCTCTTGTACCTAGAGTTATCAATGACATATGCTTTATCAAGCCAAACAATGTATTTTTCATTGATTATAGAATTGATTGGATATGATAATTTGTCATAAAACATAATAAGATTGGTTTCATTATGCCTAATTTTGTAATAATATTGACTAAATTTAGCAATATAATTATCCAAATATCTCATATACCATAATTCTATATTATTAATCTTTTTTTGCCATTCTTTAGCTTTTTCTTCGGAATCAAGTTTAGCTCCGATAAATTTAGTTTTGATTTCCTTACGTAATTTCTAGAACATAGTAGTTGGTGTTTCCATCACTCTTAATATATTTTTACATTCCTCATCTAATAAGTCATACCAGTCAACCACAATGCCATAAAAACTATATTCGATATAGTTTAGGAAATTTTCAGCAGTCCATGTAGTATTTAAGCTTAGGACACTATTGTTGATATAAAGAGAAGCCGCAAGCGCATGGTATCAACTTGTAGTATGATCCAGCAACTATAGGCCATCCCGCGAAGATGATAGTATCAAATTTACCCTCTTGCTTAGCTAAATTGTAAATATGTCTACTAAACAAAAATTATAACCAAATAATCGACTCAAAAAAAATCCGACACTAACTTCATCCAATAAAGAAACAATGTCAGGTTTCACCAAGAAAAAAAATGAACTAAAAAAAATGAAATAAACCCCTTTGTCTTTTTGCCAACTCACAGGCCAAAGCCAAGCAAATTTTGCTCTGTTTTGGACCTTTGGGCTAAATTTAAAACAAATGATAATAAACTGTGGAAATATAATGAAATAATTGAAAGCTAGGGTACAAGGACACAAGCAGATGAGATGTCAGGGACTAAAGAAATGAAAAAGCAAGCATGGGTTGGTTCATTGTGGGCTGTGCACAAAATGGGACCAAAACACCAAAAAAAACTAAAAACAATAATAATTAACACAAACCCAAACAAAAATCGAAATGACCAAGCACTGATTGAACACGGAGCTGGAGCAACAGCACCTTCAAAAAAAATAAGAACAAAGCTTGAAACAAACCTAAAAAAAAAGAGTATCCAAATGGCAAAAATCAGATCAAGAACCTGCAAATTAATTTCATCTACTAGCTAAAATTTCAGTAAATACTTCAAACAAAGAGAAATGAATTGTTATTTCAATAGATCAAAGCTCAATAATGACTTCCTGGACTCTTGAACCAACAATGAAAAAGAACTCAGAAAATGGTCAAAATCCAAAACTAAGAATGAAAACAATTAGAGAGCTAGATACAAATGATTATGGATGTTAAAAATTGATATTACTGACCTCCTCCTATTCAATCCTTCTAACCCTATTTATACAAAAAAATTCACAACCATATCCAACCCAATTCCCCCTAAAACCACCCTCGTCTTCCTTAATTTTTGCAGCCACGTTTTCACCAAATTTGCAGTGTCATGAGTTGTTATCAACTTGAGTGCGAAGCAAGAGTTGATGGTTGAATTATATGGTTGAGAGGAAGAATAGTATAGAGAAAATCAAGGAGATGAGGAGAGTGGATTTTGGAGTGAAGAAGAAGAGGAGGAGAGAAAAAATAAAGTTGGGGGGCAGATGGCTTGGCATGTGAGGAGAGAATGAGGGGGTTTAGGGTTGAATATTTGGCAATGGGTTGGGCTGCTAGATTTTTGTTGTCTAAATTCTTAATTTTTAGACAAACCCATCTCTTCCTTTTCATCTCCTACAAAAAGACAATAATTCAAGTAAAAATCACAAAATAATTATTATGGCAAGTCAAAATAAGATTGTTAAGGGTATAAAATTATATCAAATTTTTACTCAACAAATACCACCACACTTAAGTTTTCCTTGTCATCGAGTCAAACAAATAAAAAATCCTAAAAAAAATGAAAATAAAAATCCTAACTTACTTTCGTAGGAGCCAGAGTTACACTTAGCGTATGCAACAAGCCTTTTAAACCCCTAGGCTCCCCCTTGTGGATGAGTAGGTCTCGTAAGGGCTTGCAAAAAATATACCCATAAAATTTTTAAAAAGAAAAAGAAAAGGATGGAAAGAAAATAAATCAAAAGAAAAAAATGCAAAAATTCTTTACACAAATATATAAGGGGAGGCAATATAAATTTCAATAAGGCATATCACCCTATTAACCAAGATATTAGTTTGTATATGGACAAGGTGTACACTCCAAAACTCTAGGTCCTCATGGATGACATCGACACTCCAACTTTTCACCTCACAAACCAACATAACAATATATCCACTCTGGTGCATGGTCTGTGGGCGTACCATAACCTTAGGAGTTAGGCTAACCAGAGTTTGACTCAGTCCCACTTGACAAGACATAAACTAGTTTTTTAACTTACTGGCATGGGAGTAACCTTACCTAGTAGCAGTATTGCCTCAAAGGGTAGCACTCAATAACGCATGCCTTAAAGAGATACTTGTCATTCCTGAAATTTTTTTTTTTTTTTTTTGGGAATGCAAATTGAAAGCAAAATAAAGGCAAGTGGGAGAATCAACTATGGAAACCCAAGTCACTAAGATAATAGTGATTTTTAGAGTAAGGATTGGACTCACAGTTATACGGGAATGATGAAGTTCGAACTAGGGCATAGAACGTCACATTTAGGACTAAGTTCTTATCATGTACAGCCTACCTATATTCAACCTAATACTAAGTTATAATGGATCAAGCTGGTCAAAACTGTACACATTCCCTAAGATAAAAACACAAGAAAAAGAAAGAAATTTTTTTTTGGTATATTTTTTAATAAATAAATAAAATCTGCAAAGGCCCTCACTCCCGCACTTAAACAATGCAATTTCTCTATTGCATGCAGAAGTATAAGAATTAAAGGAACACAATCAAAGCAAAAAGAAAATAAACATACAAAATAAGATTTTATACAAAGGAACAATATTAATAGGTTGAATGCTGGATGCATCCAAACTAATCTCCATATCTTCAGTCTCTATATTGGGGTTCGTAGAGCATCATACACTCTACTTGTCTCTCCTCTATAGGTAGCTCAAGAAATGGCTTCAGCCTTTGTCCATTCATCTTGAAATGCGTGCCTCTTATGGGGTCCTATATCTCGGTAGCACCATGTGGAAAAACATGAAAAATAATGAATGGACCAGTCCAATGAGATCTCAACTTACCTGAAAAAAGGTGTAGTTTGGAGTCATAAAGTAACGCCTTCTGACTTGGGAAAACTGTCGTTGAACAATTTCGCTCTCTCCTTATGCATCCTGGAGTTCACATAAGCCTCAGCTTTGATATCTTCCAACCCACTCAACTGTAACTTCTTTTCTACCCCAACCGCCTCTAAGTCAAGATTCAAAGTCTTTATAGCCTAGAAAGCCCGATGCTCAAGTTCTACAAGAAGATGACAAGGCTTACCAAAGACTACCCTAAAAAGAGACATGCCTAAAGGGGTCTTAAAAGTCGTCCTATAAGCCGAGAGAGCATCAATGATCTCATCTGCCCAGTCCTTACGGTTTCTACTCACAGTCCTTTCCAAAATCTGTTGAATTTCCCTATTAGAAACCTCTGCCTAGCCACTAGTTTGGGGATGATAGATGGTGGCTAAATGATTAATGATGGAGTACTTTTTCAACAATGCAGCCAAAGAATGATTGTCAAAATGAGTACCATGGTCACTAATGATAGCCCTGGGCATGCCATCCTTGGAGAAAATATTTTTCCTAAGGAACTTGACAACGACTCTAGCCTCAGTTATCTTGGTCGACACAGCCTTCACCCACTTAGACACATAGTCTACAACTAGGAGAATATATTCATTCCCAAAGAAGATGGAAATGGTCTCATAAAATCAATCCCGTAAACATCAAAGATCTCAATAATAATCAGAGGGTTAAGGGACATCATATCTCTCCTATTGATTTTCTTAAACTGTTAACACCTCAGGCAACTTTTGCAATGTAAATGTGCATCTTTGAATAAGGTAGACCAATACAAACCACACTGAAGGACTTTGGCAGCTATTTTCTTCCCACTAAAATGCCCCCCCCCCCACCAGCTTGGCCATGACAGAAAGAAGTGACACTTTTAATCTCATTGTCATGGACACACCTCCTAAAAAACTGATCAGAACAATATTTGAACAATAAGAGTCATCCCAATCAAAAATTTCACTACATAAGGGAATCGGTCCTTATCATGCTTACTCCAATCCAAGGGTATCTCACTAGTCACTAGATAATTGTCAGTGTCAGCATACCATGGTTCTGGTTGAACCATAAGTACCTACTTGTCAAGGAAGTACTATAAAAATGGGGGACTAACTCTCATTTTTAACAATGATTCGGGATAGATGGTCAGCAACTAGGTTCTCAGAAACCTTTCTATCCGGAATCTCACAATCAAGCTCCTGCAAAAGTAAAATACACCTAAGCAATCTGGGTTTTGCATCCTTCTTGAAGCAGAGATGCATTAGTGCGGTATAGCCAGTATGTACAATCACATGGGAGCCAATCAAGTAAGGTCGAAATTTTTTAGAACCGAACACAACTGCCAAAAACTCTTTTTTAGTAACAGTGTAGTTCAACTAGGCCTCATTCAAAGTATGACTCGCATAATATATGACATGCAATTTCTTATCTACATGTTGTCCTAAGACAACCCCTATAGCATAGTTAGAAGCATCATACATCAGCTCAAAAGGCTCTCCCTAGATAGAAGGATGTAGGATGAGGGCAAAAGTCAAGGCTTCCTTTAGCCTATTAAATTCCTTTAAACACTCCTTGGAGAAGTGAAAAGGCATATCTTTGGCTAAAAGGTAAGTCAAATGCTTATAACTTTTACTGAAATTCTGAATAAATCGTCTATAAAATCCTACATGCCCTAAAAATGACCTAATGTCTTTCACACAAGCGGGAGGGGGGGGGGGGATTAGTAATCAAATCAATTTTTGCTTGATTAACTTCAATCCTCTCATGTGAAATTACATGCCCTAAAACAATGCCTTTCTTTACCATAAAATGGCATTTTTTCCAATTTAGAGTCAAATTCTTCTCCCTGCATCTTTACAAAACTTTATTCAAATTAGCGCAACAGTCATCAAATAAGGAACCAAACACAGAAAAATCACCATGAACACCTCGATGCATTGCTCAATCATGTCAGGAAATATAGAAATCATGCAATGCTGAAATGTGGCAGAAGCATTACAAAGACCAAATGACATTCTCCTAAAGGCAAAAGTGCCAAAGAGGCATGTAAAAATGGTCGTCTTGGTCCTCAGGTGCTATGGATATTTGGGTGTGTCAAGAATACCCATCCGAGAAGCAGTAGTAACTATGTTCAGCTAACCTCTGAAGCGTTTTGTCCGTAAAAGGCAAAAGGAAGTGGTCTTTTCTAGTGATCGCATTCGACTTTCTATAATCAATACAAACACGCCATCCAGATTGGACTCTAGTGGGGATTAACTCATTCTTATCATTCCTAATCACAATAATACTGGTTTTCTTATGAACGACTTGAACTGGGCTAACCCACCACTATAAAAAATGGGATAGATTACTCCATGATCTAGCCATGTAATGACCTCTTGTTTGATGACTTCTTGCAGGGTAGGATTTAGACATCTTTGGTGATCTCTATAAGGTTTAGCATTGTCCTCCAAATGGATTCTGTGTTGCACAATTGAGGGACTAATATCTTTTATGTCACCTAAAGTCCACCCCATGGCCTCTTTGTTTTCCCTAAACACTTTCAATAATTTACTCTCTTGGTCCTCATTTAGATCAGATGCAATAATCATGGGGAAAGTCTCATTAGGACCCAAAAAAACATACTTGGAGGAATCAGACAAAGGTTTCAACTCTAATCTGGGATCGAAAGTATGTGTAACAAAACAAGGGGAGTTAGAAGAATCAGAGGAGAGGGAATCAGTCTCTTCACACACATTATTTTTAATCAAACCATTAACACATAAGTTATCACAGGCATACATATCTAGCCATAACACTATCAACTTTATCAAAGATGGCAGGTTGCCATTGGAGATTAAAAATATTCAAATCAACAGTCATGTTTCTGAAAGACAACTTCATCATACCCTTACTACAATTGATCACACCATTTGAAGTAGCTAGGAAAGGTCGACCAAGAATGACAGGTATTTGGGCCTTAGGGTTAGCAATGGGTATTTTGCATCTACCACCCCTCAGGTTTTTGGTGTTGGTTATTTCGATCCTGCTTCTTTTTTTTTTTTAGTTATAACTACCTTGAGTTTTTATACTCTTGATTTTTAACTACCTTTTAAACGCTTAACTTTAACGGTACTAGTTATCACATTCTACTACTTATATCTTAGATATTGTACTTTTTGTGGTTATGGACCCACCATGCTTAAACTATTTAAAACATAATTAGCGAGTTTTGACCATTACCTGAACTTAATCGGTGCTGATCTCTGACATTCCTCTAACTTCCAGTTTACAGAGATTGCTAATTTCAACCACACCTTTCTGAGATCAGACACAGTACAGATCCGTTTCGTTTCCTACCTCGAACCGTAGTCACTAATCAAGTTCTTTATATTTTTAAAGGATAGTGGAACTTTAATCAAAAAATTATAATATTTAAGACATAAGGTTCAATTGGATAACGTTCCTTATTGGAAAACCTCTTTTATTGAAAGTTTAAAAGTGGAAATGTTACAACGGAAGTCTTGAAGAGGGACTGAAGCTAAGACCATTAGATATGCTTGCTCATAGAGAAATGGAGAATCCTGACTTTTCTTGTGGTCAAGAATGCTCAAATGATCATGTCTCTTCTCAGGACCCGACCTCTCTATTTATAGAGGGGACGGGGGTACCTAGGATGCCCTAATGGCTACAGTACATATTAATTTTTCACATGGCTACAGTACACTGCTGTATTTTATAAATCAGACACTTGTCAAGATAGAATAGTGATAGGGTAGCCACTTTTCAGAGCTTTTAATGATGATAAAGCTAGTCATCATTATTGAGATTCTGCATGCCTTCATTTCTAATTATATCTTTCAGACCATCATTATTTGGGTAATAATCAAAATCTTCATCAAGTTGCTTAAGATGCTCTGGATCTCATTTTTCAAATAATTCAAGTAGATATTTCTTTCCTTTTCCTGATAAGAATTTCTCAACTCCAACGTCAAAGAGATAATCAAAAATATCTTCTGATACTATCCCTTCTACCTTCATGTACTCTTTAAACTCATTGTCATAGGCGAAGGTAGTATTTTCATAATGTATTAACATTTTTTCCTGTTCAATTAATGCCCAACTTTGATGATAAATGTTGAAAAATTCAATGACTCTTAGTAAAGTAGGACTAATAACTAGATGTGTTGTTAGTTTAGAAACCCATTCTTGTCGTTGATCATTTAGATTGTCGTAATCAACAATCAATAGGCTGGTTTGGCTTTTCCATTTTCATATTCGATTAGTGTGTTATACACTTCCAAATTTAGGCATCTGCAAACTGGGATTTTTGTTGGACCATCAGGAAATGTAAGAATCCAATGGATCATTTTGAACATGCATTGCTGAAATTTGGTCAGTTTTGAGAAAAATGGAAACTTTGTATCTGGGATTTCAATGAAGTAAAGCACCATCTCGTATTCCCAGGCTTTAAAGACAGGGTCATTTGGGGATAATGAATTTGCTGGGAAACTAATACCACCAACTCCAGGCCTATTGAGAAAGTAGATTGTTGTACCCCATGATTCCCAAATATCATATGAATAATGATGATAAAAATTGATGTAGGCTACATACCACTCATTGAACAATTTTTCTTGAACATGAGAACTTATTTTTTCTTAAATATCAAGAGGACACTGTAGGTAATTAACTTGTAACTCTAGATGGGAAAATCTTTGGGTTATTAGGTAGGCTCTAGATAGTCGACCAAAACATGATCTACTTTTTGTATGGAATTCCATGTTATCGATAAGGACTTTACTAGAAGGTGTAACCCGTTCTAGTAGGAATGACATTTCATTAAGGATTTCCTCCTTTTCTGGAAGGAAGTCGGCTTTGGTGATCACCATTGGCGAGTTCTCGAGTTAGACTGTTTGCTACAGAGTTCTTCGATCCTTGTATATGTTCAATAGAGAAGGAAAATTGGTTAAGCTATAATTGCCAACGCAGGAGTCGTCCTTGCGCTTGCATATTTGATAAATTCTTTTTCACAAAACCAAGCGTTCCTTTACAATTAGTTCAAATAAGAAAAGGTTTTGGGGCTAAAAAGATTAAGAAATTTTCAACTCCCCTTATAACTACAAGGATTTCTTTTTTCATTGTAGGATAGTTATATTCTGCCTTATTAAAACTTCCACTGTAATATTTGTAAAGTTTTTCTCCTTATTTGATTTTGAGTACCGCACTCCAGTGCTTATTGCTGACATTTGTTTCAAGTATTAAATCATCTCCTTCATTAGGTAAATTAAGAACAGGAGGATTCTTATACATCTTTTTGAAGCTTTGAACAATCTTTATATCATTAATGGTCCATGTCCAACTTGCTTCTTTCTTGAGTTTCTCCTACAATGACTTTCTTAATTTAGCTAAATCTTTAATGAAATTTGGAGCATAGGTAAGGCATCTAAGAAACCTTTATAGTTGTTTCATATCTTCAATTTTTTCAAAAAAATTTTCTATTTTCTCCAGAATATGCTTTTGTAGGATGATTTGTCCAACTTTTATCTCTAAGCCTAAGAACTCAATTTCTTGTTCAGCATAAATACATTTGTTTTAACCAAGTATAATGCCATGGTCAATGCATCTTTGGGTGACAACCAAGACATCATTTTTGTGTTGTTCTATGGTTTTGGAAATGACAAGGATATCATCAATATAAACTAAACAACAATGATTGAGGTCCTTAAAGATATTATCCATTCTTCTTTGGAATATTTGAGGTGTATTTTTAAGACCAAATGGCATCACTATCCATTCATAATGTTCTTGTGGGGCACTAAATGTAGTCAAAGGAATACTTTCCTCATCCATTTTTATTTGTCAATAACCACTCTTGTAATCCATTTTTGAGAACTAAGAGGCTCCTTGAATTCTGTTGAAAATGACTGTTTTGTTAGGAATATAGTGACCATCAAAGACAATATTATCATTAAACTTTTGTAATTGATAATCACTCTCGCTTTTCCTCTTTTTTTTTCTGCATGATTTCTTACCATGAAAGTAGGACTAGTGTGAGGACTCTTGCTATTTCTGATTAATCCTTTATCCATGAGTTCTTTAATTTGTTTATCAAATTCTTGGATATTCTGGTGTGTATACACCATTTGTTTGACTCGAATAATAGTGTTGAGATTTAACAAAGAAATTTTTGCAAAGGTCTCATCTTTATCCTAAACCTTTAGTGGGTTATTAGAGTAGAGTTCTTTACATAATTTTTCTATTTGTTTGATAATCTGTTCTTTAATAGATAATTCGAGTAATGAAATCGTTAGTACTACTTCACGTTGTGCTGGTATTACCTTCTCACCACGCTGGCTGCGTGTGAACTCAATCTTCTGATGTGTATATGCCTTAATTTTTCAATAGGAAGATATTGACGATTTATCGTGAATATTATCTGGTTTTATGGTCTGTGTGTATGGAGAATATGATCTCTGAAAATTATTTCCAATAATCATGTCATGAGAGGGTTGATCAGCAGCCCATAGAATTGGTATAATGCATTGAACCCCTTCCAATTCTATAGTTAACCCTTCTATGACTTCATTGTGACCCATAATACTATTCTCAGCTATCCTTAGACCTGGAAAAATTTGACCTGACTCGAAAACCTAACTCGAACCCATCTGAAAATTTTGGGTTTTGAACATGATTTTCTCGACCCAAACCCGAAATAAACCGAACCTGAAAAACCTGCAAATTAGCGGGTCAAACCCGACCTGAACCCGAACCCGCCCGCTTGACCCGAATATTTTATCCTTAGTTTTTTTATTTTTCTCTAATTTATTTTTCTTAACAATAATGAGCAGTCATTTTTATTGAATAGTTTAGAAAGACATTATATAACTATTGCATATATTTACAAATTAAACAATAATAACCTTATTTTTTCTTTTCCATTATCTGAAAATAATATCGTACACAACTTTTAAATGAAATTTTTTTTAAGATGGGTACAAAATTGCATGAAATAACTATCTAATATTTTTAAAAAACTTAATTTAAAAGAAGACAAGCATTAAAGATGTGCAAGTTATACTATTATATACTTAGTTAATCAAATATGTCTAATTATTGTTTTAAATTAATTAATTTATAATAATTTAAAATTCGGACATTATAATTGCAAGATAATATCTTGTACTTCTTTTATTCAGTTTTATTTGGTTTTCGTTCTAACTAGTCTTAAACTATGATGCCAGCGGTAGGAAAACGATTAGCCGTATTCGTATTGGGGCCAACCCATTAATAAAATTTTACCTAATTGGGCATTGGTAGGTTAGTTCATAAAAATATTAAATTATTAAATAGGTTATTAGTGGTCAAATTGCTACAACCTATTAAAATGCTCTAGGAGGGTTGCCCCCCACTAGCTGTTGACCTTCTTTCAATGTACGAGTAGATCTATCCAAAATCAAGTGGGACTTGATTCTTTATTCACCTATATAAAATGTTCGTATCTTATAATAAAAAGTTTGAATGTTTTTAATATTCTTTTGAGAAATTACAATTATTATTCCTTTTCATTAAATACTGGTAATTTTGAGTAATGAATATGCATAATTTTTGATTTTGAAAAAAGAAAAACAACTCACAGAAAAGACGCTCAAAACCCATTGGGTTGATCCGAAACTCGTAAAACCGAAATACATCCGCCCGTATTTTACCCGAATCCGAAATACACCCGACCTGTATTTTATCCCGAACCAGAAATACACTCGACCCGTATTTAATCTACCCGCCTGAATTGACAGGTCTAACTATCCTTACTTGTAAAGGATTTTTAGCTTTTTTTCCACATAAACTCAAGAAATAGTGATCTTTTCCTAAAGCATACAGAACAACCACTATTTATGCAAGTACATACTTCATATTTATTATATCCCTCTAAACATACCTTTATTGGGATATAGATGCTATTTGGGTTTGTATTGGTAGCTTCATAGCATATTTCCATAGTCATGTTTTTGACTAATTCATCTTCATAGATTGGTTCAGTAATAGTTCTAGTTTTGTACCAAATGACCTTTCTTTCTATGCTCATAATTCGATTTACACTAGGTCTTGTAGCTTCAAAACTCATTCTACTCATTTCACTGACCAGGCTAATGGTATCATCTTTTTTATACTCTTCTTTAGCTGACGAGGATCCTTCTCCCCAATCTGATCTTGTACTCATGCTTCTTAATAATTGAGGTTTTATGGTGATTTTACCCTCCATGTCAATTTTTAATATATTTTTCTTATTGATCTTTGTAGGGTTGGCAAAGCTAGATATCCAAGAGCGATCAATTTTTATCTCCTGGGAGTTGGACTTAATCCTCTGGATCTTTTGCATAGGGGGTAGGGCTTTCAATTTTTTCTGCTTCTATCATAATTACCTTAGTATTTGGGTCTATTGTATTATCTAATTTATAGATAGTTTTTCAAAAATATCCTTAAAGGATATCCTCCTCTTTTCATATCCATCCCAACTATTTTTATTTTAAGAGAAAAGAAGTTTCTAGCAAATTCATCTTTTAGACTCACATAATATCATGATCGGCAATTAAATCCCACTAACCCATTACATAAATTGGTCTTTATCCCTGTGATAATTTGATTATTAAATTTGATATGCCTAATATCACAGAATAAAGCATAAAGATCAATATCTTTGCCATAGTATTGTAATGGAGTGATTTGAACTTGGAAACTTCCAACATGGATATACCTATACTTTCTATCTTTATTATGCTTAAGGATATTTTTTCAATTAATGAGATTAACTTACCCAATGTCATACTCACAATCCTTAATCTCCAGATCTCCCTCCATCATTTCACATATGAATTTACTTTTTAATTGAAAGATGGATTTTTTTATAGATGTTGTCTTTTTGGATTATGGGAAGAACCCAATCTCCTTTGACTTCCTCATGATCATTGTCTACAACAAACTTTTCTCCTTGAAGATCACCAAGTCTAGCCAAGCTACTTTCCATCATATGACTTGTTTCTTCATAATCACTTTCTTCATATTCATTATCCAATATAATTTCAACAATTCCTTTGTTGTTACCTAGGGCTAGGTCTAATGCCTCATCTTCACTAAGCTCAACATAATCTAAGCTTTCCAAGGTTTCAATAAGCTTGTTATTCTTCCTATTTTTGCATTCATTAGCGTAATGTCCTACTTCTCCGCATGCCCAGCATTTGCAGCTGTTTTTCCCTGTATGATAATATGCTGCTTTCCTAAAAAATCTACGTTTTTTAGAAGTTGGTTTGTTATAATACTTTCTTCTATATTTCTCTCTCCTTTGCTTGTTAAAGCTCTTTTTCTTATAGAATTTTCTTTTTTTTCTTTTTTTAGGTTCTTTTCCCCATTGGTGAAGTGAATCCCAACAAGTTAGGAATTGCATCTTAATTTTCTTCTACTTTTGGAGGTCAAGACATTGATCATTGACTCATTTTCTTATATAAGAGATTTTAGAACCAAGTGTATTAATGACATCTACTTGTTCTAGATATGCAACGTATTTATCATTAATTATAGAATTTATAGGATATGGCAATTTGTCATAGAATATACCAATATTAGTTTCATTATGCCCAATTTTGTAATAATATTGACTAAATTTAGCAATATAGTTTTCCAGATATCTTATCCCATAGTGCTATATTATTAATTTTTCTCTGCCATTCTCTTGTCTTTTCTTCAGAATCAAGTTTAGCACCGATAAATTTGGTTTCAATTTCTTTGCATAAATTTTTAAACATTGCAGCTGGTGTCTCAATCATTCTTAAGGTATTTTTACCTTCTTCAATTAATGAATCAAACTAGTCAGCTACAGTACCAGAAAAGCTATGTTCGATGTAATTTAAGAAATTGGCAGAAGTTCATGTAGTATTTAAGTTTAAGATACTATTCACGTGTCTTTTTCAATGCTCAAATATATCTTCTCTATTATGGACTCCATCAATGTTTAAGGTATATTCTGTTTGACTGATTGGAGTAAGGCCAATTTCTTCAAAAGTTGTAGTTTTCCTTGGGATAAACCCATAGGAAAAATTGATTGTATATCCTGCTGGAACGTACCTAGGTCTTAAGAAATGAGTATTTCTCCTAGAAGGTTCACCAAATTCTTCAGGCTTAGGAACTACATTATTAACAAGATTGGTCTCTGTTTAATATACGTCCATCTCTTCTCCACTTCCGTTATTCTCATCCTCAGTAGCCATTTTACCATATTTTTTAATCTAATTTTCTTTTAATTTCTTCTAATGGTAATGCATTAATATCATCAAGTTTAATAAGGCTCATTTGCTGATATATTTCTTCTTCTAATTGGACATTATTAGTCTCTTCAGTATCATCCAATAATACATCATATTTATCACTAATTGCGCTCATAATTTTGTTTAATTCTTCTGGGTTTTGCTCTTCTTCGAACATATTTTGTAGTTCGTCAAGAGTATATTGCTTATACTCAATCTTCTTCTTCTTTTTATGCTTTTTCATCTGATTTTTCACCTAATTTTTCTCCTATTTCCTTTTAGATTTTTATCTCGTGCAAAAGAAATGGAATCTTATTTTGTGGTTTTAAAAAGAATATTTATGCTAAAAAGGAGTACTAATACTAGAAGTAGAATTTTCACTATGTCTAACTTCATTAACCAAAGAAATATGAATTACAGATATTTGTTTCTTAAGCTCTTTGACTTTAACCTTAATTTTTTCTAATTCAGCTTTTAATTCTAAAACTATATCAGTGATATAGTTTAATTGTGGTGCTATAGGAGAAAGGCCTTCTGGAGAGTGAATAATATGCGAATAATTAGGACCAGGGCATGCAGGTGATGATTCAAGCATTAATCAGTCATTAATTAGCTTAATTATCTTAATTAGTTTTGGTCACGTGGCTCTGATACCGGCTGAAAGAGGATTAAAAATACTATTTGAGAGAGAAATTATGCATGCATAAATTTTAAATTTTCGAAAGTAAGTCTTTTAGGATTGGAGTTAGGGGCCTAACCATGTAGAGGGTACCTAAAATTAAAGCCAACCAACTTTGAAGGTAGTAGAAAGTAAAATTCAAAAGAGTGAGGGTAGAAATATTAACTCCTAATACTTCAGGGTACCTGGATGCAAACTATCCGATTAACAACAGACTCGGTTTTTAGAACAACAAAATCTGCAGGAAATATAAACTCACCCACTTTAATCAAAACATCCTCAATTACACCTCTAGGGATTCTAGTGGAATGGTTAGCTAACTGGAGCATTATCGTAGTAGGTTTTAAGTTTTAACTCTCCCAATCCCAGCCTCTTATACACCGAGCATGGAAGCAAATTGACACTGACTCCTAAATCCAATAATGCTCTATGGATGGTTTGGTCCCCTATGACTATGGAAATATTAGGGTAACCAGGGTCTTTATGCTTAGCTAGGATCTGGCATGAGATAATGGAGCTCACGTTAGAGGCTAAAAAGGCCTTCTTTGGGACATTGGTTGTTTTCTTAGTGGTGCACAACTCTTTTAAGAATTTGGTATAGGGCGGCATCTGCTGGACAATATCTAGAAGGAGAATGTCGATTTTGACTTGAGAGAAGGTCTCTCTAATCTTATCAACATGAGTTTAGTCCTTCTTGATCCTTAGCAGATTCGGAAAGGGAACAGCGGGTTTATGAACACATTCAATAGTCGAAGGCTGAGATGTGTCATCTCCTTTCCTAGACTCCTCATGCTTAGTCTCCTTACGGTCAACTTAGCCAGTAGGCCGGGATGGGGGAGAGTCAATTAGGATGCTATCGGTAGCATCCCTAGAAGCAGAATCATTCTCAGGGAGAGATGATGGAGACAGAGATGGAGAAAGCTGAATAGGAACATCTACAAGGTCTTCTAAGTTGTGATCAATTAAACGACCTGACCTAAATGAAGTTATTGCATTAACCCTTTTCACATTATCCTGAGCTGGTGGGCACATTGAAGATGGACCTACATTCGGGTTGGGCTCTATTTGACTAGGGAATGTTCCTTTTTCTTTATTAGCAGTGACCAGCTGAGACAACTATTCTGCCATTGTCCTCATTACCTTCTCTAGGCTATTCTATGTTCTCTCTAGATTGTTAAATCTTTTATCAATCTCATTAGAGCTAGGAGGTGATAATGTCTGGGTAACATGGGGATGAGGTAGCCTAGGTGCTTGGTAGGGTTGGATAGAGGTGTTTCCATAGAACATTTTGGCATGTGTTGTAAAACCTAAGTTCTAACCTTGGATCTAGGAAACGTTTGGGTGATTTCACCACCTTGGATTGTAGGTTGGTGCGAAAGGGTCATTTCTTGGCCGTTGATAGGCCATGTTCGCTTGCTCAGTTTCAGTTGATGACTGGTGAGCATAGTATGGGCAAGCGGTCAAGGTATGGTCTAGGGATTGATATTGAGAACATGTAATGCAAGTGCTATGAAAGACATGAATAGTCAACCTTTTTAACTAGTTCTCTAAAGTTGTAAAACCTATACTCTATATGTCTCAAAACTGACACTGAATGCATACCCTCCATGGCACTGGCGATTCTAGAACTAAGGCTATCATCTCTAGTGGTCTCCCACTGCATTGTCTTTTCAACTAAGTCTTCTAAGAATTCCCAAGTTGCAGTAGGATTCTTGGATAAGAATCCACCTTAACACATAGACTTTAGCATAGTCCTACTCTATTGATCCAAAACCTCATACATAATTTGGCAAGACGTCACTGTTTAAGACCATGGTGGGGACACTGGGCCAACAAATTCTTAAATCTTTCCGTGTACCTCCAAAAAGGTTCCTTATCAAACTAAATAAACTAATTAATTTCATTTCTTAATTGAACAGTTTTGTCGTTAGGAAAATATTTTCGCTAGAAGACCTTAACGAAATCATTCCCATTAGAAATAGATTTAGCAAGCAAACTATAAATCCATCTCTTGGCATTATCTTTTAAAGCGAAAGGAACGAATCACAATTTAACCACCTCAATTTGCAAATTATAAAAATGTATCATATTACATACTTCTTCAAAGTCACTTAAAAATAAATAAGCATCTTCAAGTCCAATGAATTTAGGAAGCATCTAAATGTAATGTGGTTCCAGTTTAAAGTTCACATCAGCACCTATGGTGGGCATATTAAAACATGCAGGTAAGGTTGAACGAACACGGTAAAAGATCTCATTTAGAGCTCTCTTATTCCTATCTTGTACAACCTTTTTTTCAAATTCAAATTCAGGTTTAGGTTCAATCCTAGTGATTCTTCTTCTTTTAGGCTTTCTAACCCAAACAATGATGCAAATTCTATATCCGCAATCGCATTTTTGATGTTTTTTTTATAGGAAATAAAATAAATAACTAAAAAATGATATAAACACAATTAATCAAAAAAAAGAAACAAGTCACAAAACTAACAAAAGACTCAAATATATCCTCGAAAATGGTGCCAAAAACGTGTTGATATAAAAAGAAGCCGCAAGCGTACGATGCCAACTTGTAGTATGATCTAGTGAATACATGTCATCCCAAGAAGATGATAGTATCAAATTCACCCTCTTGGTTAGCTAAATTGTAAATATCTCTACTAAACAAAAATTATAACCAAACTAATAAATTGACTAAAAAAAAAATCCGACACTAACTTAATACAATAAAAGAAACAATGTTAGGTTTCACCAGGAAAAAAAATGAACAAAAAAGGGAAATAAAACCCTTTGTCTTTTCACCAACTCACAGGCCAAAGCCAAGCAAATTTTGCTCTCGTTTGCATCTTTGGGTTAAATTTAAAATAAATGATAATAAAGTATGGAAATATCATGAAACTAATTGAAAGCTAGGGTACAAGGAGACAGGTGTCTGAGATTTCAAGGACTAAAGAAATGAATAACCAAGCATGGGTTGGTTCATTGGGGGCTATGCACAAAATGGGACCAAAACACCAAAAAAAAAACTAAAAACAATAATAATTAAATAACAGAAACCAAACAAAAAATTGAAACGACCATGCACTGATTGAACACAGTGCTGGAGCAATAGTACCTTCAAACAAAATAAGAACAGAGCATGAAGCAAACCCAAAAAAAGAAGTAACCATACCGCAAAAATCAGATCAAGAATCTGCAAATTAGTTCCATCCAGTAGCTAAAATTTCAGTAAATATTTCAGATTAAGAGAAATGAATTATTATTCTAGTAGTTCAAAGCTCAACAATGGCTTCCTGAGCCCTTAAACCATCAATGAAAAAGAACCCAGAAAATGGCCAAAATATGAAACTAAGAATGAAAACAAATGGAGAGCTAGATACAAATGATTATGGCTACTAGAAATTCATACTCGCTACTGACCTTCTGCTACCCAATCCTTCGACCCCTATTTATACAAAAACTTTACAACAATATCCAACCCAATTCCCCCCAAAATTGCCCTCATCTTCCTTCAATGTTAATGCCCCGTTTCCACAAAATCAGTGGAGCCATGAGTTGTAATCGACTTGAGTGCGAAGCAAGGAGTTGATGGTTGAATTCTATGGTGGAGAGGAAGAATAGGATAGAGAAAATCAAGGAAAAGAAGGGAGTGGTTTTCAGAGTAAAGAAGAAGAGGAGGAGGCGAGAGAAAATGACTTAGAAGGGGGGGGGGGAGATGGCTGGCATGTGAGGAGTGAATAAAAGGGTTTAGGGTAAGATATTTGGCAATGGGCTAGGCTGTTGGATTTTTATAGTCTAAATTCTTCATTTTTAGTCAAACCCATCTCTTCATTTTCATCTCTTACAAAAGACAATAATTCAAGTAAAAATCACAAAATAATTATTATGGCAAATCAAAATAAGATTGTTAAGGGTATAAAATTGTATCAAATTTTTACTCAACAACTATTCATGCCTCTTTTCCAATGCTCAAATATTTCTTCCCAATTACGAGCTCCATCAAGATGTATCATGTTTGGCTAATTGGGGTAAGACCAATCTCTTCAAAGGTTGCGGTTTTCTTTCGGATAAACCCAAAGGAAACGTTTGTTGTACGCCTTACTGACATGTGCATAGGTCCCATAAAATGGGTATTTCTTCCAGAAGGTTCACCAAAATCTTCAAGTTTAGGGACAACATTTTTAACTAGGATGGATTCGGTTTCAGCTATGTTAAGTTCTTCTCTTTGTCTCATTGGTTCGTCGCCAAATACCATTTTACCATATTTTTTATGCAGTTTCCTTCTAACCTTTTCTAAAGGTATAACATTAAGGTCTTCTAGTTTAATTATGTTCATCTACTGATGTATTTCTTCTTGTAATAGGATATTATTTGTCTCTTTATTATCATCAGATATTAGATCTTGTTTATCAACTATTGTGCCTATGATTTTTTTTTAATTCTGCCAAATTTTGTTCTTTATCAAACATATTCTATAATTCTTCAAGATTATACTGCTCATACTCTATCATCTTCTTCTTTCTTTGTCTTTTTAGATGATTTTTCAGTTGATTTTTGTCATACTTTTTCGATTTTTATATCATGTAAAGAAAATGGATTTTTATTTTTTGGGTTTTGAAAATGATATTTATACTGAAATGGAGTGCTAATACTTAAAGTAGATTTTCCACTATCTCTAATCTCGTTAACTATAGAAAGATGGATTTAAGACAATTGCTTCTTAATCTCCTTAACTTTAATCTTAATTTTTGCGAATTCGACTTTTAATTCTAAAACCATGTCAGTGATATAGTTTAATTGAGGTGCTACTAAAGTTGTTCCTTTTGGTGAGGGAGCAATATATGAATAATTAGGAGCACGACAAGTAGGTGATGATTCAAGCATTAAGTACATTTAATTAGCTTAATTATCTTAATTATTTTTGGTCAAGTGGCTCTGATACCAATTGAAAGAGCGTCTCGAGTAGTACTTATGAGAGAAATTACACATTCACTTTGGAGTACTAAAACATTCGCTCTAAAAACTTAGGCCTTGAATTATTAATATCACATATGTCGCGGTACCTAAGAATTAACTTCCTACTGTATGGACTTCAATGATTGTCCATGTCATGGACATAAAGGGGGAAGTTAATCTTAGGTACTCCGAGATATGAGACATTAATAATTCTAGACCTAAATTTTTGAACTGAATATTTTAATACCTCGAAGTTTAGTAACCAAAGTTTTAGGTACTTCCGTATTTTCTATACCCCCTGAACTTTTGAAATTTGTGTTTTTAATCCCAATCCTTAAAAACCTACTTTCGAAATTTTTAGTTTTGTGCATATGAATATTTTTCTCATAAGTACTCTATGAAGTCCTCTTTTAATTGAAAGAGTCACATGCCCAAAACTAATTAACATAATTAAGCTAGTTAATAGTTAATTAAGATAATTACTCGTAGTTAATGCTTGAAAGTGGAATTAGTAAAAATTAAGTATGAAGTTAAGCAAATAGAAAAAAAATTATCTATAATCTACCTGTCTTTAATCAGCAAAGTTAGACATAGTAGAAAATCTGATTAAAGGATTAATACTCAGTTCAGCATAAATATCCTTTCCAAAGCCCTAAAAAAAATTAATTTCCTTTGCAAGATATAAAAATTGAAAAAGAAGTTTGAGAAAAATCAACTAAAAAATAATTGGAAAAAGTAGAGAAAGAAGAAGAGGATGAAATATAAACAATATAATCTCGAGACATTACAAAATATGTTTTATAAAGAACAAAATTTAGAAGAATTAGAGAAGATCATGGGAGCAACAATATAAATGCAAGAAGTGTTATCGAATGATAACGAAGAGATAGATAACGCCTAGTTACATGAAGAAATATATCAACATATGAACTTAATTATACTAGAGGATCTTAATGCTGTTCCTTTAGAAGAATTAGAAGAAAATTGGATTAAAAAGTATGGTAAAATGGTAGTTAGCAGTGAAATCAATGAAATGGGAGGAGAACTAAATATTGACAAAATTAAATCCAAACTAGTTAATAATGTTATTCTGAAACCTAAAGAGTTTAGTAAATAGTCTAGAAAAAATACCTATACTATGAGACCAAGATATGTTCCCCTAGGACGTACAACTAACTTTTTCTTTGGGTTTATCCCAAGAAAAATCACATCCTTTGAAGAGATTAGTCTTACCCCAATTAGCTAAATAGATTACATTATAAATATCAAGGAAGCTCATAATAAAGAAGAAATATTTGAATACTAAAAAATAGGTATGAATAGTCGCTTAAATTTGA
This sequence comes from Selenicereus undatus, assembly GCA_017589665.1. NCBI lineage: Eukaryota > Viridiplantae > Streptophyta > Magnoliopsida > Caryophyllales > Cactaceae > Selenicereus > Selenicereus undatus. The sequence goes on from JACYFF010031959.1 coordinate 26,753,019, forward strand.
ATACCACATGGATTGCTGAAAATTTCCTAAATTGTATCGAGCATAGTTTTTCTGGCACTGTAGCTGATTGATATGCTTCATTAGATGAGGAAGAAAAAAATGTATTAAGAATGATGAAAATGCCAGCTGCTATGTTCAAAAAGTTATGTAAGGAAATTGAAACTAAGTTTATTGGAGCTAAACTTGATTCTGAAGAAACGACTGGAGAGTGGCAAAGAAAGGTATATAACATAGAGCTTTGGGACATGAGATATCTCAAAAATTATATTGCTGAATTTAGTCAATATTATTATAAAATTAGACATAATGAAACCAATCTTGGTATATTTTATGACAAATTACCTCCTCCGATAAATTATATAATCAATGAAAAATACATTACATGGCTTGAAAAAGTGGATGCCATTGATATCCTTGGTATAAGAATCTCTTATTTAAGAAAATAGATCAATAATCAATGTTTTAATCTCCAAAAACAAAAGAAAATGAAGAAATGATTTCTAACTTGTTAGGATACTCCTGACCAATTGGAAATGAACCTGAGAAAAGAAGAAAAAGAAAATTTTATAAGAAAAAGAGTTTTAACAAGTAAATAGGAGAAAAATATAAAAGAAAATATTATAACAAGTCAAGTCCAAAAGGCATAGATTTTTTAGAAAAGTTGTTTACTATCATGCAGGCAAAAATAGCTATAAGTGATAGGCATGCAGAGAAGTAGGACATTGTACAAACGAATGCAAATGTATGAAGAATAACAAGCTTATTGAAACATTGGGAAGTCATCAAAGAAGAAGAAGAAGAAGAAGAAGAAGAAGAAGAAGAAGAAGACATTGCCCTAAAAACAAACTATTTTCGGCTTAGTGAAGAAAAAGCACTAGACCTTGCCCTGAAAAATAACAAGGGAATTGTTGAGATAGTAGCAGAAGATGAATATGAAGAAAATGATTGTGAACAAACTAGCTATATGATGGAAGGTAGCTCAATTAGTCTTAGCGACCTTCAAGGAGAAGAATTTATTGTAGATAATGAGAATGAAGATGTCAAAGAAGATTGGGTGCTTCCTATAATTCAGAAAGACATGATCTACAAAAATTCCATCTTTCAATTACAGAGTAAGTATGTGGACTGATGGAAGGGGATTTAGAGATAATAGATTGTGAACTTGATGTGGGTGAAGTAAATCCTTAAGAATAACAAGGACAGAAAGTAGAGGTATACCTATGATAGAAGTGTCTAAGTCCAAATTACACTACTACAATACTATGGCAAATATATTGACATTTATGGTTTGCTCTGTGATATCGAGCATACCAAATTTAATAACCAAATCATCACAAGGATCAAAACCAATTTGTGCAATAGTTTAATATGATTTAATTGCTGACTTGGATATTATGTTAGCCTAAAAGATGAATTTGTCAAAAACTTCCTATCCCTTAAGATAAAAACAATTGGCATGGATATGAAAAGAGAAGGTTACCTCCTAAGGCTATTTTGAAAATTAATCTACAAATTAGATAACACTATAGATCTACAGGTTAAGGGAATAATGATAGAGGCATAAAAATTTGAATGTCCTACTCCAATGCAAAAACTTTAAATGATAAAATCCAACCCACAAGAGATAAAAATCGATAGGTCTTGGATATCTAACTTTGCCAATTCTACAAAAAAACAATAAGAAGAATGCAACAAAAAAAAAAACATCAATGAGAATGGAAGAATTAGCATTAGACCCCAATTATTAAGAAGCATGAGTGCAAGATCGGAACATGGGGAAGGACTTAAAGAAGATGATACAGTTAGTGTGACCAGTGAAGTGAGCAAAATGAGTTTTGAACCTACAAGACACTGTGTGGACCGAAGTATGGGTCCAGATTGAGAAGTCATTGGGTACAAACGAATACGGTTAATAAGCCAATTCATGAGGATTACTTAGTCAAAATATGACTATGGAGATATACAATGAAGTCACTAATACTAATCCTAATAGAGTCTATATCTCAATAAGTACATGTTTACAGGGATATAATAGATATGAATTGTGCGCTTATGTCGATAGTGACTATTCTGTCTGTTTTAAAAAAAGATATTTATTTCCAAAATTTATTTGGAAAAAAAAGTTAAGAATCCTTTACAAGTAAGAATAGTTGATGATAGCATAATGAGCTACAACAAAGCCATAGAGGGGTTATCCATAGAATAGGAAGAGTCAATTTTATAAGCTACTAATCAACTCGCCCATTATATGATTATTGGAAATAATTTTCAAAGGCTATATTCTCTACCAACCAGACCATAAATGAAATAATATTCACAATAAATAGTCACTCGGTTCCTATTGACAAATTAAACTTGGCGTACACTAACTAGAATTGAGTTTATAAGGAGCAAGCTTGGTGAGAAGGTTATCTTTGCACAATGTGAGGTAGCACTAGCAGTCTTACTACTAGAGCTATCTATTAAAGAGCAGATTATTGAACAACAAGAGCAATTATGTAAAAGAATTCTACTTTGGTAATCCTCTAAAATTTTGGGACAAAGATAAGACATTTGCACAAATTACTTTGTTAAATCCCAACATCATTATCCGAGTAAAACAAATGGTGTATACATATCAGGACATCCAAGAATTTGATAAGCAAATAAAAAAAAATTGAATAAAGCATTAGTCAGAAACAGTAAGAGTCCTCACACTATTCTTGCGTTCGTGGTAATCAATTATAAAAAGGTTAATAATAATACTGTCTTTAATGGTTATTATATTTCTAATAAAACATTTCTTTTCAGTAGACTTCAATGAGCCTCTTGCATCCCGAAAATATATCGCAAAAGCAGATATTGGTAAATAAAAATGGATGAAGAAAACATTCCTTTATTTGCTTTTGATGCCCCTTAAGGACGCTGTGAGTGGATAGTAAAGTCATTTGTCCTTAAAAATGCACCTTAAATATTCCAAAGAAGAATTAATAATATCTTGAAATATGTTAATTGTTGTTGTCTAGTTTACATCAATGATACTCTTGTCTTTTCCAAGGCCATAGAGCAACACAAAGACGACATTCAAACTATCACCCAAAGATGCATTGATCATGATATTATTCTCGGTAAGAACAAGTGCATTTATGCTAAATAAGAAATCGAGGTTTTAGGTCAATAAATAACGGCTAGACAAATCATTCTACAAAAGCATATTCTAGAAAAAAAATAAACAACTTCCTTGAGAAGATTAAAGTTAGGAAGCAATTAGAAAGGTTTCTTAGATGTCATATCTATGCTTTAGATTTTATTAAAGATTTAGCTAAATTGAGAAAACTATTGCAACAAAAACTCAAGAAAGAAGTAAGTTGGACATGAACTCTTAGTAATTCTAAGATTGTTCAAAACTTCAAAAGATATGTAAAAATCTTCCTCTTTCTAATTTTTCTAATGAAGCAGATGATTTAATTCTTGAGACGAATGCTAACAATGAGCACTAGAATGTACTACACAAAATCAAAGAAGAAGAAAAACTTTGTAAATATTGTAGTGAAAGTTTTAATAAAGCAGAATGTAACTATCACATGATAGAAAAAGAAATCCTTGTAATCATAAAAGGAATTGAAAAATTCTTCGTCTTTTTAACCCCAAAACCTTTCATTATTCAAACTAATTGCAAAGGAATACTTCATGTTGTGAAAACAAATTTATCAAATATGGAAACAGGGTGATCTGCATTGGTAATTGTGGTTTAAATAGTTTTTTTTCTTTGTTGACCATACACAGGATCAAAGAATTCTCCGGTAGATAGTTTGACTTGTGAGCTTGCCAATGGTGATCATCAAAGCAGAACTCCTACCGAAAAAGGAGGAAATTCAAAATGAAATGTCATTATTGCTAGAACGGGTTTCTCCTTCTAATAGAGTCCTTATGGATATTTTGAAATTCCATACAAACAGTATGTCACGCCTTGGTTTGTTGTCTTCTGCCTATCTAATAGTCCAAAGATTCAACCTTTTATATTTACAAATAAATTATCTAAGGTGTCCTTATGATGTTTAAGCAAAAATAAGTTCCTATGTTCAAGAAAAATGATTCAGCGATTGGATGAAGCTTGCATCAATTACTATCACAATTATTCCTATGATATTTGGGAGTGCCAGAGCACAGCGATCTTCTTTCCTAATAGATTTGGAGTTGGTGGTCTTATATTTCTAGCAAATTTAATCCCTCTAGATGACCCCATCATGAAAGCATAGGAATATGGGATGGTAGCTTACTTTATGGAAATCTGTTAAGTCAAAAATCATGCATTGTTTTAATAAGTATTTTGATTATATCATATATATTATTTCGTCTAATTTGCTTTATTTTTTATATTTTTCAGGTTAAGCATTAGTAAAATAAAGAAGAGAAGCGAAGATGTCGAAGTGCAGATTTGACATGCTAAGCTATCAAGTTGATCCAAAAATAATGATTTATGAAAAAATATTATTTCCGTAATAATTTATTTGGGCTAGAGTTACAAAAGTAGTACTCCTAGTTGAAGAGAAACCAAAAGACTTGGAAGAGGAGTCTAAGAAAAAAACCCTAGTAGCTAATACTATTAAACCTTCACTCCAATCCTCTTTCCCTTGTCATAAGATAATCAGCTTCATCACCACCACGCCTCACACATGCACTAGCCTCATCTTCTACGCCTCATCACCAAATCTCATCAACATCATCACGCCCCAACACCCACACCTCACCACCTTCACGTATCATCCCCTTACCTTCATTAATCATCATCTTCTTCTTCAATCTCACCAACACATCTTCACGCATAACCCTACCACCTTCAAGCCTCATCACACCCCATAGCTCCATCGTCATCATCGATCACCATCTTCATCATTCGATCATCATCCCGAGTAGTAGTGTGCTACTTCTTCCATTCTTTTTATTTTTATTTGGTTTGATGTTACTGAGTTTAGTCGTTAACTAAACATGAATTATTTAGTTAAAGTGTGTAATTTAATTTCTAATATGAGTGAATAATTTCCTTGTGCTTAGTATAATCTATTTGAAACCATGCTAAATTAATTATTTTGAAACAAGTTTTATGCTTTATTGTATAGTTGATTTTTATTCATGATTAACGATCAGTATCTATCGTTCATGATATTAGTGTTATATTAATTAGAATGCATGCTAATTAGTTTAATATGAATTTATATGATAGGTTAAAAGGCTTTAATACGTAAAAGTTATAGTCTTTTAAGCATTAGTATCACCTTAATTAATCATAGATGACTCAAATCCATCTCTTTTAATTAGATAGTCATTATAGATCTTTATTAAATTAATTTGCTGGTAAATTGGTTACAAGGCGTTAGATTATATTTTTCTAATACGTAATGCTCTAGTTTGATTAAATTCTTGTGCTGGTGTGAGGGTTATCAAAACTAGTAGGGTTTATATTAGGGTTGGACTTAAATAAACTATAATATAAGGAAAAACGGGGAAGATCCGCTGGTGGGTGTCTTCTACAGTCTAACTTATGGATAAAATCGATTTGTGTGTTGATGATAAATATTAATTTGCATGGTGGATATAGATTATGCTAAGTATTTTTCATAAACTTGGTATCTTTGATAACTATTTGTTGCTTTTTAGCTAATTTCTCTAGTTTGTCAATTTTAATCCCTAAATTTATAAGCTTTAATATAAATTTCGTTCCCCCCCAAAGAGTAGTCTTTTAGGAGTGTCTTGGTAATATTAGATCAGTTAGAGTTTTATTTTTAGCGTGATTATAATTTTTAGATTTAATTTATATTTTGTTTTGTCGTTTAATTACCGGTTTGTTAGAAATTAGGTGAAAATAGTTCCTTTTGTGTTTTTTCATGTTTTAGTCCATTCGAGGGTTTATATAGTGCCCTAATCTGCCTCTATTTAATTTCGGAATTTTTGGAAATTATTTGATAATTTTTCAGAATTATTTGGTGAATTGGATATGTGCAGGTTTTTATTTCAATAATTCTGAAAATTACGTTTTTTATTTTTATTTCATGTTTTTTAGGTTTTCTTATGTCCAGAAAATTATATCCTAAAGTATGGGCAATTATTTAATTTAATTTCGTATTTATATTAGTGCAGTTTATTTTTTCTCTAATTTTAGATGTTATTTTCTGTTTTCATTTTCTGGAGTTGATTTTCTGTTTTGATTTTTTTGAAGCATTTTAAATATAATTTTGGAGTCATAAATCTATAAAATTGCAGAATATTAATTTGGATTACTTTTTGTAATTTTTAATATTAATTTTCTGCTTGTTATTTTCTGTTTTAATTTGCAGTTGAATATTGTGTTATTATTTCTGTTTTTATTTTCCCGATTATTTAGGATAGCTATTTACCGTTTTATTTCCAAAATTAAATTAAGAATACTTAGGAGCAATAATAAGTATTTTTCTAGATTTTTACTTATTAAATTGGATTTATTTTAGTAATATAAAGAGAAGTTATAATAAACTAGAGTAGTAAAATCATTTAGAATTAAACTAGCTTATTGACATAATCGTTCCTCATGAGATCGATCCCTACTTTCCTATGCTATAAGATATTATTTATAAATCAAAATAGTGGTTTAATTTGTAGCTCTAAGACAAGCTATACAAATTTTGGCGCCGTTGCTGAGGAAAAAAAATAAAATCGCTAGTTTACTTCTTTTTAATTTTACTACTTTTATTGTTTTGTTTTAGCTCTAGTATTTTATTTTTGTAGTTGCCTTTAATTTATGAAATTAAGGATTGGTAACAAGATTTTAGAATACAAGGAGCAAACGTTGGAAGCTAAAAACAAACAAGGTGATCCTGAACTAGTAAGTCTTAAAACTAAAGAGGTAAGAATGCCTGCTCTTTAGGAACTTGCTGCCCCTAATCTAGAAACCTTTGTCCATTATTTACGCTGCATTAGATAAACCTCTAAAACTGAACTCTGGATTCATCAATCTGCTACCCAAATTTTATGGATTAACTGGTGAGGACCCATACCATCATATTAGTGAATTCCTTATCACATGCTCAGCTATGGTGCTTGAAGGGATTCCTGAAGACCAAATTAGGTTGAGAGTCTTTCCTTTTTCTTTGCTTGGTAATGCTAAAGATTGGTTGTATTACATGCCTACTGGATCATTCTTTACATGAACTGCATTGCACAAATCATTTTAGAGAAATTTTTTCCAGCATCCCGAAGTGGATCAATTAAGAAGGAAATATGTAGCATCAAATAAATGAATGGGAAAATTTTTTGTAAATATTGGGAAAGATTTAATAAACTATGTGCTAGTTGTCCCCAACATTAAATAACTGAGCAGTTGTTGATTCAATATTTTTATGAAGGGTTGCTTCCTTTCCTATGGATCGTAATATGGTTGATGCTGCTAGTTGGTGGGGGTGGGGGCTCTAGTTAATAAGAATCCAGTAGAGGCTAGAGATTTATTCAATTTAATGGCCCAAAATACTCAGCAGTTTGGTGCTAGGGATTCACAAATTAAAAAGGTTAATGAGATTGGCTCTGGCTCATTTGTAGAGAGTCAGTTATCTCACATCACTAATATGTTAAACAAGATAGTTACTAGGGGAGTACAAAAAGCAATCATATGTGGAATTTGTTGTCTAGAAGGGCATCCTACTGAAGCATGTCCTACACTTCAAGAGGAAAATATTAATGCTGTCTATTCTAACCAGGGTCAAAGGAGGTATGATCCATATTCTAACACCTATAATGATAGATGGAGAGACCACCCTAACCTTAGGTATGGCCCTAAAACCAACCCACCTAGTTTTGACCAAACATCTCGTCAACCTTCTAATCAGGATAGGACCAACTTCCTACTAGAACAAGTCCTTAAGAAGATGGATGATAGGTTCCAAAATATGGAGACAACTCTTAAGCAGGTTTAAGAAAGATAGAATGCAACTGATACCATAGTTAGCAACTTGCAGGCTCAAATACAAAATAGGTTACCATCTGAACCTTACCCTAACCCCAAGGAGAATGTTAGTGTCATGACACTTAGGAATGGGAAAGAGTTAAAAGAATCTAGGAAGAGTATAGAAGTTGAGCCTGAGTTAGAGGTCAAAGGAGCTGAACCGGAGTTAGATAAAGATTCTAATCTAACTACTAAGGAAATAGGTGAGAAGAAAAAAGAACCTTTTAAGCTAATACCACCCTTTCCTAGTAGGTTTCGAAACCCTACTTCTAAGGTGAATGAGGCTAACCAAGAGATCTTAGAGACATTTAGAAAGGTAGAGATCAACATACCTCTCCTTGATGCCATTAAACAGGTGCCTCGCTATGCTAAGTTCTTGAAAGAATTGTGTACTATTAAAAGAAAGTTAGTAGGTAATGAAAAGGTACGTATGGGGGAAAATGTGTCTGCAGTTTTTCAAAGGAAACTTCCCCCTAAGTGTAAAGACCCAGGTGTGTTTTCTATTTCTTGTAAAATTGAAAACCTTTACTTTGATAAGGCTATGCTTGACTTGGGTGCTTCCATTAATGTTATGCCTAGGTCTGTTTATGACAAACTGAACTTAGAAGAGTTAAAGAAAACTTGTATAGTGATTCAGTTAGCTGATAGAAGCTGTACTTATCCAGATGGAGTTTTAGAGGATGTCTTAGTCCAAGTGAATGAGCTTGTGTTTCTTGTTGATTTTTATGTGATGAACATGGGTGATGCATGTCATGATATTCCTATCTTGCTTGGTAGGCCATTTTTGAAAACAGCTAGGACTAAAATTGATGTGCATGAATGAGCATTAGCCATGGAATTTGATGGTGAAGTGATTAAATTTAATATTTTTGATGCCATGAGATTTCTTGCTGATGTGAATTACGTATATGCACTTGTGTTATGGATGAGTTGTCCCAAGATATTTATGAATTGTCTCATAAAGATGAATTGTTTACTGTGCTTACTAAGAGTCTTGATCATGCTGAGTTTCAAAGAGTATCATACTAGGTTAATGATAATCTAGTTGATGTGATAGGGTCTTTATTCCACTTGTAAGTGCATAATGGGCCTAACAGGCTTGAATTGCCTGAAAATCATGCTAAATTGCTTCCCTCTAGCATTTCACCCCCTAAACTGGAATTGAAACCTTTACCTGATAATTTGAAGTATGCTTATTTGGGGGATAATGAGACTTTGCCTGTCATCATCTCTAATGCACTTACCCTTGACAAAGAGGAAAAACTTGTTAAGGTGCTTAGAGAACATAGCAAAGTAATATGGTGGACTTTAGCAGACCTCAAGGGACTTAGCCCTACTTTATGCTCCCATAAGATCACATTAGAGAAAGATGCTAAGCCTAAGAGGGATCCTCAAAGGAGACTTAATACACCTATGATGGAGGTACTCCAGAAAGAAATTCTTAAGTGGTTAGATGCTAGAGTAATATACCCCATTGCCGATTCTGAGTGGGTTAGTCCCATCCATGTGGTTCCTAAAAAGGGGGAAAGAACAGTAGTGCAAAACAAGGAAGGTGAGTTGATACCTACTAGAGTCCAGAGTGGTTGGAGAGTGTGCATTAACTATAGAAAGCTTAATAAGGCCACTAAGAAGGATCATTTTTCATTGCCTTTTATGGACCAAATGTTAGAGAGATTAGCTGGAAAGTCACATTATTGGTTTCTAGATGGCTATTCAAGTTATATTCAGGTCCCTATAACTCATACGGATAAGGAAAAGACCACTTGTACTTGTCCTTTTGGCACCTATGCTTTTAGAATGATGCCTTTTGGTCTATGTAATTCACCTGCTACATTTCAAAGGTGTATGATGAGTATCTTTTCTGATTTTATCACCAAAATTATGGAAGTTTTCATGGATGATTTTACTGTACATGGTGATTCATTTGATGAGTGCTTGCATCATCTCACTTTAGTGCGTAGGCGATGCATTGAGACCAATTTAGTTTTGAATTTTGAAAAGTGTTATTTCATGGTGGAGCATGGGATAGTACTTAGACATTTAGTGCCATCGAAGGGATTAGAGGTAGATAAAGCAAAAGTTGACATCATTAAGTCTTTACCCCATCCCAGGTGTGTCAAGGATGTGAGATCATTCTTAGGGCATGTAGGGTTCTATAGGAGGTTTATCAAAGTTTTTTTAAGATTGCTTCTCCTTTATGTGCCTTGATTGCAAAAGATGCTTCATTTGATTTTAATGATGATTATATGAGGGCTTTTGATTAGTTGAAGTTGAAATTGACTACTTCACCTATTGTGCAACCCCTAAATTAGGCCTTACCTTTTGAGTTAATATTGTGTGATGCTAGTGACAAGGCAGTGGGGGCAGTTTTAGGTCAAAGAGTTGGGAAAGTACCTCATGTGATTTACTATGCTTCTAGAACTCTTGACTCTGCACAGTGTAATTACACCACTACAGAAAAGGAGACGTATGCTTTTGTTTTTGCTCTTGAAAAGTTCTCTCCTTACTTGTTGGGTGTGAAAGTTACTGTTTACTCTGATCATTATGCTCTTAAACGTCTGCTAGAAAAAAAAAGATTCAAAGCCTAGATTGATTAGATGGATGTTACTATTGCAAGAATTTCAATTGGAAATTAAAGATAAACCTGGAGCTAAGAACTTAGTTGCTGACCATCTTAGTAGACTGGAAACGGGAGAAATAGTTACTCCTTTTAGTGATTGTTTTCCTTATGAGACTTTGCATGCTGTCAGTAGTAGGTTACTTTGGTACGCTGATATTGTGAACTACATAGTCACCACAACTTTTCCCATTGACTTGTCTAGAGCTAAAAAAGAAAAGATAAGAGCTCAATCTAAATACTGTGTTTGGGATGAGCCATACCTATGGAAATTTTGTGGTGATAAGATAATAAGGTGTTGTGTTGATGACAGTAAAATTCATTCCATTCTAACCTTCTGTCATTCCTTAGAAAGTGGGGGACATTTTGGACCCAAAAGAACAATACATAAAGTTCTTGAGTGTGGATTTTATTGGCCTACTATTTCTCGTGATGCTTATGATTTTTGTAAAGATGTGAAGCATGCCAAAAGACTGGAAATTTATCAAGAAGGAATCAAATGCCCTTATATAATGTTTATGTTTATGAAATTTTTGATGTGTGGGGTATTGATTTCATGGGACCCTTCCCGCCTTCTTTTGGGTACACTTACATTCTTGTACTTGTTGATTATGTGTCCAAATGGGTAGAAGTTGTAGCTACTAGAGCTGATGATGCCAGAATTGTGGTAAAATATATTAAATCTCTCATTCTGCATAGATATGGAGTACCAAGAACAATCATCAGTGATAGAGGGACCCATTTTTGTAATAGAACTTTAGGTGCCTTGTTAGCCAAATATCATGTGACTCATAAGGTATCTACTAGTTATCACCCCCAAACAAATGGCCGAGCTGAAATCTCTAATAATGAAATCAAGGGCATAAAAAGTAGTTAGGCCAGATAGGAAAGATTGGAGTCTTAGGCTAGATGAGGCTCTTTGGGCTTATAGGACTGCATACAAGACCCCTATTGGTATGTCACCTTATAGGTTAGTCTTTGGAAAGCCATGTCATCTTCCTGTTGAGATAGAACATAAGTCATATTGGGCTGTGAAGCAATGTAATCTTGACTATGAGTTAGCAGGAAAAGAACGTAAATTGCAGTTGCAGGAACTAGAGGAGATTCGCTTGGAAGCCTATGACAATTTAGTCATTTACAAAGGTAAAGCCAAAGCATTTCGTGATGCTAAACTTGTCAGAAGAGAATTTCAGGTAGGTAAGAAAGTACTGTTATTCAATTCAAAACTGCGACTCTTTCCTGGTAAGTTAAATTCAAGATGGCTTGGACTGTTTGAGGTTGTAAAGACTCTGTGAATTTTATTGAAGAAATCACTCTAGAGGATTCAAGAGCTTCATGGCGTCGAGCCAACGACTGTAAACAAAGGCGCTGGTTGGGAGGCGACCCAACGTTTGTTAGGGAAGTACCCATTTAATTTTACTTTTATTTTCGTTATTTCTATCTTTTTGCATGCATTAGGGACTATGCATGAATTCAGTGTGTGTGTGGGGGGGTATCCTGCATTTAATTCTTGCAGTATTTATTCTTGAAAAAAAACAGGTAAATTTTTTTTTTTATAAATAATGCATGATATGAGTTTATGCTAGGGTTGCTTGCTTAAAAATTTTTATTTTCTTAGCTATTTTTAGTTTCTTCTTGTATGAGTGAAGACTTTTGAGCATGTTAGTTGTCACTCAGAGAAGCTTAAGTTGATCCTCATATATCTCTTTAATGAGTAACTGTTATGATTATCCATCTTATTTGGTTATGTTATATAGCCTCTTCAGAGGCAATAAAAATGACATATCCCATTTCCTAGACTATTGAATAAGTAGAATAATTCACTAAAATTGTGACTTTTCTTGTCCTAAAAAAAAAGTGAAAAAAAAGGAATGGAAAGAAGGTTAGATTACCAACATTGATAGGAATAGGTGGCTCGACATCTTTTCCCCTTAAGTTTAGGTCTCAAATTGAGCCTTATGTATGGAGTAATCCATGATTGGGAGAGTCATGCCCCTGTTTGGGCCGATCAATGACTCGCACCAAACTAACAGTTAATAAAAAATAATGATGAGAATAAATTATTTGCTTTAGCACCTCTATTCGGGTGAGTGTGAGATAGGGAGTGTTTAATTTCTAAGACCCTATATGGGCCTCAAATATGTGCGCAAGTGGAGTTTAAAAAAAAAACAAAAAAGAAGAAAAAAAAATTGCAAGGCAAGTTAGAATCAATTTCAATGAGTTATTCCTTCTAGTTCAATTGTCTTTATAGCCATACCATGCTTCAATTTTTCTATCGTAAAATTTTTTAGACCTCTTGATCGTTGTATGCATACTTAAAAGAGATGGATAATTATTGATCTTGTTACTTCATTAAGGAAATGTTGTGAGGTTGATGAAGAAACTCTTTGATGGTAGTTGGATATCTAGTAGTTATTCACTTGTTGGAGAAAAAACTAATTAATTTTCAATAAAACTGTTTCTAAAGCAAGCCAATGCCTAGTATGAATATCATAGTTGTGCATGACTTTATAAGAAAGAAAGAGTGTCAGTTTTTAGATCGAGTCTAAGATTTCTTTGCACGAGGACGTCCAAAGTCTAAGTGTGGGGGAATTTGTTAAGTCAAAAATCATGCATTGTTTTAATAAGTATTTTGATTATATTATATATATTATTTCATCTAATTTAATTTATTTTATATATTTTTTAGGTTAAGCATTAGTAAAATAAAGAGGAGAAGAGAAGACATCGAAGTGCGGATTTTACACGCTAAGCTATCAAGTTGGTCCAAAAATAATGATTTATGAAAAAATATTATTTCCGTAATGATTTATTTGGGCTAGAGTTACAAAAGTAGTACTCCTAGTTGAAGAGAAACTGCAAGACTTGGAAGAGAAGGAGTCTAAGAAAAAAACCGTTGTAGCTAATACTATTAAACCTTCACACCAATCCTCTTTCCCTCATCATAAGATAATCAGCTTCATCACCACCACACCTCACACACGCACCAACCTCATCTTCTAGGCCTCATCACCAAATCTCATCATCATCATCACACCCCAACACCCACACCTCACCACCTTCACGCATCATCCCCTCACCTTCATTAATCATCATCATCTTCTTTAATCTCACCAACACATCTTCATGCATAACCCTACCACCTTAATGCCTCATCACATGCCACAGCTCCATCGTCATCATCGATCGCCATCTTCATCATTCGATCATCATATCGAGTAGCAGTGTGCTACTTCTTCCATTCTTTTTATTTTTATTTGGTTTGATTTTGCTGAGTTTAGTCGTTAACTAAACATGAATTATTTAGTTAAAGTGTGTAATTTAATTTCTAATATGAGTGAGTAATTTCCTTGTGCTTAGTATAATCTGTTTGAAACCATGCTAAATTAATTATTTTGAAACAAGTTTTATGCTTTATTGTATAGTTGATTTTTATTCATGATTCAATAACGATTAGTATCTATCTTTCATTATATTCGTGTTATATTAATTAGAATGCATGCTAGTTAGTTTAATACAAATTCATATGATAGGTTAAAAAGCTTTAATATGCAAAAGTTTTAGTCTTTTAAGCATTAGTATCGCCCTAATTAATCATGGATGGGTCAAGCCCATATCTTTTAATTAGATAATCGTTATAGATTTTTGTTAAATCAATTTGCTGGTAAATTGGTTACAAGGCGTTAGATGATGTTTTTCTAATACGTAATGCTCTAGTTTGATTAAATTCTTGCGCTGGTGTGAGGGTTATCAAAACTAGTATGGTTTATATTAGGGTTGAACCTAAATAAACTATAATATAAGGGGAAATGGGGAAGATCTGCTGGTGTGTGTCTTCTACAGTCTAACTTATGGATAAAATCGATTTGTATGTTGATGATAAAATTAAAGTTAGGAAGCAATTAGTAAAAAAATAAAAAACGTCCTTCAGAAGATTAAAGTTAGGAAGCAATTAGAAAGGCTTCTTAGATGTCATATCTAAGCTTTAGATTTCATTAAAGATTTAGCTAAATTGAGAAAACTATTGCAGCAAAAACTCAAGAAAAAAGTAAGTTAGACATAAACTCCTAGTAATTCTAAGATTGTTTAAAACTTCAAAAGATATGTAAAAATCTTCCTCTTTCTAATTTTTCTAATGAAGCAGATGATTTAATTCTTGAGATGAATGCTAACAATGAGCACTAGAATGTAGTACACAAAATCAAAGAAGAAGAAAAACTTTGTAAATATTGTAGTGAAAGTTTTAATAAAGCAGAATGTAACTATCACACGATAGAAAAAGAAGTCCTTGTAAAAAGGAATTGAAAAATTCTTCATCTTTTTAACCCCAAAACCTTTCATTATTCAAACTAATTGCAAATGAATACTTCATTTTGTGAAAACAAATTTATCAAATATGGAAACAGGGTGACCTGCATTGGTAATTATGGTTTAATTAGTTTTTTTTTCTTTATTGAACATACGCAGGATCAAAGAATTCTCCGGTAGATAGTTTGACTTGTGAGCTTGCCAATGGTGATCATCAAAGCAGAACTCCTACCGAAAAAGGAGGAAATTTAGAATGAAATGTCATTACTGCTAAAATGGGTTTCTACTTCTATTAGAGTCCTTATGGATATTTTGAAATTCCATACGAATAGTATATCACGCCTTGGTTTGCTGTCTTCTGCCTATCTAATAGTTTAGAGATTCAACCTTTTAGAATTATAAATAAATTATCTAAGGTGTTCTTATGATGTTTAAGCAAAAACAAGTTCTTATGCTCAAGAAAAATGATTCAGCGATTGGTTGAAGCTTGCATCAATTACTATCACAATTATTCCTATGATATTTGGGAGTGACAAAGCACTACGGTCTTCTTTCTTGACAGATTTGGAGTTGGTACTCTTATATTTCTAGCAAATTTAACCCCTCTAGATGACCCCATCATGAAAGCATAGGAATATGCGATGGTAGCTTACTTTATGGAAATCCCTAATCCAAAATACTCATTCCTCTTAGGCTTAAGCATCAAAGTTGTATATTTAAAATGATCCATTAGATTTTTACAACGCCTGCAGACTAGCAAAATTTTCATACAATAGAAGTCTGTATGTCAAGGTACATTGAAAAATGATTGAATATCAAAATGGAAGGGTCAAACTAGCCTATTATCTTGTTCAATTAGTTGATTTAGAACATCCCAACGATCTACAATAATAGTGGTTTCTAGAACGATAAGAAGTCATTAGCGATCTTGCTTTAGCTAGCTCCATTTGGTTTTTATAACATTTATCATTAAATGTGATTATTGATTGAACAAGGAAAAATACTAATGCATTGCGAGAAAGCTACTTTCACTTATCGTAGTGAGTTCACCAAATATATGAAGGTAGAAGGAGCTACCTGAAAAGACATCTTTGATTCTCTCTTTGAAGTTGGAGCTAAAAAATTCCTATCAGGAAAAGGAAAGAGATATCTACATGAATTATTTTTAAAATGCGATCCTGAGCATCTTGAACTTGATGAAGATTTTGATGAATATCTGGACAATGATGAACTTGAAGACATTATTGGAGATCAAAGCATGTAGAATTTCAATATAGATGACTAGTCTTATCAGCATTAAGTACTCTAAAACATTATTGTACCATTATGTGTTATCTATCAAGTGTCAAATCAGTAAAATAATGCAATCTACTATAGCCATGTGAAAGCATCTTCTAATATTATGGGTAATGTAGCCATTAGGGCATCATATGCATTCTCGATTTCTCTATAAGCAACCATTCTCCATTTCTCTATGAGTAGCCATCTCTAATGATCTTAGTTGTTTAAGTCCCTTTTCATTCTTTCCACTGTAATATTTTCACTTTCAAGCTTTCAATAAAAGAAGTTTTCTAGTAGGGAACGTTATTCAATCGAACCTTTTGTCTTAAATATTATAATTTTTTAATTAAAGTTTCACTATTCTTAAAAATTTTAAAACTTGATTAGTGAAAGCGGTCCAAGTTAGGAAACAAAATGGATCTATGATGTGCCTAATCTAAGGAACGTGTGGTTGACATTAGTAACCTTTCTAAACTAGGAGCTAGAGAAACGCCAAGGTCCAAAGATGACTAATTTAAGGACAAAACCCTCTAATTAAGCTTTATTATGTTGTAAGCATGGTGGGCTTATAATCATAGAAAATATGATATTTATGATATAAGTAGTAGATTATGATAACTAGAACCACTAAAATTATTATAAGAAGTTTAATAATTAAGGCATATTTCCTGAAAAGCCTTATAAATATCTTATTTGCATCTTCTACCCAATTTTGGGGTCTTTTCATAATTTTGAAAAAAAATTTGGGTCGAATATGCGAAAACAAATAGTTCTGGAGGTATTAAAAAATAAAAATAGCATTTCGAAAGTAGTAGCAAAAATCAAAGAGTAAGACCTCAATCTACTAAAATTTAAATAAAAAAAGTAAGGTCTGAAAAAAGTAATGATACATATGTCAATTTACTACAAACTCGACTACCCACATAGAGGACAAGGATATATAAGAATAAATTGGACATGGGTATGTTTAAGTAAGTTTGTAGAGTGGGTCGGCTTTGTGGTTGATAGGCACGTTTTCAATTTGTATGATTCGTAATGCTATAAGTATGCATACGTTTGGGTAGATGATGTGGGAATGTGTTTTCTCTAATAATTGGTTGAATGCCATGACAAGTGTTGTTATGAATATAGGTTTGTCTTAGTGTCTTCATTGTTTAAAGTTAAACTTGCATTGTTGCTTTTAATTCAATGGACTTCAAGAGTTACATATGTGAGAACTTCCCTACTTCATCCAAAAAACTTTGGCCTTGTTAATGTGACCTCTCTCGCTCTCTCTCTCTCTCTTTTTTCTAGAGTAGTGCTTTTGAGCTCCACTACAACTACTTAGCTTTTCCTCCTCTCTTGTCGCCTTGCACAATGCTAGTTAACCTTGGTTGTTAATAATACTCTAGCAGCACAATGCGATGTCTTACCAATAAACTCATGCCACATTTGTTTGAGATCTATGAAGAAGTAAGGACACATAGAGTGATACATATGGAGACCCCCTTAAGCTTTTGCCAAGACAAAGAGATGATTTTGTCTACCCAAAAGTTACTTGACACCACATTCCAACATATAGGCCTATTTTATTATAGTAATTCACTTAGTAAATAGACTCAAAAATTGAAGATCTATGATTCGTTGGAAAGATGTTCAAGTCTACTATTGGGATAGGTAAATATCTCAAGCATATGTTTGCATTTCAAGTCCCTAAAATTGTGAGCACCATGACTCTTATAGTGTGGGTTTTTACCAGTAAATTTGCTGAATTTGGGGAAACATTTACATTTGGGACCATCAAACTTTAGTGCATTAGTTTATAGGATCAACTTTTCTAAAATTGAATTGTCGGGGCCATTGATTTATTATGTAATAAACATTTGGGGACAAGTTACTATTGAACTTTTTATATAGTTCCCAAAACTTTTCATATTTGCAAACTTTACCCCAATCCTTAAAACCTTACTTTTGAAAATTTTAATTTTGTGCATGTAATACTATTCTCACAAATAATACTCGAAGCCCTCTTTAATATAGTATTATAGCCATGTGACCAAAAATAATTAAGATAATTAATAGTTAATTAAGCTAATTAACTGCGTGGAACGCTTGAATAATCCTCTACTTATCCTGCTCCTAATTATTCACATATTGTGCACTCACTAGAGGGGACCATTTCAGTAGCACCACAATTGAACTACATTACTGATATAGTTTTAGAATTGAAAGTAGAACTAGCAAAAATTAAGACTAAAGTTAAGGAGCTTAAGAAGCAATTGTCTGTAATCCGTATTTGTTTAATTAACAAAATTAGACATAGTGAAAAATCTGATTTAAGTATTAGTTCTCCATTTCAGCATAAATATCATTTCCAAAACCTAAAAAATAAAAATTCATTTCCTTTGCATGATATAAAAATCCAAAAAAAAGTAGGGGCAAAATCAACTAAAAAATCATCTAAAAAGGCGGAGAAAGAAGAAAAGATGGAGTATAAGCAGTATGATCTTGAGTAATTACAGCAAATGTTTGATAAAGAACAAAATCTCAAAGAATTAAACAAAATCATGGGTGCAATAGCTGAAAAACAAGATATATTAATTGAGGACAATGAAGAGACAAATAATGTCCAGTTAGAAGAAGAAATATATCAGTAGATGAATCTAATTAAACTAGAGGATCTTGACGTTGTTCCTTTAGAAAAAAAAATTAGGAGGAGATTAAATCAAAAATATGATAAAGTGATATTGGTCGATGAAGTCAATGAAATTGGAGAAAAACTCAACATAGATGAAATCGAGTCCAATCTAGTTAGCAATATTGTTGCTAAAGTTGAAGAATTTAGTAAACCTTCTAGAAGGAATACCCATTTTATGAGACCTAGATATGTTCTAGCAGGACGTACAACCAATTTTTCCTTTAAGCTTATCCCCAAGAAAACCACCTCATTTGAAGAGATTGCCCCAATTAGCCAAACATAATACATCTTAAACATCGATGGAGCTTGTAATATGCAGAAATATTTGAGCACTGGAAAGGGGTATCAATAATGTAATGAACTTGAATACCATAAGGTCTGCTGGGAATTTCCTAAAGTATATCGATAATAGTTTTTCTAGCACTATAGCTGACTGGCATAACTCATTAAATGAGGAAGGCAAAAGTGCATTAAGAATGATGGAAACACCAACTGCAATGTTCAAAAATTTATGTAAGGAAATCAAAACTAAATTCATCGAAGCTAAACTTGATTTTAAAGAAAATGCTACAAAGTGGCAAAGAAATATTAATAATGTAAAGTTATGGAATATGAGATATCTAGAGAATTATATTGCTGAATTTAGTCAATACTATTACAAAATTGGGTATAATGAAAGCAATTTTGGTATATTTTATGACAAATTACCATATCCAATCAATTCTAATCAATGAAAAATGCTTTATGTAGCTTGCAAAGGTAGATGTCATTGATACAATTGGTACAAGAATCTCTTATTTAATAAAACGGGTCAAATGATCAGTGTCTTGATCTCTAAAGACAAAAGAAAATGAAGAAACAATTTCTAGCCTCTTAAGATAATCCTCACCGATGGGGAAAGGAACCTGAGAAGAGAAGAAAAAGAAAATTAACGAGCAAAGGGGAGAGAAATATAAAAGAAAATATTATAACAAACCAAGCCCTAGAAAATAAAGATTTTTTAGAAAAGCAGCTTATGGTCTTGTCGAGAAAAACAACTGTAAGTGTTGCGCATGCAGAGAAGTAGGTCATTATGCAAACGAATGTAAAAATTGGAAGAATATTAAGCTTATAGAAACATTGGACGATCTCGATTATTTTGAGCTTAGCAAGAAAGAAGCACTAAATCTAGCCCTGAAAAACAACAATGGAATTATTGAGACTGTATTAGATGATGAATATAAAGAAAGTGATTATGAAGAAACTAGTTATAGGATGGAAACTAGTTCAATTAGTCTTGGTTATTTCAAAGGAGAAGAATTTATTGTAGATAATGAGAACGAAGAAGTCAAAGGAGATTGGGTGCTTCCCATAATTTAGAAAGGCATGATCTATAAAAAAATCTATCTTTCAATCAAAGAGTAAGCACATATGTAAAATGATGGAAGGAGATCTATAAATAAAAGACTGTGAGTATGATGTGGTAGGAGTTAATCTCATTAATTGGAAAAATATCCTTAAGCATAATAAAGATAGAAAGTATAGATATATCCATGTTGGAAGTGTCCAAGGGCAAATAACTTCATGATAGTATTGTGGCAAAGATATTGATCTTTATGCTTTATTATGTGATATCAGGCATACCAAATTTAATAATCAAATTATCATAGGGATTGAGACCAATTAATGTAATGGATCAGTTAGATTCAATTGCCGACCTGGATTGTACATAAGCTTAAAAGATGAATTTGCCAAAACTTCATATCCCTTAAGATAAAAACAGTCGAGATTGACATGAAAAGAGGAGGATATCCATTAAAGATATTTTGGAAAATGATCTACAAATAAGATAATACTATAGGTCAAAAGACTAAGATAACAATGATAGAGGTAGAAAAATTTAAAAGTGTTATGCCGTTGCAAAAAATTCAAAGGATAAAATCCAATCCGCAGGAGATACAAGTCGATAGGTCTTGGATATCTATCTTTGCCAATTCCACAAATGAATAAGAAAAATGTAAAAAAATCAATGAGAATGCTAAAATTATCATTAAACCACAATTACTAAGAAGCATGAGTGCAAGATTAGAAGGGGGAAAAGGATCTTCAACACCTAGAAAAGAGTTTAAAGAAGATGATACAATTAGTATGATCAGTGAAATGAGTAGAATGAGTTTTGAACTGCAAGACACACGGTAGATCGAAGTGTGAGTCCAGATTGGAAAATCGTCGGGTACAAAACAAGAAATGTCAGTGAGTCAATATATGAGGATGAACTAATCAAAAATATAACTGTGGAGATATCCTATGAAGTCACCAATACAAACCCTATTATCATATGTATTCCAATAAATGTATCATTAGATGATATAATAAATATGAATTGTGTGTCTACATCAATAGTGGTTGTTTTGTCTAATTTGGAAAAAGATCTTTATTTCTAGACTTTATGTGAAAAAGGGTCAAGAATCCTTTACAAGTAAGGATAGTTGATAATAGCATAATAAGACATAATGAATTCATAGAAGTGTTATCCATAGAAAAAGGAGGAGTCCAATGCAATATATCAATTCTATGGGCTACTGATCAACGCTCTCATGATATGATTATAGGAAATAATTTTCAAAGGTTATATTCTCGATGTACACATACCATAAACCAAACAATGTTCAAAATAAATGGTCATCTAGTTTCCATTGATAAATTAAATAAAGCTTACACTCATTAGAATATTGAGTTTACACGCAATCAGCGTCGTAAGAAGGTAATACTTGCACAACATGAGATAGCACTAACAATCTTACCACTTGAATTATCTATTAAAGAGTATATTATTGAACAGCAAGAGAAGTTCTGCAAGGAACTGTACTATGATAATCCTCTAAAATTTTGGGATAAAGATAAGACATTTGCAAAGATTGCTTTGTTAAATCCCAACACTATAATCCGAGTCAGACAAATGGTGTATGCACACCAGGATATCCAAGAATTTGATAAGAAAATCAAAGAACTATTAGACAAAGGTTTAGTTAGGAATAATAAGAGTCCTCACACCAATCCCGCTTTTATGGTAAGAAATCATGCTAAAGAAAAAAGAGGAAAAGTTAGAATGGTAACCAATTATAAAAAACTTAATGATAATATTGTCTTTAATGGATTATATTCCTAACAAAACAATCATTTTTAATAGAATTTAAGAAGCCTCTTCGTTCTAAAAAATAGATTGCAAAAGCAGACATTGGTAGATAAAAATGGATGAAGAAAGCATTCTTTTAACTACTCTTAATACCCCTTAAGGACATTATGAGTGGATAGCACTGTCATTTGGTCATAAAAATACACCTCAAATATTTCAAAGAAGAATAGATAAGATCTTTAAAAATCTTAATCACTGTTGTCTAATTTACATTGATGATATCTTTGTCTTTTTGAAGATCATAAAACAACACAAAGATGATGCCCTAGCTGTCATCCAAAGGTGCATTGATCATGGTATTATTCTTGGTAAGAATAAGTGCATTTACACAGAACAAGAAATCGAGCTTTTAGGTGTAGAAATAAAAGCTGGACAAATCATCCTACAAAAGAAAATTCTAACAAAAATAGAAAATTTTCCTAAAAAATTGAAGATAGAAAGCAATGAGAAAGGTTTCTTAGATGTCTTACCTATGCTTTAAATTTCATTAAAGATCTAGCTAAGTTGAGAAAGCCATTAGAACAAAAACCCAAGAAAGAAGTACGTTGGATATGGACTCCTAGTGATTCAAAGATTGTTCAAAGCTTCAAAAAATGTGCAGAAATCTTCTTGTTTTTAATTTATCTAATGAAGGAGATGATTTAATTTTTGAGATAGATGCCATTAATAAGCATTGGAGTATAGTACTCAAAATCAAAGAATGAGAAAACTATGCAAATATTGAAATGGAGGTTTTAATAAAGCAGAATCCGACTATTCCACGATGGGAAAAGAAATCTTTGTATTCATAAGAGGCATTGAAAAGTTCTTAGTCATTTTAGCACCAAAGCCTTTTCTTATTCCCACTTATTGCAAAGGGATATTTGGTTATATGAAAAAGAATGTATCAATATGCAAGCAAAAGGCGACTCCTGCATTAGCAATTATGACTTAACCAATTTTCCTTCTCTATTGAACATATATAGTGATCGAAGAATTCTCTACGGAAAATTTAGCTCGAGAACTTGCCAATTGTGATTATCGGAGCAGAACTCCTATTGGAAAAGGACAAAATCCAAAATGAAATGCCATTACTATTAGAACGAGTTTCACCTTCTAGTATAATTCTTATGGGTATTTTGGAATTGTATACAAAAAGTAAATTATACTTTGATCTGCTGTCTTCTGCCTATCTAATAGTACAAACATTAGCCTTTTATAGTTGCAAATGAATTATCTAAGGTGTCCTTATGATATGCAAGAAAAAAATAAGTTCCCATGTTCAATAAATTTGGTTCAATGACTGGTATCCAGCCTGCATTGACTACTGTCATAATTATTCTTCTGATATTTGAGTCATGGAGTACTACAATATTCTTTCATTACGGAACTGGAGTTGGCGATGTTATATTCCCAGAAAATTCAATCTCACTGGATGACCCCCATCGTAAAAGCCTGGGAATATGAAATAGTAACTTACCTTATGGAAATCTCAAATCCCAAGTACCTATTCTTCTCAAGACTAACTACGTTTCAACAATGCATGTTCAAAAGGATCCACCCGATTCTCACATCTCTCGATGGTCTAACAAAAATTCCATACAATAGTAGTTTGTTTGTCAAGGTACATTGCTCAATAATTGAGTACGAAAATGGAGAAGCCAAACCAACCCATTATCTAGTTTGATTAGTTGATTTAGATGATCCTAGTGATCAATGACAAGAATGGTTTCTAGAACGATAAGAAGTAGTTAACAATCCTGCTTAAGTAAGAGCAATTGGTTTTTACAATATTTATTATAAAATGTGGGCACTAATTGAACAAGGAAAAACATTAGTGCATTGCAGAACACTACTTTCATTTATCATGACGATCTCAGCAAATATATGAAGGTAGAAGGAGCTACTTCAGAAGATTTTTTTTATTATCGCTTTGACGTTGTAGCTAGAAAATTCTTATCAGAAAAAGGAAAGCAATATCTTCATGAATTATTTAAAAAATGGGATCTAGAGCATTTTCAACTTAATAAAGATTTTTATGATTATCTGAATAATGATGGATGGAAAAACATTATTGAAGATGAAGGCATGTAGAATCTCAATATGGATGACTAGTCTTATCAACATTAAGAACTCTAAAAAGTTGTTGCACCATTATTGTATTTTGTCAAGTGTCAAGTCAGTAAAATAATGTAGTCTGTTGTAGCCATGTGACGGCAACTATGGCCATGTGAAATATTAGTGTGTACTATAGTCATTAGGGCATCCTATATAATTCATCTCTTCTATAAAAGGAGAGGCTAAGGGTTGAGAAGGGATACGATCATTAGAACATACTTTAGCAAAAGAGAAGTCCAGATTCTCCACTTCTCTATGAGCAAGCATATATGATGATCTTAGTAGCTTAAGTTCCGTTTCAATCTTTCCATTGTAACATTTCCACTTTCGAACTCTCAATAAAAGAAGTTTCCCAATAGGTAATGTTATCCAATCAAACCTTATGTCTTAAATATTATAATTTCTTTATTAACGTCTCACTATCATTTATAGTATAAAACTTAATTAGCGACTACAGTCTGAGATAGGAAATGAAATAGACCTGTGTTGTGCTTGATCTAAAAAAGGTGTGGTTGAGATTAGCAATCTTTGTAAACTGGAAGTTGGAAGAACACCAGGGTCTGGTGTTGACTAAGTTCAGATAACGGTCAAAACTTTCTAATTAAAATTTATTATTTTGCTAAGCATGGTGGGCCTATAATCACAGAAAATATAATGTTTATGATATAAGTAGTAGATTGTGATAACTAGTACCAGTAAAGTCATTATAAGAAGTTAAGTCATTTAAAACAAGCATCTCTTTTTAAAAACCCCAAAAAATAGCAAAATTACTCAAAGCACCCCACTTGGGCTAAGGTTGAAAATTTCTAAAAGTTTCGGGCCAAAATATAATAAAAAAGACTAGAAAGTCAGTTTCCTCAAGCCTAGAGGGACCAAAAAGTTCATTTATCTATTTTCTGGGCCTAACAATTCATACACCAAAATTAGAGGTACTGAAATGTTAATAAGGCAAATTTGGGTTATGTTTGATCCCTACCTAATGATGCTCAATTGACGCAAGTCTAAGTTTTTCTAATTTCATAAGATGTATATTTTATTCCCATGTATTGAAAGTTGGTAGTGGATTCTATTTTAGAGAGAAATGGTCAAAAATTATGAGGAGTGTGCATAAAATTCAATTTTGAAGCAGTCTGAGTGTTGACTCTATTAGAGAAGAATGTAGCTATAATTGACCATTATTAAATGAACCTACACCCATTAAAAAAGAGGATCCAAGTGGCAGCACTTCCATTGGTGGAGTGCAACTCTCTGGAAGCTTTGTAGAAGATAGGGAAGAAATATTAGAAATTACAACTTATAACAATTGCCATTATCTTTGGATTTTTGATTTCTTACCTTGAATATTTTGTACACTATCATTAGTCAACTTACCCAAATAATGTATCAGTTTATTCCTCTTATTTTGGGTATTTAAAGACCCATTGCCCTCAATGTAAGGACATATTTGATGAATGAATGAATTGACTGGCTAGAGGCTATTTCCTCTCTCAAAAATCTCTTAATCTTTATTTCTAGTTTGGAGTGGTAATATAAAGTCTTTTCTTTAGAATTTCTCTTTGGAGGCTCTAAGCCTTTATGAGAGGGATTGGGTGGAAAGTGTTTGCCCCTTTAGGATGTCATTTTTTGGGTGAGATTCACCTTGACTATTTGAGACTGAATCCAAAGAGGAGCATCCATTATTTTTGTGTTTCTCTTATGTGATTTATGATCTTGGGAAGTGAGGAATGATCACTCACCAAGTTGGCATTAGAGTTAGAGGTCTTCTTTTGATTAGTTGTTGACTCAAACCCATCATCTCCATTCTTCAATCAAAACCTTCATCTTTCATCCCAAATCCATCCAAAAAATATTCTACACTTTGGTTTCATTAAGTTACTCTCATTCACCCACCATAATCAACCCCTTTTAGTCCATGAAGAAATCCGAAAATAGCCCAAACCCAGTGTAACATCTCGAATCACATAACCACTAGTTTAGGTCTGACTAACTAATTATCTAATGATTAGCATAGTAAAATAAATAAGGACTCGGGTGCTACCGTTGTCCTATAGAAAGGACAAAGCTAAATAAGAACCAAGCATCCTAACTTACTCTTAAGTCCGACACTCCAAACATAACTTTTCATCTTTGCTATACATCAATTCTGACAATGAGACAACTTATAACCCCTTTTTAAAAATAAAATAATTATTATTATCACAAAACTGAACTTAACATGACATTAGTAGATCACCAAGGCATAAACATCAATGGTTTTGCACTGTGAGCCTCCAAGACCGATGATGCCAGCATCACTTGAAGCCAATATTCACTTGTTGCTTGATTCTTATTGATAGACACCTCAGCTAAAATAGAAAACATGAAACAATTTGAAGACTGAGTTAAAATTCAATATGCTTACCCCTATACTGTAAAAACAAAGTGTAAAAGATGTTTACGAGTGTAAGCATCTCAACTCATTTCATTTTGAAATAAGGGAGAGATAGAATGAATCATTAAAACTGTTGACGTATTGTTATTATCTTGATGAGCCCTTTATGATAGTAATTATGATCATCAGGACTTCTGATTTTCCACTTCATATGCACATACCCAGTCCGATTGGGAAGTTTGATCAGCCAAAGCCGGTTGACATTGGCTAAATTTGATTGAGGTAGCATAATTGATGTGACATATATGCATAAGCATATGCTTTAGGAATTAGGCAGGCTCATATTGTTATGTAGCAAAATATAGTATAGAATGCTACTATATTAAAATTACTATATGAACATTTTTATCTAAAACATGTGAGTTTTTTAAGTGTATAGGTAGTAAACATACCTTAACTTTAATCTCATTTACTAATATTCAAAGATGTCTATTGGCTCAGCGATTGTTGGAGAAGGCTTGTCCTTCTCACAAATACAAAAGGAACGAAGAGAAGACAAGGGGAAGCTGTGGCGGCATGACTAGCGGCAGCGCGGCTCATGCGATTAGAAGACAGTGGTGGCACGATGGCTCGGTGACCGGATAGTGGTGGATGACGAGATATAAACCATGTAGTTTTGGAGAGAGATGGAAATGAAGAGGCTTTCCTTCTATTTTAAGAAGATTGAAATTTTTCTATCTCCTCACCACATGTGCTAATTTTTATTTATATATTTTATTTTCTTTCCTTTGTTCTACTAACTTGTTTTTAATACTATCTTTAACTCAAGTTCAAATGATTCTCTCCCTTTCTTTTTTTCTTAACATCAATTGGGTAATAATGTTGGTTAGGTTCTTATTTGTCAAGGTGTACCACATCTTATTTATTCTATTATTTATTCTATGTTGTGATTTTGATTTCTTGCCCCCTTTCTTTTATTTGAGTTTATTGTAATTTATATCATTTATTACTATTATTATTACTACTATTGCATCTATCGTTATTGTTATTTTTATAATCATTATGCATTTCTATGTGTTGCATGTATATATGATTAAGTATGTGTTACATGTATGTATGCTTAAGTATTTTATTACACCTTTTCAGAGGGATGAAATTCTTATTACTATTCCATTTGGAATTTAGCATTTAGATTGGGTTCCTTTATTGCATTAGATATCTTAAATATGTATAGATATATTAGATTTTGCCAAAGGCCTCCATTGTTTGAGACCTGCAAAACAAACATTTGTAAATGTTAAAGTAAAGTGTGTGCGCTTGATTTGGTTAACTTAACCATTGCTTAAGTTGACTATTAATATTAATTAGGTTTAGGCTATTACACCCAAACACAACCTTAAACCCCACACACAAAAAAAATGCCTTCACAAAAGCCGTAGAAATCACCCGGCCAAAGACCACCATGGTCAGTCCATGGCCTTACCCATGGTTCATGTTCCCTCCCCACCCTCCATGTTCTACTCCTTTTTCGACATTTCCTCTTCCACAGCTGACCCCTCCATGGTCAATACCATGCTTGGCGGTTTCCGTCTCCTCGTTCTGATACTTCATTCTTTACATCAATATGGCCAAAGAAGGAGACCCTTTTCATTTTAGGGAAATTCCCCTTGAGCAAGCCCATGAGATAAGGATAGATAAGGCCATCCTTGAACTTCAAGAGCAAGTGAGAAAGCTCATAAGGGAGCTTGAGCAAGTAAGAGGATTTGTTCCTATCGAGGGACAAAGTCACTACCATCGGGAGTTTGATGTTAGCCCCATTGACATTGCCTATTCATCCTCTCATAAAGATTATGATGATGAGGATAGAGGAGTAAGGATGACAAGGCATCCAAGGGATGACTTAGAGACCTCAAGATTGAGGCACTAGAGTTCAATGGAAACCTCAATCCAAAGAACTACCTAGATTAGGTTCAATTTATAGATTAGATCTTTGAGCTTAAAGAGTAAAATGAAGAAATGTCTTTCACATTAGCTAATCTCAAAATAAAAGGGTATACATCCATACGGTATGAGCATTTAAAGAAGAATAGAGCAAGGGAAGCTAAGTCAAAACTTAAGAAGCACATGGATAAGAGGCTCCCACCACCCTCATACAAGCAAGAGCTCTACCTCAAGATCACCTCTCTTAGTCAAGAGAATCTTAACATAGAGTAGTATATTAGGGAGTTTGAAGAACTCCAAATGAGGGTTGGCTTTAATGAAGGAACTAAGCTTAAAATTGCTGGATTCATCAGGGTTTGTCACCTAATATTACAAACAAAGTATACCTCCAACCTTATCTTTCCTTTGATGATGTATGTAATATTACAATCAAAATTAAGAGGCAACATAAGGGTAGAAAATCCTTCCAAACCTCCTTTACTAAAAGGCCTTTCACTCACGTTGAAATTAAAACCCCACCACTACAAGTCAAAGCTTTTGACATAGTAAGGGTATTGCCAATGAGCCCCTTAAGAAGTTGGAAGAGAAGAAATGTCTCAAATGTCATGGTTATGGGAATTTTCAAATCGATTGTCCCAATAGAAATACCTTTACCATTAGGGAGGAAAAAGAGATTCAAGCCATTGAGGAAGAGTCTAGGGAAGAAGAAGTAGAAAATGATGTTCCCACTTTAGTCACCCCGAATGTTGGTGAATTATTAGATAGTCAAAGGGCTCTACATACCAATAAGGTTCCCTTTGAACCTAGCTAAAAAGAGCAAATCTTTCATACTAGGTGTATAAGTGGAGGCAAGGTGTGTGAGCTAATCATCGATGAGGAAGTTGCACTAATGTAGCTTCCATGACACTCATCGCCAAGCTACAATTGCAAAACAAGGTGCATCCAAATCTGTACACTCTACAATGGCTCAAGCAAGAGAGTGAGGTAACATTTCCAAACAAGCTTATATTGCATTTTTAGTTGGTTCATATTGTGGTGAAGTGTTGTATGATGTTCTCTCCATGAATGCATGTCATTTATTGCTTGGTAGACCTTGGTTATATTATGATCATATAATTTATGATGGGTATGCTGATACTTGTTCACTTAATAATAATGGGCAAAGCCTCACATTCGTCCCTTTATCTCCACACAAATCTCACAAAATCAAGCCAAGGAAGGGAAATAAGTCAAACCTTTGCATGAGAGAAACTTGGATAGAGTGTACCACTAGTAAGAGCAAGCCTTGAATTGCCTTGCAAAAAGCGAAACATAGTGAAGGAGTGAAACCTTTACCCCTCATAGCTCAGCAAGAGCTTAAGGAAGGAGTCCTCAAAGAGCCCATCACTAAGGTCTCGTTGCCCATCATGCCAGCCTTAGAAGAAAGCATCAATGAGGATGGTGCATACATGACCCCACTCTTGAATATAACGAATTTGACTTATCTTGTGATGAGTATGTTGGGATTTTCAATTAGCATAGGAGTCCGCGGAGGGTTGCTTATTGCTTTTTTGGTGCTCTCCTAAGATCTTTAACAACTCTTATACATGAAAGAAGGGAGAAGTTCTTAGCACATTGGGTATTTTCAAACCAAGGGTGATAACAAGCTCTCAAGGTTGGCATTGATGTATTTTATCCCCAAGGATCTGAAGTCAAATCCTTCTCAAGTGGGGGAGATTAATACATATTGAGACCCCCTTCACCTTTTGCCAAGACAAGGGCATGATTTTATCTTCCAAAAAGTTACTTAAAACCAAATATCAGCTCATAGCCCTACTTTATTGTAGGAATTCACCTAGTAAATGGGCTCAAAAATTGAAGATATATGATTCATTTGGAAGATGTTTGAGTTAACTACTGGGATTGTAAATGTTTAAAGTAGATGTTTGCATTTCAATCCCCTAAAATGGTAAGAACCATAACCCCTAAAGTGCAGGTTTTTACTGGTAAATTTACTGAAATTTGGGTAAAGTTTAATTCCTACCTAATGGTGCCCAAATTAATGTAAGTCTAAGCTTTCATAATTCCCTAAGATGTTCATTTTATTTGCCTGTGCTAAATATTAGCATCGGATTCCACTCTAGAGCAAAATGGTCAAAATTATAAGGAGTGTGCATAAAACCCAGTTTTGGAGCAGTTTGGGTTTTGGCTCTATTGAAAGAGGATATAGTTGCAATCCTTGGCATTTCCCATCATAGAACAAATCTCTACCCATCGAGAGTTTTCTAGTGATCTCACTCTCATTGGTGAAATAACTCTAAAAGTTTCATAGAAGATGGGAAGGAAATCTTTAAAATGACAACTCATAGTAATTGTCGTTATCTTTGGAATTTTGATTTATTTCTTAGAATATTTTATAGGAATCTTATTGGTCCACTTACCCCACTAATGTATCATTTTATTTCTCTCATTTTAGGTATTTAAAGACCCATTTCCCTCGTTAGAAAGATAGATGTAATAAATGAATAAATTGAATGGCTAGAGGCTATTTCCTCTCTAAAAAATCTCTTAATCTTTATTTCTAGTTTAGAGTGGTAATTTAAAATCTTTCCTTCAGAATTTATCTTTAGTCGCTCTAAGCCTTTACGAAAGAGATTAGGTGGAAAGTATTTATCCCTTTAGGATCTCATTTTTCAGGTGAGATTCACCTTGATTATTTGAGATTGAATACAAAGAGGAGCATCCATTATTTTTATGTTTCTATTATTTGATTTATGATCTTGGGAAGTAAGGATATCACCTCATGAGAGTGACACCATGAAAATTTTAATTTATAGTATTTAATTAAAACTCTCATGCTAGGAGTTTCAAACTTGTCTTCCATTTTTCTTTTTCTTTTAATGCACTCAAACTAACCCTTTTCCTTTTTTTAGGAAATGACAAGAGGGTGCTTCTCCAATTAGATAGAGAATTGATGTCAACTTTTAAGAAAAATGGATTGTTTCTCCCTATGTATTCAATTCTTCGCAAAATATTCCCTCTCTTAATCCAGTTGGGGTCGACTTAACTTTTCTTCTTTGAGGCATGGCTCCTCCAAAGTAGATAGCAAAGTGTGGATGATTATTAAGACTAGAATTCATTTCTCCTCGTAGATTCGATTCTTTACAGAAGACCCCCATATTTAATTCAGTAAATTCAACTTGACTTTTATTCTTTGAGATGTGACTCCTCCAATTAGATGGAAAACTCAGGTCAACTTTTAAGATGAGGAATAATTTATGTCTATAGATTCTGTTTCGTAGAAGACTTCCTCACTAGTCTAGTTATGCGTCAACTTGGCTCTTCTTTTTTGAAGTGTGACTCCTCCAATTAGATAGCAAACTGGGGTTGAATTTTAAGATGAGGAATTGTTTCTCCCTGTATATTCAGTTCTTCATTGGAGACTCTCTCATATGACCTAGCTTGGATCAGCTTGACTCTCTTCCTTAATACATTATCATGATGTGTTTCTTGGAATCATATTCAAACTCGAAGGAGCCCGTTGCCACCATCTTGGTCAAAGAAGATGATCCAATTAAAGAAGATGTGACTCTTTGAATAAACCACCAACATTATTACCTTCACTTAACGATAACCTTACAAACTCATTTTGGAGCATAACATTATTCGTGACATGTAAAAACTCATATAGAAGTTCCTTACTCAAGGAGCTACAAAACTTAGCTCCCTAATAGTTGAAGCTTCGATTACTTGTCAAGAACTGGCACCCTTGCTTTCCCATCTCATGATGAGCCATTGTCTTGGAGCATTTTCTCATCTTTCCTCACCAGTAGTTTTTCTCATTCTGTGCTATTAGGAATGGCTTCATGACACTCTTGATCATAATGAAAAGAAACTTGCGACTAAAGGCTTTGTAAAGGACTTTATGCATCTTTATTCTCCTATGACTTGGGTCTCACTATCTTTAAGGCATTCCATGAACTATGGTGTCCTACCCCTAACACCTTTTGCTCAGAGAGAGGTGACAGTCAGTTTCCTTATGGGACCTATGGGTTAGGTAGAGACCTTGATGGATCTTACGATGAAGAAGTGATTCCAGTTGCTAAACGACTCCTTTAGATTGGATACGTAAAGAATGGTGCTCCAGTGACCAACACTTTTCTCTTTTCTACATCTAATAGGCTTTATCATGATGTCAATGGCATTGTTAAGCATCACCTTTTGATTAGATAGCCTTCTGATTTTATAGGTCAAAGTTTTACATAATCTTTCCTCAACATAATAATAGGAAATAAACTAGAGCCCCAACATACACTTCTTGTCCATGTGGCATAACTGGTCCTCCAATGCGAACCAAGAAGGAGGACGCTTTTTATGCTTGAAGTTCCTAAAGAACTTATCTAAGAAAACAATCTCACAGCATTTAATCTTGCTTCTTCTACTCCTTCGTGTTGCCAACTAAAGAGTTATGTCCTATTCAGCTCAATGTCTTCAAAACTACAAGGAAGCTTGCTCATGGGGAATAAGAAATTTGTCAATTCTTGCATTAGCTATCATTTTTTGAGAATTGAACACAATTTCCTTGGCTTGAAGATTGAATAAGTTAGAGGTCATTTTTCTTACTCACTATGTTTATGGACTATTAGGGATTTATTTCAACGTCTATTTTGAGCATGCCTATGGTCATCATGGCCATCACAAATTGGTCATGTTCTTGGGGGAAAAAATGAATCGAATCCCTTATATACTAGAGCCTCACTAACTATAGAGATGCAACAACCCCTCCATCATGTATTCTTACATACTACTAAAGGATATGGCTAGGACTTTAACTGACACCAAGCATCTATGTCAAAGTTGTCAAGCCTATTTGATTTGTCTTCACTCTAGCTTTTCAGCTCAACAATAAGGAAGAATAACTGTGATTAATCGTACTTCCCCCGTAAATTTGGGCGACAATTCGCCTGCTATCAAAATATAATAAATAAATCAATAATAGATGCTCGTATGGAACTTTAGAGGATATAGCATGCTATCAGTCCAATTTAACAACATATGTGACATGATCTTCCATGACAATTATCCTCCTCCGGAGAACAAATCTACACTAATTACCAAGGCATATGATAAATGGTGGTATTATCTATGGATTCGAACAACCTATTTATGAGATTGTGTTGCTGTGGAAAACTACCAAAGCAAAGGTTGTTGATGATGTTTCTACTCTAGTTGTCACTTTTGGAAAACAGTGCACATAAATAGGGTATATGACCAACTAACAAGAATGCTCCTTCTCCTACTAATCTTACAAAAGAAGGAGATGATCTCTTCAACAAGTCTGGAACCATCCCCTCAAAGACGTAGGACTTGTTCCCTTATGAAAGAGAAAATTGAAACTTCTTAAGGCTTAGGAATTAAACCTCTTGTTAATATTGCAAAGAGCTTGCCAAGATAAAAAAAAAAAGTAAAGCAGATAGTGCAACCAAATTACCAAGATCCAAGAATAAAGAAAACAACGTAATGAGCTTACCAAGATATATCAAACAAAAAAAAAAAGCAAAGGAAGACGTATGGCTCATTAACTTGTCCCTGCCCCTTTTTCCCTTTTATGCTAATGTGATCTTTCCTTCCTATTAAGAAGTTTAGCACAACATCTTGTACATTGAAACAATTCCTTAACCAATTAAGACATATACAGATGAGTCCATTGAAACAATTCCTTAACCAATTAAGAAGTTTAGCACAACATCCTGTACATTGTAGAAAGTAGGATGCCCTTGCTCAACCTATTTCAACCAACTTCCTTGGGAAAATTATTGTTGGTGTGCTCAAGATCTAGCCATGAATGTGAAGTAGCACTTGCACCAATAGGCAAAGAGGATTACTTTGAAAATGGAAAGCAAGATTTTCAACATCAAAATGGAAGCTAAAAAGATGCGTGAGACCTTATAATCCTTTCATGCAAATTATTCGGCGATAAGGAGCACTATCGAGATATACTTGGATAAAGTTGGGGAAAGCAAAATAAAAAGTAAAGGATGTGCACAATCCAAACTTCTAAAGTTGAAACTTTGGATAATGAAAAATAACTACAGGTTTCCTTAAGACACATAAAGGGAAAAAAAACAAAGTACAAGTCCAACCCCCCTCCCTAAAAGGGGGGGAAGAGGTGTGC
Organism: Selenicereus undatus; assembly: GCA_017589665.1. Classification (NCBI taxonomy): domain Eukaryota; kingdom Viridiplantae; phylum Streptophyta; class Magnoliopsida; order Caryophyllales; family Cactaceae; genus Selenicereus; species Selenicereus undatus. The sequence continues at coordinate 26,787,591 of JACYFF010031959.1, forward strand.
AGGGCTTGGACACTTAATGGTAGGTCTACCGAAAATACAATGTAATTGTATCTATGGTTACGTTGGATGGGAAAGTGTAATCTTGCAATCCATCCATCCACCAATGGAGATTTTAAGCTATTAATTTGCCATTAATTGTGAAAATTTAACAATCTATGATAGTGTGTTTGGAAAATTCTAACTTAATTAACCTTATTGATTCAACCTCAATTAACCTTATTGATTCAACCCATTAAAAGTTAGATATGGTCACAAATATTTTTGCTCAAATTTTGAATTTGAACAATTGTCCAGACCTGATTTTGATTTGAATTAAAACTTGTCCAATTTCTCTAATCTCGAAAAAGTTGGATATTGGCTACCATATTTCGTATAAATTTTGGAAATGGCCAACCATAAGAGTTAATCAATAATCAACTAATATTTGAATATCAGTTGATTGAGGCAAATGAAATGACATTGTTTACACATAAGGTCTATCATCAATCATCTAGAGTTTTGAATTTTATACTAATTTTGTGATGCACCATTTTCAAAAATGTGTTTATCTTTCGCCCGTTCATCATCACGGGCATAGAAAATACTTCTCTTTTTTCTTTTCATTTTTCATGGGGGCATCAATTAGTAGCACAAAAGATGAAAACTTAATAAATGACTAAAGAAAAATTAGAGATGTAATTGACCTTACACAATGGTTTGAAAACCCTTATTGTTGAAAATTATACTTCAAGAGACATGTTAACAATCAGAACAATGACATCATCATCCAATGCCTATGATGATATCAAATTGCATGCTTATGTACATATAATGTATTTCCGATATCAAAAGATTGGTGTAGTTGTTCATGAAAATAATGATGGAATCATACTAGCAACTAAAGAGTTATAGGTATGCATGCTGACTAGCAACTATTGGTTTGGTGTAAGTAAAAATCATATGAGTCATATGCATTATTGGATTACATTAATCACAGTCCTCATTTGGTATATTAGAGTTTAACAAATTTCAACAGAAAAGAAAACAAACCAGTGGCATCATTTGCTATTCTCTTTGATGGAAATACTTACATGGTTTAAAAAAACACACATATTAAAAATTTAAAAATTCTATTTGGTAAGCCCCGATACTTTTAAGAAATCCTTCTGGTCCCCCGTATGGAAACAAGAGTGTGTTCTATAAGTTCAAATTGATGGAATTTATATTAATTTTCATATTGTGGACCAAATAGATTTTCAAAAACATAAGGATACCAAATGGAACATCCTTAAAAAATTTAGTTAAATTATATTAGTTTGCTAGAGTTGGAAATATTAATATTTTTAACAACAATTTTCATCATAGAATTTTGTGTGAACCCTAGTCACAATTTCACAGCAGTTGCTATCAATAACAACAAAGTTTGGAATTATACATTTGTTAGTGCTTCGAGATTACATTAGCTACTTTGTTCTTATTAATGTCAGCTTTCTTATGCCAATTCAAGTTGCATATTTAGGAGGGTCGCAATTGCTCAAATGTGTTTGAATCTAACTAGCTAATCAAATAAGACAGACTACAACTTTATTAATCAATCATAGTTTATTTATAAATTTTAAGCAACTAATTTGATAATTTCGCTATTGTCAATCAGGGGTTCTCCAAAGGAAGTAGAGCTTATGTGGAGGAGAGAGAGACATGAGAGAGAACGAAATAGGGAATAAAGAGGACAGAGATGAGTTGGGGTTGTATATGACGTAAACATGTCAAGCACTATACGGTGCGATATACATGTTCAACAGTCCCCACATTTTGTGTTTTGATGCATTTTCAATGCCTTTTTTAATGTTTTGCTAAAATTACTATTTTTGGCTATTGGGATAGGGATGTGGATGGATTTTACTTTATAAAACAGGTAAAAATTAGAAAAATATGTGTATATGTTAGGGTGAGAGTAGGAAATTAACAAAGAGAAATTTTTAACAAAATTATTGGTAAGTGTTTTATATTCAGTTTTAAAAACTCTTTTTACTAGCAAGTGCACGAGGGAGGAATTCAAGTGATGGAGATCCTTCAAGGAAGGATGCTTAAGGCATTCAAATAAGTTTAGATAAATCACATTCAGTAACCAAAGTCCAAGAAAAGGCCTTTATTTTGCTAAGGAACACAAACAACATGTCACGGGTTCAAATCAGAATACAAGCTTGTTTTTGTGTCCTCTATTACTCTGACTTCCATAAGATTTAAGTCAAATATTTTTCCATGGGTTTGAAGTTTAGGAAATCATATTTCCAATTAAGCAAGTTCCAAGTCATTAGGACTTTATTTGCCAACCCAAATTAGCTATTAAATCCAAACTGTCCAGATTGCCTAGTTGAACCAGAATGTACCCCAATTTTGTCTGCTTAATTGCTTAGGCCTCCTTGAGATTTAATTTTGATATTTTTTGATATTTTGGTTCCTTAAAATCTTATCTTTTAGGCCATATAAAAAGATTTGGGTTAATTCATGCAAAAATGGGAGAACTAGGTCGTTTTTGTAAACAATGCATGCTAGAATTCGGTTTAGACCAGTCTGAGTTTTCTGAGGGTTTAGACCACCAAATGAAGTCATAAATGTGTGATTCCACTTAGAGGCGTTAGGAGACATCCAGGGATTTCTAACCATATGTGACAATCCAAATCATGCCCATGTTTTGCATGGGATATGTGGTGTCCAAACAGAGCCTGCAATCTTCCTGTTTCCTCCCGGTTACACGTAATTGGTGCATTTGGTGGTTGATGTCTTTCTAGCCATCCAATATGGTCCTAGAAAAATGATTAGGCTGTTAAAGGAGTCTTGGACACAATCATGGAGCAACTAATTGAACAACCAATGAGAAATAAGGAAGAAAAGGCAGAAGTGTTCTCATTGGCTAGCCGTAAAGCATAAAAGAACCAGTAGCTTTTCTTATCTCCCCTCACACTTACCCAGCTGCTTTCTTGCTTAATTGGTTGCTTAGTAATGAGTAACGACTTTCATATTTGGTTAAGCTAGACTCAAAGTTTGTAATTAGCTTAATTAAGCTTGTTTTGTACATAATTAGTTTTCAGTTTTAGTTAGGCTAGTTTTAAACTTGATTAAGAGATTTCCTAAGCATGAAGAAACCTCCTAATCCCACTAGGCAGCCTTGTGAACGTTTTTAAAAGGCCTTGAAGCCTCATTTTGTAAGCATAACTTGATGAATTTTAAAGAAAAGCTTGAGTGAAAACTCTCTTGCAAGGGTGGGTTCTCTTGTGTTAAATTCCTAAGTGTTGTATCTCTAAGTTGGTTCCTTAGAGTGGTGATCTCTTATGTCCAAATCAAAGTTCTTACTGGTGCTTTTGCTGTATCTAAGGAGCTTAGTTTGGATGAACCCTTGAGGAGTTTGGTGGTGGTGATATTTGTATCCATCAATCCCCTTAAGTCTAGCTCTTGACTCTCTAGGAGTGGATTCATCTGAGTGAGTTAAGTTCATATCTTTCGCTTTTATCTTCAAATTCACTTGTTTTCTTTCTAAAGTGAGTTTGAGTTTGTCCCTTGATTGTAATCTTTCATGGTTTAACTTACACTCTTGAATTGAGTTTAAGCTTAACCTTTGAGAGATTCATTTGTTTTGGTATCTGAGCAAGTTTCATCCTTGTGCCTGAAACCCACGCATCCATATGCCAAAAACACACAAAAAAAAAGAAGCCAAATACAACAAAAACCAAATACAAAAGTCAGCCCACAAATCGCCATCTCTCAAAGGAAGTTACTCAAGATCAAGCGTGAAATTGACTTCCTTAGCATCAAGATACATCTTTCTAGCATCAAGACACATCTTTCTAGCTTCGAAGAGACATCTTTCTAGCTTCGAGATATATGAATTGAACCTCCATACGCAACAACTTCAAGATGATATACTCTCCTTAAAGCTTGAAATGAAAAGGGAAGCTGAACAACCCTTTGTCTCAAATGAAGTGGACCAAAGTCATGAAGATAATATGGTCGACTTTGATCTACCTCCCATCTTTGATGACTATGGTAAAGAAGAAAATGAGGAAGAAGAGATGTTACAGGCGAATTCAGAAGAAGATGTGGTAGCTAATCAGGAGGAAACTGAAGAAGGCAATAATGCTAACTTCAACCTACCTCCTAAGTTCAATGAGTATGAAGATGAACAAGGAGAGAACATTGTCTACTCTTGGTGCATGGGTCAGGGTAAAGTATGTTCGTTGATCCCAGATGAAGAAACAAAGTTCACCTCAGTACCTTTATCCCCCTTTGAACTCCATGAAAATAAACCACCACAAACCCATGAGCATTTAAGTCTTTCCCTTACTCATAGTGAACCATTACTTGTTGTTCAAGATGAGTACAAAGATCCACCCCCAAGTCATCTATTGGCCACCTCAATCCTTAAACATCCAAAGGTTTTTTCCCAGGTTGGTTTGAAGAAAACAGCTTTTAAGAGCAAAAGGGGCTTATTTGAGGCATTGATTATATTTCAGCCTAAAAGAATTAAGTTCCCACTTGGACCGTGATTATCTAGCAAATTTGAGGGCAAATGTTGTTTAACAAGGGCATGATGATGGACATCCCTCAAGAAAGAATGTTTAAGGCATTAAAATAAGCTTAGATAAATCACATTCAGTAGCCAAAGTCCAAGAAAAGCCCTTTAGTTTGCTAAGGAACACAACCAACAGGTCAGGGTTCAAATCAGAATACAAGCCCAATTTTGTGTCCCTTATTACCTCGACTTTCATTAGATTTAAGTCAAATATTTTGTCATGGGTTTGAAGTTCAGGAAGTCATATTTCCAATAAAGCAAGTTCCAAGTCATTAAGACTTCATTTGCCCACCCAAATCAGCCATTAAATCCAAACTGTCCAGACTGCCCGATTGAACCAGAATGTACCCGATTTTGTGTGCTTAATTACTTAGGCCTCCTTTTTGAGGTTTAAGTTTGATATTTTTTGATATTTTGGTCCCTTAAGATCTTATCTTTCAGGGCATATAAAAATATTTGGGTTAGGTCATGTAAAAATGGGAGAACCACCAAACAGTGTAGACTAGAATTTGGTTTAGACCAGTCTGCATTTTATGAGGGTTTGGACCATCAAATGAAGTCATAAATGTGCGATTCCACTTGAAGGAGTTATAAGAAATCCAAGGATTTCCAACCATATGTGGAAATCCAAATCATGCCCATGTTTTACATGGGATATGTGGCGTCCAAACAGAGCCTGCAGTCTGCCTGTTTCTGCCCCGGTTGCACCTAATTAGTGCATTTGGTGGTTGATGTCTTTCTAGCCATCCAATCTGGTTCTAGCAGCATGATTACTTGTTAAAGGAGTCTTGGACACAATCATGGAGCAACCAATTGAACAACCAATGAGAAATAAGGAAGAAAAGGCAGAAGTGTTCTCATTAGCTAGCCATAAAACATGAAGGAACTAGTAGGTTTTCTTCTTTTCTCTCACACTTACACAGCTGCTTTCTTGCTTAATTGGTTTCTGAGTAATGAGTTAAGACTTTAATCTTTGGTTGAGTTAGACTCAAAGTTTGTAATTAGCTTAATCAAGCTTGTTTTATACTTAAATTAGTTTTCAGTTTCAGTTAGGCTAGTTTTAAACTTGATTAAGAGGTTTCCTAAGCATGAAGAAACCTCCTAATCTTACTAGGCAACCTTGTGAACATTTTTAAAAGGCCTTGAATCCACATTTTGTAAGCATAACTTGATGAATTTTAAAGAAAAGCTTGAGTGAAAACTCTTGTGCAAGAGTGGATTCTCTTGTCATAAGTTCCGAAGTGCTGTATCTCTAAGTTGGTTCCTTAGAGTGGTGATCTCTTAGGTCCAAATCAAACTTCTTATTGGTGCTTTTACTGTATCTAAGCCTAGTTTGGATAAAGACTTAAGGAGTTTGGTGGTGGTGATACCTGTATCCATCAATCCCCTTAAGTCTAGCTCTTGACTCTCTAGGTGTGGATTCATTTGGGTGAGTTACGTTTATATCTTTCACTTTTATCTAGATTCACTTGTTTTCTTTGTAAAGTGAGTTTGAGTTTGTCCCTTGATTGTAATCTTTCACTATTTAACTTACACTCTTGAATTGAGTTTAAGCTTAACCCTTGAGAGATACATCATCAAGGGAGGAATTCAATTATCAAACCAAATAAAAGAGACAAAAGAAAAGCATCAAGAAAATAGAAAAATTAAATCAAAGAAAGACCTAGGACTACAGATTTCACTAATGACTTAAATGTTGAATTACTCACCTAAGTGGGGGTTTAATTAGTCTCTTGTTCAATCTAAGCTACAAGCATTAGGCCAAGAATTATAATTATCATGCGACATAATTTATCTAGTAGTTAGCATGAATTGTTCATTTTTTACACAACTCATCTAAGTTCTAGCACAATTACACAATATTATATTAGCTTACAAGGTCTAACACATAAATTAGGTAGTAAATCAGATTATTGAAATCAACATGAATTAACAATAGTAATAATATGCATAAATAAGTTAAGAACAAATATAAACTGAAAATTATGCAATATAAGAGACAACAATAACGTTGAAAGAAATTACTAAAATAATATTATCAATCAAGGATCAATCTTAATCCTAGATGAGCAATTTAGCTGACCATAGTTTGTGAGAAGACCATTGAAGTTAGCCTAGCCATACTCTCAATTAGTGGTATATTTTGCTTCCTATGTCCAAACATTGATACTCAATTACTCAAAACTATAATCAAGCACAACTCTCCAATTTGATCACAAATGAGTTAAGAAGAGAAGAGAAAAATAGCTAATAAAGATTATTCTCTTCTAAACTCCTAAAACTAAATGGTTTAGTCTTATAAAAAAGACTCTAAAAAATGGAAGATAGAAGATGAGAGAATGGAAGAATGCTTGCATGAATCTATAAATGAGTTCCTTCAACCCATGGCCCCTTTTTATAGTGAAGATTTAGCCTCTCTTGTTGGCCAAAAATTAATGAAAAAATTAATATCAATAAATCCCTTAGCTATTACATTGTTGACTTGCATGAGAAAAGGCTAGCCTTTAGTTAAGAATTAATCTTCAGTAATTATGCTTGACTAGGTCAGCTTCAACTTGCTCTCAAACATCTTTTAAGAGCTTAGCTGTTAGAATAGGCTATGGAAAACAAAACCAAAATAGGCCTAAAGTGAGGAAGAAAGATAGAAAGGTGGGGCACTAACTGGGTGTCAGTGACATAGGCAGGCTACTTCCACAAAAGGCCCATAGGTGAACTTGGAGAGAGAATGAGAGGAGTGCTGAGCTAAGGCATGCGCCTGGTCATGAGGGCTTATAAAAAAGCCTAAATCATGAGAGTTTGGGAGCAAACAAGTGAAAGAGGAGCGAGATGAGACAAGCTAGCAGGCTGACGTGGTCGAAAGGAAGGTATGCTAGGCTAGGCTGTGTTGGCGCTTCTTCCTGCTTGGATTGCTAATGGGCACGCTGAGCAACGCCCTTGTGAGATAGCAGTATGGACCTGTGTTGCTATGCACTTGGGAAAACTAGGCTACCCTAGGTCTCTAAACACTGCACACATACGAGCCTGGGTCATGGAGAAGATTGAGAAAAATAACTCGGTTCAACCCAATTTTGAATCTTTTTTTTTTACCTGAAAATCATATGAAACATTACATGCATTACTTTCTCATAGAATATATTTGAAAGACTAAAAATTGGGTAAAATGGGAGTAGAATATATGTATAAAATATGAGTTATCAACTCCTCCACACCATAACTTTACTAGTCCTCGAGGAAAGAATAACAATATTGCATACATTCCTTCAACTGATTAAGTGGAACAAGATTGGTGAAGAAAATCAAGTAATCCAACGACACATTTCCACTCTAAATCATATAGATCAATCCATTCCCAATACACAACCCATTATTTAACATTTCCAATTGCAACTAAGTCAATAAACCAAAAGTCGAGCAAATTAAGCACTCAATATCAACCATACAACAAACTTTAAGCACAAACTTCAACTCACATAACAAAAAACACAAGAGTATCTTTGAACTCAAGTCGAAATGTCAAATCAATTTATTAGTCTCTTTTTTTATTTTTTTTCTAAACTTTTTTCAAAAGTTACTTGATTCCATCTGTTTCTTAGGCTGAGCAGATAAAGTTATAAATAAAGGTAACACCCAAAGAAACACTTAGTACACATTCATGCAATTAAAGATATAAATAGAATAGAACCTAAACATTGATACCAGAGTCAAAACTTAATTAATTCAATTTATTTTATTTATTGATTGAAAATTTAATAGGAAACTCAATATTTACTAGATACTCATAATGGCTTTAACTATGGGGATTAATTTCATACTCAAAATCGACTATATGTGACATCAGCATAACAAAACAAATTGGCCATCAACTAGCTAGTTGCAACTAAAAACAATCAAAAATGGCATGAGTCACATGAAGAGATCCACATATTAAGAGTAGAACATGTATAATTGGAACACTCAATCTCTTCCAAAATCATGTTCATCAAAAGATTTTCTAAGTTAAATTTTCTTCAAAAATTTTCATTTTGCATTCCCCTTACACCTAAACCTTACATTATCCTCAATATAACAGACAATAATAAAGAGAAATGGAGAAACAAGCAATACATCCTGATAGCCTTAGAACAGCATTTGCGCATAATCCCAACAATCCAATTTCAAAAGTACCTTCAAAACCATCAAACAACAATAGCCATAATCAAGTGAAATATTACACTCTAAGACACAAATAAACCTTGAACAAGAGGAAAAGCAAAAACAAAATACTCAAACTCACCCAAAATAAATTGGGTTGTCTCTCAACAAGTGCTAAGTTTTATGTCTTCATCTGAATAAGGTCTCATCCCCTAATCATAGTAAACTAGGTCTATTGGATTGATAGACTCAATCAAACCAGACTCAATCTCATTAGTAACAAAAGGTTTCAAACCTTGACCATTAACGGTAATAACTCAACCATCTTGGGGTTCTAAGATAATGACCACCCCAGAAGAAACACTTATTGGATAACAAAGGACCATCCCACCTAGATCTTCATTTGCTAGGAAGCAGCTTAAGCATAGGGTTATAAAGCCAAACCTTCTGATTAGGTTTAAAAGGATTACAAGAAATCATTTTATCATGGAACACTTTGGTTTTGGCTTTATAAGTTTTAGCATTCTCATAGGCTTCATTATGTAACTCATTTGACTCATTCAATTGAACCCTACGGTTAGAATACACTTGTTCTGTATCAAAATTAAAGATTTAATAGCCTAAAAAGCACAGTATTCTAATTCAACTTGCAAGTGACAAGGCTTACCAAAAAGAAGCCAGTGAGGAGACATTCCTATGGGAGTGTTACAAGTAGTACAGTAGCCCCACAGAGCATCTTGCAATCTAAAAGACCAGTCCTTTCTATTGGGTTAAACTGTTTTCTCAAGTATAGATTTGATTTCACGATTAGACACCTCAACTTGACCACTAGTTTGAGGGTGATAGGGGGCAGCGATTTTATGACTCACAAAATATTTTCTAAGCAAAACCTCAAAAGATCAATCACAAAAATGATTATCCCCATTAGTAATAAGAGCTCTAAGGGTCCCGTACCGATAGAAAATGTACTTTTCCACAAACTTAACCGCTACCTTGTGGTTATCAGTCCTAGTAGCCAGAGCTTCCAGCCACTTTGACATATAATCAATAGCAAACAATATGTACACAGAGCCAAAAGCTGAGCGAAAGGGACCCACGAAATCAATGCCCGACACATTAATTATCTCGACAATTAGAATTGGGGAAAAGGGGAACATATCGTGACAACGCTGATAATGGTCACAAGCAAGACAGAAATAGTGAGCATCAAGAAATAAAGTGGGCTAATAAAACTCACTTCATAGGACCCTAGCAGCTATCCTATGACTACCAAAATGACCATTACAAGCATAAGAGTAACAAAATTTTAGAATACTAAGAATTTTATTCTCAGGGACAAACTTACAAACCATTTGGTCTGGACAATGTTTAAAAAGATAAGGGTCTTCTCAATAGTAATGCCTTACTTGTGAGAAGAACCTATCTTTCTTTCGTTTGGATCAGTGCGGAAGAATCTTTTCAGTGGCAAGGTAATTTACAATGTGAGCAAACAAGGGAGAGGGGCATGTAACATAGAAAACAGCTGCTCATCATGAAAATGCTTAGAAAATCTAACTAAGCCATCATTATACTCAGTAAAGATTTTAGACAAGTGGTCTATAACTGAATTTTTAGATCCTTTCTTATCTTTCATCTCAATATCAAACTCTTGGAGCAACAAAATCATCTAACGAGTTTAGGTTTGGTGTTATTCTTGAACAGCAAATGGTTCAATGCAGTATGGTTAGGAAATACAACCAATTTTGAACACAGAAGGTATGAATAGAACTTATCAAGTACAAATATTGAAGCTAGCAACTCTTTTTCAATAGTGGAATAATTCTTAAGCATCAGTTGGATTTCTACTAGCATTGTGAATGACAGAGGCATTCTATTCAACGTCTAACCCAAAATAGTCCCAATAGCAAAATCAGAAGCATGACATATAATCTCAAATGGAAGAGAAAAATCAACAAGTTGTATAATAGGGGTCGAGACCAATAACGATCGACGCTTTTCAAAAGCTTTCATATAAGACTCATCAAACAAAACAGAAGCATCTTTACAAAGGAGGCTAGTAAGCAGCTTCACCACTTTGCTAAAGTCCTTAACAAATCTCCTTACAAACCAGCATGTTCAAGGAAAGATCTGACTTGCTTCACGGAATTAGGAACTGGCAGACTAGAAATCATATCAACCTTGGCTTTATCAACCTCAATCCCTCTTTAGACACTTTGTGATCCAACGCAATCCCTTCTTAGACCATAAAATGACTCTTTTCCCAACTCAAAATAAGATTCGCTTCGTCACATCTTTTTAAAATAGTGGACAAATTAGCAAGGCACATATCAAAGGAAGAACCAAAAATAGAGAAATCATTCATAAACATCTCTATGAAACTATCAATATAATCAGAAAATATAACCATCGTACATCTTTGAAGAATGAAAGGTGCATTGCACAACCCAAAAGGTATGCTCCAATAGGCGAATGTACCCGATCAGCATGTAAAGTTCATTTTTTCTTGGTCCTAAGAATTGACTGGTATTTGTTTGCAACCCGAATAGGCATCTGGAAAACAATTAAAAATTTGTCCAACTAATTTTTTTCAAAATTTGATCAATGAAGGTGAGGGGAAATGGTTCTTTCTAGTGACAGAATTCAGTTTTCTATAATCAATACAAACCCTCCACCTCGTGGTCTGTCTAGTAGGAATTAGTTAACCATTATTATTCGTAACCACAATTATGGAAAACTTCTTAGAGACTACTTGAACTGGACTGACCCATTGACTATCAGGAATTGGATAGATAATGCCTGCATCTAAAGTCCTTACTACCTCTTTCTCGACAACTTCTTTCATATAGGGGCTTAGCTACATTGCATTTACCTGACAAGGTTCAGCCTTATCCTCTAAGTGAATTTTGTGCATGCTAATAGTTAGACTAATCCTTTCAAATCAGCAACTGACTACACAATACCACCCTTATGGTCAAACAAGACATGCATTAACTCTTTTCTTGATTAGAAGATAAAAGAGATGATATAATGAAAGGTAGGGTCTCCTTAGGGCCTACAAATTAAATATGTACTTGAGTAAATTAGGAAGAGGTTTCAACTCAAGTTTAGGTAAGGCAACAATAAAAGGTGGCATAGGAGAACTTGCCAAAGGTAGGAGAGGCTCATAAGTGTAGACGAGAAAGGAAGATCAAGGTGAGGAGTAGAGTTAAGAGTAGAATCCATCTCATCTATTGTGCTCCCTAGGTCAAACAATCTCAAGTCCCCATGGGAAAGACAGGTTCCCAAGGTATCTTTGCTTCTGAGAGCAGGTAAGACTTCTTCAATCATTCTATCAATCACATAAACAAAGAAGCATTCAGATTCATCTTAAAACACATGTTGAGAAGAAGTTTTGAAAATGTTAAGCCTAACCCTCATGATGAAAACTAAGACATCCATCACACTTGACTTAGAATTAATGGTGACATTAGCTGTGGCTGGGAATGGATATCCCAAAATAAGACGGATTAGAAGTATGACTAGCATTCATGTGCAACACAACAAAGTCAACAGAAAGAATCCTTTATCATTCTGAGCCACGACATTATCTATCTATCCCTTAGGAATCCTAACTCACCTATCACAAGCCGAAGAGCACAACCAGAAGAATTCAATTCATCCAATCCCAACTCTAAGAAAATAGAATATGGTATTAAATTAACACTAGAACCAAAATCCAAAAGTGCCCTTTTAATTTTATGATTACTAATATAGCATGTACAAGTAGGAAGACCAGGATCTACGAACTTAGGTAGAGTGTTAAATTTTAAAATAATTTATTCACTTAGAAGAACCTTTTCAGGCTTGTCATCTTTAAATTTCCTTTTTAAAGTGCACATGTCTTTAAAGAACTTAGCATAAGCAAGGATTTATTTAATTGCTTCCAAAAGGCAAAAATTGACCTTTGGAAGATTGACCTTAACTTGCTTAAAAGTCTCTAAAATGTCATCTCTTTTCTTATCTTTCTTAGAAAGGAATGGTGCATCCAAAGCTTGAAGGTAAGGAACCCTTGGCTTATAAGTGATAATGGGGTTTAATACAGTAGGGGAAGCAGATAGGTAATTTTATTTCTTAATTTCAAGGTCATTCTCAATGGTTTTTTGGTCCTTCCTCTTTGTCATGTTGCCATTCACTCACTTTGTTATCTACTTCTTTACCACCCTAACAATCTGAACAACTTTCAATTATTCAAATTGTTAGCATTTAGGATTCTGTATGGGATAACTTAGAAGCTTTCCTTCTTGTCTATTACCCATAGCTATGGCTAGCTGTTTAAGTTGGGTTTCTAATTTAGCTATAGATTGTGAGTGGGAATCAATAACATGCATTTTAGACTCAATTTCTTGGACCTTAAAGTTAACATTTTGCACAATAGAAGTTAAGATACCAAGAGCAAAAATTACCTTGTCTATAAATGGAGCTTGATGAGAAGTCGAAGGAGGATATCTCTGGTTTTGGAAATTAGGAGGGGTAGGTCTATTAGATCGGGCTTGTGGATTTTTCTCAAAATTTTGAGATCAATATGAAAAGTTAGGATGATTCCTCCAACCTTGGGTACAAGAATTAGAATAAGGACTATTAGTTGGATGAGATCCTTGGACAGCAGTCACTTGTTCAATCACATAGTAAGACTTACGAATACAAAGATAATCAACATAAGCATGCATGGGACTAGCACAAATAGAATATGCATCTTGCATAAAAGGGGCATTCAACACTTTGTTCATGCACAGTAGTTGATCAAATTTCCCAGTTAAAGTATCAACTTTACTAGAAATGTCAATTGAATGTGAAACCTCATAAATCCCCCCTCCCCCCTTTCCAATTGTCTATGCAATTCAGAATATGGGAAGTAGCATGAAAGTATGAATTTTCACATAAATGCTCAAACAATTCTGAAGCTTCTTTGAGAATCTTATACAGAAAACTATTGTCATAAGATGCATCAACCATTTACCTATTGTGCTTATCTAAGCTAGAATTAAAACTATGGACAAGTTGTCACATAGGGACCTCATGGTGACAACAACTTCGCAATAACTCTTTAAACCTTTCCCAACTTTCAAGTAGTTGTTCATTTTATGTTGTGAGAGAATGGTTATAGCATGTCTTTCAGCAGTCAATTTACCAATAGTGAAGACATTTTCAAGAATTTCTTTGCATTTGATCTCAAGTGGTGATATTTGTCTTAGTATCTAACCAAACTTTAACTTTACCTTTCAAATAGAAAGGAAAAAGATGCAACTAGAGATATTATTTAAGAAAACAGTAGAACATATCTCTAAAAATGCATCAACATGCTTCAAAGGGTTTTTAAACTCTAGCCCATGAAACTACATGAGCATTTGAATAAGGGAATGCTTAATCTCAAATGGCCCCGTGATAGTGGGTATACGGGTTCTTATAGGTGAATCATAAGTGGCTAGAGTAAAGTACTATTCATGTTGCTCAAGTGGTTTTATGCTTTAGCCATCTTTTTCTTAGATTCATGCTTCTTATCTCTTATTCTACTAAGAGAACGTTCAATTTTAGGTCGTGTTCTTCTAGATATAAGAATAAAAATGTCTACCATGCACATACCCCACAAATAAGTAAAGAGTATCACATTTTCACCACAATAATAACCAAACAACAACCAATTTTTTGGACATTTTTTTAGTTGACTAATGAAAAAGAAAATGAAGAAAAAACAAAGACAAATAATGAAAGAGTAAAACAACAACAACAACAATAACACCTCCCAGTGTGGGTCCCGCTTTCACAGGTTCTGGGAAGATCCAGCTGTAGGCAACCTTACTTCTACCGGTATTCTTACCCGTAGAGATGTTGATTCCAAAGGACCCACAAAAAGGATTTTGTGAAAATATTTTATAGAAGAAAGCTTTTATGAAAACATTTAATGGGAAAATTAAGGCCACATAGCAAGAAATAACTAAGATAAATTAAAAGGACAAGTTTCTGAGGCTATAAAACGCAAGAATAATATAATAGAGGAAGGTTTAACAATCAAGCTGTCTCTTCCCAGAAGAAAGTACTACTTGTAAACAAATACGACATACGAAAACCACTATCAGCAGTAAGCCACTGCAACCAAAAATAACATCTACGGAGATGACTCTCTACGATCTAAGATTTTAATCCTATCCCGCCACAGCCTCCTATCCTGAGCTAGGTCTTCCATCAAATCTACAACTTTCAAGTCCTCTCTAATCACCTCGTCCAAACTCTCCTTTGGTCGACCCCTCCCTCTTTTGCCTTCGGGGATGTTGATCATCTCACATCTCCTCACTGGAGCATCCACACTCCTCCTTTTCACATGGCCAAACCATCTGAGTCTTGTTTCTCTCATCTTATGTTCGATGGGAGCTACTTTAGCTAAGTCCCTGATTACTCCATTCCTAATTCTATCTATTCTCGTAAAACCACACATCCTCCTAATCATCCTCATCTCTGCTACCATCAACCTTTGAACCTGCGTCTTCTTTAGAGGCCAACATTCCGATCCATAGAGAACAGCCGGCCTAACTACCATACGATAGACTTTGCCTTTCAAACCTAGGGGCACCCTCTTAGCACACAGCACACCTAAGGTATACTTCCATTTTTGCCAGCCCATTCTTATTCGCTGGTTAATATCTTCATCAATATCCCCATTCTACTGAATGATCGAGCCTAGATACTTAAACTTATCGACCTTAGGTATCGACTTCCCATCCAGAGTGACTTCTCCCCCCTCATCTACCCTTCCACTGAAACAGCAATGAAGATATTCCATTTTCGATCTACTTACTTTAAAACCTCTAGCTTCCAGCGTATGCCTCCATCGCTCTAACTTGTCATTAACTCCCTGTCTGGTTTCATCAATAAGAACAATGTCATCTGCAAAAAGCATACACCATGGTAACTCATCTTGAATCCCTCTTGTAAGTTCATCCATAACTAGAGTGAAAAGAAAAGGGCTTAAGGCGGAACCCTGATGCAAGCCCATACCAATGAAGAAGTCATTGGTGACCCCTCCTGGCGTCCTAACACTCGTCCTACCTCCCTCATACATATCCTTAATAACTCGAATATACAAGGGTGACACTCCTTTCTTTTCCAAGCATCTCCACAACACTTCACGCGGAACTCTATCATATGCTTTTTCCATGTCAATGAACACCATATGAAGATCCACATTTCTATCTCTATGCAAACCCATGAGCCTTCTAAGGAGGTAAATCGCCTCAATGGTCGACCTGCCTGGCATAAAACCAAATTGATTCTCTGAAATCAAAACATCCTTCCGCAACCTTCTCTCAATCACCCTCTCCCATAACTTCATAGTGTGGCTACGCAATTTAATACCCCTAAAATTATTACAATCTTGAATATCACCTTTGTTCTTAATGAAAGAGTAAAAGGAAAAATAAAATCAAAAATTACTGACCACCCCCTGACAACGGTACCAAAAACTGGGTGTGGATTTTATGTTCAATTTCAAAAACCATTGTTACTTGCAAGTGTGCAAAGTTAATTATAAACTAGCGAGTATAGGGTGTTGGAGCATGCACACAGATGAGCAGAATTGCTAGCTTGAGTTTAGGCTCAAATACCCCCTTGAACGTTGATATGACTTGGTTAAAAGGCAACGCCACCCACTAAGACTAGGATCCACCAAGAATTGCATAAAGGCTTAGCCATCAACAACTCTATAAAGGCTCCACTCAAGACTCACCACCTGGTTCACAAGGATAAAGAGAACTTAAGATTTAGAGAGAGAAAGCTTTGAAGCTCAAATGTTTATTCATTCAACTTGCCTTCAATTAAACTTGAGTATGGCTTTTATAAGGCTGGAAAATCTCTAGGGAACTCATCTTACATAGAAAAATACAAACTACAACTTACTAGATTAACATAGGAAATATAAAAGTAAGTTACTAGATAAACTATGGTAAAAACAATATAAATCCGAAAACTAGGGCTCTTGAGACTTGTTCCCATTAGCTTGTCGACTTATTATCTTGAATTCTTATGTTAAGAAAGGGGGATGCATCCTTGGAGTCAGCTGGCCTTGCAATTGTTTCTTAGGGGTGATGAATCAATTTGCATTTAATGCTTCTAGACTTCCGCTTATTCACACCGCAGCTGGGTCAGATTCATTGATCCATAACTCTCTTGTTTCTGGTACAAATCTAATGAAATAGGATTCATCTGAAATCTTGAGAAGTTTATTTTTTAATGGAAAAAGTTTCACTAATTTTGACGCAACCGTTTGAGAGAAATGGGTCGTACTAACCAAATGGTCCAAACTGAAACTGACTATTGACTTTGGGGGAGTCCACTTTGGAGCTTAATTTGACCAACCAAATGAACTCCAAATGACTTGAAACTTGTTCCATGTGAAAGCTAACATCTTAAACTTAAAAATAGCCCGGAATAACTATGGACATGTCATATAAAGCATAGATAAATTTGCCTCAAATTTGGACTAACAATCTATCCAGAAACTGTTCATGGGCGCAACCTTTTGTTTTGAGCTTCCCTTATTCCTGCCATGGGGTTCGCCTCAATTCAGTGAGAAAATCCTTTAGGACACCTCTTGACCTTCCCTAAAGAGGAGGATAATAGATCCTAGCAACTTAGAATGGACCTTGACCTGAAGCTCTAAATTAGTGCATAGACCAAGTCCCTTGTGATGAAGCTTTTGAGCACTAAGAAGGACTTGAGTGCTCTCTTGGACTGAAATAGGCATGGCATTTGCTTCAGGTGTCACTCCCACGAGAAGCAACAGCAATTTTAAATTTATCTTTTCCACTTAAAAGTAATAACTCAAGAGAGGAGTTCAATTATCAAATAAATAAAATAGACAAAATAAAAGCAAATGAGTTAAGAAAATAGAGATGTATCATCTTAGAGAAAAGATCTAGGACTTCAAATTTCATCAATGACTTAAATATTAAATTACTAACAAAAATAGGGGTTAATTAGTCCCTTGTTCAACCTAAGCTACAAGCATTAGGCCGCAAAATAGAAAGATGAATTACAATTATCATATGATATAATTTATCTAGTAGTTAGCATGAATTATTCAGTTTAGATATAACTCATCTAATTTTTAGTATAAATTATTCAACTTTAACAATTATAATTTTAAGCACAATTGCACAATATCATATTAGTTTACAAGGTCTAATATATAATTAAGATATCAAATTAAGCTATTGAAATCAACATGAATTAACAATAGTAATAATATGCGTAAAGAAGTTAGGATCAATTATAAATTCAAAATTACGCAATAAAAGAGATAAAATAACCCTAAAAGAAGTTAGTAAGCCAATACTATTTATCAAAGATCCATCTTAATCCTAGATGAGTAATTTAGCCGACCATAGTTAGCAAAAACAACATTGAAGTTGGCCTAGCCACATTCTCAATTAGTGAGTATATTTCACTTCCTATGTCCAAATTTTAATACTCAATTACACAAAACTATATAATCGAGCACAAACTCTTCAATTTGACTCACAAATGAGGTGAAAAGAGAAGAGAAAAATAGCCAATAAAGCTTATTCTCTTCTAAACTCCTCAACACAACTGATTTTGTCTTACAAAAAAACTCTCTTAAAAAATGAAAGATGGAAGATGAGAGAATGGAAGAATGCTTCGATGAATAGATAAGTGAGTTGCCTCAATCCATGACCCCTCCTTTATAGTGAAAATTTAGCCTCTCTTGCCACCCAAAAATTAATGAAAAAATTAGTTTCAATTAATTCCTTGGTTGTTACATTGTTGACTTGCATGAGGAAAGGCTAGTATTTAGCTAAAAATTAATTTTGAGTAATTGTGATTGACTAGGTTAGCTTTAGCTTACTTTCAAGCATCTTTTAAATACTTGGCTACTAGAACGAGCTGGAGAAAATGAAGCCAAAATAGGCCCAACATGAGGAAGAAAGAGCGGAAGGTGGGGCGCTAACAAGTTGGCAGTGAGATGGGCCAAGGCTACTTCCACAAGAGGCCTACACATGAACTTGGAGAGAGAATAAGAGGAGTATGGAGCTCAGGCATATGCTGGGCCGCGAGGGTTTCTCAAAAAAAAAAAAAAAACAAGGACCAAATCGTGTGAGTCATGTAGGAAAAGAGTAAGAGGAAAAAGATGAGGTGGGCTAGCAGGTTTATGTGATTAGAAAGGATGAATACTAGGCTAGGCTGGAGCTTCTTCATGCTTAGACTGCAGATGGGTAGTTGGGCACGCTAAGCAAGGCCCTCATGAGATAGCAACACGTGCCTATGTTGTTAGACAATGGGGAAAACTGCGCCACCCTAGGTCTCTAAACATTGTGCGCATGTGAGATTGGGTCATGAAGAAGATCAAGAAAAATTACTCAGTTCCACATCCAATTTTGAATCTTTTTTTTTACCTAAAAATCATATGAAACATGCATTACTTTCTCATAAAATATATTTCAAAGACTAAAAATTAGGTAAAATGGGAGTAGAATATATGTATAAAATATGAGTTATCAATTATAAACCCGAGAACATCTGTATTATGATTGTAAAAAATTATAAAATATGACAAATTAATTAATTAATATTAATTGTATAATTATGTAATTATTGTTTATGTTAAGAATAATAATATTCCAAAAATATAAAATACAAATGATAAATAATAACAAGTTGGGTCCATCAATTATAAATTATAGAAGAGTAAGTCTGGTGAGATACTGCTAATAATAATATAGAGATACTCCAAATACTTTTTGGAATGATGTACAGTTCAAGTATACTAAATGGGGTAATACCATTGAGATAGCCTAGATCATGGTTTAAACCTTTGTACAACAATGTTTAACATTAAAAAAGGTAATTCCTATAACTATTAATTTTACTCAAGGGTCAACTCAACCAAAAGTCTATACTAATAGTTGAAGACGCAGGAATACGTTTTCTACTCTAACATGCCCCACCATGTGAATGCATTTTCGTTTTGAAGTGTGGGTATTGCAAATGCCCCCTCCTTAATTTGCACAATCCTAAATGTGCGGCCTACTGATAATCAAACTTGAGTCCTCTTACTTATAAAGGTTTCGATACCTTGTTCAAGGACTAACTTAACCAAAATGAAAGCTAATTATTGAACCACTAGGAATAGGTTCTATACTCTAACTTTTTAAAAAGTTACTCAAGTCTGTTCAAATGAATTAAGTAAATTTTATTAATGTCAGCCTCCCTTACTACGTTTCATTCCCCAGAAAACCAAAGAATCTCAAAAGATTAGATAGATGAAAGTATATATACTATAAATAGCTAAAATGTCTTATCATCAGCCAACCACTATGGAATCAAACTCACTCCCCAATTGTATGGCTTTCACAACCCCTAAAGCGGTGGCTCAGTCAAGGAGTTGTATGGAATCAAACAGTATTTCAATGTGAATTGATTGAGTCAAATGAAACCACGTTGTATGTATATCATAGATTACTAGCTAGGGCTATAAGGTATGGGTGTAGTTTTTCTTGGATTGAGCATGAAGCCCACAAAGATCTATAAATACTTAAACAATCTAGTTAGAAAAATAGTTAAAGATACAATAAGACCTTATTACCTTAAATCGCATGCTCAATTGAAGGTAATCAGTTAAGAATATTCTTCTTCACTTCCTGGATGTATTTGCTTAACTTCTATTATACATGTGTGGACTTACTAGATTGAGGGACACTTGTATGTCACTGCTCCTTGTGTGGTTTCCAATTGGAAGTTGAATAGTAATGTTTGAATCTTTGTTACTCGGAACCACCTCATGCTAAACATATATTATGTGGTTTTGTCTCTGACTTGTTACAAGAAACATATGGGCATATATTCTTTTCAATAGCATTAGACAATACTTCTAGTTACAACAAAATGCAATATGAAATTAAAAACTAAGCTTATTGAGAGAAGATTTTTCATCAAGTGGTCGAGAGTTTTTCGATATTCAATGTGCAATGTACGCTTTGAATCACATTGTTAAAGATTATTTGAATTAGACTAATAATTGTGCTATTAAAGTTTCAAAAATGTAAACTATGTCAAGAAATCAAATGCTAGAAAAAGAACTGGTAAACATTGTGTTGAACGTGCAATGAACATAAAAATTGTGTCGTGCATTTATATATTTCTACTAGGTGGAACTCTATTTACTTCATACTTGATACTTGATGGGGCACTTTCACTTAAATTATGCAACTTCACCTATGTTAATTGCTATTTGTGTAGGAATTCTCTAAATCGACTTGTGTTATAACCTAATTTATGTTTGCATTGAAGGTGTGAGAATGGTTTAGATTTTAGCTAAATGGAAAATTAGCAGGGACTACGGCTTCACTAAGAAAGCCAAAACTGATGTAGCCCTTCTTGAAAGGGAAATTGCTACTTTAGATGTTACCCCTATAATAAATGGTTTAAATTGAACTAGCTGATAGACGTATCTAGAATATTTAAACATATTAGATGTTTTTTAGTGTTTTTGCCTTAGAATTTTACATTTTTCTGGGTTTCCAAACTGTCAACATTATTTTCCCTTTAGATTTGGCATCATGATTTGTGTTAGCATAAACTTTGATTGTATTGCAATAAAACAAATTTTACTTCATTTCACACGATAATATGTACAATGCAAACTACCTAAACACATGAGCACTAACAAACTTTATTTATTCATCTTTTTTTTAGATTTCGCCCGATTATATGCCCCATTCAATGCGTACCCTAATGGAGTGGAACAACCAAGAGGATCAACTTGTATGTAGTTCAACAATATTAAACCTTTTTTCGATGTTCATTATTTATACTCTTGAGAGCCATGAGTTGCGCAATGGATTTGATTTAAATGGATGAGCGGTTTAAGCACTTGCTTAGGAGCTTACAAGTATCAACTTTTTAGGATAGTAATGTTTAAGAATTTACCATTTTTAGATCCAACTCTACCCCTTTATCATCGACTATCTTGTAAACACCATTTATATAGACTTGTCATACCAAACAAGGTCCATCCTAGTTGGAAGTGAACTTGTTTCTGGTCTTGTGAAATGCAATGGCTAGTATGCTTACCCCAAACACCTGATTTCCAATCTAAAACGAGGGTGGCAGAACCTTTTTGTTGAATGCCCATTGTAGGCAAGCTTGATAGCACTCTAAAAGTTTGTTACTCGTGAAGCATTTTGTTTCCATCAAAGGCCTCCGACTTAGCTACACAAAGCATTTTATTTTCATCTAGTCATACCCTCTTGTATGGTGATATGAAATTATGAACTTTAAGCTCTAGCAGCGATACGACCTCAATCCTATATTCAAGAACAGAAGGAATAGTCGACATCGGCCCTTCCCTAGTTTTTTATGCCAATCTATTTTAGAATTTGTCGTGATCTTTATGAGCAAGTTGCAAAGCATTTTGATAAAAGCTTTTGCCAAGCGATTTATAGAAGTATTATACATGGAAGACTTGTACTAAATAAACTTGAACTTCTTAGAATTAGTCATTAGGCTATGGAAGAATAGCTTACCTTTGTCCATAAGGATGTGATAAGAAACATGATATCAGTAGATGATGTGTATTCTTATAAATTTAATCCTTTTTTACCTCCTTTGGTAAGATTGCATCTACCCATTTGGTGAAGCAGTCAGTAGCAGCCAAGATACAGGAGTGGCTAACAAACAACTTCGATGGGATTGGTCTAACAACATTAATTCCCTACGTGCCAAAATGCCAAGACACTATAGGGCAGAGCAATTTTAGAAGTTTATGTATGATGTTAGGATTGAGTTGGCGAGTATCATACCTCTTTGCGTAGTCTATGCAATCTTATACCACAATTGTCCAATAATGACTCATCCTTTTAATTCAATCATGGAGCCATATGCATGCAAATGAGCTTCATTCATTACTTGCTTTGCTTCTTCTATATCCAACCATCATAACCAAATTCAAAGAAAGGAGCATCAATAGTGTTCCTTTGTAGTAAAGGAAACAAGGAGCTCTCTGTTGAGTTTATGTTTTATACCTTGAGTCACCATGGAGCTTTTTATACTCTAAGTAATCAATAAGAGATTGACAATAATTTTCATCTACCTCAAAAACTTTGACTATATTAACGTCATCCTCAGACTCTTTATCAAGGGGAGTAACAAGCCATTGGTACAGATAAGGATATTCATCTTTCTTCTTCCCTAGCATCAAGTGGCTATTCTTCAAAAAAAAAAAAAAGAATCAAAGGGGCTACAAGGTTTACAAGTGTGTCAGTCATCTTACTGGTACTTCTGGGAGCATGCCCTAACTTGAAAATTTCAAGCTTAATTGTTTAGCAACCATAAGGTATACAGGTGGTATCAAAAGGCTAATCTTCTTAACTTCCTGCTCCTCGAGAGGTTATCAACTATAAGTCACCATAGATGACTTAGTCTTTGATTCCCACATTAATATCCATTTAAAAGGACTAAGATTAGCACTTGATACTCAGTCATATTGTTTTAATATAGTTGAGTAAACATGAATGTATGTGAGGATGTCTTTCTTAAGTGAGGATGTGTTTCTCAAGAGGGGATAAAAGAGCTCCGACAGCAGTGACGTCAACTCTTGCAACTCCATCAAAACTGATCTTCTAAGGTGGGTAGATATCAATAAAGAATAGATCTTTCGCTAACAAACCATTCATCTCCTAGTCATCAAGAATTAGGTGACTGCTCAGAAATTCGCTAGTCCTTGCCCTTTAACCACTCTTTGTGGCATGCAAACAAGGTCATATTGTTTCAAGATCACAACCTGATTTGTAAGTTGCCTAATTAGAATTAGCCTTGGCCAGATAACCCGCACTATATGAGCTACTGCCTTAGTTTTTGAACAGTAAACATCAATGTCAAGTATATTTTTTTGATAGAAGAGTAATTTAATTCAACCCTAATTAACGTAAGACTCAACTAGTATAGAGCTATTTCTTTCGAGTCCTCATTCTCCTGAATGCATAATTTTTTTAGCAATGTTTCTTGAGCTATAATGTAGATTCTAAGACCTTAGCTAGGAATTAGTACTCCCCACACTAGAAGCTTACTCTTAATTCTCTTAAAAGCCTTATGACATGCCTTGTCCAATTTATAGGGTTTCTTCAAGAGATGGCTAAAGGGATGACCACAACTGATGATATTTGATATGAATCTTCAAATATATGTCAATTGACATTAAGGACCGCAAAGCTCACTGAGACTCTTACGTTCAGGAATCTCTTAGACTACTTTGATGTTAGATTTGTCAGTCTCAATCCTTCTATAATGAATAATAAAACCTGAGAACTTTCTAGAGGTGTCACTAAATGCATGCTTAAGTGGATTTATTTTCAACTGGTATCATCATAACATGTCAAAGATCTTATATATGGTTTTTTTTTAAAAAAAAAAAACTTGACATTTGATTATTTTATAGAGCATATCATCAAAATTACTTTGCATTTGCCGTTTCAAATGTTGCCTCCACATTCTTAGAGTAAAAGGCATTACCTTATAGCAAAAGATGTCTTTAAGCATGCGAATGGCTATGGCCTTCTAGTCTTCAAGCACCACTTGGATTTGATTGTATCATGTAGTGCAATCCATGAATGATAAGGCTTGATATCGCTTGGCGCAGTCAATCATGAGCTCAACGATGAGGAAGGGAAAATCATCTTTTGAAATGTATCGTTGAGATCCCAGAAGTCTACATAAATGTGAAGGTGCCTGTTATTTTTCCTTATAAGGGCAACGTTTGTGATCCATGTTTGGTAATTAACCTCATGAATGAATTCTGCCTTTATGTGTTTATTGACCACTTTTTCTATTTCAGGCACAGAAATGCCATTGAGGCTGCTTCTTACGTAGAACACTTTTTTTGATAGATAGGTAATGGATTGTACATTTAGGGTCTAATTTAAGCATTTCCTTGTAATCACAAGCAAATGCAACCATGTCTTTTGAAAAGAGATGAAAGTCTATTTTTCTTCCTTAGTTATAAGTAATGAGCTTACATAGATAGGGCGAGGCTCCTCAACAGTTCTAAATCCAACTATCCTAAATCATTGATTATAGCCTAGCTCCCATCTTCAAGGGTGTTAGCAGTTTCTACCAACTCTATCTTTATATATGAGTCTTCACATTCATAAAGGGTAATATAATTAGAAGAAGTCACCTATTCACTTCCTTTATTTACACTATAACTATCTTTTCGGACAGCAAGGACCATAGTACACACTTTTAGTCTAAATTAATCACGCCTCTTTACTTCTAGAGCAGAGAAAAGCTTCACTTTAGAAGAGAACAACTTTTGAACTTCATTAATGACTTCTAAGTGACCAAATATAGAACTCTTCTCTTACCGAGGCCTTGAATTTAAGGGTTCTTAACTAACCCTGATCATAGTAAAGATCGAACATTTTGGTCGTAAACCATCTTTGATTTTGATCAAAATGGAGACTCCACAATTCTTGCCATCCCCTTTATGGGTGAATATAAATGGCATTTTGCAATGTGGATAATTATAGGCTATCAATTATAGAATACTTTGAGTTAGGTTAAGCATTTTCGTCTTTGCACTCATCTGCCTTTTCAACTAAGATGTGTTGAACCACATACTATTTGGTTTCCGACACCATGAGTTTTGACTAGCTATTGCGAAATGCTAAAAGTGTATGGTTTATCGGCATAATATTTTAGGTTATCGTACTCAAGGATGGGATACAAATTTAGGTCACTAAAATTCTAGTTGAAACTAATGAATATTTTTAATTTGAGGCAAGCGCTAAAAACATCAAACATGGCTTAAGTCTCTAACTAAAAAAAAAAGATAATATTTTAAACAAGATCAACTCAGAACTAACAACAAACAAAATAGGTACATCACCAATATCAAAACAAGTTTGTTATATGATCATTCAATTCAACAAGATCTACAAAAAAAAAATCCTAAAATAGAAACCAAATTCACAATAAGGCGGTAAAAGAGTTCCAAGAGTAATGAAAAAGAAGACTTCACCCTCCAAACACACTCAACTTACACCCAAAACAAAACCGCAGATCTAGCCATGGAATTGAAACAAGTGAAGGCATCGGATAGAAGCTTTGGCAAGAAACCAAACTCAACCTCCATGAGACAGGGCACAAGTGATAACCAACAAATTCGCCAAAACAAAACCGATGTTCAAATTTAGTCAATTGCTAAAAGTATTGACACAAAATCTCAATTGAATTTAGTCACATCCACGTTAGCGAACTTGCTAACCCAAAGGTTGTATTAAAAAAAAATTATTGAAATAGGGCAAGTAGGAGAACGAAAATTGAACCAGACAAGGGTAGAATTTGAATCGAAATTAGGTAATTCCAAAGTAAAAGTTAAAATCTCTGACAAAGATTATAGCCAATTCCTGGTCTAGAATTAGATTTGAAACTATGAAAAAACGAAAGAAAATAAGCAACACTTAAACTAATTCTACCCCCTACTTACTATTGAACTAACCTGCTCGCTCCAATTAGAGACAATTTTAGTCCTCCAGCCGCCATTAATTCTGAATTAAAGCTCCTAGCCCATGCCTTGTAGCTAACAAAGTGATGAATAATCTGCCTTCAATGCCCAATTCTATAGCCTAAAAGAGAGAAAAATAAAGGCTGATGATGATGAAGAATAATCAAAAGGGGAATTGATAATGGTGAAAGACATAGAAGATTGAGGGGCAAAAAGGATGGATTTATAACAAAACAGGGGAGGTTTATTAGTTACTAGGCAAGGAAGAAGAAGAGAAAGAAAGGGGGGGAGGAGAAAAAAATCACATAAAGGAAATAAAGGAAATAAAGGAAAAATAAAGGAAAGGAAATAAAGGAAAGTGAGGAGTGAGAAAAATAAATGAATTTGTACATAACTCGGAAAGGAAGATGAGAAAGAGTAAGTGAAAGTAAAAGGGGATGAGGGGCTGATCATGCATCTCACCAACAAATTGAGCTTTGGAGTTGTAAATCATAGGTTTTAAGCCAAAATCATCAACTCTCAAGCATTTTTTTTCTATTTTTTCTAATTTTTACTATTTTTGAACAAAATAAAATGAACACAATTAAAATTGATAGTTTAAACATTGTTCACGAACAAAACAAGATAGAAAAAGGGTACAAGAATCTCAAAATTGTAGGTTGAATAATACCCCACATCTAAATTTTGCTCGTCCTTGAGTGAATGAAACCAAAAATCCTAGGAAAAAAAATTAACAAAAGAAAAATATCTAAGCTTACTTTCATATGAATCACAGTTGCATTTAGCATGTGCAATAGTACCTTTTAAACCCCTAAGGTGCCTTTAGTGGACGATTAAGGTCTCGTGGGGTTTGTAAAAGCTACCCACAAAATCTTTGAAAAAGAAAAAGGAAACAAAAATTTCTCCAAAAATTCATACATGCAAAATAGGGGGAAAATATGTATACATTCCAACTAACTATATCACTTTCGTACCTAGGAATTAGATCACATATAAATGTAATGTACACATCATAAATTCTTAATCCCCATTCATGACATCTACAATCCATCATTCACCCCAGTTAAGAAATAAGAATAAGCGTGACTGGTAGAACCTCACTTTAGGAATAATGTAGAATACTCTCGCTCATGTGTTTAGAGTATGATAGAGTTCACTCAATTTATCTTCTAATCATACAAGCTACCATAGGCTTGCTACAACTATCAATTCTTCACCACTCATATGTAAACTGCAACTTGTTAATCAAGACAACTTTAAAATGGTTATAATGGACCTAAGGCTTACAGGGGTAAGAGAGGAAAAATTGATTTTAGAAATGTGGAGCTAAGAGCTAAGTGACTCATGAGCATCCGGACACTTATACCAAGTATAGCACACACGTACACCCTCTCAACCAACTGTGCCAACATAAGTACACATCCTTAAAATCAACCATTGGAAATGAGTTGAAGTGATCAAAACCAAGATAAAACTACCACACTAAACACTCTTATTCACAACCCTTTTCTCTTTCTTTTTTAAATTTTTTTAGAATCTTTTTTTTTTAAACTAAGCAAATGAATAGCATGGAAGAACATAACACAACTCAATTTCCAAGTAGTGACAATAGGAAGCAACCCATACAATCTAGAGGGAAATATTGTAAATAAGTCAACCACATCCCTCTCCACACCAAAAGATCCAAAATCAACTACCAAAGTACACTAATAACCAAGAGCTATCTAACATCAAATATTGAAGTGTTGCTCCACCAGTTACTCTTCGCTTAGGTAATAGGAAATATGTTTTTACCAAGAGTTAAATGGAAGGGCCTCCAATAAATGAAAATGGTACAAGCATAAAAAGCTAGCAAGGGTTAAAATTTTCAACTGAAGGTGGCAATCTAGCTAATGTGGCTTACAAAACAAAAGGATGTCTTTCACTTCACCATAGTGCACATACTAAATGTGATTTGAAGAGAATCATAGCAAGTTCTAGAAAAATAATCATAGAAGAAACACACATAGGGGAAAAATATTAAGACAGAAAATGATGAATTAGTCCTTAAGGCTCAAAGTCTCACAGGCTATCCACCATAGTCATGACAGCTTGCTCTAAAAATGTCAAAGGCTAGGATTGGGTCATAAATATAACACTTTAAACTAAATTCTATGATTTACACCATAGTTATATACAACTGAACAACTAAGGTACAAGAAGGCACATTCAGTCCGACTAGTATGTATTCCCCACAACAAAACAAAAATCTTTTTGGATTTTTTTTCAAAAATTTTCTTTTTTTTTCAAGCAAGGCTTTCCCACCCGCATAAGAAAAGCACACAATGTTCTCATTAGGAGTGAAAGGAAAGACAAAAATTCAAATGAAAAAAAAAAACCCAAAAAAAGACTCTAAATGAAGAAAAAGACAAGATTCTAAAACGGAAGAGGAAAAATATATACAAAACGAACAAAAGGCACTAAATATCTATAAAAAGAAAACAAAATAAAAGAAGAAGAATAAGAGAAAAAGGGAAAGAAAGTTCAATCAAACCAAGTGAGTGTTTGGTATAATAGAACTAACTCAATAGCACATCACCCCTCATAGACTGGCTCGTGAAGTTGTTGGACACTTCACATTCTTAGTGCTAGGCAACTCCAAAAACTACTTCAATCTATGGCCTTTCACCTTGAATTGAGCACCACTCTCAAGATCCTGTATTGCGACTGCATTATAGGGAAAAATAAGAGAAAAATATGGGTCCAACAAGACCTTCCTTGCAAAAGATGGAGCTTAGAATCATGTGAGAGTACTTTGATACCCGAGGCAAATTTTTTCCTAAGATTCTGTCTATCACAAAACAAATTGGCTCCCTCCTTGTAAGATCTAGTAGTCTCATATGCCTCCACTATAGTCTCTTCTAACTCACTCAATTGTAGTCCCCTCTCCTCACGACCTTAGTCAAAGTATAATTAAGCATTTTAATGGCCCACCAAGCCTTGTGCTTAAACTCAATAGGGGGATAACAATGCTCATCATAGACAAACCTATAAGGTACCAAATGTAAGGGAGTGTTAAAAGTTGTTTTGTATGCCTATAAAGCATCTATAAGTTTGTCGAATCGATACTTTCAGTTCCTACCCACAGTCTTTACAAGGATCTACTTAATCTACCTATTGGATACTTCTACCTAGCCACTAGTCTGAGAATGATATAGGGTAGCAAGTTTATAGACTGTAAAGGTCCGCCTCAATAAAGTGTCAAAAGACCTATTAGTAAAGCGTGTATGTTGATCACTAATGATAGCTCTAGGTATGCCAAATCTAACAAAATATTCTCCCTAAGGAATTTCACAACCACTTTAGCACCCTTCTTCCTAGTAAGGATGATCTTTACCCACTTAGAAACATAGTCCACAACTAACAAAATATTTTCATTCCCAAAATAAGATAGAAATGGTCCATAAAATCTATACCCCAAAGACCAAAAATCCCAACCATAATGATGGGATTGGGTGGCATCATGTCTCTCCTATTATTCCTACGCAATTGTTGGCACTCAGGGCAATTCTTGCAATACTCAAAAGCATCCCTAAATAGAGTAGCCCGGTAAAAACTACAATGAATAACTTTGATTGGTGTCTTTTTCCCACTGAAATGCCTCCACATGCTTGGCCATGATAGAAAGAAAGGATGCTCCTAACCTTATAGTCTGCAATACAACTTCTAAAGAATTGGTCAGAACAATACTTAAACAAGTAAGGCTCACCCCAAGCAAAAAATTTCACACAAGGTGGAAGAATAGGTCTCTATCATTCGTAGTACAACCTTTAGAAACCCTACCAAACACCAAGCAATTCACAACATCAACATACCAAGGGTCATAGTGGACTGCAAACAACTACTTATTCCTGAAAACATTTAGAAATATTGAAATCAGACTCTCTGCTGCAGATAATCGTAGACAAGTGGTCAACAAGTAGGTTCTCGAAACCTTTACTAGCTCTAACCTCACGATTGAATACTTGCAAAAACAAAATCCATCTCACAAGTCTAAGCTTAGCATCCTTCTTAGAAAGAAGATCTTAAGAGTAGAATGGTTAATATAGACAATGACATGAGACCCAATTAGATGGCTTCTAAACTTCTCAAAATCAAAGATCACGAGCAAAATTTCTTTCTCAGTTATAGTGTAGTTCACCAGAACTTAAATAGCATAATAAATGACATGGGATTTCCTATCAATCCATTGTCCTAAGACAACATCGATAGCACTATCAAATACGAGTTCTCCTCATATGGGAGGATAAAGAATGCGAGCATAGGTCAAGGCTTCCTTAAGCTTAAGAAACGCCATATTACACTCCTCATATAAGTGAATGACACATCCTTAGCTAAAAGGTTGGTCAAAGGCTTAGCTATCTTAAGAAAAGCCAACATATCCAAGAAAATGCCTCACTTGCTTCACACAAAAATGAGGGGGGAAAATTAACAATCAAATAAGTCTTAGCTCTATCAACTTTAATTCCATCTTTAGAAATAACATGACCTAAGGCTATCCCCTTTTTTACCAAAAAGTGATGTTTTTTCTAATTTACAGTTAGATTTTTCTCCCCACATTTGTTTAGCACTTTATTCATATTAGACAAACAATCATTGAAGGACGACCCAAGCATTGAGAAGTCAACCATGAAAACTTTGATGAAAGTTCAACTAAATCTAAGAAAATGAAAAACGCGCCTTTGAAAGGTAGCAGAGGCATTACAAAGTCCAAATGGCTTTCTTCTAAATGCATATGTACTAAAAAGGCATGCGAAAGTAGTCTTCTCCTGATCTTTAAGAGCAATAGAGAAATAGAGATAGCTAGAATATCCATCAAAAAAGCAATAAAATGAATTTTCGAAAAACCTCTCTAACATCCTGTTAAAGAGGGAAGGAGATATGGTTTTTCCTAGTGGCAGCATTCAATTTCTATAGTCAATACCGGCCCACCGCCTAGATATGACTTGAGTGGGAACTAACTCATTCTTGCCATTCCTAATCACAATAATACCGGGCTTTTTAGGAACAACTTGAATAGGACTAACTCACTCACTATCAGAAATGGGATATATAATCCCGTAGTCTAACCATTTTAGGACTTCCTTTCTTACTACTTCCTACAAAGTTGGATTCAAATGCCTTTAGAGGTCATGGAAAGGCTTAGAATTATCCCCCAAATGGATCGCATGGTGCATAGTCAAGGGAATAATGCCCTTGGTATCACCTAAAGTCCAACTTATGGCCTCCTTATTCTCTCTAAGTAAGGCAATCAATTTTTCCCCGTCGCTCTTCTAAGTCAAAAACAATAATCATAGGTAAAAAAAACCTTCAGGTCCTAAAAATGAATACTTGAGGAAATAAGGAAAAGGTTTCAAGTCAAAGATGTTTTAGATGATTCGAACTTAGCAACAAAAGCAAGCAAAGATTCAAAAATATAGCAAAAATCATCAAATTCAAACACATTATATTCGGGCTAGTGATCAATCAGGAAAGACTCATACTCAGAACCAAACATATGGTTAAACTCATGATAAAAAAAATAGAGTTCTTCATCCAGTTAAGCGTAGAACGCTCTATATCATCAAATACAAAAGGCTATCTTTGCAAATTAAAAATGTACAACTCTAGAATCATATTATCAAAAGACAGTCTTATCATTCTATTTCCACGATTAATTAGAGCATTTCAAATAGTTAAGAGAGGACACCCTAAATTTATAGGGATCTAATTATCAACATTGGTCACTTTCCCATTTTCAAGCACAATAAAGTCTACTGGATACATTAATTCGTCCACCTTAATGAACACAATTTCTACCATACCCCTTGGCAACTTAGTCAATATATTAGCTAGTTGGATGGCCATCTTGGTAGGTTTCAACTCACTTAATCCTAACCTCTCATACTCAATGAAGGGTAATAGATTGACTCTAACCCCTAAGTCAAACAATGCTCTATGAAAGAGTTAATCCTCTAAATATGAAAATAGTAGGACAATTGGGGTCCTTATACTTCATTAGGATTTTATGGGAGATACTGGAAGTAGCATTAAAGGCTAAAAAAGCCTTCGTAGGAATAGTAGTGACTTTCTTAGTAGTACATAGATCCTTTAAAAACCTAATATAAGGTTGTATCTGCTAAATAGCATCAAGTAATGCATTGTTGATTTTGACTTGGGAAAAGGTCTCTCTTATCTAAGCAACATGGTCCTATTCTTTCTTTCCTAGTCTGCGAGAGAAAGGAGGTATGGGCTTATGAATGTACTCAATGGCCGAATGAGAGAAAGAATCTTTAGGAGGTAAGGCTTCCTTTGTGTCAGTAGAGTCCTTCTCCTTAGGCTCTTCTTGATCACAAGATGGATTGAATGGGGAACTACTAAGGACACCATCAGTGGTATCACCTGAAGTACTAGATGAACTACTCTCTGAAGGAGAAGAAGCGAAACAAGATGAATTTTAGAATAAAGTCTAAGGGTATCTATAAGTTTCTTTCGAATTTCTCACTGTATTACCAATCTCTCGACCTGTAAGGGTAATAATTATATTCACTTTCCTCACATTCTCACTAGAGGTAGGTCCACAAGAAGAAAAGGAGGCAAGATTCTTAGGGAACACATCTAGCTGACTAGGTAGATCATCTAGCTCACTAGCAGATGACACTGACTAAGAAAATTATTCCATCATCATTCTCATCATCTTATCCATATTAACATCATCATTGTCTCCATATTGCTATTTAGCCTCCTCTCAATCTTATCAATATTAGTATAACCAGCAGGAGGCTAAGTTTGAGCAATAAGAGGTGGTAGTCTAGGTGCACTAGGTGAACCCTAAAAGACAGTACCTATTAGAGCTAGAAGGATAGGAAATGAACTAGCAATTGTTTCCAGGAAACACTCTAGGCTAGGAGTTAGAAACCACAATATTTGGTCCACTACTCCATGAACAGTTAGGGTGATTTCTCCACCTGAGTTAAAGTAAGGGGAGAATAGGTTATTATTGGATCTTCAGTAGGCCATATTGACTTGCTCTTGCCTAGTAGATAACCAGTGAGCAAAGTAAGGACAAGAACTCAACGTGTGGTCTAAGGCCTAATAATGAGAACAAGACACTAACGAAGTATAGGGAGGTTGAGGTTGTTGAATAGATAACCCCTTCAACATGTGCTCTAAGATTGCAATTTTAGACTCGAGATTACTCACATCAAAAAAAACATGCAGTCCACCCCCAGCATGAAACCTAGAACTATGATTGTCATTTCTAGCAGTTTCCCACTGCATAGTCTTCTCATCTAAGGCCTCTAAAAACTCCCCACACAGTAGTGGCACTCTTGGAAAGAGAGTTACCCTGACACATGGGCTCTAACATGGCTTTAGTCTGTTGTCAAGTCCTTCATAAACTATTTGGCAAAGACGCAAATGTTCTAAATTCTTAAACCTATCTAAGATTTTAAAAATGATTGCCTTTCCAACTTAACAAATTGATTAATGTCATTCCTTAGCTAAATAGTTTTAGCATTGTGAAAATATTTTCTCAAAAACAACTTAACAAAGTCATCCCAAGTGGCAACAAAATTAGCAGCCAGCCCATGCATCTATCTCTTGGCATAATCGTTTAGAGCAAAAGGAACTATTTTCATTCTAGCCACATCAATAGATATATTAAGGAAATGCATTATCGAACATACTTCTTCAAATTCTCTCAAAAACAAATATGCATACCCTAGACCATTGAACTTAAAGAGCATTTGAGTGTAATAAGGTCTCAGTTCAAAAGTCATATTGGATCCTACGTCGGGCAAGTTAAAAGAAGATGGCAAAGTAGTCGTTTGAGGATAGAAAATGTCATCCAAAATTCTCTCTTGTGTCATTTCTTTTAATTCAAATTCTAGGTTGGGTTCAGGTTCGGGTTTGGGTTTGATCCTAAAGGGTCTTCATCTCTTAAGCTCTCTAACCCAAAAATTAATGCAATCTCCACACCCACGAAAGTATTTTTGGTCTTTTATTTTTTTGTATTTTCAGATTTTTTTAAACACAAAAAAAAAGAAAAGAAAGAAAAAATGAAGAACCAAAACCAAAAAAAATTTAAATAGAAAGTTCAACAAAATTAGAAACTCATGATTATATAAACAAAAATCAGAAAATTCAAGTAGAACATTCATATAATTTTTTTCATTTTTTTACTAATCTAAAATAAACTAGAAAAATAAAACAAAAATTTGCAACAACAAAAAAAAGTACATAGAAAATTAGTTAAGAAAATTACAGAAAATTTTATAAAGTCTAGAAAATTTCATAAAATTTTTTCTAGACTCCAAGAAAAACCTAGAAACCTACTAAAAATATTAGAAAAGCAAAATAAGCACAATATAAACACAAAAAAAAAAATCAAATCAGAAAACCTCAAAGATAAAAAAACTGCTCAGAAATTTCATAGAATCAACGCCAATTCTGACCTGACTACAAGTGTTTATAGTTTTTTTGGGGGGGACAAAAAGTTAACTATAGAACTAACAAAAGCAAACTGAACAAAAAAAATTAGAATGTGAATCCCAAAACACAAAAATAAGAACACAAAATTTTCAAACTACTTACTTCTGAAAAATAAGAACTAAATGAACACTAACACAAAATCAAAATCAAAAGGAAAAAACAAAAACTTAATCGACTAACCTAAGACTCAATTTGCAACCTAATTTCATAGTTACCATCCACAGCAATGGTGCCAGAACTTGTTGTGAAACTTTGCAAGTGTACAGTTCAGTATCATGATATTTGAGGGTATTGTTCTTAAGGATGGGATACAAATTGAGGTTACTAAAATTATAATCAAAACTAATGAATACTTATACCTGAGATGAACTCTGCAAACATCAATCATGCCTTAAGTCTCTAACTAAAAAGAAGTCAATACTCTAGACAAGATCAACTCGGAATTAACAACAAACAAAATAGACATATGACTAATATCAATGTACGTCCAATATATTATCATTACAATTCAAAAAATAAAAATCACAAAATAGAAACCAAATTCAAAAATGGCAGTAAAAAAATTACAAAGTAATGAAAACAAAGACTTTACCCTCCAAACACATTTTCCACACACTCAAAACAAAACCACAGATCTGGGCAGGGTATTGAAACAATTGAAGGTAAGTAATTGGACATAAACCTTGACAGGAAACCAAATGCAACCTTAACAAGGCAAGGCACAAAAGCTAACCTATAAATTTGCCACAATAGAAGTGATGACCTAACTTTAGTCAATCACCTGATATTTTGACACTAAATTTCAATCGAATTTAATTACATCTACATGAACAAAATTGCCACCCCAAAAGTTGGATTCAAAAAAGACGATTAAAACAAGGGAAGTGGGAGAACGAAATTGAACCAGACAAAGGCAAAATCTAAATCGAACTTAGCTAATTCCTAAGTAAAAATTAAAATATCTTATCAAGATTATCAAACCCAAAGTCAATTGCAATAATTCTTGGGTCCAGAATTAAATCTGAAATTGTAAAAATGAAAGAGAAGAAGTAAAACTTAAACTAATTTTACTCCTTTCTTGCCACTTAAGCTAACTTCCTCACTCCAAGTATATCCAATTTTGAGTCCTTTAACCACCAGTAACCTAAATTAAAGCCCCTTGCCTATGCCTTGTAACGAATGAAGTGATGAATAATCTACCTGCGGTGCCCAATTTTACAACCCAAAAGAGAGAAAAATAACGGCTAATAATTATGAAGAATAATCAAGAGGGGGTTGATGATGGTGTAAGACAAAGAAGATTGAGGAGTAAAACAGATGAACTTAGAGTGAAGCGAGGGAGGTTTATGCGTTACTCGAAAAGAAGAAGAAGAAAAATAAAAAGAAAAGAAGAAATAAATCACGTGCTTTTTTTTTCACTAGTAAAGGAGACAAAGGAAAGCAATGAGTGAGAAAAATAAATAAGAGGGCGGGTTTTGTGCAAGACTGAGAAATGAAGAGGAGAGAGAGTGTGTGAAAATAAAAAGAAATGAGAAGCAGTTTATGTGAGCGGCATATGAGGGGAAGAATCAAGCCTCTACACTTTTGGGAGAACAAATTGGGCGCCTCGGAGCTGCAAATCACAGGTCTTCAGCCAAAATCTTCAACTCTTAGGCATTTTTTCTATTTCTTCTGATTTATACTATTTTTGATAAAATAAAATAAACACAATTAAAATGGCTAATTTGATCATTGTTCATAAACAAAACAAGATGTAAAGGCGGTATATGAATGTCGAAATTTTGTGTTAAACACTAGCTCTAGTAGTAGGTTGCCAAATCTAGCTTTTAAAGACACCTATTAAACCTTCTTACTCTTGAATCTTTTTTTAGTTTCGTGGAAACCACAAGGCTTAACTCTAACTATCTTTTCCAAGGCAATTGGATTTGGAAAGTCATAACCAACTCTTTTCGTTAGCATGTAAGCATTCAGGTCAAATCCCTATGTGGTTTGCATACTTGGCAAGTCATCACCTTTTTCAGAAAAAATGGAAAACCCAAAAAGAGTGGGTTTGCTTACCTTGGGTTAATATACCTTAAGAATGGGAACAATTGCACTCTATTTGAGTGTGCACATGCTAAAGTCTATCATTCATCTCGGCAACTTTACTCTCGATGTTTGCAATCTCGCATTCTCAAAAGGGTGCTTTACTCTCCTTAAGATGGGATTTACAAATGTAACTCTAGTGATGGAGGACTTGTTGAAGTAGTAACTTGTTTAGAAGGAAAAGTTGTGCTTGCTCGTTTGCTTTCTTCCTTTTCACATTGTTATTTGAGAGCATCATCTTTTGTTACTTAAATCACTCTTAGTGCCACATTAGCCTATAAAAGAGTTTGTTAATGGCATTGTCTCCTTGGGTGCATTATCTTCTTCAAAGAACCTTCTATCAGCTAAGTAAGATTTAACTTTGGTGGATGGCTTGGCATCCCAATTTATGTTCATTTCTCCATCTAGATAATACCTAATACATTGTTGTAGAGTGCTAAATTCTATGATTGTCAAGTCATAGTCTCCCAATAAATAACTTGTAAGAAGTTTTAGAGTCAACACATAGAAGATTGAAGATGTTCACAAGTCCCTTTATCGTCAATTCAACAAAGATCATGCCTATTGCATGTTGATCCTCAAGGATGAACCTCTATATCATCACTCAATTCTTCCAAAGTTCTTCAACTATGATCCCTTAGTTGTTCATCATAGACTAGGCATAATATTGATTGCGGACCCGCCATCCATTAAGATTCGTTTTAGCTTCTACTCTTGACTATGACTAGTGACTAATCAAGGATGATCGTTTGGTTAGAGCCTTACATAAAGCCATCATTGATGAAAGTAATAGTTGTATTGCAAGAGGCACATTGAATAACTCTTGAAGTTAGTTCTCTAACTTACTTCACTTTGCCAACATATAGCTCAAAATGATGTGACATATCTCTTCAAGCAAATTAAAGATTTCTCTCAAGCCCGTGCTCTGTCTTCCTCATCTTCAAACCAAGGACGTGAGTTCATGTTGATAATAACTTTCTTAAATAATTTCATTGGGAAGAACTTTTCTCAAGTGATAAGAATAGTGACTCCTACTTAAGTAAATTAACATATTGAGTCTCTTGTTTTTTGCTTACCTTTAAGTTCTTGATTTTCAAATGTCGAGAACTCTTCTTCCCACATTATTTCTTTCAATAAGAGGTAATGAAAAAACTTGGTTTTGCCTCCTTGGCTTCTACTAGGGGATACGATTCCATTCTTCTTCATCTTTACCATGGATGCCCACAATAAGAGTGATCTCTGTCCTAGGTCCTTAGACCATTAATGGAACAACAATGGGTTCCAAACTTTCACATTAAATTTTAGGCAATTCCTCTCCTTTGGAGTAAATCAATTTAGTCTTTAATTCACCATGAAGTTAAGTAAGCCTTTGTTATTATGGTGATGAAGAATACTCCAATTGTATGGGTATGCTTAGGCTCGGGAATATCATCCAAGTCTAAATTAATCAATCCTCCCATCCATAGCCAACTACATCATGTGTTCTTGAGTGTGATCTATTTCTCAAGAAAGTGAATAACAACCCTATGATACTCAAAATATTTTTAGTCGATAGTCCTTCTAACTTCTTCAAGTCATTTTGCCTATGGAGTTAAATAACCCCTTTTTCAAGTAAATCACTACGCATTCCTAAGAAATCTAAGTCAGTGAATGGATGATTCGTACCATGATATTCCTTTAATGTACGATGCTTATTTCCATTGTCTCTAGAGGATGAGTTTCTTTTTTTCCCTCAAGCTTGTTCCTGAGATTTATACCGGTTCACTAGTTAAAATAGACATGGACATTTTAGGCAAAGTCTTTGAAGACTTGGCTTTTTTTGTACTCACCTTTGTCTTTCTTTAGTTCAGACAAGAAAGAAGATTTTCCATGATTTATAGTCATCATCTCTATATATGTGTCTTAGTTGCTAACTTGAAGAAGGTTCTTGACTTGTTTATCTATAGGACACGAAGTAAGTCCCATTCGTGCCTTGAATGCACATCTCAACTATTGAAGCCGTTAGTAGACATTCTTTACACCTGAGACTAAGGACTTCCAATAATTAATGAAATAATTAAGAACTAGCTTGTACCTTTCACTGCCTAATATTCATCAGCTTTATCATATTAATAATGCATTGGATGTTGTAGAACATATTAAGGAATTCCTGCTCAATTTACTCCCAACTATTAATGGACTCTGGCTTCACGTTCGTGTACCAATCAAAGGCAATCCCCTTGAGAGTTTTTATGAGTCATGAATGCTTCACTAACTGGTCTTCTTCCATGCTAGCATTACTATAGGTTTTGATGAAGTACACAATGTGCAATTTAGGGTTACGTGTACCTCAAATTAAATAAACATATGAGGTTGATAGCCATGGGGCATAAAAAGAGTATCAACCCTCATAATATAAGGTTTCATATCCAATTGACTTTTATGGGAACTTTTCCCTGATTGAGCCTTATCTCACATTCGCAAATCAGTTCTAAATGTGTTCAATAACCAAGGAGCCTTTGGAAGAATCCTTTTTTGCTTTTTGTTTGTCATTAGAGTCTACACTATGGTTGGACTCCTTGTCAAACTCTGTGATATCTATGCCATTGT
Source organism: Selenicereus undatus (assembly GCA_017589665.1). NCBI lineage: Eukaryota > Viridiplantae > Streptophyta > Magnoliopsida > Caryophyllales > Cactaceae > Selenicereus > Selenicereus undatus. The sequence continues at coordinate 26,827,004 of JACYFF010031959.1, forward strand.
TATAGCCTTTGCGCGTCTTTCTCTTTAGCGAGTCTCTTCACATTGGCCTCCATGCTTGCTAGTTCTTCTTTCATGCTAGCTTTTGCCTATAAGTTTGATGATGCAAAGGATAATCACGACTAGTGTAGCCATCATATTCTAGACTAAAAGGCTGAAAGTAAGGTTGGTGTGGGCTTTGAGTCCATCCATCCCATGAGGGATTGTCGGCTTCATATTGAAGCAACAAGAGATTGTTGCTTCAAATTAGGACAAGAAGAAGCTTGATTGATTCACTCAGCATGAGGTTCAAGCAAAGTCCTTTAGACTTATGTGACTAAAAAGTTGGAGCCAAGATCGGCTGCTTCAGGGTGATAGAGGAAACAACTTTGGTGATACTCCTTGTCATTATTCTAGTGCTTTGATTGCTAGATACAACACTAAGATTTATAGAACCCTCATGTGCAAATCCAATAGTCCTATCCCTTAAAAGATTCGATATGGCATTCTATGTCTTTTTTAAAAGAATGTAGGACTTGTTTTCCTTAAGAAAGTGATGAAAGGTAGAAAGGCCGGGCAAGGCCTACCAAAAATTTTTAAGTATAAAGCCTCATTCTCCTCAACATTTTTTTTTCCTTAGAATAAGTTCAATTCAATTCAATACAAATAAATTGAATTCAATTTAGTTTAGAAAAATAAGTTCACTTATCAAAAATAAGATCAGTTCAATTAGTTCAACCAAATTATGTTTAGAATTCAATACCATTACATTCAATTAGTTCATTTTAGTAAAACATGTTCAGCTTAGAAGAAATAAGTTTAGTTTAATTTAGTTTGGTTTAGAAAAAATATGTTCAGCTCTGACCAGTTTAGAAAAAAAAAAGTTGAAAAGGAATACGGCCTAAATAAAATAAGACAAAAATATTAAGAAACAAATTCAACTTTATATTAATCATGTATATATGGGTACAATCTCTATATTGGAAATGAATAACACAATCAAATTATTTCAATCTCTCTATGGCTTACGGAATTCAAGGAATTACAACTTGATCTCAATCGAAGATGCAGAAGTAGATGAAGAACAATCAAGTGGTTATTGATCTAGAGATGTGTGTCTGATCGTTGACTCTTGATTCTTAACTCTTGTAAACTTAGTCCCATGTCGCTTGATAGTTGGGTTTTGTCTGCAATTTAATCTTCTGAAATTTAAAAATGCTGAATGGTGCAAAATGAGGGAGATGACCATATTCATAGGCTCTTAGACTAGGATTTGAGTTGGGATTTAGTCTTGTGCCCACATTTTAGTAATTATCATCTAAAAAGTTATAAGCACTATTTTGTACATCAATAACAACACGTGGCAATTAATCTTCGATTGCTCAAAATTCCATTTCATTTAAATTTGATCTAAAGGGTTTACTAAGGTTAACTTGACAATGACAATTAGTGATTGCCCAAATAAAATTTTGTTTTATTTTACCAATGATGTGATATGAGTCACCAGCAACGTTTCGCATTCTATATCAGGTTAACGACATTTCTTTGATAAATCCAGCATCCAAAAGCTTCTAAGCCTCTACTAAGACTGGCTTATGTCTATCTATTGTAAAATGACTTCTCTTCTGCTATATGGGTTTTGCCTTAGGATTAATAGTCAATTTATGCATCATGATTTTTGGACTAATGCCTAGCATCTATTGAATTGAATAAGTAAACGCATCCGTGAACTCCCTCCCAGGGAGCTATCAACTATGCTAGAAAGTTTCTTTTCAAATTGCCCTTACTGGGATTGTTCTAATAGGACATTCTTTTAAAGGCCCTTCCTGTAGGCTAATACTATCTCTTAGGTTCAAGCCTAAGGTTCCTTACATCCCTTTTATCAAGCTCATGTGTCATCACTAAATTAACTCGAGGGGTATGAAGTGCCTGTCTTTTCTTCCTGTGAAGCTATTAGGCAACTTGCCCCTAATTAGGGGTGTCTGGGCATATATTTATCTTATAAATTAGGGTCTTAAATAGAGTACTTACAGTATTGACAAAAAATATGTTGGAGTTTTTTTACACCACTTCACCCCTTCAATCTAAAGGGGGGGACCATGGATAGATTGGCCTTGAACTGGTGAAACTTATGCAAGGAAATCTTCTTGGTGAAGAAGTCTGCCACTTCTGACTGAGTATGTAACGAACTTCAAGATGACACTTAGCAATCATTTCACGAACAAAGTTGTAGTCAACTTTCATGTGTTTACTACGATATGGAGCACGAGATTCTAGGCAAGGTAAGTTGTAGAAACATTATCACAAAACAAACGAATACGGACTTGAACAAGTACGCTCAAGTCTAAAAAAAGTTGGCGAAGCCATTGTATTTTTGCAGCAGTATAAGTAGTATCGTGATATTCCACCTCAATGAATGACATTGGGGGTCACTTCCTGACACAATAAGAGACCGTATTGGAGTCTAAAAAGATAGCAAATCCAATGGTACAACAGCAACTGTTAGGACACCTGGCCCAATTAACATCACAAAATGTCATCATAAGGTCCATCTTAGAAGATGACTTGAAGAACAACCCATGATCAGCAGTAACCTGCAAATACCTAAAAATTCTCTTGGCAATATGGAGATAAGTAATACAGGGAGCATAGATAAACTGAAAAACTATATATATAGCATAAGCAGTATCGGGCCTAGTCAGAGTTAAGTATTTGTAATGTACCAAGCATAATCCTGCACTCAGACGAGTCTGCAAGTAACCCGCTATTAGTAAGGGATAAGGTAGTCCTAGAAACATATGGTGTGTATGTATATTTCAAACTATGCAAGTGAAATTTGTGTAAGAGATCAGTGATATACTTATGTTTGAAGACAAAAAAACCAGAAGCAGTACACAACCTGCACCGCCAGAAAGTAGTGAATATCACCAAGATCTTTCAAGGAATAGTGAGTGGACAATTCAAAAATTAAAGATCATAATATAGTAGGATTATTACTAGTGAGAAGCATATCATTACATATAAAAGAAGGACAAGAATAGTATATTGTTGACAATAAACAAACATAAAAGTATCAAATTTAGTGTAAACAAATCCCTGAGTGAGCAAGAAAGATTTGAAGATATGAAACTAGGCTCTAGGAGCCTACTTAAACCCATGGAGAGATTTTTTGAGATAGAAACATGATTGGGAAATAAAGGATGAACAAAACGAAGAGGTTATTTCATATAACCTCTTCATCGAGAAACCTATATAAGAAGGCAGTTTTAACGTCAAGTTGATAAATAACCCATTGCAAGATATAATAATATAGATAACAAAAGACGCATAATAGAGGGCTTGATAACTAGATTGAAGGTTTCGTGGTATTCAATACCTGCATGTTGGTATTTTCAAGAGCCACAAAATGGGCTTTATGTTGCTCAATAAACCCGTTAGAGTTAAATTTTGTTTATAAATCCACTTACAACAAATAACATTCATAGTTGGAGTACGACGTACAAAATGCCATGTGTGATTTTCTAAAAATGCATTAAATTCTTCTGCAATAGCCTGACTTAAATTAGCTTATTTTACTGAATGAGTAAAACAAATAGGATCATGCTACATATATGGGACACGTAGAGAAAGAATATTGCAAGGTTTTAAAATGCCTTATTTCGAGCATGTCTATAGAGATTGTGACCCATAGTAGACGGGCACGGAACTTGGGCCAATGCATGGACCTCACAAGATGGATGGATACAGGGGACAAACAATGTGTTATAAGAAGTGGGTTGGATAGAGATGACCCAACCAAAGGGGAGGGAGAAGAATGCTAGGTTGGTGACCTACTCAAGGAAAGGGAAATGGGTCGTGGTATTAAACAAGTGGGAAGAGATGTTGGCTAGGTCACGGGATCGGCGAACAGCGACGGTGAATATGACTGTAAGTATGGTCCTCAAGGTGTGGGCACAGGTAGTGGCTAAGTAACAGTAGGACCCTAAGATGGTTAATAGACAGTAGAAGTAGCAGGAATAGATAATCTAGAGTCTAAAATTTCAGCATACAAAAACACATGCTCACAAAAATCCACACTTCGACTTATATGAATATGCCCAAAAAGAGGTTCTAGACATTTATAAGTTGTGTGTCTAACTATTGGAGTCAAATTGGGAAAAAATTGGCATCCAAAAACCAACGGAAAACTATAATCAGGAAGCTGAGAAAATATCTTTTGAAAAGGAGATAAGCCATTAACTAAAGGAGTTAGCAATTTATTGATGATATAAACCACAGTTAAGACAACATCATCCCAAATTAAATTAGGCACATCGGCATCAATTAAAAAGGTCTCAGCCATGTTAGCAACAGGATAGTGTTTCCTTTTAGCAAAACCAATTAGATGCCGTGTGTGAAGGGCAGACTTACAAAAATAAATCCACTGTCAACTAAATAGTCAAAAAAGGGATTATTGTCATATCCTTTCACCCATCATTTTGAAAATATTTTATTTTTATGCTAAAAATATTTTGCACTAATTCATTGAAATAATAAAAATTTTACATATGTCTAATTTTATTTTTCATGGTACAAATCCAAGAATAATGAGACTAATCATCGACCAAAAAAAATATTTATAACCATCACTAGAAGAGACTAGAGATTGCCAAACATCACTGTGAACTAAAAACAAAGGTCTATATGAAATATGCTTAACCTTCGAAAATGGCAATCTAGTTAACTTGTACAAACAGTAAGAAACACAATCTTTGAAAGTGGAACTATGTGTTTATTAGTATGAAAAGACTCTAAAACTCAAGAATGAGGATGAACTAAACGGCAATGCCAAAATTGAGCTAGTTGACGAATGTCAAAATTGGCGGAAAGGAAGGAAGGAATGACAAGGCCAAATGCAAATGAGATAATGCAACTCGAAGTAGAGGTGTCCACGTTACCTTATCCTAGATAGAAACAGAAGACTCATAAGACAAAACTTGACAATTGTTATCACGACAAAAACACTTAATTGAAATTAAATTTTGCTTTAAAGATGAAGCATAAAAAAAATCATAATATAAGCGTAAGGTGTGGCACTTAATCGGTAAATAACACTTGCTAACTTTAGATGTAGGGAGAATAGCATTGTTTCTAATCATAATTTTAATGTTGCCATTACAAGGTGAATTATTGGCTGAATTACCCTCAAATGGAGTCATATGCAGCAAAAGGTAAACGAGGACAGTAAAGAACAGAATGTCCTAAAGTAAAACAGATTTAACACACAATAGTAGTGGGGTTGGAGCCCACAATCCGAGACTCATTAGAATTACTTATAGATGAAGAGTTAGATGGAGATCTAGCACGATTAAGAAAACATGGCAAAACTAAATTACTAATGCGTGTCCATGCGAGCATACCCCGATTTTGAGTTAAGACAAGGGAATTTTATGAAGGAAGGGGCTAATTGTTATTATTTCAACTAGGACTTCCACATGCATTGTTTTTGTTGTTGTTTCTCTGGCTATTGTTACCACGACAATTACCAACCCCCCGAGCCCTGATTGTTATGATGTTGGTTGTTGTTGGTATTGGATGGAGTAGTGGTGACCAAAGAGGTGTGAGAGGCACCAAGCGCTAGATAGGCCATGGTTTGATCATCAATCTCATGTAAGCTCCTGAGTCGTTGTTCTTGAAGTAATAATCAGGGATGGAGATCATCAAAATTCTGTTCAACATGAGTGAGAGTATTAACCGAAATTTCATACTCTAGACCAAGTCCTAAAAGAGTATCGTGAACCAAATTAGATTGTGGAATGAGGCAATTAATCGAGGCTAAACTGTCAGCTATAGTCTTAATCTCCCACAAATAGGCATCTATGGATTGAGGATCAGACTTACAAAAATTAGTAAACATAAATTCTAATTAAAGAGCTCTATCCATACTAGAGTGCATGAAACATTAATCAAAATGCTCCATGAATGATAACTAGGACAATCACACACACCAACTAACACTTCAAATGATAGAGTTATAAAGACCCATGTAGGGCTATTCATTGTTTGATCTAGAACCGGACTGGTCCGAAGACCGACTTGGACCAAACTAGAGCAATTCGGTCCGGTCTTCAGTCCTTAAGATGTGCTCTTTCAGTCTTCATTCTGGTCCCGGTCTAGACCGAGTGGGCCAATGGACTGGACCGCGGACTGTTAAAAATTAGGCTTAAACCGTTAATTCAAAATTTATTAGGCCTGCCCGCTTGGGCTTCCATTTGAATTTTGCTATGTTAAATTGTTAATCGAAATCAGGTCAGGCAAGGCGCCCTTCCTTGTTCGTTCCTTCTTTTCTGGCTCTCTACTCTGCATCATGCTGTCGTCTGTAAGACTTTGTTGGCTGGCGACTACCCTTCCCCTTACTTTGGTTCACAGTTCACTCTACCAGCCTATCGTCTTTGAGTCTGTCGTCGCATCTCTGTGACACTGTCCTAACTATCTGTCTGTCTGTCCCATCACTCCCGGCTAGCCATACTTGCGTTGCTCTGCCTCCGGCCCTCTCCAGGCTCCACCACTTCGGCCCTCCACCCTCCGCGACTCACGCCAGCCATCGGCGATGAATTCAAAGCTTCTGGCAAGTGGTAACTTGCATCCTCTGGTGGACAAATATGCACTCATTGATGATGGTATTATATCTCTCTCCTTGACTCCTTTTCTATCCTTCAATTTCTTCTTCCTCAAAGACTTCAATGTCCTCTGTTTCTTGTGGGTAACAGTAGAATTTCTTTTTTTCTGTCCTTGAGTCCTTCTCTGTGACTCTGTCCTTCAATTTCTTCTTCCTGGAATACTTCAATCTCCTATTTTCCTCTGTCATTTGATTGCGGTACTAGATGTCGAGATGTTATGGGTATGTCATATGCCCAGTGACATTAATGTAGGCGAGGCATGTTCGTGTGGACTCAGTTGTGATTTGTGAATAAATTTTAAGGCCTTCGATTTCTTCTTCCTCAAAGTGTTGAGTAGATCAATAGAATGTTTTTTTTTTATATTTTTGTTAGTTTGTACTTTGTAATCTATTATCTATGGAGTGTGGACCCGTATTTTGCACGGTGTTTGCTACAATAGACAGTTTAAATACATATATGTATATGTGTGTGTGTGTGTTTGTGTTTACACACACGCGCGCGCGAACACACACACACACACACACACATACATACATACATACATACATATATACACACACACACACACATGTATGTATGTATGTATGTATCTATTAGGGCCTGTTTTATTTCGCGATAAGATACAACTGTAAGTTGTAAGAAAATGTACGGAGCTGTAAAAAGCTGTAAGGAGTTGTAAGGAGTTGTAAGAAGAAGTGAGGAGTTGTGAGGAGCTGTAAGAAGATGTGAGGAGTTGTAAGGAGCTGTAAAAAGATGTGATGAGTTGTAAAAAAGATGTAAGGAGCTGTAAGAAGATGTAATGATAGATGTAAAGAATTGTTGAATTATTGAAAAGTTGTATCGTATAATTTGTGATAATTATGATATATTAGTCATATTTACGATTAAAATTTGATACCTTCAGTAAACAAAATATTTCTTAAGATAATTAAAACGAAATATGTTTGTTTTGCAATGAACGTTTTGAATGAGAAATGATAATATTAAAATAATAAACTTATGGAAAATAAACCATTAACTAAGTTAATTACACAACTGAAAATGTATAATCAAGAGTACTCAGCAATGAAAACTCTCTAGGCATCCCTTCTATGATGAGTTAACATACAACTCAAAATGTATAATCAAGAGTACTTAACAATAAAAACCCATTTGACAAGGTAAAAGAGTTTTGTGCTGTAAAATAATTTCATTAGGTAATAACTCTTTTACTCCTTAAATATACTATGTTTGACAAATCATTGTCTCTAATGTACTTTCAAAATTCAATACTTAAATACTAAACATGAAAGACATAATCTAATTATAGTTATATTGGATAGCGAAATCTCAACGCTTTATAAATTTATCCACTTTTATTTATGAGATGTTGTATTGCTAATTTGATTGCGTCCATATTCAATCTTACTAAGTGAATTAAATGGATTTATTTTTATTTTCTTTTGATTTTTTTTTTCTGCTTTCTTTTGTATTTTTATGTTCGATTTCCTTTTTCAGGCAGAGATGTAAAGGGGTTTGATTTTACAAATATATTAAATTTACTAGATCAAAATACAATATTTAAATATTAAACATAAAAGACATGATGTAATTATAGTTATATTAGATAGCGAAATCACAACATTTTATAAATTCGTCCATTTTTATTTACATGATGTTTTATTGCTAATCATCCATAAAAATTGAAATAGTATCCGAAGATATACATTAAAATAGGGAGATTTCAATCAAAAATGCATAAATCATAAGATACACATCAAAAATTCATGAAAATTTACAAAAAATAGCCACGTATCATAGACAATACACAGTAAAATTTTCACAATTTTTCTCCAAGCAAATAACTCCTAGAAATTGAAATAGCAGATGAAATCATGCACTAAAATAGGGCAATTCTAATAAAAATTTCATAACTCACAAATTAAACATCCGAAAGTAAAAATTTACAGAAAATTTCCAAACAACATGTAGATTCTATAGTAAAAGTTTTGTAATTTTTGTCCAGCCCAATAATTTACAATAATCGAAACAACCTAAAAGCATTAATATTCTTTTTAAAGCAAAATAAATCAATATACTTTAAGAAGCAAAAAAATTCCTAAAACTAACAACCCACTATGCAAATGCTAGAGGGTCCCGATTGTGCAATGTTTGGAAGGTCTAGACCCTATCAAATTAGGCACCTCGTGCTTTGTACAAATTTAGAAAAGTATTAATATTCTTTGTCACAAAAAAAACATAAAACTATTAATATTCTTTAAAAATTTAAAAAAAATCTTTGGAAGGTCTATTTTACGAATAAAATAAATCTAGGAAACTAGTAAAAATGAACAAAGTTGTCTTTTCCAACAAAATCCTATAATTTTATTTCTTGTTATTGAAAACAGACCCAAAAAAAACCCCCTCAGCAAAGCAACTGTAATTTAGGAAGTTTTGAAATTTATTTAAATATAATCAAAATTGAATCAATGGTTAGGACCAAGAGAGAGATTGCATCAATGGTTCATCATAAATCTTTTTAAAGTCTGAACCCGTGCTTTGCACGGTGCTTGTTATGGTAGATAGTTTGAATAAATATATTTGACTTTTATAAAAATAATTCTTATGACGAACAATAAATCTTCTATGACCCTGCATGATCTTGCAACAAAACTCTGAAGATATACCTATAATTCATATAGAAGAACATAGTACATAATAATGTAAACATACAACTTGAAATGTATAATCAAGAGTACTTAACAATAAAAACCCACTATCCACACCTTCTCTGAGTTAAATTTGGAGTTGCACATGTACAATAAGGTACATTTAGAGCAAACACATTAGTCCTAACACTTTTTTTGCAAGTGGTACAAACATCATAAAGCAGTGGATAGATCTCATCCACATACGCAAAAATGTGAAAATATCTAACCTGTATAAGGAATGAAAGTAGACCTCAAGTAAGAAAAATAATAATTAAATCGTACAACATTTAATATTACTAGAAGAAGCAGAATTATAATGAATAACCGGTTCTGAAGAATATGATGGACGGATGAGAACGGAAAGGGGGGCACATTTGGCTAGAATAAATTCGTTGAAAATTGAAAATTTCTAGTAATAGATAGGGCAACTATTACCACCCAAATTATTATGAATTTTCCAACACCATGCACTCTATTTCAAGAACAAATTCAAAATTGAGAGCTCAAGATAATCAATGAAATGGATATATTTTTACTTTTGTTTATATTTATTTTTATTTATTTCTTTTGTCTTTTTGTATTCAAAACCCTAGCTATCTAAATCTAAAAAGAAGTTGTAATAGTCTCCAAATTTGGGTGCTTGGGCAATAAGTTTACTGGCTTGGACACACTAATTTGGTTATTGGGACATGTTGTTTCGTTTTTTAATTAGATATAGGTCATGTATATTTTATTTGGACATATTATAATAATATGCATATGATTGATTGATATATAGGACATATATATTTAGCTTAAGAAAAATTAATTATAATCTATATGAGTTTTTTCCTAATTATTATGATATATTATAGGAATAATAAATTTTGAGATAGGACATATATATTTAGCATTTTTTGAAAAGATTGCCTTATAAGTAGGACACCCATCAATGCTTAAATAACACCATTTCACATAGAATAGGCTGAAAGATTCAAGAATTTGACAGTATTCTTATTTTTAATCTTTGTGATTTTTAACATGAATCAGGGCAATCATAAAACACCGTTGTTTTCAATCAGCGAAATGCTACATTAACATATGCTAATAAATCCAAAATCTCCAACCTATTTGTATACCATGAGAGAGGAAAAGCTCTGAACAACCCAGTACAAATATAATGCAATCCTTTGCTACGATTCATTTCTCTCTCAAGATATGATTATGCCTCCCTCTTAATGCCATGCCCTTTTTTAAGAGGAATAATTTTTAAGAGAAATAATGCCTATATTATTTTAAGAGGAATAATTTTTTGGTAATTATATTTTAAGGATACTATATTTTAAGAATGCAATGATTCTCATTCTTATTGGTATTTCCTTTTAATGTTTCCATTATTAATGTTTATATTTTTCGTAATTATTTATTTTCTTCCTTTTATCAGCATTGATTAATTTAATATGAACGGATGTGATTAAGAGTGAGAATTAATCTTATGTCCAAAAGTTCTGATTTTTAACAATGCAGGAAAAATCCACGATAGCGTAACATTGCAATTTTTATATTATTATTCTTATAATAAATTATACGGTATAATAAGTCAACTAAAATAATATTGTTTTTAATGCTTAAGTATAGGAATTGCACTTATAGATTTTATTCAAGGAAGATCTATAATTGAAACATTGACAAATAGTAGAGTACAGATTTATTGAATACCAAAATTAAAACCATTTCTCCAATTTAATTTCTTGTCATAATTTTGTTAATTAATGTTGCCTAATTTTTCATGATTGCATGTAGTGTCATCTATGCTAGAAAACAGTTGTAGTAAAATTTGCGGTATATAGCTTAATATCTCCATACATATCCATATCAAACCCACTATTGCTTTTTCTTCCTCGATCCATACCCGCTTCCCATCTTCGTTTTTTGGATGGATAAATTTACATAAGCAAATAAATTAGGGAGAGCTCGCGGATAATAATATTGTACGGTGAAGACAGTTTGGGTAAATTTTCTTCGTCGATCCACCCCCTTTGCTCTGTCATCAATTGTACAAAATTTCAAAAAATTATTTCCATTCATATTGAAGTATAATATTGTAATATAGAACTATTAATATTGTAGCCAAGGATCGAGGTCATTCTTCATCTACATAGTGCAATATTGGCCTGACTGGACGGCAAAATAAATGTAAGAACAAACGACCACTTTTTGGTAATTATATTTTAAGAATATTATATCTTAAAAATGCTATAATTCTCATTCTTATTCTTATTTCCTTTTAATGTTTCCAAAATTAATGTTTATCTTTTCCTTGTTAGTTATTTTTTTCGTCCTTTTATTAGAATTGATTAATTAATATGGACGGATGTGATTAAGAGTGAGGATTAACCTTATGGCCCAAAAATTTTGATTTTTGACATTGCAGAAAAAATTCATGTCAGCACAACATTGTTTTTATATAAAAGTATAGATACTAAAGGTATAGTCACTCCATAATCTTTCTTTCAACCATTACAGAATTATACTTTCTGGGATTATGCTTTCCTAGGATCATTTCCTTAGTTGTTAATGATTTTTTTCACCATACGGAATTATACTTCCTGATATTATACTTCTCGGGATTAATATTTTTCTATAATCTTGTGGTGATAAGGAAACAGAATGAATTCAAAATGTTGAAGAAGGAATTTTTTTTTATAATTTTCATAATCACTAATTACTGTATAATCATTCCTTTAAAAAAAACTTCATAATCCTCATTTCGACAATTATGGAATTAGTCTTCATAAGACTATACTTTCTTGCGATCATTTCCTTATTAATGACTTTTCCCTTACTACTATGTGAGATATTTGAAAATTATAAATAAATTATTTTCAACAATCAGATGGTTGTGATGAGAAGAGATAATGAATCCAATGGTTTGAAATCTCTGATTAATGAGAATGCGAGAAACTTCAACATCATCACAGCATTACTTTTATATATAGTATTAATTATTCTTATAATAAATTATATGGTATAATCAGTCAACTAAAATAATATTGTTTTTAATACCTAAGTCTAGGAATTGCACTTATAGATTTTATTTAAGGAAAAATCTTACCAAGATCTATAATTGAAACATTGACAAGTAGTAGAGTACAGATTTATTGAATACCAAAATTAAAACCATTTCTCCGATTTAATTTCTTGTCATGATTTTGTTAATTAATGCTGCCTAATTTTTCATGATTGTATGTAGCATCATTTATGTTGGAAAATAGTTGTAGTAAAATCTGTTGTATATAGCTTAATATCTCCACACATATCCATATCAAACCCACTATTGCGTTGTCTTCCTCAATCCATACCCGCTTCCCATCTTCTTCTTCTTTTTGGGATGGGTAAATTTACAAAAGCAAATAATTTAGGGAGAGCTCACGGACAATAATATTGTACGATGAAGATAGTTTGGGTAAATTTTCTTCGTCGATTCATCCCCTTTGCTCTGTTATCAATTGTATAAATTTCAAAAAATTATTTCCATTCATATTGAAATATAATATTGTAATATATAACTATTAATATTCTAGCCAAGGATTGAGGTCATTCTTCATTTACACAGTGCAATATTGGTCTGACTGGATGGTGTTCAACTTGAAATTATTACATTTTTATACCCTTTATTATCTAATGTTTGCTCAAAATAAAATATTAAATTAGGATTTTAATATGTTTTTATTTATTTTGTAGGAGTAATGAAATCTGAATAAATTGAGTATCAAAGGATTTAAAAGAAGCACTATGGATCCAGAAATAAAGAGAAGAGAAGGAAGATAGCCCAATGGCCCACACCCGCGAGCCCAATTGCGAGGCCAAGCGGACCAGCTCTCCCATCTCCCTTTCTCTTTTCTTCTTTTCTTTTTCCTTTCTTTCTTCCCTCTTCTCTTTCGGGGCCTAGCCCACACGGCTCCCAGATCTGGCCTATCCAACCCTTTCTTTTTCCTTTTCCCATTCTCTCTTCTATTCCCTCATTTCCCATGATTAGGCCGGCCCATCTTCTCATTCCTTCCCCTTTCCTTGCACCGGCCCAGCTCCCTTCTCTCTTTCTTTCCAGTCTACTTAATTGATCACAAGTGCTTGGCACGTGATAGCCCCATTCCCCCCTTCTTGTTCCTCAGTTCTTCGTGCAGCCCCAAAGAACAAGAACAGAGCATGGTGCCCCTTCATCTTCCCCTCTCAACTGTTTTACCTCTTCTCTCTACTCATTCACTCCATCATTATTCATCATCTTCCATGGGTCTGTTTCAAGTATTAAAAGGAGCAATTATGTGGGGGTAACGAACGGGTTCATCAGTAACTTTAATGGAGGTCAAGTACAGAGGAACGTAGCAAATTAGCAGTAGATTAGACTAACGTAGAGCAGAGTGGATTAGGTTTAATTTCCAGTTATCTTCCTTGCTTTTGTTTCTGTTTTCAGATTTCGAGTTAGATTCTCAAAATTGTGTAATTGATTTCAATTTAGTTGAATCCAAGTGAAAAGTTTTGGGAATGGCGTTGAAAACTAGCTTCATACATTTCAAGCATTTCAGTTCTCAGCGTTTGAAGCAAGTTTATCTGGGCTTTGTCTTTGCCCTTGGGTTCGTTTGCTCTGTTTCATGCCTTCCTTCTACTCCCTCTGTTTCGTTTATTGAGTGTGAAGGGAATGAATTCAACTAAGTGTTGTTGGCCTAAATTATCTGTAATTTGGCGCTTTAGTTTTCTTTTGATTTCCTCCTTTGCAAGCTAGCGCATCTCTCACAATTTCATAAGTTAATTTGGTCTATAAATTTATTTGATGTTGGTTGATTTTAGCATCTAGTTTTGATTTAGTTTTTTTGGGGGGGGGGGGGTAACCTAGTTTCACAACCATCCCTGATGACGACACCCATAAGTACTACAACGGTTAAACCGTACGCTTGCGGAAAATTTACAACAGATGGCGAAATAAATGTAAGAACAAATAGCCACTTTTGGGTAATTATATTTTAAGAATATTATATTTTAAAAATGTTGTGAATCTCATTCTTATTCTTATTTCCTTTTAATGTTTGCAAAATTAATGTTTATATTTTCCTTGTTAGTTATTTTTTTCGTCCTTTTATTAAAATTGATTAATTAATATGGACGGATGTGATTAAGAGTGAGGATTAACCTTACGGCCCAAAAATTCTGATTTTTGACAATGCAGGAAAAATTCACATCAGCACTACATTGTTTTTATATAATAGTATAGATACTAAAGGTATAGCCACTCCATAATTTTTATTTCAACCATTACAGAATTATACTTCCCGGGATTATGCTTTCCTAGGATCATTTCTTTATTTGTTAATGATTTTTTTCACCATTATGGAATTAATCTTCCTGATATTATACTTCCTGGAATTAATATTTTTCTATAATCTAGTGGTGATAAGGAGATAGAATGAATTCAAAAGGTTGAAGAAGGATTTTTTTTTTCATAATCACTAATTACTCCATAATCATTCCTTTTAAAAAAAATACTCCATAATCCTCATTTCGACAATTATGAAATTATACTTCATAAGATTATACTTTCTTACGATCATCTTCTTATTAATGATTTTTCCCTTACTACTATGTGAAAGATTTGAAAATTATAAATAAATTATTTTCAACAATCGAATGGTTGTGATGAGAAGAGAGAATGAATCCAAGGGTTCGAAATCTCTTATTAATGAGAATGCAAGAAAATTCTACATCATCACAACATTGCTTTTATATATAATATAGATGAGTTAATGGAAGAAACAAGGAGTTTTATGGTGATGAACTGACGATGGATTAATGGTATTCTTTGGAATCTTTTTCATTGTCAAACACTCAAATGCTTACCATAACCAATTGTTATTTGACTTGTTTCTTCAATCCCTATTTGACTGTTTCATAATAAATTAATAATGGGGTTGGAATTTAAGTTAATAAGTGAAATTTACAATTCATACACCATGCATCATTAGTTAATTCTTTGCCAAGAATATCATTTTAAATTAGATGCTTACCACTAACTATCAAACCATCACAAGAAGCACTTGAATTGTAGTAGTTATTTTTGTTTGTTTACACTAGTAACATAATTGATAATTTTTATTAAAATTAACGACAAAGTTTGTGTACTAATAAATTATGTGATGAACCAAAAAATTGACTAAAAGTTTTAGGCATATAGAATAAATAAAATAGAATTTGCGCAAAAAAATTTTATACTAACCCAAAACAAGTTTTAAACTGTGTATCTTATGATTACTTTCTTTATATATATGAATTTGGCACACAATTGAGAATAATTCCGCCATGGGGTGTATACCTCATAGAAGGGTATTAATATATCATTCAAATGTAAGATTGCCATTTGCCTATTTTCATATTGATTATTGAATCTGTTTTCCCCATCACTCAAATAGGATATCAATATATCATTCAAATAGGAACTTTGGGGTTTCTTTTAATCTACTTACCTTTGATTTCAATTATATCAATGTGCTTTCAATTCATTCATTTGTTATTTTCAGGTGTGAAGTGTACTTTTGAAGTCTAACTTTTCATTACATTTGTCATCACGGAGTCCCTTACAGCTTTTTCTCGAAATGTAAGTTTTGTATTTTTATTTTGCAAAGTAACATGATGTCATTCAAATAGCTTATTTACTTCTTCTTTTTTTTTAATCACTTGTCAATGCTAGGTGTCGAACTCCAAATCCAAAAAGAGAGGTAGGTCAAAAATGGAAAAATCGATTGACATAGATACCGATATTTCAAGTGAGCACCAACTGAATGACCCAATTGATATTAAAGAGAAGGAAGAGTAAAGTGAAAAAGCAACAGAAAATAAGAGCAAGGGGAAATAAGTGGCTAAAAAGTCTACTCAGAGGGCAGAGTGTTGGAACCATTTCAAAGAGATCAAAGAGAATGGAAGAAGAGTGGCTAGTAAGTGCACGTATTGTGGTATTATATATAAGGCCATCCCTAGTAAGAACGGAACGAAGAACTTGAAAAATTATTTTTCAAAGTGCCCTGAAAACCCGAACAATAAAAGCAAACTGACACAAAGCCAGTTGATGTTTGAAAAGGATCCAAACAATGAGGGAGAAACTAGATTGAAGTCATGGCTATTGAATCCTCATGAGGAAAGGGAGTATGTAGCTAAAATTATCATAATTGATCAGTTGCTTAGATTTGTTAAAAATGTGAGATTTAGGCAAATGATGTATGTTTGTTGTCCTTCCCTTAGCATACCTTCACGCATTACGATTGCAAGAGACATTTATCACATATATGTGGATGAAAGAGTGAAATTGAAAGAATACTTTACACATTCATGTCAAAGGGTGTGTGTAACAACAGACACATGGACTTCACTTTAGAGGATTAACTACATGGTTATAACTACCCACTTTATTGATAATGATTGGAAATTGCATAAGAAAATATTAAATTTTTTTGTAATTTCTAGTCATAAAGGTGATGACATTGCTCTTGTTCTTGGAAAATGTTTAGAGGATTGGGGTTTGGCTTCTAAGTTGTACACTATTACTATTGATAATGCTGGGAGCAATAGCACTGCTTGTACTACCCTTATTAGTGAGTTTCAGCGACATGGTCATTTTCTTTTCTCTGGTGGGGAATTCTTACATGTTAGGTGTGTTGCTCACATACTTAATTTGGTTGTACGGGATGGGTTGAAGGTTGTTGAGAAGTCAGTTAAGCGGGTTCGAGCTACTATGAGGTTTATTAGGCAATCTCCTACTAGGTTGCAAAAATTTCAAGAATGTGTAGTTGCAGAAAAAATTGAGAGCAAGGCTTCTTTGTCTCTTGATGTTCCAACTAGATGGAACTTCACTTATGAAATGCTCAGAACTTTATTATATGAGCATGCATTCATAAAGTACAGCAAAAGAGACCCTTATTATAATGTGGAGTTGGTAAAAGATGATGATGCAGATAGACCTCCTAATTCTAATGATTGAAAACAAGTTAAACACTTGTTAGTTTTTTTGGAGGTTTTTTATAATGTTACTTTGCGTTTGTCTAGTATTTCATATGTCACATCCAACCTACTTTTCTTTGAAGTTGTGGCTATTCATACTATGTTCAGATAATTAGAGAAAGTTGTTGAGACCATTGATGCTAATGATGAAGAAAGTGAGGACATTGAGGAGACTGGATCTAGAGTCACAAACTTTAATGAAATGGCTAAGAGGATGAGGATGAAATATGATAAGTACTATGACACACTTGAGAAAATGAACCCTTTGGTGTATATTGCTCCCATCTTTGATCCTAGATACAAGTTGGTGGGCCTTGAGGTCTCTCTTTATGATTTGTTTGGTGAAGAACAAGGTAGTGCGATAGTTTTGAAAGTGAGAGAGAAACTAGAAACTTTGTTTGATGAGTACTAGCAATTGTATAAGCCATTGACTCCTCAAAGTAGGCAAAGTAGTGGGGCACAATATGAAGTTGAGAATGGTAATGCATCTAGTGGAGCAGCCTCTTATACACAATAATTACGAAAGAAGTTAAAGGGGCCAGATGAAGGATGAGGAATCATCAAGACGGAGTTACAAAAGTACCTAAATGAGGGACTTAAAGAGGATGAAGTAGGTGATGATGATGTGTTGGGATGGTAGAAAGTACATGGTCCTAGATATACTGTGGTTGCTCGCATGGCTCGTGATGTATTGGTTGTGCCTGCTTCAACGGTTGTATCGGAGTCAGCATTCAGTATAGGAGGACGTACTCTTAATTCATTTAGAACTTCTTTAACCCCAAAGGTAATTGACTTAATTAGTGTACTTCTTTGTATTGTATTATAAATTTATACATTATTTATCTTTTGTTAGCTTATGAATTTTGTTCGGTTTGATTGTGCAAAAGATGGTCCAAACTCTTATATGTGCACAAGATTGGCTTAGGCCAAGCAATAAAATAGATATGGATGACTACTTCGATGAATTACGGAACCTTGGTAAGAGTATTATTCAGTTTCAAGTTTTCATTTCTTTTTCAATTTTTGTTTATTTACTTTATATGATTACATTTTCTAACTTAAAATTTTTGTTCTTTTTGTTGTATTTATTTTAGATCTTGGTAAATTGAGTCTAAAGGATAATGCGATTGATGTTGGTGTTACTTTGAATATTTAATATTATGAGGTAACTTTTCTTCTTTTTATTGTGCTTATTTTACATTATATTATTGTTATCATTATTATTTATCTTTAGTAGAATAGTTGTTGGTTTTTATATTTACTAACTCAATCTTTTATATATTTTATTTCATATACTACTTGACCAATTAGTTGAATATTCGAGAGACAACCAAATTGTTGCAAGGAAATCCCTCACCAAATCCAAGACATTGGTTTCAACTTTCAACTTCAAGCTTGGAAGTCGCATTGGATTCATGGGTTGATTGGTTGAAGATTGAGTCGCTTTGAACATTTCATTAAACACTTTGGTTATGTAATTAACTTTCTTGCCTAGTTGGTTATGTATTAAACTTTTTGCTTTCAGACTTTCTTTAGATTTGTGTCGCGGTTATGTAATTAAGTTCTAATCCCATTATCCCAAATCCCAAATCATTGAGTGATATAATGGTTTATTAGTTTAACAAATGGTTAAACTGTCCAAGCAAATAAGTGAAATAAGACAGGTCCAAGTAAATAAAAACAACTACTGCTTGCTAGCTTGACCAGCCCATTCCCCAGCCTGCTAGCAGCCGAGGAACTGAGCAAGACCTTGGACTCAGTCCAAAATGGTTCCGGTCCAGGTTTGATCGGTCTGGTCTTGGTCCAGATCGACTTTGGACTGGTCCGGTCCATGGTCACCAACATCACCCAATCTCGGTCTTCGGTCCAGGCCAGTCCGGTACGGTCCTAGACCGATGAACAGCCCTAGACCCATGAACGTATATTTTAATCGAACGTCATCCAAACACAAAAGTAAAGATTACGAATTAACTCAAAAGATCAAGAGGTCACCATGGATGCAGGTGAAGGCTAGGCTAGGAAGCATCCATAAAATAGAGAAAACCATGCAACATAAGAATAGTTGTGGACTATGTATACCACGTTAAGAAGTCCTTGGAAGTAGACAATCGTATCATGACCAGGTTAGTGATGTTGGGTTCCATAAGAGTGGCATCAATGGTATATGACGGCTATTAGGAGGGAAACGGCAGTAGCAGGGATGGCCCAACGCAAGTAGATGGCAGAGGATTAGTGTTTGGCGAACCAACCTTAAATTAAGATAATCCATTGAAAGCTTGGGGTAGGGACGAAGGTAGAAAAATGGACCTAGCTAGTATGGATAAGCAGATACGGGTGAGAGCTGTAGAGATGAGGAACATTATTAAAATAGAATGGATAGAAAGGTTATGTTGTACATAATGATGGGGCTAGGGTTTGTCACAGATGTACGGTGCACGACAGTGGGGTTAGGCATGATAACTGAGTGAGTGACAGTAGGGCCAGAGTTTTACATGGTTGTAGGGTTCAACGAGGAGGCAGGAACAAGTTGATTACTTGCATCGGGGTAGAAGAAGGTGTAAATGGCCCCATTAAGGAGGTTTCAATGCCAAAACATGAAGCAATATCCCAGCTATGGAAGTTAAGAGGACGTAGGAGGACACCAAGGTTTAAGGTTAGGCATACGGTTTCCATTAAGGCTTTGATACAAAGTGAAGTTATTATTAGGCAATCTATCCCCAAACTGTGTTGTCTAAGCGTATATTTATATTAAGAACTAGGGTTTTACATAGAGTCATTACAAGCCTATTAACTAAAAATATGTTACACATATACTACACTATTAGTTCCTTTTAGATGTTTCAACCATTTGATATTCTTATATTGGTGGAAAGATTAGAACATGGTTATGTAGTGTTGCTAATACTATTTTGATTCCCTGAACCTTTCCAATAGATCCGTTATCATATTCAGGCTCCTTTTGAGGTTATACGCTAATGGGGTTTCTTACAAAAGAGTTGGGAATAGGTCTTCTTATAATGATGTTGTCCATTAGCTGTCTAGCTTTTCCCTTCTCTCCTCCCTTCGCTGATAATTTCTTATATTGATAGAACTTGTCCTATAAAACCATGATAGGTATGGCTAGAGCTAATCTTTGTCAAGTCTAATTTAGTAAAACAATAGTGAAAATTTATGTCTATAGAGCTACCTATATGTATCAACACCTATTTACCTCATAGTTTTTCACCAGTAGCTTTATGATCACTGGGGCATCATGAGGCTGATAACATGTTCTAGACTCTTCAAAAACTGTTTGGGGGTGAAGGACTTCCGTAGACTTAATGTGCCTTGGGAGGGCCTTTTCTAAGGTATGTAGATGAACATTTGGGGCTTTATCAGATAGCCTTGCCAGGAGGTCGCCTTTAAACAATTGCATACAGCTCCCCCCTCCAGGGATCAATGCATCCCTTGACTTCTTGTCCTTTAGTATCCTTTCATTCTTGTAGGGCATATCCTTTTAGTATCGATCTAGCAAACCTTTGTTTGCAGTCTTACGTATTATGGTTATGCTCTGAATAGACCTCACACCACTTCTCTTTATGTCTAAACTTGGCTCTCTGCTTGATTGGCCTAGGTTTGTCCATAGGAATATTCCTTGGATTTCCATTAGAATTTCCTTCTTGCACATATTGAAGATTTCTCAAGGTTTGGTCTTTTTCTCCCCGTCCTTATGTTTTTTACCTGTGTCGTCATACGAGAATTGTGAGTGTAAAATAAAACGGCCACAAGTGTACGACGTTCGTTGTAGTAGTTGAGGGTCGTCTACATAGAGACGAGGATGAGGATGAGGTCACGATCAACTAAATTATTCTAAATACAATTAAATTATCCTAAATAATGAAATAGGCAAAACTAACTATATTAAACACAACAGTCATGATATTAGTGTGAATTTAAATTATTCATGGCTAGATTTTCTAAGGAATTCAACCAAAACATATAAATTCAATAAGAAAATAAGTAAACTTGAAACCAAAAAGGCAATTACTTACTAATGCTATCAAAATGGCAATTACTAAAATCAACTAATCAACTAAAAAAACAATAATAATTGAAACTGGACTAGAACAAAACTAAAACAGGGCAGGAATAGGGGAACAATAATACAGGATGAACATCAGCGGAAAATTAAAGAGATAGGGGCCATGGGCATCCTGGCTCAAAGAGCTCCACCAGCTACCCCAACTTTCGTTAATGGAGACTCCCTTGACTCATCCAGAACCACAAACACAGCGGGTTAACAATCTGACGAAGACCAAGCTTCATAACATCCAGTGCCTCATTCAATCACAACCCATAAAAACAGAGCACATTAATTGAACCTCGGAACAAAAACAAACACCAGAAATCTTCATGTCCAGAGCCCAGAACCGAGCTTCAAAGAAGCTTAAAAGAAAACGCCATTAGACTGGCTTCAAACGAAGCCGAAACAGGGGAGGAAACAACAACAAAATCAGGCCAACATCCGATCTTCGATTAAGCACTTTCAAACCAAACTTCACTGACTCTACCCAAAGCAAGACCAAAATCCGAAAACCTAGACAAAACTGAGGAGCCTGAATAGGGGAGACGGAAAGAAAACAGAGGAGCTCGAACAGGGGAGAGGGAAACTGCAAATTATCGAAAGCAAAAACTATAATTTGTTCAGTATCACACCGAAAATCATCCAAGGCTACTCCAAATTAACAAAACAAAGCGTAATTACATGAATTTGAAAGCTGAAAATGAATCTAAAATTGAAATCAAAATCGAGAGAACCGAAAACAAAACCCTAAATTACTAGAACAATTAATCCTCAAAATGAAATTAGGACTAACTAAAACCATAAATAAAACCTAAAGACCTCATATTACCTCGTCGATTGCGCTCTAACCTCATTTTATAGCGCTCCCAAGGTCGGTTCTCTTCAATCTTGACCGTCGAACTAAACTGTCGTGGATGGTAAAGATGGCCGCAATGATGGAGGTGAGCTAGCGTTTTATGGAAGGTGGGGTTCACTGGTGGATAAGGATGAAGGTGATGGTGTTGATGGTGTATGAAAGTGATGGAGATGGTGGTTTCGTTCCTTTGAAGAGAGAGAGAGAGAGAGAGAGAGAACTCAAAGAGCGAGATGGGGGGAATGTCGTGTCTGGCAGCAAGAAAGGAGAAAAAGAAGGATTAAGGGGCGGGGGAGCGGTCACGTGAGGGGCATGATGGGCTGGTAGGGATTTTATTGATTTTTATTTTATTTTTTCTTGTTTTTGGGCTGTGTAGAGTAGGCCGAGTTCAAGTTGATGGCTATTGGGCCCAGCTCCTTCTTTCAGCATTTGCTTTTGATTTTCCCCCATTTTTGATTTTTTCAACGCCTATAAAGAAAAATAAAATCAATTAAAAATCTACAAATTCTAATTATTTCGAACATTAATTAGGTGTAAAGATATTGTAGAAATATCATATTTTTGACACAAACAGTCGTTGTTCTTTCTTGGGATTGCTCTACACTTCTTTAATTAGAGCTTCCTTATGAATAAATCCTATTGCCTTTTTCAAGGCATCTAGAAGAGATTTTAGGGGATTTTTGCTCAGATATAACTAGAAGTGCATTTTTCTTACTCCATGAACAAAAGCAATTAGAGCCACATAGTAGAGAAACTCCCCTTGTTGAACCTTTGGATAAAGCTCTTCAAGGGCTTTTTGTGCTTCTAAACAATCATTATGAGCTCTAAACTAGTTTCAATTGTTCATATTCCCATAGACTTAACAACTATATTTTTTAAGTATTCTCATGACTTGTTGGATGAAGCAGGGGGTTAGTTAAATCAGATCAAAGCAACTCCTTTGAGGCTGGTAGGTAAGCACTTGTAAATGACTAACTGACTATGCGATGACATTAAATATTTTTGTGTTAGACTTGTACTCAAATGTTCTTTTGGGTACGTGGTCCCATCATAGAGGCCAATTTTGAAAACTTTGACCTTCTCTAGGAGTTTGTGACTTAGAATCTTATGGTGAAAAGGAGATTTCAAATGTAGAAAGTTTAGTAAACCTCTTCGTAGTTGACTGCCACATCTTCCTCTAACTAGGCTTCATTTTTATCAATTTGAGCTTTGCACTAGACGTTTGGCCCTTGGTTACCTTGTTGGTAAGACACCTTTGACAATGCTAAGACAACTCTCACTAAAGTTGCAGTATGCATCAGCTGAGGGTCTTGTTGACTCTGTGCTTTTTACTTCTTAAGATACTCTCTTAGGTCTTTTTAACTCATTGTGCTTTCCTAGGGATATCTCATCTCCAAACCTTGCTCGTCTTCTTCCTCCCATTGCTTTTCCATCATAAAAGGTACACGTGGTTGAGAGGATTGTGACCCTAATTAATCCATCACAAATGGCTTGAACGGTCCTGTGTTTTTAGGTCGAGGAAGAGTATACTGCTGTGAAGTTTTAATAGCTCAAAGATCTTCCGGGAGAGGAGTCATTATCTCACAAACTTGTGTCTACACATACTTGGTGGTCAACTTTTAAAAGTCCTCTAGTGACTCAAGAACTAAAGGCCAATTCTTAAGAAGTGTCCCCTAAGATGTGCTCTAGACCTTAACTCATCTGAGGCAGTTTGCACTGGACACTCAATCTCCTTGTTCACCATAATTTTGGGATCCTTTGGCACTCCAATCTTATTTTTCCAATTACTGGCTTTCTTAGGTTGCATAATGCTTAGACTCGAGCGGTGCCAAATGTTTCATCTTAAGTTATGTGTTGAGCTACTTGTTTGAACCACTAGAAGCTTTGTATCACTAGACTAGGAAACTTGCAAAAGAACTTTGTGCAGAGAGGAAAATTCCTTCTTTATTAGAGTAATTAACACTAAAGTTAGCAAAGGAGCATTGTAAAGAGAATAATGAAATTGAACAACTAAGTTAATAATTTTGCTTAATCGCTTTGGTCCTTTACCATAGATGATGATGATGGCTTACTTATATAGCGATCTTCATAGACTTTCTAGTGGAGTTATATGAAGACTCTTACTTGGATAGAGTTCATTTCCTAATCATCCTTTCTCCGTGGTAATTGCCTTTTATTTGATGATATACCAGATTTATCCCTTTAATAAAAGATATTCTTGCACATATCTCCTCCCTATAGCAAGCCTTCTGATCATGCATATCATTGTGATGATGAAGCTCTATGATAATTGGATTAGGTTTTCCATTAAGCTTAACATTAAATATTGCCCATGATTCAATGCGGGTCCTCACTTAAACTAGTCTTAATGACACGTCCAAATAAAAGTCTACTTTTTAACTCTCAAAAATATATAATTATAGAGGGGGCAGAAACATACCCAAGAAAATAAAAAACAAGAAAGCATTAAAAAGTCAAAATTTAAATGGAAAATGGGCGATGGCAAAATGGTAATCTACGGTGACTATGAAGCCCTATATATATGTGCGACGCAGATGCACCCTTCTGCACGAGTCCCACCAAGACCCCCTCCAAGGGAAGAGCGCTGTGTGTGTTTGCTCTTGCCAACTGCGAGAGAAAGGATAGAAAAAACTCCCTGAACCGCATCAATTCAATTTCAAACAGGTAGGAGGATCATATCCACTTCACAACAAGGCAGGTAGGAGTGATCTGATTCTGATGAGATGACGAAATCTGTGGTATATCATGGTGAAACTCTTCTGGGAGAATTGGAGACGATTCCAGTGTCGACATCAAAAACCCAATTCCAATTTCAGACCCAATCTCAATCCCAATTTCAATTTCAGTTCCCAAACAATGAGATTCGAATCCGATACCTATCCCCACTAAGTGAGCGCTGCCACCCTCTCTCTGTCCTCCAAACAATCTCTTCCTTCTCCGTTCGATGCAAGCTTGAGCCCTCCTCGCCGTCCGATCACTTTCCTAACCTCCTTGCTCTACATGCCTCCTGCTTCTACGAGCTCAAGGTCCTTTCTTCCTCATTGTCCTCGTTTTTCCTTTGTCTTGGGGGTGGGATGAATAATTGATTTGTTAGGAATAGCGGGATTTTTCTGGGTAATTTGAATTAATTATGGGTTTGCGTACATTTTGTCTCAGTGAGTGGGATTTTCAATTGCATTTTTTAATGACATTGACTGTTTCTATGAGTTTTGTGGGCAATTTGAATTAGATATGAGTTTTTCTTCCGGATTTTGGATGGCATTTGTGTATAGAATTTGACTTTTGTTATCTGGGTTTTTGTAGACGGCAGTTGTGGTGCTAGGAGAAGAAGAGATACACTTGGTGGCAATGCCCAGTAAGCAGAAGAAATTCCCCTGCTTCTGGTGCTACTCAGTCTCGGCTGGGTTGTATAACTCATGTTTGGCCATGCTGAACATGCGGTGTTTGTCCATTGTATTTGATCTCGACGAGACCCTTATTGTGGCCAACACCATGAAGTCCTTTGAGGACAGGATTGAGGCCCTCAAGGGTTGGATATCCCGGGAGAATGATCTTGTAAGGGCTTCTGGGATGTCTGCTGAGTTGAAGAGATATATGGATGATAGGGCCCTGCTCAAACAGTACATTGAGAGTGATGGCGTTGTTGATGGTGGTAAGGTTTATAAGATTCAGTTCGAGGAAGTTACTCCATTGACAGATAATCATGAGAAACTTGTTCGGCCTGTCATCAGGCTGCCGGAGAAAAATCTAGTTCTTACCCGAATTAATCCCGAGGTTAATGCACATCCAAACACAGTAATCTGGTATCTCTGTTGCTAGTTATCTGTTGTTTTGTGTTAGTCTGGTTTATTTACCGTGTGAAGATACACAGTCAGTGGGTCTGCTTGATAAGGCATGATTAGCGTGCATTTCGGTTGGCTTGATGATATATTTCCTCATGTTGCTTGCTCAGAGTGCAAGTAGTTAAGCTGTTGTAAATTGTTCTATCTGTGTATGTTAAGGTTGCTGGGTTTCCATGTACATTGGTATATTACTGATTTATTTCTGGTGGACCACTGACAGTTCAGTTTGGATTCTCCACAATTTGGGATCGCTAAATTCAGTGAACTGAATGCATGAGAAATGCATTGTCAATGCTCATTCAACGTCAAAAGCTACCAATGTGTGCAATTGAATTTTGGTTGTAGACCCATGAGTACCTTAAGAAGATGAAACGCGGCCAGGTTCCCCTCCCCCCTCGGGGAGCATATGGCTCTGTGCCTCTGTCCTTGTATTGCTGTTGTGTTGCTTGGCTTGGAACTGCTTTTCTAATAGGAAGATAAAAAAACTCTTCCCTTGCTGCGATCCCCTCCTGGCAAACAGCACCCCTAATGTGGTTCATCCTCCATAGAGACCAACTCTTGTCATCATTGCACATTCAGCCATCCAACTTTGGTGGGACTACTGTCATTAATTGATGGTCTTCTTATTACTTTGGTTTGGATTCAGTTACCTGATTCTTCCATTTCGATGTGAGTTATGTTGCGAAGAGGCATAGGCGGAGCTATTAGGTCAAGTGTCTTTTGCTTTTAGGAGGCATGAGCCAGACATCAGATCAAGCACTTTTCCACCCATTTAGTCCAGTTGTGTTGCTTTTGGTGAATATGTAGAAATCTTGAGGAATGTTTTCCTATTTTGTTGTGCTCCATTATGTGCTTGTTGATGCCAGGATAGACATGAATTTAGTTTGTTCATTTTAGAAGCCTACTGAAAGGCCTGTACTACCTCTTGATGATACAATGTTTATGTCATTAAAACGGGAGAAGGGTAATCCTTTCACAACATATATCCTACCATTTCATCACTGTTCTTTTGTTACGTTGTGTACATTGGAACAATGCTAGTTGTTGAGAGAGATTCATGTTTATTTCCTTGATTAAGTTCTTGAGCAGTCCAGAATATGCATTTACATATGATGCTCACATAAGTTGTAATTCTTAGAACATGATGGCATATTTGTCTGTATTTTGTTTGGGGTACCCTAACATACCCATGCCAAACAGGCAACATTTGGATATGCTATTGGAATCTACAAATGAGACTTATATACAAACTTCCTTCAAAATAGTCCAACTTAATGCTGCATGTCCATATCAGACATTTTTGTGGAGTCCTAGCCACATGGTTTGTGGGATAAATAATGTTGTGAGATTGGTTGTGATCTCATGTTCAAAGATGATCCGATTCGAATGTTTGGTGTTTCCAGAACTTTATGCTTAATGCTTCAAAGTCATATGTTATGGCATCCCTGAAAAATATTGTGGACTATCATTTAACACATGGTACAACTCCCAAGATGTGTCTTCCAATTTTTATTTATCTATTTTAGAAAAGATGTGGCTAGTTCTCTTGCAACCGTTGCCTTTGGTATTTTGGTCCTTCAATTCTTTGTTCCACTGACGTTTTTAATTATAAGGGGAGCTCCTGACAAGTTTTTGTGCAGAACCGTGATACTAGTGTTCTTGTGAGGTTGCGACCTGCGTGGGAGGACTTGAGAAGTTACTTGACTGCAAAAGGACGCAAAAGATTTGAAGTATTTGTTTGTACCATGGCTGAGCGAGATTATGCTTTAGAGATGTGGAGACTTCTTGATCCGGAGGCACACTTAATAAATTCAAAGCAGCTCTTGAATCGGGTTGTATGTGTGAAGTCAGGTAAGGGCAATACACATCCATATTACTTGGAGGTTTTGTATCCTTGTAGAGAATGCTTTGGTGTATGGGTAGTCAAAGATATGCTCTAGTTTCTCTATGTCAACTTATTCCATACATTTAAGAGTTTAGATTTTCTTGCTTCTTTATACAACAGGATGTGAAATGACAACTCAAAACTGTTGTCATTTGTGTAAGGACAGATAATGGCTACTGTCTTGCTGACCTTGAAGTTTAAATGTTTTAGGCCCTTGGATGGGTATTCATTTGTAGGGACTAGATATGAAGAAGCTTCAACTATGCATATCATCAGTAAGTTGGACTCAATGAAGCAAAGGCTTTGATATCGATCCTAGATAAATTGATCTCTCAGAATTATTTGTAGAGATCGGAGTGTCTTATTGATTAGTGTATCAAAGTGTCATAATATGATAATCTTTTGGAAATATCTGGTATTAGATATGTCTATTCTTATGGGAAAAACTGAAAAACTATAAATATTTTATCTAAACACATTGAAGGTATTCACATCATTGTGTTTGTGACTAATGGAATTGATGTTTACGAATATATGGAAACATTGACGGAGATTATAAATTATGTTGTAAGATGTAATCTGCAAATGCTATCTCAGGATCGAGGGCACTTTTTGATAAGGAAAAAGAATATATTGGTTCTGTTTGGCAAACGGCTATTAGCGTAGCTGGTAGCTGTTAGTATTAGCTGTTAGGTGGTAGGTACTTGAATTAGCTTGTTTGTATTAGCTGTTTGAGTTAGCTATTTGTAGAAAAAGTGTTTAGTACAGTTAGCTGTTTTTAAGGAACATGTTTGGTAAAATTTCATTTACATCCTTATCTCTAAATTACTTTTTAACAGAACATATTTTTTTGTATTGGTCATCTTATTTTCTTTTTGAAAAGAATTAAATTTGTCAAACATATAAATTAACTTCGTTTGTCATCACTAAAAATTAAAAAAAAAACCCTTCATTCATAAGACTTTAGTTTGTTACTAATTGTACATAACTTGTATTCATCGTTTATCTTATATTCTTATTTCTTTTCAATTTGTGCTTATTGATGCCAATATTTTATGACGTTTTGTTATTTATTATATTTTTTTGGGTTATGAATTAAAATTGAAATTTTTATGAATTTCTAATGACTTTATCTTCATTAGATTCAATTCGTATACAACATAGTACCAAATGTTACTATTTTGCATCAATCCAAAGCTCATTGTCTGCATAATTGGAAGAGAGACTGAATAATCTAAAATATAAATATCAAACATTCATAAAGGTGCATGGTGAGAGAACCAAATAAGCTTGGTACAATATATAAATGAAATTAGAAAATCTACACTAAAAAATACACTACTTGGCTAAAAAAATACAAACAACGAAATAGACAATGTAACATCAATGGTTTTTTTTTGTCCCCCCCCCCCCCCCCCCCCCCCAAAAAAAAGGAAAAGCCTCTACTCTTGTTAATCCTCAAGATCTAACTGAGTTTGAATCCTATTGGGCCTTCAAGCAACACTTTATGGTACTCCGTGCTCTTTCTATTTCATAAAAACAATATTATGTAAGCATAATTTAATGGCCCATAGTGTAAGTTTTTTAAATTCTTAGGCAAATGTGTCATTTCTTCAAAAAGCTCATTAAAAAGGCTAATGAAATTAGCATTTTCAAAAAGAGTTGTTTGGGTCAAACAACTGTTTCAGCTATTTACCAAACACCTATTTAGTTGTTTGACTTGGTCAAAATAGTTAAAACACCCCCAAACAACTCTTTTTCCCCCAAAATTTATTGCTACCAAACACCCACATTACCCATATTTAGATCAAAAGCTTAGATGCAATGTGAGCATCCTATCCAAGGACTATGTACATCCAACATAATAGCTACCCACAAAATTCACTATTTCAAAAGAATGATGACAATAATTTCTAGTATCCAAAAATAGATAGTCTTGAACAAATTATGTTTAATGCGCTTCAAAGTCATTTCCACATCCCCAAAGACCATTTTGTTTCTTTCCGCCAAGATGCTCTAAAAAATCATATGAGGAAGTGAAATGCCATTCTCTTTTTAGTTTTCCTACCAAAAACCTGCACCAAGCCCAATGATGGTTTTTCACAGGAAACACCGAAGCAACCAAAAGCTACCTCACATAGGCACATAGAGCTCTAGCAAAATGACAATGAAGTAATAAGTGCTTAGTAGATTCCCCCCTTGCACATAGCGCATCTATTCATCAAGATCTTCCGTGTCTGTTTTTGTGTATCAGCATGTCGATTGATTATTAGAGAACTCAATTGGAATCATTAGTTTATGTGCTAACATGTTGGTGAACTGTTCATGAGGGTAACTTAATCATTTGCAAGGGAAAAAAAATTCTTTATTTAGATCTATGTAAGGAACTTTGGACTTTCTGGTTGACAAATAAAAACGATGTTAGGAGTTAACAGGCAGACCAACAACTGCTATTTTAAGCCTATGTAAGAATGGGGATTGAAAGCATGGTCATTTTCATGGCTCCAAGGATTATGGTGAGTCACTTTTTATATGAAAGTACGGTAAGAAATTTCAGTAATGGAAGAACACATCAAGCATTTTTGAGGTATATTTGCACCATTCTTTCTTCCCAATTGGATATATTTCTTCTCTGAACCTTCTAGGTTTTAGATTCTACCTAGACTTGGTACTTAAATGCTAGGGTTAGCATTCAAAGAAAAGGGGCAATGTGGATGATATGCAATTTTTTTTCAAGGACTTCTGTTTGTGTCGATTTTATTAGCAAGGGCATTATTCAACAGAGTGCAGTTTTTTGCCTCCGAATGAAGTTGTCCAGCATTAGAGAGGAAGGTTGTGGAAGGATGGCTTCCAACAAAATGGTTGGGATGCAGTAAGCTAACATTGCTGCTACCTAAGCTTGCCTTGGAGACTAACTTGACATGTAGCGTCTCTTCTCTTTCCATTGTTTAGATATATCAGGGATTGGAATGTGGTATTTTTGTGCGGGGAAACTCTCCCACTTCTTGCTTTAGCCATTTTGTGTAAGAGCAATGTCATATTTGTATTGGCCTTATTAGCGTCAAGCTAAAAATGAAGGCCTTTAGTTGTTTTATCATATGAGGTAATGATGTGTTTGCTATCAAGACCATTCTTCAAATGATTATGATGAGGACTGAGGAGTTTAGGGGAGCCATCCTGTTGTGTGAGGATGTGGTTTGCTTGTCTTTTGATGTGGATACGAGGTTATGGAATCTTGATCACTCATTACAAGTCTTTTTGTTGTATTAAGATTTACTTCCCTGCATTCTCTCAGAATTGACCCACTGTGGAGGTTAAAGCTGCTACTTACATCTAAATCTTGCCAAACCGCCTAATTAAGACAAGATCCATACCGAGTGTCATTGTTGTTATTGTATTTACTTGGTTTCACAACTTTTCGTTTTCGACATGTATTTTTTTGGAAGTTCGATCTTTGTCTTTAGGTGAAAGCTTTTGCTTAGACTACACAAACTAGGAAGAATCAACACCAATTATGTGGCAGAGGTTGTTAGCTGACCACAGAGGAAAAGGATGATTTGCCGCCAAACTGAGTAGGGGACGAAGTTGAAGAAACTACTGTTGAGAAGGCTGACAAGTTAAATACAAATCCTTATATAAGGATGTGTTAGTTGATTGGCTTATTGTGCTCTGGAGGCCCATTAACTTGGAGCTTGTGTGTTTTTTTTGGGGGGGGGGGGGAAGGGGTCATTTATTCAGGTGGTGTGATTTTTCTCTCCTTAGATTTCATTGACTATCTCATTGTGGACTTGAGTATGAGTTTTTACCATTATGGTAGAATGACAGAGAGTCAAAAAGGAAAAATAAGTTTGAAAGTTAGGAAAAATAGAGGATTTTCATGCATGTGGAAACCTATTTTTCAATGATTTTGATGGTTTTAAAAAGTTTATTTACTGTATTTTACGAGACTTAAAATATGAGACTTAAAATATGCTTGTTTGGGTTATTGGCGAGATTTTATTTCTATATTGCTTAGGCCTATCTTATGAAGATTGTTTCTTGATTTCAAAGTATAATTAGAACAATAATTGCATGGCAACTGTGAACCGTGATCCCTAAAAAGGAACCATTACATGTCCAGGAAAATCTAAGAAAATGAACAGTCTTTATGCCTTGATTTTCATTGGTTATGGTAAATCTCTGAATTCCCCCCCCCCCTTTTTGTTTTGGTGTGTGTATTGTACATGAAACTTCCTCATCACTTTTCCTGTTTTTTTGGGGGGGGGGGTTGAGTGTCATTAATGAAGCATAGTGGGCAGACAATATCAATGCGTAGCATCTGAGTTCCTAGATTTTCGATTCTTAATCTTCTTGGCAACTTGGCAGGATCCAGAAAATCTTTGTTGAATGTTTTTCAAGATGGCCTCTGTCACCCAAACATGGCAATGGTAATTGATGACCGGTTGAAGGTCTGGGAGGATAAGGATCAGCCCCGTGTGCATGTGGTTCCTGCATTCACTCCATACTATGCTCCCCAAGCAGAGGTATAAAAATAGAATATATAGGCTACCCCATTGCCAGATATTATCTCACAAACTAAATGTGGCAGCTTTTCTTTTGCTCCATAGACAGCAAATGCAGTTCCAGTCCTTTGTGTGGCAAGAAATGTTGCATGCAATGTAAGAGGCGGCTTTTTCAAGTAAGTGTTTTTGTTGACAAATTCGTAATTGTTATCTGGAAGAGTGCAGATGCTTTCTGGTTCGCCTTTTCCCTTGGTCTCAGCTATAATACCCAAACTTTTCATTTTATCCTATCATACGCGTGTCAAACACGGGATGCTTCAACATGGGTTGGAAACTTTATAGGAGGTTAAAAAAGAAAGGGGGGGGGGGGGAGAACCCGAAGAACTTCTGGGAAGTAACCATGTCTGAAACATGGATGTGCATTCATACTGGACACTCGTACTTGAGTCCATGTAAGGTACTAGTTGTGCTGATTTGTTTTTATGTGTGACTTAATTTTTCAGAGAGTTTGATGAAAATTTACTGAGGAAAATCTCTGAGCTTTTTTATGAAGATGAGGTGTCAAATTTACCTGCTCCTCCTGATGTCAGCAATTATTTAGTTTCAGAGGTATGAAATTGGATGCTTTCCTTCTGAAATACTGTTTGAATTTCGTATTGTTCCTGTGTGAAGATTGGGCTCTTCATATTTGTAGGAGACAGGATTTGTACCAAATGGAAATCCAAACATTCCTCTTCCTGAAGGCATTTCTGGTGCAGAAGTTGAACAGAGATTGCCACAATTAGTAAGTGTCTTGTTGAGTGACCACCCTATGAAACACTGAATTTCTTATTGTGTTGATAATTTGGATTTATTCTGTTGAATAGGCATGGTGGTACCTTTAGACTTACTTTCTAGGATTACTTTTTATTCCACCATCTTTCTGGTGATCTTTATCCATTCACTTTTTAAAGGAGGAAAAGAAAGCAGTGGAGTTGGATGGTAACTCAGCAACAAATACTCATGATTTGAATTCTGAGACTGCTCAGCTACCAATGTCTTCCGTTCCAAATGCTGCTAACTTACTGAGAACGAGCATGCCTTCACAAAGTATAAGAGTTCTCTCTAACTTCACATTAGCTAGTAGTTTTAGCTTGTGAAGCAGGTTTTTATATGTCTTCTATTTCATCACACCTACCCTGCCCTTTTTCAGAGGGTTTGCTTGGAGTACCAGCTAGAAGAGATGCACGAAATCTGCCAGGTGACCCACCTATTCTTAGATTACCCCCTCAAACATCACATGGTGGCTGGTTGGTAGAAGAAGATGTCAGTAGGGGACATTTGAACAACCGTGGGTCTGTGCTCTCCCAAGAACCTGATGTGTCAAAAGCTGAGAAACCGCTAGTTCAGCAGAGTCTGCTTGGTCATAGCATGGTTCCATCTGCTCCTTTATGTCATCTTTCAAGAGGGAGGGCTGAGGAGGTTAGTTTCTGGTCATCTGTTATTACTGCTTGCTGTTACTCCAATTCCCAAGCTGGTTCAACTTTCTAGGGATGCCTAAGTCATTCTTTTAATTCTTGTTGACTGCAGGCAAGTCCTGGGCAGGAATTACAGAAACATAGTCTTCCTCCTAGCGAGCCACCAGGTGCATATTATATTTGCTGCAGTAACTTTTTGACTGAGAACATTCTTGATTTCTTTTTAACCAAATGCACTAAGGGATTGTTGTGGCTCTGCAAATTATCATTGTGTTACATTGTGGCACTCCATTCCGTTTGTCATCTACATATTAGCCTTTGGGTGACCCCTTAAGAGGAGTAGCACAACCCAAATTTTCCCATTACCCCAAACAATCTCCTCCTAAGCTAGAGAACATGCTCAGTAAAGGCAACAATGACATTTGTGTTTTGTAAATCTCCTGAAAAACCAATTGATGCAAATATCAGCAGTGGTCCCTCAAAACCCCCAACCGAATGGTCCTGGAAAGAACCTCGTGATGTGATTTTCAGTTGTGGCATGCTGCAACAGAAGCCTGTCAGGACTATCCCTTATTGCTCTGCACTATGTATTCAGTTCCAACAACCTCTCTTATGCATGTATGTTACCTTTCGGAAGCAGAGGCAGCATTAGTACCACATTTCTCAACTAACCACTTCTCCATTTAACCACTTTTCCTAATATTGAAGAACCATTTGCTCGCATTCAGCCTTCCAGATTTGCAAAACTATTGGCATATCTACAAAAATGACCCTGCATCCTTAGATTAAAAAAGCTCAGGGAACAAAAAAACGCAAAGGGTCCTGGGGGCTCGGGCCCGGGCTTTTTGGACATGAGGCACACTTTTACTTAAAAATGCTTGAAAATTATTTTCAAACCATATTTTGACAAATAAGTTAGATGATAGCATTAACCAATTGATTAGACATCACAGCGGACCATACTATAGTACCTTTTATTGGGTTCATCAATTTTGAAGGTATTTTAGGAAGGAGAAGAAAAAAAACAAAAGGAAGGAGACAATATTTCCCGCATATTAGGATAGAAGGAAAGTATATTCTTTAATCCTTCTTTCCATGTTATTGGCGGCAACATATTTCCCATTTAGAGAGAGGGAGAGACCGGTGAAGATAGGTAGCCGGTAAAGTATGGGAAAAGATTGGTCAACTCTGTCTTTTTAAGAATACTATACAAGCCTTCAACTATAGCCCAACCTTCCATCCAAAAATTAGGGTTTCTAAATTAGGTTTCTTCAGTTTAGTCTGTACTCGAAGCAATTACATGCGATTAGATAAGGGTTTCTACCTAAAATTGAATAATATAGCAAAGATAAGTGTTAATCTAAAAGTATTTGTGTTTTTCCATGGTGTGTGTTCCCTTTTCACTCTCTCCCATGATCTTTTTCCATAAAGCCGGCTTGGGTTGTTTTGAGCCTTGGTTTGAAGCGCAAAAAAGCGCAGGCTTCTGTGGGCTTAAAGAATGGGCTGGGCTTGACCCCTTGCAAGGCGCAACAGGTTGGGCTTTGGGCTTTTTGTGAGCCTGGGCACGCTTTTTTAAACACAGCCTGCATCTGACTTTTTTATGAGTAATCAAAAATATATTAGGAGACCAAAGCGATGTCCCCCATGTAAAAAAGAAGCAAATACAAAAATAATAACTAAAACTAATCCGTACCCAATTAATTAATCTGAAACCAAAAATGGCCAGGACTTGATATGGGACAGTCAAGATTTGACTAGAACCGAAATTAATGCAACTCAAATGGTATTGAACTGATGTTTTCATCATTGATACTGCTTGTACTTCCAAGACAAGTTGGATTGATTTAGTCAACAAACTTTAGCTTGACCTGACCTGGCTCAGCGGCAAATTCCTTCAAATGAAACGTGGTGTTATCTGAACTTAGGCCAACCTGAAAGGGTCATTGGCTCATTCTAATCAATATTTTTGACTCACTGTTGCTTTGTTTGGACGCAGAGCAATATGAATTCTTTCCAATTGGTTCCATTGTTACTGTAATACTGTTACCTTTAGTGGCATTTGACTATGAGTAATGAGTTGTTTTGGTTTTTTTTTTTCTTTTGATAAGTATTAAAGAGTTGTTTCTAGTTATTAATACCTTTCAACAAACTGAATTACAGGTAGTGCTGAAGCTGCTATTTCTCATACGTTGGCACCTACAAGTAACAAAGACATGCATGGTGATGCTTTGAAAGTAAACACATTGCCCTCCAGCTTATCTATCAGTGTGTTGCAAGAAATTGGTCGAAGGTGTTCTTCGAAGGTTTGTGAAATCTGACCTCATAAGTCACTAGCCAAAGCATTGTTCTATAACTCCACAAAGGATAGATTATGTTGAGGCCTTCATTTCTTTTCTTTTGTTTTTTTGGAGGGGCTACAGTTGAGTTGCTGAGAGGCCTGTTTCCATGGACCCTTGATTTAGAAGCTTTTACCATCCAGTATCCACTACCCCATTATTCATTGTCAAATATAAAACCAAAAATTTCCAAAATGCAGGTTGAGTTCAAGCCTGTTCTAAGCACAAGCAAGGATTTACAGTTTTCTGTTGAGGTGAGCAACAATTGCTTTTGGTATTGCATAATGATGAATCAATAGCCATTAGTGACCACAGCTGCCATCTCCCTGTCCCTTCTTTCTCCTTGCGGTGTACTGGCCTAGGCTTGGCTCATGCTGAGGTAGTTAAATGTGGACCAAAGTTCCAACTAACCAGCATTGTTCTTGAATTGGGCGGCCATCTGGAATTGAATTGAATGGTAACAGTTCAAAATTTCTTCATGCCATTCTGCTTTGCCATAAAGTTGCATAATAATTGATTAAATTTCATGTAAATGTGGACCATTTGACCTTGCTTTCTTCTCACAGTTTGTCTTCTGTTAAACTAAAAATGATAGTGAAACCGTGCTGTTTCATTTGCATAAATGAAAAATCTTGTTGGCCAAGGCCTAGAATGACTGGGGTTGGTACCATGGGCGGATCTACTTATGGGGGAGGGGTATTTTAAATGGGAATAGATTGGTACATGTGGACACTCCTAAATTAAGTCCAAAAAATTATAGATAAACTTGTAATATATCCAGCTCACATATTAACATTTTTAATTTCTTTAAATATCAAAAGTACAGTTATAAAGTTGGAATCTGATAGAAAAGTAAAATAAAATTAAATGCACCCAAGCTCAAATTTCTCTCGCTTCTTCCCTCTCTTATCTGGAGTTAGACTTTGAATTTAATTTAATTCTAATCTCTTTGATTTTCTTTTATTGTTATTATTTATTTTTTTCGGTTGTTTAGTTGCAATGTCTTCTTGGTGCAGACTTTTCTCTAACTTGGCCCTAATGATTGATTTGAACTTGATGCTTTTTTCCCCCCTTTTGGTGCGATTAACTGATGCAAATTGCTTATTTCTAGTTGTATTTCATGTTTGACATATTCACTTCATGTCTTAATCTTTTTTTGTTTTATTGCTTGGTGCTAATGATCTATCCTCTGTAACGAAAGTTTTTAATAAATGCTACGAAATCGTCACGTTCGGTAATTTCGGCTCAATTTATGCATCAAACTCAAAATATGAAAAACAGCAAAGAACAAATGTAGTAGTAGAGGTACTATAATTTTTGGGGGGGTAAAAAAGTGGTGTATATTATTATTGCTTGTCAACTTCCACTGGTGTAGAAATACGAGACGTAATGTGTAGAAAAGCAAACGGAATGTTTGCACAAAATAGACTACCATATATAATATGTATCATATAATTTCTTTTTTTTATTGATATTGTACAGTAGTGATGACGTTAATAGATGGACACCCCTGCTTTAAACATCTAAATCCACCATTTGCTACAATTTTGTTGAATGCACTTGCTCTGTATTAGTGGCTTCATCCCCCTTTTAGTTGCTCTTTTGTTTTTGTAATTAATGAGCTATATATCATTTCTTAAATACAAGCGCCTATTATTTATACTCCATTCTTTGCCTTAGGTGTTGTTCACTGGCGAGAAGATAGGAGTTGGAATGGGCAAGACCAGAAAGGATGCTCAACAACAAGCTGCTGAAGACGCTCTTCGTTGCTTGGCTGGTATGTAAAATTAGATGTTCAAGCTCTTTCCTATACTTCGTCAAAAGCCCTCTTACCTAATATATCTCTTAAAAGCCTATTTTATTACAGCATCTCTATATAGGGCCTGTTTTTTTCATAGGTAAATTGAGGTGGATAAAAGGGTGAGGTAGGGTGAGGTGGGTTGAGGTAGGTTGAAGTCGGTTGAATTTTTTTATGTGATAAATTGAACTTGGTTAAAATAGTTGAAGTAAGTTGAAGTAGGTTGAAATGGGTTAAAATAGGTTGAAGTGGGTTGAGGTTGGTATTTTAGAATTGACCCACGAAAAGAATAGGGCCATAATCTGAACTTTCTGGTTAAGGCTATTTATATCCTGACCTCCCAATTGACACACTGTACACCTCCAGTTTGAGAAAATCTTGAGCATCAAACTTTTTATACGGTGCTCTCAGCCTCTTTGGTCAGTATTTTTTTTCTTTTCAAAACCTAAATATGGTAAGATGTAGGCCTGTCCCTTTGTCCGGTTTGCTTATTTTGTCTTGTGTGCAGGTAGAGTAGTAAATAGGTCAAATCGGGTTGGCTTCATGTTCCTATCGAAGTTAAATGGTTTGAAAAATTCCCAACTTGAACCTGTCCTATTTATTAAACAGGTTCTTACCTACCTGTATCGATTTAGTTTTTAAATAGGTTGGCCTGAAGACCCATTTACCTATCTACGATGCTTAGTTTTAAGAAGCACGAGGCACACTGAGGCACCAAGGGTCTTGCTTCGAGCTTTATGGACGCGAGGCGCACTTGTGTTTAAAGCTGCTAGAAAATAAATCTCAAACCATATTTTTTGACAAATAAGTTGGATGATGCTATAGACTTTGTTTTAAAAAGTGCGCCTTGGGCGAGCCTAGGCTCACCAAAAGCCCAAAGCCCAACCCCTTGCGCCTTACAAGGGGTCAAGCCCACCTCATTCTTTAAGCCCACAAAAGCCTACGCTTTTCTGCGCTTCAAACCGCGGCTCAAAACAACCTAAGCCCGTGCTTTATGGAAAAAGATGATGGAGGTAGAGAAAAGAGGACACACACCATGAAAAAATACAAATGCCTTTTAGATTGACTCTTACCTTTTCTATATTATTCAATATTCAATTTCGGGTAGAAGCCTTTATCTAATTGCATGCAATCGCTTCAAAGATAGACTAAATTGAAGAACACTAATTTAGAAACCCTCATTTTTGGATGGAGGGTTGAGTTGTAGTTCAAGGCTTGTCCAGTGTTCTACAAAAGACAGAGTTGACTAATCTTTTCCCATACTTTTCCAGTGGGCCGATCTGCGCCGCTCTCTCCCTCTCTCTTGATGGGAAATATGGTGCCACCAATAATATGGAAAAAAGGATTAAAGAAAATATTTCCCTTCCGTTCTAATATGTTGTCAAATATTGTTTCCTTCCTCTTTTTTCCCCCCAGTCCTTCCTAAAATGCCTTCGGAATTGATGGATCCAATATAAGATACTATAGAATGGTCCATTGTGATGTCTGATCATTTGTTTAATGCTATCATCTAACTTATTTGTCAAAATATGGTTTGGAAAAGATTTTTAAGCATTTTTGAGTGAAAGTGCACCTCGTGTCCAAAAAGCCTGTGACCCGGGCCACAGGACCCTTCGTGCTTTTATGCGCCTTGGACTTCTTTGATCTAAGGTTATAGACGGGAAGAACATTACTATAGAAGTGATGCAGGATAAGAGTAAAGAATGAGTAAAAAGATTTAGAAAATTACAATATTTTGATATTGAAGATCTTTTGTATTTTTTTTATAATTTTCGTAGGTTATTTTTAAGTATATTTTAGGATGGCCAAAATAAGGATATTTTGTGATATTTTATTAAGATTTAGTTTCCTAGTGTATTAGGGTAATATTAGGTTATATATTTTTATCCTTTTCTTGCTTATATCTTATTATTTAGGTTTTCTAATACTAGTTAACCTATTGATTATATAAACCCCTTTATGTAATTCAAGAAGGCAGATGATGAATAAGAATTGATATTGAATTAAAATGAAAGTTCTTAAGTGAATTTTCTCAATGTGGGAATTGCTCTTAAAGTGTCCTACATCAATTATTCTCCTTTGTAGGAATTGCTCTTAGAGCGTCCTACATCAATTTGGTGTCAGAGCTATTCGATCTTAACCTTGCCACTTGTTTGCTTTTATCATTCTGTCCTATTTCCCTCCGCATCAAATTCTAGTAAAAAAGGAGGAAAAAAACCTATCGCCTAAACCCTAAATGGCACGCAACCCGGCCAACAACCACCACCAAGCCGATCACCCAAATCTGCCAGTCACCAACTGTTGTCCAACCCCCCATCCACTGCTGTTGCTGCCA
Source organism: Selenicereus undatus (assembly GCA_017589665.1). Lineage (NCBI taxonomy): Eukaryota > Viridiplantae > Streptophyta > Magnoliopsida > Caryophyllales > Cactaceae > Selenicereus > Selenicereus undatus. Next base: position 26,867,440 of record JACYFF010031959.1, read on the forward strand.
ACTAGGTTACTTGTCAAAATTCTTCTCAACAAATGCCTTTTTTGTTCACCTATTGCTATTTGCTATTACTGTTAACAGGCTGTTGCACCTATGGCCTGGTGTGAAAAACATCATCGAGCAATATTTGTCATCATCCATGACAAAGAACCTCCTGTTACGAAAAATCTCTTGTATCAAGTTTTCTCGTGCTATGGGGAAGTGGAAAAGATTGCTAGATTCCAAACAATGGATGATTTTTATGCTTGAGTGAATTTCTACTCACATAGGGATGCTGTTAATGCCTTTTGCAAGCTTCAAGGCCTTCAAATTTATGAAGGTTGTTGTGAGTTAGATCTTTACTTTGCTAGTAAGGTCATATGTAGATGTAGGCCTTACATCCCTAGGTATATGTTGGATTACAGACCTCCTAGGGCTCCTTTGATACCCTAGAGAATTCCCATTAATGATTGTGGAGTTTCATCTTCAAGGTGTTACATAAGACCGCAGAATTGTTATTTAGATGAGGAACTTCCTGCCTACTCTGATGCAAACTATAGGCAAGTGTTCATAGAGGAGGATAAGGAGAAAATCTTCGAAAAGGAGTCTATCAAAGAAGAAGTCGAGCTGACAAAACCCCACCAAGTCTTAGACACCAATGTTTCATGCAATGTGTTGTCCGATAAGGAAAATCGTCATCTTCCTAGGGTTGACTCTCAATCTTATGTGGATGAGACACTTAAAAAGGAATAATCCACTTTAGATCTTACTTATGAAGTTTTTCTAAAGCCAATTGACAAAGATGATGTCCAAGTGAATGAAGAGGATGTGCAAGTACGGATGGATTTTGGCCGACTGCCAGGAGAGACTAGAGTGACCCAAGGAGCTATTGCAAATGTTGACTTTTTCATTCCCCAGAGCGTTTTTGAGAAGATTGAACGTCATTTGATGTTTACATGGTTACTATCATTGGAGAATATTCTGAGAAGTGAAATTTGAAAAATCTATATTGAAGTCAAATCAATTTTGACTTCTTCATCTTCAATTCTGCTGCATTTCAAAACTCGAGGACAAGTTTTTTTCAACTAGGGGAGAATGATACAGGATAAGAGTAAAGAATGGGTAAAAAGATTTAGGAAATTACAATATTTTGATATTGAAGATCTTTTGTATTTTTTTATAATTTTCGTTGGTTATTTTTAAGCATATTTTAGGATGGCCAAAATAAGGATATTTTGTGATATTTTATTAAGATTTAGTTTCCTAGTGCATTAGGATAATATTAGGTTATATATTTTTATCCTTTTCTAGCTTATATCTTATTATTTAGGTTTTCTAATACTAGTTAGCCTATTGGTTATATAAACCCTTTTATGTAATTCAAGAAGGCAGATGATGAATAAGAATTGATATTAAATTAAAGTGAAAGTTCTTGAGTGAATTTTCTCGATGTGGGAATTGCTCTTAGAGCGTCCTACACCAATTATTCCCCTTTGTAGGAATTGTTCTTAGAGCATCCTACATCAAGAAGTTAAGAACAACATTATATAAGACAAACCTCCCATAAACAAAAAGATTCTAACTCCAAATCTTCAGTGCTTTCTTTCTTGTATTATTATATATTTATGTAAACTCTAGTATTGGCAATATATGGCGACATTCCCTGTTTGTTCCTTAGCAGTAGCAGGCCCTCCCCTTCAAAAATAAATTTTAAAAAGGAAAACTAAGCCTAACGGCCCTAAACCCTGAATCAGCCCTACCAGTAGTTGGTGGAAAAGAAGACCTTGACACCTGGATGAAGAAGAAAGGAGATCGAGGAAGAATGACACAAAATAGAAGAATTGAAGAAAAATAGAACGCAAGCAGAAAGGTCCAGAGAGAGACAAAGAGGATCAGTGAACTTGGTTTTAGGAACTTGGATGGCATACGCCGAATCGCCCTCACCTACTTAGTAAAAGCCCTAAACCTTTTACACCTAACTCAATCAATCTCTCCCTCAATTTTCAAATCTACGTTTTGCTAATTAGGGGTTGCAAATTAAAGCTTGATTCGACCAAATGGACTGTAATTCACTGAGGGCTTCTCTCAAACTCAGCATCGATGACTTGGGTAAGTTCTAATATGGGTAGATCTTGAAATTTTCAGGGCTCATTGATAAATCTCTCTCTTACCCATGAATGGCTGTGAGCACAAAAAGTGCAGCGCCTTCGCCTCGAGCGAGGCGCATCTGAGGCACACGCTTTAGCATGCTTTATGAATTCGCCTCGCCTCACCCCCTCCAAGGCACTAGGGTCCTCGCCTCTCGCCTCATTGAGCCTAGATGCACCCCAGGGCTGCTTTTTTGAACTAAGCTAAAATGAGCAGGTCAAATTTAGGTGACCTCCTTCTTGTAATTTACCTGTTTATGGCTTCAAGTAATATAGAATTATAATGCATTAAAATCGAGTTTGAAACCAATATCAATCAGCCACTATCCATAGCTCCTCCAATTTTTTCACAATTTGGATTTTTATTTTGAATTTGATTTTCAAATTAAACGGTGAAATAGCTAATTCTCCTTGTCGGGTATATCAACCTTAACATAACCCAATTAACTAAACGGGTTAACTGTTTGATCCATTTAATTAAACGGGTTTAGAGCTCTACCTAATTCTGCCTAACTTCATGCTTGGTTCGGGTTGGATCTTAGTTACCCAATTCACTCACACCCCTTGGATCCACGACCCCGGATCCTCGCTCTAATTCAGGGTTCAATCACAACCCAATTTGCTGAGGACAGCGATCGGGGTCGGTAGAATTGTCGATCCGTATGTCATGCAGAGTTGCCAAGATTTTGCAAGTAAGACATACTATTTCTGATAGCAAGCTCAACAATTGGGGTTGGGGAGTGAGATAACCATCAAGCGTTATAACCATCTTCGCTGATTCTTTGTCTCTGATCGCCAAACCAGGAAGAATTTGGAAGAACAAAAACAGACATGACGGATAGAGAGAGAGAGAGGGAGGGAGAGAGAGTGCTTTGTAGAGAAGTCTGCACAGTGTAATGTGTAAATTATATTAAATTTTTTGGGCTTCCTAAAAGTACAACACCCATTTGGAAAAGAGAGTATCAATTTGCTGATAAAAAAAGGAGAGCATTAATTTACTGACTTGAAGTGGGATTTGGCAGTTGCACCCACTGTACAAGTTGCGACAAGCCATTGTGATGCAAGTTGCTCTACCTCTCCCTTGCATTATGTCGCAGCTGAAATGCTTTTTGAAAAGCCATTCTTGTTTCTCCCTTTTTTATGCACTTTTGATCTCAAAGTAAATAATTAAGATAGTGCTAGTACTGATCTTGTAAGTAAAAAGGCAGCTACACTTGGCTTTTCATTGCATAAAAAAAGATTCAGTAGTAATATTTTAAACAACCCAAAAAAAAAAAAATAGGTGAATTATAATGCAAACTAACATCCCTGCTGAACCTACCCCCAGAATCTGGGATCTCAGCAATTTTATGAATTGCAATCCCAAATTTGCTTCTCAATCCTAATTGATCAGCGACACTGGTAATTATGGGTTGGTTCCTTTTTGTCTAGCTCTTTGTGTAGAGAGGCTGTGCGATGGGAAATGTGGATGTTCAACCATGTCTTTACTGTGTACTTGGGGGCTATACAGCCTCTTATGTTAGCAGTTGCCAAGGTCCCTGAGGTAAATTAGGGATGACTGGCAACAGCATTGAAGACATTCAAAGTACCAAGGAAGTTTGTTAGGATTTTGAGATGGAGAGATCTTGGCAGGGATACTGAGAAATACAGGAAATTGTCAATTGATAGCATGATGTGTCACGGTGAACTCCATAAATCCAGGGAATTGTAATTGGTAAATCTGACTATTTCAATTAACAACATTGGTATGGTGTTTAACATCCTCTTGCATGGTTAATGAGGACTTTTAACAATAGTGATCAAAGTTGGCTTCAGTTGTTATGGAGCTCAAAGGCACCTGAGCTGGGCTGAAATGATGGCATGAAGGGAGGATGATGGTGTAGAACTATGATCAATATGGTAACAGAAGGCACTCACAAGTCATTGGCACCATGATTGCCCCTGGCCTTTTGGTAGTGATTGCTTTGATGCCCTCAAAATAAGGCTCTAGTTACTGCCACAAACATTGTTCAAATGGTTATAAGTAGTTGTGAGTTGTTTGCCGAGGTTATTTCGGCCCTATTCTTTTTTGAGATAGTGAGCTATACGTCTATAGCTTATAGGTCCTTACAACTTCTTACTCCAATTCTTACATTTCCTTGCATTTTCTTACATCTTCGTAGATCTCATTTACAACAATTATTGGCCAATGTATATTTTGTGTGATTGTTTTTGACATGTTTAGTTTATGATAAATGTTTTGTAAAATTCTAGTTGTCATTTCTTTTCTCATGTTTGTTCAATATGTATAATATTTGTATACATAATTTTTTTATATACTATCAATATGAAAAACCTTTATATATTTTTATGAACATAATATTTGTGTAAACACATTAGTTCAACATTATTATGATAAATATAATATTTATTCAATGAATATAACATAATAAACATATATGTTGAATTGAATTATATTGTTGAGCAACTATAGAGAAAATAAGTAAGCATGCATTTGAAATTATAATACAAACATTTCATTTATATTTGAGTCTCGATGTGAATCATATATGAAAATAGTCAAACTGTAGGTGACGAAAACATTTCGACTATTTTATCCCTAAGTTGATCCAATAGGTTCAAATTGGCTTATATTTTTTCATCTCTTTCCCTAACCAAAACAACAAAATTCTAAAAACTATATCTATCTTTGTTTTGAAAGTTTTTATATTTTATGAATGGCATTTTAATATCTTGAGGAGTTCAATTTTATAATTTTTTGGTATTGTTATCTGAAAAATATTAAATTTAAATAGTTTTATTTTTTAAGGTTTCTATTCGATTTTGTTGAGAAAACTTATTTTCAAGGGTTTATTGTAATTAAATGAAAATTTTTTGTTTGCTTATAGGGAGGTGAAACTAATGTTAAAAAAAGCCTCAAGTTTAGAACATTTCTGGTTCTATAAATTTGTGGTCAAATATTTATTTTATTGTTATTTAACTATCTTGTTTGAATGTTTATTCTCATATTATTTTTGTTCATCAAGAACGACAATTGTAGATAATCAAAATTTATTGGTATTTACATTTTTTTTTAAGTAAAGGTATAAAATTAATTTCATAAATATCACTTATATATTACACATAATTTAGTTTTATGAAGTAACTTATTTCACAAATTATACATTAAAGACTAACAATTATAATGCAAATACCTAAAAATTTATATATATACAACTTTTTAATAATTCTACAACTGCATACATCTATCCTTACAGTTTCTTACATCATCTTATATTTGTTTACAACTTCTTATGTCTTATTACAATTTTTATAGCCCATTACAATTCCTTACATTTTCGTACAGCTCCTTACATTTTCTTACAATTTATAGTTACATCTTATCGCCCAAAAAAAAAAAAGGTCCTTCATATATAACCTAATTAATAAATTCTAATAGTTTGACTTGATCTAAATAATTGTCTTCTCATATAGTTAAATTTCTTGGTTTATTCATCAAGTTGTCCTCAAAAATTGTAAGGTTGCCATATTGAAAAAATTATACCGATTCTGCTGTTGGCCTTCAATTTAAGGCCTTTCCTGCTTGCTGTGATTGATTAAAAAATTCAGAGAGGTATATCTGGACCACGTGAAAAGGGATTTCCTATCTTGCATTTTTCTGAAACTTTGAATTATGATGTTTTTCTTTGAAACTTTGAATCTTATTCACTTGAACTGGTATAAGAATATGGTTTGTTTTCCTTCACAAGATTATGTTTAGGTACTTTTCCGAAACTTTGAATTGTAATTTATTCTCAATTTTAACTGAATTTGGACCTATAAGATGGCTTATTGGGCAGACCTGCCCAACCATGGAGAAAATTTATAAAGAGGTATTCTAGCATAGTCCTTTTTCATCATAAAGTACTAAATTTTTTTCTAGTTGCTCCTTCCTTCTTTTTGGGGGTCGGGGTTGGGGTTTTGGGATTTGGGAACTTTGTAACAGGTGCCTTATGAACTTTTTCTATAATGAGTGAATAGGGAATCTGAAGCCATTTGTACGAGACAGAGTACCTGAATTGAGATCAGAGCTTTTCAGATAGTAGAAGCAGTAGGCTATAAATGTAGAGTAGGACTACTCCAGATACCTTGGCTAAGGCATACATGGAGATAGAGAAATCAATGATGATATCACTCAGCATGTTCAAGTGCGTTGGCAAAAGTGGATTGGATATTTTTATGACAAAAAAACAGCAATCAAAGTGAAAGGGCACTATAATGGCTGTTCCTGTGTCATATAGTCTTGAAAGTTGACTAATTAATTGAGAATCTGTCTCAATATGTCAGTGGATGAGGATGCTGTGGCTATAACCAAACAGATAAAATCAGAAATGAAGTGACCAGAAAATGTGGGTGGAATCAATTGAGGATAAGTGCGCAAGATGAGATTTAGACAGTTTGAGAATGGGCATGTAACATGGAGACATCTGGATGGGCCCAGTGAGGAGGCCAGAAAGGACATGGGATCAAAGACGAGAAATAGAAAAGGAATCTAAGCAAGATCGCCAAACGCGAATGGCCAAGAGTTCGCCTCTCTGGGGACATCTCCTTAATAAGACTTTGTCATCTGATTTGCACGAGTGATCTAACTAGGGGGTTGCTATCTTGTTTTTGTCACTGTGCTTTCCCCCCTCTGTTATAGCCTTGTGTGGAATCCTGCTGCCATCCCTTTTGGATGCCTACCATACTTTTTAGTTCAAATTGATTTCCAATGGTCTTCCTAAATTTTGAATATATTTCTGTTGGCTTTTGAGGAGAAAACATCCTTCCTTTCGAGTCATACATTTAGATTTTTTGCTACGAGTGACTTGGTTCATGAGGAGTACAGTTTGTTGATCTGATTGATTTATATATTTGGATTGTTTTTCCATATGCCATCTTCTAAACAAGTGGAAGGGCTAATTTAATAAATGCACTTTTTCGATAGTCATTAAGTGCTAGAGTCAGACGATGAAATGGAATGTGGTTTTGAGAAATTGTTTGTGCACAGAAGCAAATAGTGAATGATACCATGTACTCTCTATTCTGCAGACAAATATTTGGCATATGTCACACTTTGTTCAGGATTAGCAAATCAGGATTCTGACAAGCCTGCCCGCCAAAATGAAAATGGGTTTATATGGGATGATGTAAATCCTCAACCAGAAGGACTATCTTCAGATGACAAGCTACAAAAAGAAAGTACTTCTGAGGTGGGCATTTATTGATATTGCTTTATGTCTTATTTGATTCATGGGACATGCCAATGCTTTCCCAATTGAGTTTTATTTGTGTAAGGATTTAAGATATCTGCAAATGAAAATTCCCTCCGTTTTCTTTTTTGGTCCCCTTTTTCTCTCTTTTAACTCTTTACAACCAAGTGCAACATGGAGTGAGGTTTGGTCATCCTAGTCTCTGACGTTCCATTGAAGTAATGCTGGTACCTTTACTCAGTTGTGCTCCATATAAAGCCTGTGCATAATGGATTCAAAATGTGGCAGTTCCGCGATGAAGCAACCGCTGCGCAAAGGTTTTTGAAGTTAAGCGAACCGTGTTTTTACCCAATGACAAGCCCACAGACGTGCTCTATAACGCGATGGGCGCATTAGAGCAATTTCCACATACCATGACTGAAACTACATTTTGAATCCTCACTGCATTGTAACTCGAAATGTTTTCTTTCACAACCTTATCTTTGGATCTTGCAACTGGAAAGCAAGTGGGCTTGAACAGGACTGGTTTCCAGCTTTTTTGTCTTCATGATTCCAAGTGTTTGCCATTAACATTTCTAATGCAAACTAGATGAAAATTGAAAGGTAGCAAACAGGTTCAAATCCCTCAAGTTTCCGAACTGTAAAGAGCATAAAGCATTATCTTCATGTATTAGCTTGCATCAAACTTGGGCACAGTGCACAGGGCAACGTTCAAGACCGGCAACGCAACATGTCACATACAGATCTACAGCTGACTAACAAAAATTATAAGATTACAGGGCTGGAGAGGGAATATACAATATAGAAGCCTCAGAGTGATAGTTGAAGCAATTCCATAGTCAGAATTTTTTGTTCCACACTGAAGTTTCTCAATTCAAAGCTCCAAAATCCTGTAATATCTTCTTCATCTCAGAGGAAACATAAATATCTTTCCAGTTCTGCAACTGTACAGCATGTATGCTGGTGCCTTGAAGTCAGATGGTGGAAGACAGATAACTTTGAGTACTTGACTTGCCTTACTGCTTTTGGCAGATGTGGGCGACTATTGTGTTGTGTAGCGTTTGCCAGCGTGCCGCATCTCTGGGCGCCACCCTCTCTGTCTCTCTCCTCATTAATTGAAAACGCATGAATACACATGGATGCATCCATACATGTGTACATGACCAATAGTCTTGCTGACTGCTTGTTCTAAGATCTGGTGAGGCTAATAGACTCCAGCGTGTGAATTTAGAGAACAAAAGTTATTGAGAGAAAGGAGGTGCTATTGAAGCTTTGATCTGTATAAGAAACTACCCATACAATGGATAAAGTGCTGTCATAGGCGGACTTGTGGGCGGAAGCTCTTGCCAGAAGAGCTATTGAGGAAGCCTCACATGGAAAGAGAATGGGCAAGTATATTGAGATGCAGATTACTTCCAAGGGGGAGTATGGCCAAAGATCTGTAAGACAGGTACTTTGGGAAGTCATGTCCTCCAATTTTGTTATTGGAGAACTAATCTGTTCACAACCTTTGTTTCCCTGTCCAGCACAAAGATATCTCCCTATTGCTGCAACTGGGCAATCTTTAATTAATTTTCCATCATGATGCATAATTTTGTGTCGTCTTTACAAGTAGACACTCTGGTTTTGCGAGGTCATGTGACTCATGTCATATAGCTGATTTTCTGCTTTCCTGCCTAGATTCTGAGCAAGTCTGTCAGAGCCAATGAGATCAGTGCTAGGTCTAAAGCGTAAAATGAGCACGATTAAAATTAAATACTCTGTTACTTCATGTCTCTGGCATTGTCCACAAAGGATTATTGGTTGGGCTATGTCTTCTGGGATATTGTTGGAATTTGCCTAATATGGTTCGCCATGGTTATGGCTTAAGGACTTCAACATATTTTTTTATTTCCCTTTCCCTAACTTTCTGTTTTCTAATGTTTCTTTAAGATATTATTTCCCTGGGAAGCATTCCATGCCATTCGTATATATCTGGATAATCAGAAGTTGGTGGTAATCTTGTCTTTATCATTTTCATTGTGAATCTGTTCATATACTTTTCCATGCTCAAGTAATCGTAGAACCTATCAAGAAGAGTTATATATCTGATTTGGAGTTCTCTGCATATGATATGCAGTTAGCAGAACCAGCACCCAGGACTGCTACTTCAATGGTGATCAGTCAGCAAGCACCAAAGCGTGCTAATTCACCTAGGTAGGGAGAAAGCAAACTCATCAGTGTCATAAAATTTATTGCTAATGCTACGGATTCTAATTTTCTAAATTATATATGCACTGTCTACGTACGCTTATGAAATTTGTGGATGGAATGTTATTGAGCTTTGTTGAAGTTTCAGCCACCCACTTTGCCATTGGTATATTGTTATTTCCAGCCCATGTAATGTTCAATAATGGGCCTTTAGGATTCAGTTGCAAACTAGGATCTTCAGGTTGGAACACGGCAACGATATGCGTGGAAGTCATTAGTCAAAAATTTTGTGCCGTTTGAACTCTGAATAATGGGCCTTTAGGATTTAATAGTAAGGCCGTTTGAACTCTGAATAATGGGCCTTTAGGATTTAATAATAAGCTATTGTCTTCAGGTTGAAACCGTCAACAATGTGCGTGGAAGTCGTCAAAAAATTTTGCTTTTTAAACCCTCCTCTTCCCTCACAAGCCCTCCCCAATTAATGTGACTTCATGAAGGACAATGTTCTTGATTGGCCACCTTCCCTTCCCCTCCAAACAACCCTACCCCCAAAAAAGAGAATACACACATGCACACACAGAAGGGGAGGAGGGTAGGAAAGCTTAGGATATTCAGCATTCTTTTAACTTTATTTGTCTCCAAAAATAGGACTTGTAGACTTTCCATCTCATTCTACAAACACCAATTCTTATATGAAATGGTCTCTTGAATTGTTTCCAGGAGACCTACCTGTTTTTTTTATTGAACCTACATTTATGGTCAGTCACTTTCTTGTCATGTCTGACAATCTTTTTAGATGAGATGGTCTCGACTGAAGACAAGCTCTTCTACAAAAGGCCTCCCAGGGGATGAAAGGCTGGGGGAAGAAAAAAGGCTGGGGGAAGAAAGGAATAAAGGAACAGAATGTTCGGAACTTGCATGCTGGCCTATTTCTGAGGCAAAGCTTGGTATATCAGCATTCTTGACTTGCTTTTGTTTCTCTATTGATTGTATTATCTAGGCTTCCACAATTTTATTCCAGCAAGCGATCGAAAGAAGAAACAATGCGTGTTTCTCAAAGTTCATCGCCAATGCAGCAGCAGAGAAATGGCCATTCTTTATCATGATTTTGCAGGATCTACGGCAGCAGAATGGATTTTGAGGCTTGATATATCTATCCTCAAGCTGAAGACGCAGATCATGGAAAGTACGTACTATGATGCCCAGCTCCAGCAGGGAAAGTTCTAACTCACAGAGAAGCCTAACACCACATCCTTACATCTTTGGTGTATCTCAAAGGGAAGGGTGGATTCTCCACATATTGTATTTTGCTGTGATTTTTCACCGTTGAGGATGTAATGAATGCCTCATTGATTCATCGAGCTTCTTCAGCTTAATTTTTGTGTTTTTTGTTTACTTTGTCTCTACAAATTTCATTCCATCAAAAGAGAGTTGCAAATGCACAACGAATGACAGTCAAAATCGACCAGGATACATGTCTATGTTCTCACCAAAGAATTACCATAGAAAAATATGATTGGCAGCATTATGAGTGACTAATCCAAATTCATATCCTGGAGTTGGACCCATATTGGATGCGGGTAAACAGAGGAGGGTTTGATATAGTAGTTTTGCATTACATTTACTTTAAAATGTGGGCATATCGGAACTCCCTAGGTCAAGTAACCATTCGGCCCTTGCATTTAGAAGGCTTCTTGTAACTCTGCCCCTAAATGAATGCTTTTGGCAGGTCCGCACTGTAAAAAGTCTTTCTGCACTAATAACTTTTCTTTGAATTAATTGCTTATTTGTAGATATGTTAGCTTGGTACTTTGAAGCTGTATACAGGACCATTTAATTGAAAGATGTACAGGGGCATACTAACGACACATACAAGCATATCAACCTAAACATGATTTAAACTAACACTAGTGTTTTTGAGATAATGCGAACATTCAGGATTGTTAATGGACAACACCAATCAGAAGGTGTTTGCAAAGTTTCACATGAAAGAACAAGTTCCTGGAAAAGAAGGGAATGTAGGTTGAGGTCACATCTAATAATTGGGGAACGGTTGGAATGACGGCCAGTATAGCACCTCTCAACAAATGTTGGGTTTGGGGCGTTCAATATACTTACCATTCAATGATACGCCCAGAGGATGAAACCCTAAACTAAAGGAAAGATAATAGACAACCCAAATATACAAAACAAAGTGCAAGAAGACCAAAATTGAATTAATAAAGTAACACGATAAACTAGCTTGATCAAGGATAAGATATACCACATTAATTAAGAGTTAAGACTAGAGTCATTAATCACTCTCTGGGATAAGATATATCACGCAAAGGATTTGGAGAGAATTTAGAGGGGGAAAAAAGCAGATTTAGCTACTCACATTTAAAAACCAAACTGATTCATTACAACATAAAGGCCTTCTTACATTGAGAAGCCTTATTTTTAACTATTACACTCGACAAGAAGTAAGAACAGTATAACCAATAGCAACCAAAAGACCAAATAGCAAGAACATACAAAAGGTGAAAATAACCTCTTGCTTGTTGCTTTCAAATCAGCCTATCCTATGGACAAAAGCTCATAGTTGCTGATCTACTTGCCTAATTTGGGTGCAATAAGAGTCATTTGAAAGCTTAAGATCGCTAATCATATGACTTATTTTGGACTTGAATCAGAGCAAATGCTCCGGAGGTATGAGCTAAAAAGTGTAGGAGGTCCAAATTGGATCTGGCATACTTTTCGGTTTTGCCTCCTTTTGCATTTAATCACCTAATTTAGCCTATGGTCATCAAAATTAACTCAAAAAGGTGTCTCAACAAGTTGATTTGCAACTTCCCAATTGGTGACTAAGTTTGAGTATTCAAGCTCACAAAATTGGTAATTTCAAACCCTCTTGAATTGTTTTGACCTTTTGAATTTAAGTTGCTTTTTAATGGGGAACATGATGTCTAATAACTTCGAACTTTGATTCATTCAAAAAATTTTAAGTTTAAACTTAAGCAGCCTAAATCTCACCTAGATTGCCCAAAGATTATGCACATGGGATCAAAAGATTAGGACATGCGTTGGATTAATGAGCAAGACTTGGGCAATGATCTCTAAGGCTTCTTTAACAATGTTATCCATGTTCTTGACTTCTTTGGAGTTTTCCACACTCTTGAACACCTCTTGATCTCAACTTGGGTTTGATCTCCATCAAGGGGATCCATCATGCTTGGTATGATTACAATACAATTTGGAATACTTATCACACTATGCTTACCATGCAAATATTTGTCTCATCTCTCTTAGTCATAGCTAGTTTTGATTTATTCATTCTAAATAAAAACAAGCATGTAATAAGACAATTGCATTGCAAAATAATTAGGAAGTTCTATGATTATTGCAAAATAGTATGGAATTGCGGTAATGCATGGAAAGTAAAAAAGCTAACCATAATATATTGGGGGAAAAAATTACAGAATGTAGAGTGTGTTTGGTAGAGAGGAAAATTATTTTCCCAGAAAATCATTTTCTATGGAAAATGTTTTTCCAAGGAAAATAATTTTCCACCTACATTTTCTGTTGTTTGGTAGAATGAAAAATTATTTTCTTTTCTTCAATTTCTGCTGTTTGGTAAAAGAAAAAACTACCTCCAAAGACAATAGATTGCAATAGTTTAGTATTAATATGCTAGGCTAATGGATAACCAATTGTCTTAGTCATCAAGGAGGCCTTACAAAGTCATAATAATACCGAAAGAAAAAACAGAGGGGCCAAAGGGTGACTGGGATGAGAAATATCACTCCATTTAATTGTTCTCTTTGAATTTTTCAAGCCAAATCCTCCTAAGTTTCTCGCTTTTTGCTAGAAAGCCCTTGGCTAAGTTTTCACGCTCTATGAGATAATCAAAAGCGCTACCCAAGAATTCCTCTTCAAACCCTTCGGTTCTCATCACTTCTTGATAAAGAATGTCGACGTCGAGCTTGGACTTAGATATCTTTTGTAGAGCCAAGGCGACTTCTCCCACTTGGACGGAGATATTTTGAAGTTCCAAATCATCATCGCGTGTCCTTTTTCGACTTTTTCTTGATTCCAAAGGCACACTTGAAGTCGATTGTTTATCGTTGTCTTTCATAAACTCGCTATCACCGTCGCCTTTTTCTTCTAAATTTGCAATATTTCTATGTGAGTGTATCTCAACATCATCAAATGACTTGGCGCCGCTTCCTCGAGCGACATCCTTTCCAACCACAACAGTCATTTCATCATACATATCAATTTTCTTGTTTAAATACTTCTCATGAGTTGGATTCGCCTGTGAAACAACAACTTATTAAACCATATAATAACACTTCAAAAAATCACAGGCTATAGCACT